>CM062249.1:45022735-45622735 GCA_031216285.1 Syzygium syzygioides | reverse complement strand
GGGGTCGCCGGACCCCGGGCGTCGCCGGCGTCGCGCGACCCAGGCCAAGCGTCGCCTGGGTCGCGCGACCCAGGCGACGCCCGGGGTCCGGCGACCCCAGGCGGCGGTCGCCGGGGTCGCGCGACCCCAGGCGGCGGTCGCCGGGGTCGCGCGACCCCAGGCGGCGGTCGCCCGAGGGTCGCGCGACCCCAGGCGGCGGTCGCCCGAGGGTCGCGCGACCCCGGCGACCGCCGCCTGGGGTCGCCGGACCCCGGGCGTCGCCGGCGTCGCGCAACCCAGGCCAAGCGTTGCTTGGGTCGCGCGACCCAGGCGACGCCCGGGGTCCGGCGACCCCAGGCGGCGATCGCCGGGGTCGCGCGACCCCAGGCGATGGTCGCCGGCCACCAGATCTAGCCGTCGGCGGTTGGCCGGCGACCAGATCTGGCCGGCGCCGGTGGCCGACGCTGTAGCTCCGGTGGAGCTTTTTTTTTTGAAAAAAAAAATCAGCAAAAGTCTTTTTAACTCAAGTTGATTTTAAAAAATGCTAACCAAACACCACTTGCATTTCGGAAACCCCCTTTAGCCCAAAGGTATTTGCATTCTCCCAAATGCATTCTCCAAATGCTGAACCAAACGGGGCCAAAATGGGATGACAAACCCATCATATCTGTGAATATCTTTTTATTCTGTATCGCCCTTACTTGATCTCCCACTCGCTCATTCCGTGCTTTCACCTCAATTTGGATATTAGTTTTTCTAGATTTGATTAATATGGAAGTGCTTCAATAATATGAGTTACGTCGGATATGAATCACTAGATTTGTTTTACATGTAGATTTGTAAGGATTAGGGACTAGCTCCATCGACTCGACCCAAACCTGACCCGATCCACCGACAAGTCAAACACCAAGTCATCAAGTATTGCCAAGAATGGAATGGATACCTCATTCATAGCTCAAATGTGCTTACTCTTTGTAACTAAATATGGGTGAAATGGAAATAAAATAAATTAATCCAAAATGATGAGGTAAGCTATTCGAACCAATGTTCAAGAATCTCATCCAAATTCGTTCCAGGAATTAACTTCAGAATTTATCTTGGATTTTCTTACCATCATTGGCGATTATAAATGGAAATGAAAATGCATAGCAAGATTTCAAACCCATGGAAACGTAAATGCAAGTGCCTGTTTAGACTGATCTTTGCTAACTCCCCAACTATAGAAGCCCAAGCCCAAGCCCAAGCCCATTCAAGTGAGGGTCAAGAAGATCAAGCCCGTCCAATTACCAAATCCTTTTGCATTCGATTCACTCCACGGTTGAGATTGGTTATCTTTAAACCAGAAGGACAATATCCCATTTAGATCAAGGAACGCAAGTACAAACCATGAAACTATGCTAAAACCACAATAAAAAGCCAAGAAGATCATCATCAACATTCATACCCCAGACCAAACCAGTATCGATTTATCTATCTATGCTAAAAATAATCGTTCGTATGTATTCTTTGAATCCGTCTCTGACCACGTATGTTACACCACTTGCGTCGCACCGCTAGATGCCTTGGGGTGCGTTGTTTCATCTGAAAGCATCCCATGCTGGGTTGAATCGTACTTCTCCCCATCCCCCCACAGTGCATAGGCCTCCTCCCCGTGCACCGCATCGTCCCCAATCAGCAACTGCTCCTCCGGCATCCGTAACGGCACCACCCAGCTTATCGCCACACACAGGACCGACGTGACCACCACGTTCCACCCGATGATGAAAGCCCCGCCCACCATCTGCTTCAAGATCTGGACCCCGCCGGAGCCGCCGTAGACTCCCCCCCTCGAGTTGGTGACCGGGAGGAAGAGGGAGCAGAGCTCTGGCTCAGCGAAGAGGCCCGTGAGGATGCCGCCGAGGTAGCCGGCCACCGCGTGGGTGTGGAAGACTCCGAGGGTGTCGTCGATCTTCTGGAGCAAAGTCCACCTCTTGTGCACGATCATCATGGTGAACCACGGGACGCTTCCGGACATGATCCCCATGATTATGGCCGCCCATCCTTGGACGAGACCTACACAGACGTGATGTCGACAGCATGGAATACAACGTTGTTACCTTACCCATCGTGCGTTGAAGAGTCAACAAGTCAAAAAATGTCCATTTCACTTCGCTCGAAACCCTAAACTTCTGGATGACAACATTCGATGCTGTGTACCATTTCAAGGTGGAGCCTCACTCGTGAACATCATCATCACTACCCCCGCCAAAGTTGACTCTTAAATGGTCACGGAGTCAAGAGTGATAATATATCTCTCCACTATTATCTTAGAGAGACTTCGGTGACTATGAACATTGGAATATACATAGTTCCATATTGAGATTGATGTGAATGTAAGGATTGTCCATTGGCTAATTGAGTTCGCCATACCTGCGGCGGGAGTGATGCAAACTAGGCCCGTGATCATGCCCTGGACAGCCCCGATGACGGAGGGCTTCTTGAAGAAGATGACGTCGAGCCATGTCCACACCAGGAGGCTTGTTGCCGCGCATATGTTGGTGTTGAGCACGGCCACCGACGAGTCTATGTTTGCCGTGTACGGGTCTCCCCCGTTGAACCCCGCCCACCCCATCCACAGCAGTCCCGCCCCCGCCAGCATCAGCAGCACATTGTTCGGAGGGAATCTCTCCCTATCCTTTGTTAATCTCGGTCCCACCTACATATACAATAACATTAATATTTCGCGGAGAAATCAGTGCATAAAGAACATGATTCTATTTCCACATATATTATTCTATTAATCGAATAGGAATTCGACGAACCGGCTAAAGCATTCCTTGGATTGATGCACCGAATTACGACCGTAAAAAATGAACTCATTGATTATTGCCAAGTAAGTCAAGACGATGATTCTGAATACGTATATGTGCACGTTCAAACATAAGCCAGCTAGTCAAAATGAGCAAATAAGCAAGAGCAATATCAAAGCTCTCTATGGAACAGCTTATTTTCTTCAAGATACCGAATCCCTGTTGGAATCTTGGTCAAATAACATGTTAATTTTCCAAAAATTATGGCTTCTTCCAGAATGAACTCTGAAAGCTTGTTTTAGTCCTGCATTATCTCTTGGACTAGTACCTCGATGTTCTAGTAGAATTAAAAAATATATCTTGCCCAGAATCACAATATACCATTTCAAGAAAATGTACATATGTATAAATAAATCCATAGTAGATTTTGACCAAAAAATTTCCATAGCAAACAAGATCGTCTCCAATTTCCGACTTTCCACACCATTACATTTGAGTCTTGACTTTCCATAATTGCGGCTCCACTAAAAGTCTATCGAGCCAAATTCATGTCTCTCACACTGTGGATGAAGAAGGAAAAGAAAAGGCTCAATCCGTGGTGATAATAAGAAAAAAAATATTGGCACAATATTTAGGGATTTAATAAGTCTGTGGACGTACCCAGTAAGCGGTGGTCAGGCCGGCGATGCCGGAGGAGAGGTGGATGACGTAGCCGCCGGAGTAGTCCATGACGCCCCAGTGGAACAAGAAGCCGCCGCCCCACAGGCTGAACGCGCCCACCGTGTAGGAGAAGGTCAGCCAGAGCGGCACGAACATCATCCATGCTCTAAAGTTCATCCTCCCGAGCACCGACCCCGCGAGGAGGATCAGCGTGATGGCGGCGAACACGCATTGGAACCACACCATTGACGCCATCGGGTAGAAGGGAGCCGCGGTGTCCGTCTCGACCGTAGTATGGTTCTTGTAGAAGTGCTTCGTCGCGGGCAAGACGGCCTGCTCGATCAGGAAGCTCTGGCCGAGGGCGGGGCCGGCCTTGCCCCAGAAGGGAAGGAGCTTGTGGCCGAAGGACATCTTGTAGGCCCAGATGACCCAGCAGAGGACGACGGCGGCAAAGGCGTAGAGGGCCATGAAGGCGGAGTTGACCGCCCACTTCTTCTTGACGATGCTGCCGTAGAGGATGACGAGGCCCGGCACGCTCTGGAGGCCGACGAGCGTGGCCGCCACCATCTGCCATGCGTTGTCACCCTTGTTCAGCCAGTCGGGCACCGCGGCCGACGTGAAGGCCTGGTAGGCGACCGGCACGGGGTTCGGCGGAGGAGCAGCTGCCACCATTTTAAATCTTGATCGGTAGATCTTATGTGATGATCAACTGGGTATCACTGCAGAACCCCCTCTTTCTCCCTAGCTAATATATGAGCGCGAGAGGAGGGGTGGGGGTTTGATATAAATAAGAGGGGAGGGGATGATGAGGCGTGTGTGGAGCGGTGAGATACACAGAATTCATTGAGAAAACAAGTAAGGAAAGACAGGGAGAGGAAGATTCGTTTCGGATACAGTGCACCTTTGATCTTCCAATATCATCATCATGCTTACTGACTTACTATTTAATCAAACTATATCAATAAAATAGGCGGGTGAATGACCACGTGGGAATGGGCTGAAGAGGGCGAGAGAGAGAGAGAGAGAGACTGGCGCAAAAAGGAACGCAGCTGCAGATCCTGCGGAGACGAGGCAAGTCCGGTTGGCTTGCATACACCGCACAGGATCATAGACAGCTGTGGGATTCAGAATCTCTCCCTTATCTTTTGGAAATCTCGGGAGAGCGTTGAATATTCTCCTGCCCTCGCAGATTTCCGTGGCACGGACGTTGCATGCTGGCCATGTTCTTCGTCATAAATCCCCCCACCCCACCCCCCCCCCCCTCAAAAAAATAAAATAAAAAAAATTGAATTCCTATGTACATATCTTACGCTACGTCGAAGGTCCTCGCATGCTGGAGAAATGCATAGGAGTTAGGACCACCCCCCCCCCCCCCCCCCAAAAAAAATAATGGTGGACAGTAATGTACTAGGGAACAGCAAGACTTAATCGAGATGACCCCTTCCTCGTTGCGTGTGAGACTTAGAACCTAATCAACGTATCGTGAGTCGTATTTTATCACATTTAACAAGTACATACTATGATGAAGGAATGCGAACAAAGAAGGCTATAATGGGTATCCTGTAAATCGATTTATGACGTCAAGAGGAGGGACAAGAAACGTGGCAAGCTCAGGGGCGAGACAAAGGCAATGAAAGAAAACATTGAAGGCGCCACCATATACGGCTGTCCTGCGGGCGTTGGAGGGCGACCCCTCTTTAATCACTTTCACATGATATGCAAGCGACGGACCAGCTTTTAGAATTACATATCTTACTTTATATATATGTGTGTATGTAAATAATGCAAATGTATGTATGGACAAGAGAGGTTGACTCGAATTAGTAATCGAAATATAATATAAAGAGAAGTCAAGCAAGGCACTAGTCTTTATCGCCATCTTTGAAAATAAAAGGAGTTTGCCCGCGTTCCCAAGCATGGAGGATTGTATGGTTGTGATTACATTAAAGAAGCATCTTTTTTTTTTTCCTTTTTCTTCTCTTTTCCTTTTCTCTTCCTTTCCTCTTTCCCTTCGCCGGCCTCGCACAAGGGCCAAAAGTAAATAAATAAATAAATATTTCAAAAAATATTAAAAAATTATCCACATTGGTATCGGTTGTGCAACATCAGCGGTGCCACATAATGATTTCTGACCAAAATTTACTAGATGGATTCAATTGGCAAACCTTGAAAAGGTTTAAAATTCAATTGACACAATTAAAATGTTTAGTATTTAATTGGCAAAAGTGTAATAAGTTTACGACTTTTTGGACAATTTCTCCCATTTTAAAATGGTTCACCGTTGGTCTGTGCACCTCTTCCGGTGATGAAATTTAATGACGTGATATTAACACTGCTAAAAGATTTGCCAACTTGAGATTTTTTTTTTTAATAATGACGCTGACTTCTATGCTAATTTCGGATTTTTATTTTAACAATATTGACTTTCTTGGCTGAGTTGGAATTTTTCAATACTATAAACTCTCTCTCTCTCTCTCATAAGAAATTTGTAGTCCCAAGTCTATAATGCAATGATATCTTTCTCACCATCGTTTGTCATTATTAATCAGTAAAAAGTGGCTTAGCACTCCGACAGTCAAATTTAATTATAAGGGGGATCTATATAAAAATGTATAAGGACAATTTTAGACCCCAAAAGAAAAAAGGTAAAAAAAGACTATTTTCATTTTCGGACAAAAATGAAAGAGACCACCAATTCCATTTTTGCCGCCGAGAAATTGGCGGTTTGATTTTCATGGCTTCCCTTGCTTGTCTCTTGGCGCCGTTTGCAAGGGCTTCTTTCCTAGAATATTCCCTATTCCCAACAGCTATATTATGTTATTTTGTCAGGATCGTTTCGCAAAATTCTACGTTTGACTGTGACGCAGTTTGTTCTTTTCCCCCACTTTTCCATCTTGGAATTGCGTTTGTTGTCTTGCGTCCAAATGGTTTATCATGAAGTGACAGAGCTGACGGACCATTGTGTTAATGAGCGGTGATGCATCACAGCCCGAGGGCCAGCGTAAAACCTTGCAATTGAGCCGCAACACCTCAAGTAGCCCAAAAGGGGACAAAGCAGAAGATGCATCTGTCCTCTCGAACGTCACTGGCAATTAAAAAGGACAGAAACACACCAGAGAAAACGAACAAAAGCATCTCCTACTTGGTAGAATTTGCAGAGTCATTGACAAAAGAACCTGCATTGCAGTGTTTTTCAGGTACCAATACAAGGAACTGAATAACAATTGCAGAAGCTGCATCTCATTAGAAAACGAATTGAGTACATGAATGTACATGTATCGTTTGATATCAAATAAATTAAATTACATGGGTTAGCTCGCTTCAAAAATCAAAGCCATGTACACCGTATTCCCGGTTACATAAGTCGTGACACGGAGCCAAAATTTTGAGAAGCACAAGAATTGGGTATGGAATTAACCTTAGAACTAAGGGAAGTGAATCTCCTAACGTCATCACACTTGCGCATACAGATCGGCTACTCGGGTAAATTTAAATTCTAGAAATAGCTAGAGTGGAGCTCCCCCATGATCTGGTTTGCTCGCACAAACAAATTTCCATTTTTACACTACATCGGTGAGATTTGGCAACATCTTTTGAAAATATGACACCTGCAAGCGCACGACTTATTTGAAATAGTCCGGACGCAAAATTGTAACAAAACCGGGAAATGATCCGTCATCATCCTTCTGTCTCCACAATTCCCCATTGCTCGGGATGTACCACGACACTTTTGGTGATAGTGGTGTACATAAATCTGCACAACATTTCCCTTCAATATTTATCTAAAGGTTTAAAAATTCAGATGAGTTATAAGTGTGTAATAAGACATACAACTTCAGGCAAAAGAGTGAAAGATCTTTTAAGAATTACAACAATTGGTCAATAAATCACATATTCGCATTCCTTGGACTTTTAAATGGGCCCAACATACATGTAGTTCCATCATAAATCCATGCCCACATCTCAGGCTAGTCTATTATGCCGTGAAGGGCATCGTATGCCCTTACAATTTATAAATGCTGGATCACCAATACCGAACCTCAGTCAACGAACTTATCAAAAGATTCGATGTTGATCATTATCATATGGTCATAATTTCCTGGGGCACGATGGCTTCCCAGCATAACAGCCTAACCCCCATTTCTCACCCCTGGCATTGATAATACTGCTATATAAACACCTTTCTTGGAACAAATATACTTTTCTCTTACTCATAATTTTTTTGGAAAAAATATACACGAGACCTCAGTGCCCATCTGACCTAGAAAATTATAGTTCTCTTCATTTCACAATATCTCACTGTGTAGAGCTCTGGCCTCCCATACCATTGTGCAGAAAATACTATAAACCAGCGGTGAATATGCCCACTGAATTACCACAACTAAGACTTAGTTGTTGTCACTAACCACACTACATGGATGCTCTTATGCTATTTAACTCCGTATATCAAATCTTCACTCAGATCCAAATACTCAAGATCTTTCCTTAATCCTCTTACTCTGCAGGATCCATCCCCCTCATAGACGCATATCTTCGTAACAAAAAGCATCTAAGGCTGCCATTTCAACTGTCAAAGCCACTTTACACAAGCTTATCTTATCTTTACCCTCAATTTGGGTCACCCAAACTTCTCCTCGAACGTGCTCATTTCTAATTGTGTTTGTAATCCGCTATTCAACACGTCACTTATCCAATTAGCAAACATACTTTCCATGGACATCAATGCAAACCATCTAGTAAAGGCTTGCTCATTTCTGAGGAAATAATAATGCATTCTGGATGGTTGGTGGGTAAACTTCTCTACCACATACATCCGTTTCGATATTGTACACCTAAAGGATTTGTTCTTTGCATATCAATACACTTGAGATAATTACCTGTAATTGGAGGAGGATCCGGTTCTCTTGTACTATGCAATACGGCAGTTCCAGATAGCACAGTGATGAATCCACAAAGTTCTGATGCTATGCTACTCACACTTTGACCAGAATAATCCTGCAAAAAGCATACACCTTATTAGGACATCAAATCTCTCAGTGCGTGCATGCACATGTGTGTGTGGGTATGTGCGGGTGAGACTAAGCATGAGATAGTCGTTATTGAGATACCTGGAACATAATTGCACTGGCCAATATTGTAAAAGACGTAAACATGGCATAATAGATAGGCGAAACAACAGCAGTGTTGAATATATCCAATGCCTGCAACCATTTGAAAGGTATTAGATAAAACAACCACGAAAAATTAAATTCAACATCTTGGGAGCTTAACTCCTAACCGAAATGATGATTTAACCATAAGGTGACTCTAATAAACTTAACACCCTGGAATAGATACTGAACTAAATGCTTCACCCAGTGTCCCCCGGTTCGTTCCCCCAATCAATCCAAAAAAGTCCAGCGGCAAATTGCTGCGGACGGCCATTGCTTAATTAAGGGACGGAAAAAAAAAAGGAAGAAAAAAACTCTGGCATGTAGTTGCCACTTTATATGATAGTCCTCGTAACCATGTAAGTTGTAACTACTTGACTCAAATCACATGGGACCAGCTCTCAAAAGTACTCGAGTGATGTGCTTTGTGAGCTGGTGGGTCTCTACTTAAGAATCTTCCAGCATCCTCTTTCACATCCCATATGAGACGCGGGTTTCACAAATTCACTACACCGCAACCCTTGTCTTTGTTGCATCTGCATCATACTTAAAACTCAAGGGCTATTGGAGGACGTAGTCCCATAATGCTAGCTGTCACCATCCCACAGCGCCAGGATGCGCTATGCATGCTATGAGCGTTCCATATGGTGAATGTCCACAATGTAAATGTTGAGTTTTTGCTGCGCAAAAGCTTAGTTATTCGACCAAAAATTAAAACAAGCTTAGTTGGTCCTCAACTTGGGAAAACTCAAACAAGAACCATGCCACTCCATCCAAATAGCAGAAGCAGTTGACCAGAGCGGATTTGCTTCCCATCAGTCGGATTCTGGTTGATAAACTCCAGGCAAGTTTTCCCAATTAACCTGGTCCAGCTGGCAGATCCTTGATAGGAATATATCAGAGATATGTGGAACTGTCTTTTCCTTCCATGTCCTTTTCTGGCTTCGTAATTACCCCGTAGTAAGTACGAATTCACAACTAGAAGAAAAATGGATTATTATGTGGACTAGTGAGGTTGCTGGAAGAGAGGTAATGATAAGAGCTCATTTCTCTCACAGATAAGTGCTTGCTAAGAAATTACTCAAGGCTGATCGAAAACTGGGAGAAAATTGCTAAAAGAAAGAAAAATAAAGATATGACAATGGAAGAAAACAGGGAATGGTAGTGACAGGTACAATCAAGTTGAATCTTGCCAAAATCAATAGGACAAAGAATGGCATCTAAAAGGGTGCAATCACTCTATGTTATGAAGAAAGCACTATAATCCTCCATGTCATTTGGTTTCCCCCAATTTCTCGCCAAAGTTTCCAATCATTCGATATTTCATGACATCCGTTGCCCAGTACTTTATGCAGGAAAGAAGTCTCTGCCTTCTTCTAGTTTCATAGTTTGATCAACTATATAACTCCCCGCAGTGGTAAAAGAAGAGGCACTCATGTAATGCGTGCTTATCCATTTCTCTTCGACTTCAGCAAAATTGTGCGAGTCATGCATACACTGTTGATGTGTAACACGAAGGAAGCTGATATAACGTGCGTGTAATAATGGATCTCAAGGCAGAAAGAGACTATCCTGAAACTCTTCAGGGAAAGAGGAAAATGAGTGATGTACTTATTATAGGTATCTTTGCCAATGTAGAATAAGTTACTTACCATGTTTAGATAATTTAACTGGGTGATAATACAGGTAACTGCAACCATTGCAAAAATCCACGTCTGGAAATATACAATCTGGTTTGTTCCCTCCAATGTGAGCTTGATCGCAATGCCAATTGCCTTTATACTTACAACCTGCCAAGGACCACAACTCGTAATTGAAAATGTTCTTACACGTCACCATGGTAAGAGGCCGAGAGCATAAATAGGAGGCTAGGTGGAGATAGAAGAAAGATTTCTCACCGTCAAGGACCCGATAATCGAGCAAATTCCAATGTAAACCATTATATTTGTTTGGCCATAGCGAGGAGCACAATAAAAGATCAGTGTCAATGCCACTGCTACTACTGACGCTGTATACAAAAGAAATGCTGCAAGAAGTAGAGCGCCACCAATGAGGAAGAACAAAAAGAATTGCGAAAACTGAAGAGATTAAGGTTTTGCATTACAGGAAAAGCTTTCTTTTCTGGCGGCACAACCAACCTGGTTGAATTGCTAATTCCCATATTTCCTCGACAGAATTAATTGAACGCTCTTCAGGAGCATGAAGAACTATTATTGTGGAGCCCACGATGCACAAAAGGCACCCCAACATCCCCATCCTCTGGAGTTTCTCGTTCAACATGAAATGCGCCAGGATAGCACTGTCAAAGTCACAACTATCCCAGAGTTCATAACCTTTACATCGGAGGATTCGACTCGAGTATAGCACCACGCATCTCGACAAACAGGATAATCCAGCAGCGAGCCAATTAAGAAGCGGCCTACCTGACAATGATACTCAATGCACCCAGCGGCGTCACAAGCACGGCAGGGGTGTAAACGTAAGCCACAAAATTCGATATTTCGCCCACAATCACTGCCAAGATCCGAAAAGAATCTCGAGATCAGAAGGCCAATATAGCAAGATCTACCCACATTCCACACGAAGAAACGCACATTTGCATCTAGAAAGCAAAATCAAGCACGACTAGATACACGGGGCCACGAGGGGGTCAAAGCAGCTGGAGTCTACGCTACCAGCAAGAAGAGGAGCCGACTTACTCGTAACCATGCCCAACCACCATAGCGGCTCCAACAGGTAAGCATATCCTCCACCACCTTAAGAAATCAATCCCCAAAATCAGAATCCACATTCCATGTGAACAATCTATAAAGCTCGAAGGGGCAAACCAGAAATGAAAGAAACGAAAGAAACGATACGGAGAAAGGACCTCGATGGGCACAGAACGCGACTTACCGGCGCGAGCGCCGGTGGCGCCGGCCCGCTGGAGGCCCTTCTTCTTGATGATGAAGCTGGAGCCGATGAAGGCGCTGGAGACGACCGCCAGCACGAATCCCGTCAAGTTGCTCGAGTACATCGGCACCACATCTATCGTCGTCGCCGTCGTCGTCGTCGGCAACAACAGAGGAGGAACAAACAAACAACAGAGGAGAATGGGCGGCGTCCCTCGCTGGAAACCAGCGGGGCTAGCAGCACGATCGGCGCCGCTGGCGACGGCGGAGAGCGCGGCCTCGGTTCCGGGCGGAGAGAGAGGGCAATCGCATCGGCATTGCCGCCGCGGAAGAGCGAGAGCGAGAGAGAGAGAGAGAGAGAGAGAAGAAGGGCGGCGCAATTCGAAGGCGATTGTCGAATTGAATCGAACTCCTCTCCCCTCCTTCCTCCCCCTTCCTCCTCCTCCTCCCTCCTTCCTCCTTCCTCCTTCTGGTTTTGACGGTGGAACTGGACGAGAGAGAGGACGCCACCTAGACGGCTGTTCTTTTTTCCTCTTCTTTTTTTAATTCTCGCTCTTCTCTTTTTTTCTTTGGAAAATAAATTTTTGTTTGTCGGATTTTTATTAAAAAAACAATTAAAAATGAGATGCAATTTTTCCCAGGTTACGTAACGGTTCGCTTACAGATCGCACGCGATCCTTCCGAAAAGAAAAAAAAATTGTAAAAATTGTGCACGTGTCTTGACCCCGTTCGGTTTTGGTCTCGCGTCGAGCTTTATTTTTTTGGAGTCCTTTGTACTGAGTTTTGATCGCGATTTGGGGCCGTTCAAATCTAGACGAGAAGATCCACTCGTGGAGGTGATGATGTGAAGTGGCCAAACAAAAGGATGCGGAGAAACGAAATGTTGCCGCGGTTCGCTTTTCAATTCTCAAGCTTGTATCTTTGTGTCGATTCATCGGGAATGACTTATCTCTAAATGGTCATCGTTCGATATTTCTCTTGAATTTAGGTCCAAATTGACAGAACTAGATTGTTACGGAGCCAAGCTAAGGTAGATTTTCCGTGCGCATCGATCGAGGCTTGACGACGGTCGCAATGTATTCTTGAGTTCCTAGACCCATCATCAAATTCATTCGCGTGCTGTTAGAGGCTAGAGCTCTACTTTGTTTATTTTTATTTTTATTTAATTAGAATCAAGTTTGATGCTAAATCGAATTAATTATAAAAGACCGAGCTCGAAAATATTGGAAAATTTGCTAAAAAAAAGTCATAAATCAACTGTTTGACCGCCAATAACAGTGTAACACTTCTTTCTATAATAATTGCATTTCCTCGAGTTCGACCTTTCTTCAACGTACTATTCCTCGTTTTGATGGTCATTGTGACCACTGGAGTATGTTGATGGAAAATTTCCTCAGGATTAAGTAGTATTGCGATGTTGTTACTTCTGGTATTGCCAAACCAGAGGAAGGGGCTCAGTTGACAGCAGCACAACGGGCAGCTCCGGAAGCAGCAAAATTGAAGGATCTTAAAGCCAAAAACTATCTGTTTCAGGCTATTGACAGATCCATCTTAGAGACAATTCTTTGCAAGGACACCTCCAAGCATATATGGGATTCCATGGAGAAAAAATATCAAGGAACTGCAAGAGCAAAAAGGCAGCAACTTCAAACGCTTCGTGGGGAGTTTGAATTGCTAAGAATGAAATCGGGAGAAACAATAGTAGATTTCTTTTCCCGGACAATGGCGATTGTCAATAAGATGCGAATCCATGGAGACAAGACGGAAGAAGTCTCAATAGTTGAGACGATTCTTCGCTCCTTGACACCAAAGTTCAACTTTGTTGTATGTTCCATACAAGAAGCCAAGGACATTGAAGAACTCTCAATTGATGAGTTGCAAGGATCGTTGTTGATTCATGAACGAAATTTCCTATAGCAAGAACCGGAAGAGAAGCCATTGAAGGCCTCAACTGCAGATCACTTTTTGTCAGTAGCAAGAACGAATAGTGGCAGAAGCAGAGGAAGGGGAATCAATGATCGCCACAATTTCAATAAAAAATCTAATGGCTATTTTTCTCATGATTCTCAAGGTAGAGGATGAGGACGTGGAGGTCGACACTAAATTGATTGCAGATTAAGGTTAGCGGACAAATCCAGAGTGGAGTGCTTTAGATGCCACATGTATGGGCATTGCAAATTTGAATGTCGAACCAATTTAAATATGCAAAGTATGGAAAGGACTAATTTTGTAGTAGAAAAGGAAGAAGCAGAAACTCTCCTCATGGTGTGTCAGGAAAAAGAGAAAACTTCATCAAACTTGTGGTATCTCGACACTGGCTGCAGCAACCACATGTGTGGAGACAAGAAATCATTCTCTACACTAGATGAGTCATTCCGCATCAATTTTTTAGAACCGGTCCTTAACGGGCGATCCACGGTTCCGGAATAAGAACCGCTCGCCCGTACCATGCTCACCCCTACAAGAGAAGGGCTATGAAATTTGACTCAAAGGAGGTGTTGATTGCTCAAGTTACAATGACTACCAATCAGATGTTCCCACTACATCTTCATAGCACTTCCCACTCATGCTTCGCTGGAAGATTAAAAGAGGAAGCTTGGGTAAGGCATTTCAGATATGGACATCTCAACTTTGGTGGACTATAGACATTACATCAGAAGAAGATGGTGAAGGGACTTCCCCAATCACTGCTCCGTTTGAAATATGTGAAGACTGTGTTGTTAGCAAACAACACCGTGCTCAATTTCCACAAGGAAAAGCATGGAGAGCAAAGAAGCCGTTGGCGCTAGTCCATTCAGATATTTGCGGGCCAATATCTCCAGTTTACAATGGAGGTAAACGATATATCATCACCTTCATTGATGATTATAGCCAAAAGATTTGGGTTTATTTTTTGTAGGAAAAATATGAAGCTTTTGAAGCATTCAAGAACTTCAAAACACTTGCTGAAAAAGATAATGGAAATCCAATAAAAGTTTTTCACACAGATCATGGTGGTGAATACAACTCGGCTGCATTTGCAGATTTCTGCGCGAAGCATGGGATTAAAAGACAACTCACTGCAGCTTATTCACCACAACATAATGGCATCTGCAAACGGAAGAATCGCACCATTTTGAATATGGTGCGAAGCCTCTTGACGTCAAGTGGAGTTCCAAAGAGCTTCTGGTCGGAGGCAGTTAATTGGAGCATTCATTTCTTAAACATAAGCCCCACCCTTGCTGTTTTAAATATGACACCTGAAGAAGCTTGGAGCGGACGAACACCCGCAGTTGATTACTTCAGAATTTTTGGGTGTATTGCATATGCCCATGTTCCATACCAGAAGAGGAAGAAGCTAGATGACAAAGGAGAAAGATGTGTTTTTCTTGGCATTAGTGATCAATCAAAAGCCTACAAACTCTATGATCCTATAACCAAGAAAATCATCATATGCTGAGATGTGATTTTTGATGAAGAGAGATTTTGACCGTGGAGTGAGCAAGATGGTGGTGATGGTGATGAACAAATTCCAACAAATTTTGAAAAAGATACCGAGCTGGAACGGCAGCCTACTACGAGCCAAATCACCACAGAAATTCTGCAGTAGCTGCAATACCTGGAGAACGACCACAATGTGTCTGACGAAGGCCAGCATGGCTGGAAGATTATGAAGTGTCAGGAGTTGAGCAATTCGAAGACCCACTGATCCATTTTGCTTTGTTTGCAGTTAGTGACCCAACTACTTTTGATGAAGCAATACAAAATAAAAACTGGAGAGTTGCAATGGATGTTGAAATTGAAGCGATTGAGAAGAACAATACTTGGGAATTGACAGATCTTCCCAAAGGGAAAAAAACAATTGAAGTCAAGTAGGTGTACAAGACAAAATTGAATAAGAATGGTGAAATTGACAAATACAAGGCGCGCTTGGTAGCAAAAGGTTACAAACAAGAATTTGGAGTGGATTACAATGAGGTGTTTGCGCTTGTGGCAAGACTTGATATAATCCAATTGGTGATTGCATTAGCAGCACATAATTCGCGGCCCATCTACTAGTTACATGTGAAGTCAGCATTCTTACATGGTGATCTTCAAGAACAGGTATTTGTTGTTCAACCTTCTAAATATGCGAAGCCCAGTAGTAAATATAAAGTATATAAATTGAAAAAGGCTTTATGTTGATTGAAACAAGCTCCGTGAGTTTGGTACAATAGGATTGATACTTTTTTTTGAAGGATTTACAAAATGTCCATATGAGCATACACTATATATTAAAGTTGGTGATGGTGGAAAATTATTTCTGGTATGTTTGTATGTGGATGATCTTATCTTTACAGGGAATGATAGTGTCTTGATTAACACATTTAAGAAGTCTATAATGGATGAATTTGAGATGACTGATCTTGGATTGATGCATTATTTTTTGGACATCGAAGTGATTCAATCTACAGCTGGAATTTTTGTCTATCAAAAGAAGTATGTTCAAGAGATTTTAGACAAATTTCAGATGAAGCATTGCAATTCAGTGACCACACCAACTGAGGTTGGATTGAAGCTGTCAAAGGATCATAATGGAAGAAAGGTAAATAGCACTCTCTACAAGTAAATCGTGGGGAGTCTAATGTATTTAACAGCAACAAGGCTAGATATCATGCATGTCGTAAGCCTTATTAGCAGATACATGGAAAATCCAACTGAAAAACATTTGCAAGCTACAAAGTGAATTCTTCGCTACTCGAAAGGGACTACAACTTTTGGGCTGTTCTACAAAAAGGGAGAAAGATCAAACTTGCTTGGCTTCACTGATAGCAATTATACAGGAGATACGAATGATTGAAAAAGCACTTTTGGCTATGTGTTTATGCTTGGTTTAGGGGCTTGTCGCGACCCTTCTTTTTCCGTCATGCGAAAAAGGAATGGGTTTAGGTGGTATTGCCCAAAAAGGCAGACCGATGACCCATCGATCTAGACGCGAACTCTCCCCAAGTTCATACCCCGCGCAACGTTGGATTTCGTTTTGAATTCTCGATAACTTAAGTACTTCTAGGAGTCGCCACTAGCCTAATGGGGTCGGCTAGAAACCAATCAAGACGCGGGAGTGTCGCCTTAATTCCTACGCAACCAGAGGTTCTAGGGTCGGGGACTTGTTTACACTAACATTTCTATTAGCGCCTTTTCGGTATCTAACTTGAGAGTGCATTATCTAAGTGGTCACGCGATCTTGATCACCAATTATAACCCTATGATATCAAAGCCGCTAAGTGTCCTTGCAAATGTTTTTGTGGGATTATTTTCTTCAATGTCTAGATTAATACTAACCTAATTTAGGAAAGAAATTAACACTCAAATTATTGAAAAAAGCAGAGCAGTAAGTAAACATCCAAGAAATTGAAATGACTTGAAAATAAACGCGGAAGGAGAAAACCCGATACAAGTCGAGCAAATAATATTACATGGCCTCGTTATCATGCCCCGGGACAGGACCCCCATGAGCAAAATGAGAATTCAAATATGCATGAAGTTACTCTAGCTACACAAAACTATTCTAAGTAATTTTAGTCTATGCAAAATGGATTTTTTGTCGTAAAAACGGTAATAAAATACCAAAATAGCATTAAATTAGGCAAATGACTTTATAAAATTAGGAAAATCTCATAAATGTCATTTTTTGCATAATTTGATGCTATCCAACATTTTTTCATTTTTGATTTTTTTTTATTTTTTCTTTTTTTTATAAAAAAATAATTCCCTAAATTGGCCTATGCTCGGTTTACGCGAACATGAAACAACTCAGAATATGAATAGTGTGAGAATAGGGCTCAAATCAACCGTTTTAAGATCGAAGCTTGGTTTGGGCATTTTGTCGAGCATTTGGTGTGCATTAAACTGCCCCAAATGGCTTCCTCGAGCCATATTCATGGCCTTCAATCTCACTCCGTGTGTAATATCAAGTGGAACCAAAGTATCAAGGCTATATTATCACATGCAAAGAACAAGATTAGCTGGAAATCACAACCTAAAACGCACAAGAACCGAGTTGGAATCGGCCTCCAATATGTTGGTTCGGGCTGCTTTTGCAAATCTGGGTTTAAACCCAGGTCAAGCAAACCTGTTGCATGCCCAGGTTTAAGCCCCGACACTCATCACGTGCAAGATCTATGGGAAACATCACTTCATCCAAAATAATATACGTAACATCTACTTTTAAATGAAACAAACATCATGGAGAATGATCAAGTGAACACGTCGAAACAACCCTTCCAAGAAACACACACGCATGGTTCATAGTGACTAGTCATGAATCATTGTGGGTTAGCTTGGCTTTTTACTTGAGTTGCAAGCCATCTCATGGTTCACACAAGGCTTCAAAGACCAAACCAAGTGGATCTCAGCATAATTTGTACACCCATATAACGTTCATCAAGCTCATGAAAGTAGAAAACGCATGCAAAGGGGAGTAGCAAGTCAAACATATAGGGCTCATGAAGGGGCTCCAACACTTAGAAAAATTCCAGCCTCAGAAATCAGTTCTCTGGGCTGGTCTTCTCTTGATTTTTTCATGACTAAAACATGTTCAAAATTGAACAAAAATACATGTAGGATACTCACCTTGCTTCCTAGTTTCTCTTTGAAGTATCCCTTGGCCGAGGGAACCAAGGACTTGTCTTCGAAGGGCGCGGGGAACTTGGCTTCTTCAAACTGGAAAATGAGATCTGTAAAGAAAGAACTGACAACGAAGGTTTTTGTTGGTCTCCAAAACCAGAATCAACGACCTCTTTTTCTGACTAATTTGACACCAACCCAAACTAGATGTATTCTAGTTTGATTTCCAAGTCACAGGTTTCCTCATATATTCCTCATGTCTCTCAAAAACTCCCACTTTCCCTCACCACTAACCATCTGACTTCAACACTTAGAAAATTTCTGGGTTTCCCTCTTGACCCGAGAATGGGCTGCTTTTCGAGGGGATTTTGGGTGGCTTCCCGACATCCATTTGGGACGTGTGACCTATGGTTGGAAAGCTCGTTGAATGTAGTTCCACTCTCTAGTTGAAGGTTTTGGCTAGTTTTGGCTCAAAGTTCACGAAAATCTCACTTTTCTCTCCACAAGCCAGTCTGAAACTTTTTTGGGTTCATTTTCTGTTTGAGCTGCGTCTGAGGGTGTGTTTTTGGAACGACCGTGAACTCCCCTCTTTTCGTCTCATCCCTTTCTTTTTATCCCCCAAAAGAACGTGCTTCAGAAATCCTATCCACCAAATCCAACCAGATTTTTAGTCCGTGATTACCCACTTATTAAGCCTGCAAACTGAGTCTCTTCACCAGCTCTCTGACCCCAAAATCATCACTTTGCAGCTGTTGAGTGAGCAGGTTTGACTGAGATTATCACGTGCATTCAGCAGCTTATCCTTGGCAACATTTTGCCCATTTGCACTCCTAATGATGGTCTCACACCTCGGCCAGAGTTCACGCTGATTGGCTTTGTAGGATATGGTGGGGCCACAAAGTTGGCTACTTAGAAGCCCCGAATTGAGACCAAATCATGGACCGGTTTTTGGAAGCTGATTTAGGTGCTTTAATCCATTAATCTGGTCGGAATTTTTGATCAGTTTGAAATTTGAAGTATATTAGTTTAAGATGATAATCAGAATCTGCATTGATTCAAGCCCAATTTTGCAGGAAAGTCCCTCAAAATTAGCCATTTTCTTGCTCAAGAATGTCCGATTTGAGCTAATTTAGTCCTTTTGGCTTGATCTGATCAATTTTACTTTGCCCGTTTTCAATTTCAAGCTTGGTTAGGGGTTAAAATGATGATTTAAGGGCTTGGGGGCAAATTTTACAAATTTTGCGATTTGGTCCCCCAACTTTTGAAAATTGCATTTTGGCCTCAACTTGCTGGTTCATTTGCAATTTGATCCCTCAGGTCTCGGCTAGCTACGCTCGAATCCTTGGCCCTTGCTCTTCCATTTTTTTTAGAAATAATTCCAAAATATTTTTGTGGAAAAACAAGTTTCAATTTTTCGAAAATGATTTTTGGGCAAAAAATTTAGGTGTCAATAGAGCTGTCTCATGCTCTTCAAAGAAGCTACCAAATGTTACTCTATCAACAGCTGAAGCTGAGTTTGTAGCTGCCACCTCAAGTGCTTGTCAAGCTATTTGGTTTAAGAAGATTCTTGGAGAACTTCAATTTAAACAACAAGAAGCAACGACAATCTATTGTGACAATAACTCAGCCATTAAACTTTTAAAGAATCTAGTTCTATATGGGAAGAGCAAATATATAGATATGAACTATCATTTCTCGAGGGATCTCGCAAAAGATAAAGTGATAGATCTTATTTTCTGCAGGAGTGAAGATCAACTTGCTAATTTATTCACCAAGCCTCTCAAATTGACTACATTTAAGAAGCTGAGAAAGCTTCCTGGTGTTTGTTCATTGGGTGCTCCAGATTAAGAGAGGGTTTGTTCTTATTCCCATCGGTTTAAAGGGAGGGTGTTGAAGTAGTTAAGTTTCAGTTTTACGTGTCTTTAATAATGTAGTAGTGGAGTCTTAGTTAATAGGAAGTAGCTTGATTGTAGGAGTTTGTTTTTGCACATGTTCTGGTTAGTGGAATACGTTAGTGGGTCTTTGTTGTTGCTATTCCGTAGCTTTTTTCTTGCTAAGCGGTTGGGATGTTCTGACTATTTAATGGGCTTATGATCAGATGAATAAAGTACGAGAGTTACAGCAGCAATTCTCTTAAGTGTCTTCTTTTCTGGGCTTATTTGATTAAAATTTCAACAACTTACCCAATGATGGAACACAAAATAATATGGAACATGATTGGCACCGTAATCTTCGGTCTTGTCTTCCGGCTATGGACAATAATCAATAATATTAAATAATCTCGAATGGCTCTGTTTGTTTCTTGGAAAATTAGGCACTTCTTGAAAATATTTTCTAATGAGTCATTTTCCAGGAAAATGACAATATTTTCCGGTGTTTGACTGCAATTTGAAAATGAAGTAAAAATTATTTCATTGTCGCTTGAAAAAAGAAAGCTGGCTTTTATTTTCCTAAAGAGACATGCACTATTCATGCCATATAAGGGCTATATATGCTATATCATTAAATTTAAGATAAATTTTATCAAACTAAATTTTCATGACATAACTACTTTCATAGATTGTAAACAGTCGTTTTTTCTCTTATGGAACTCGGCCTGCGGTGCTCAGGTCACGGGTCAGCCTTGATTTTCATTCTTCTTTTTACCCTGAGCATTTTTTTTTACTTTTGAATTTATCTCAATTAAGGTTTGACGAAAAAATGTGAAGATCGGGACAAGAATGACATCACTTTTGGCATTGATTCACACCTAACAACCACTTATGTGGGAGAAAATAATAGAAAAGAAAATCAAAATAGCATTTTTTTTTTATATTAGCCAAATTAGACGGAACGCGGCCTAATTGTCCTAACTTGACAGGATTCAAGGACTTGATTACCTTTTCACGATAAATTTCAGGACTCTGGTGCACTTAACCCTTTATAATTTTTTTTATCGGACAGACTATATGATAATCGGATGAATCTTTTGAAAGAGCTGGCTTGAGTTGGGAAAGAACGTCGCGGATCGTTCGGACCAACCATCTTTGATCATCAAGTC
Organism: Syzygium syzygioides; assembly: GCA_031216285.1. Classification (NCBI taxonomy): domain Eukaryota; kingdom Viridiplantae; phylum Streptophyta; class Magnoliopsida; order Myrtales; family Myrtaceae; genus Syzygium; species Syzygium syzygioides. Next base: position 45,601,641 of record CM062249.1, on the reverse strand, counting down.
CTTTATTGGATGTCTAATAAGCTAATATAAGCTGACACCGCCAAACCAAAGACATCAAACAAGTCAGCGCAGAGTCGTTTTGAACAATCATAACCATTAACCCCCAACGACAACGAGAGGAAACCACTTCTTAACATAATATCTCCTCCAATTCATTCACTTTAATTTAACGCCACTAACTACTTCTATAGAGAAGTCGTATTGCTTCGTAAATAAATAAATAATCGATTTATAAAAAAAAAGGGGGTGGGGACGAAATTCAAGGGCGGAAAAGTCGTCAAGGGCACGTCTTTGCTTTCCCCGCTCTGTTGACATTTTCAACGTCTCGAAGTTCAATCCTTGTCGGCACGACCCCACGCAGAACGCTAAGTGCGAACGAAACCGAAAAAGAAAAGAAAAGACGTCCTCCCTTGTCCCACGTAAGATCGCGATTTAACGTTCGCGGTCCCGCTTTGTTTCCCTCTAAGAAATCGGACACAAATCCACTCCCATAAATATATAATCGTAATTTATCTTAAAATTCATCGCGACAGTGAAATCAAGTTTCAAAACTTTCAAAAAATATACAATCGAGTTATCCAATCTGTTAAATTGATCCAATCGAGTCGTTCAGCTAATTATATCTTTTGAAATTTTTAAGACTCACTCGATTATATTTTCGTGATAAATTTCAAAACTTGATTGTATTTTTTGAAAGTTTTGAGACTAGATTGCGTATTCATGATAAGTTTTAAGATTTTCAATATACTTATTCTAATTAAATATTAGAGTAATTAAATTGCTAGAGAGATGGTCCAGATGGGAAGTTGGAATGAAAACGAGCTTGCATTCCCACGGGTCAAATCCGGGATGTTTGGTCAAATGGGCCTTCCGCTAAGCGCTAACTATCGGCTAAGTCCGTCCGTCCGTTTCGTCCATCGCTCTCCTGTAGCACGTGTCCAAATCATACAACCCCACACCAGGTTTCTTTATCCATTATTAATCATGAGGTTGTTCAAATATCGTGTCGTTGTAATGACAAGGATTGAGTTACCTCGAAGCCAATTTGGACACGACTTGAATTAATTATTTCCAAGATGAGATGCCACGCGTGTTTATTTACCCATTTACAGATGCTGATACTGTCGTGGCATCCTCTTATCTCTACTCAATTTTCGGTGATTTTTGTCATTTTTTCAAGGGAGGACAATTGGTCTGGATAGACGGATTTATTGTAATAATGGGTTAATGAGTCAATAAGAGCGAGTAAAACGAGACATGTCTCTTAAGTTCATATATCTCTTCCATACATGACATTTTAAACTCTATAAATTGATATGAACCATTGCTCATTTAAAAGAAGAATAGAAAGGCATCTCTTCTCTTCTCTTTAATTATTTTCCTCTTAACGCTGTTGGCAGGAACTAATTGCTCTAAGGAGATTCGGTAATCTTTACCTCACTTCCTATTTAATTCCGTTACGATTTTATCCAGTTTTTATTAAATTTATTATCGCATTTTTAAAGTTATCAATTCAGTTTATTTTTATCGATTACAATAAACGGTATCGTGCTACGTCTTTCTCTATAGGATTTGGTGTGATCCCGTGTGAGAATTCGATTCGACCCTTGACCCCTTACCCGTCTCGTTGCACCTCGGTGCAGATCGCATTATGTCCGGACACATACCAAATGAATCCTCGATAAAACAAGAGGAGCGTCCAAGAAGCTACACACGAAAACCAAACACAAGCAGACGTTGCATTTTGCTTGTGTGGGGGCCCCCTTTTCAAATTTAACAAAAAACCCCAGAAAAACAAAGGCGGTAGATGAGCCGAACTTGAGGAGTCTAATAGAATACTTGTTAGGTTAGAACGCCAAAAAAACAAAAAACAAACAGAAAAGAAGAAAAGAAAAGGGAAATTAAAAAAGGTCAGCGGATGACAGGGTTGAACTTTGACCACTTCCAACTTCAACCCCCAAAGTTTCAGTCCAACCCGGTAGTCTGCCGGCAGACGTCTGCTACTCCAAGCCACCCTCCCCTCCACACCACCATTTCCTTCCCTTTTTGAACTTTATTTTGCTTTCTTTTTCTCTTCCCCTTTTCCGTTTCATGATTCGGTGATATACCATAATAAAACTTAATTAGCACGGCGGCGATTCCCGTTACCTCAACGGAAAGAATTTCTATTTTAATAGATCTCTGTTTTCGTCGTGCAACATCGGATTTCAAAGCACGAATTATGCGTGTCGCGAAGAAATAAATCACTATCAATTGAGTTTTTACCATGGCGCTTATTTATTAATCTAGGGAGCGGTTTAAGTCCGGGGAGGAGGGGGGGCGGGGGCATTTTAAGGAAAATGTCGCGAGAGGGGATCACTTTCTTGCGAAACATCATTTGACAATTTGGATGAGAAAGTAAAACATCATTAACAAATTGATTTCTTGGCGGGTGGTGACAACGGGAGACTTTGATACTCTCTCTCTCTTTCTCTGTCTCTCTTTCTTGATCGATATTCTTGTTCAACTCTCTCTCACTCTCTCTCTTCTTCTTGGTCTCCTGCTCCTTCTTCGAAACTCGTGATCCTCCTGGTTAACTTCCACCGCATATCGCTGCCCCTCCTCCGCCTCCTCCTCTTTCTCCGGGCACTTCAAGTAGATCCGCCGCCTCCTCTCCCTCCTTCACTGGTTAGCTTCACCTCTCTCTCTCTCTCTCTCTATTCCTTGTTCGACACCTAATCTTGGGTATGAGCTTGCAGTCATCTGCAGTGTAATTGCTGAAGCGATTTCCTCGTCGTCCTTTCTGTCTTTCTTTCTTTCTTTCTTTCTTTCCTGTTTATGGGTGCTGCGAATATTCACCGTGCTGGGTTTTCTGCCTGCTGAGGTTTTTACTTCCGGTTTCTTGAAATCCTGTGATGCGCACTGTTGACGGTATGGTGGTTCTTGGTTTGCTCCTTTTTTACCATATTCAGCTGAGTTCCGATTCGAACCCCAGATGGTCGCCGGTGGTTGTCGGCTCTACAACAATTTCTCTCTTTTCCGTGGTCCCCTGCAGTTGAATTTGAAGGCTTACCGTTCAGGAGAGGAGTGTCTGGTTGCGGAGTTTGGTTTGTAGAGACTAGAGTCGATGCTGATCGAAGTCTCCTGAGCTGGGGAAGTGGGTTTTTCGATCCGCTTCGATCGTCGGACTTTGATAGAGGAGCGAGTTGGTTGTCGTCGCCCCTTGGACGAAATGGGAGGGCTTTGTTCCAGGAGCGCTGTTGCTAAGAGCAATCCTTATGCAAGCACACGTGGGAATTTCAATCCTTACAGCTATAAGTCCGCTTCGGTTCACCAGTCGAGCGCGCGGAGCAATTTGACTCCGCCGCAGGTGCGCGAGGTGATGGTCAAACAATCGGAGGAAACCAATCAGTTGCAAGAACCTGCTGCCCCGACCCGTCAGGCGAGCGCTGCTCAATATGGGAACAATGCTGATGACTTTTATGATGGGATTCCCAGGTACCAGATGCAGAAGTCCAGATCAGTTAGGTCCATTGCGAAGGTATTGTGCATCTGTTCGTGCGCATGTGTTGTGGCTTTTTAGCATCTCTCTTGGTTGTGCTAACTTTGATCCTAGGAGCTAGAAAATTAGCTCAACGTAAATTATCTCTATGGGCGTTTGTTGATTGCAAAGTATTCTGCTCCTGTTTGTTTTTATTTGCATTCTTTTTTTGGTTGAAAATGTGTCCCGAAGTTCTTGCGCCTAAATGGTTGCCTGTGCCATCCGCTCTAAGAAATGGCTTTACGAGGCTCCTTGTTTGTACTTGAAAAAAGCTAGGTGAATTTATCTGTTTCATAGTGCTGATGGACATACTTACTGAATATATTTTTTGACGAGAAATTATAGGCAGGCCTGATGGATATTTGTTCTAGTTACGTATTGTAATTAGAATGTTCTGTTGGTACCCTTCAGCAATTTTAGTTTGCTGTGTTCTGTAGGATGTAAGCATGCTGCGCCTTGAACCCACTAATAGAGTAATCTAGAATGATCGGAATTATGATAATCAATTTATAGGTACTTCTTGAAAGCTTAGAAAGTGGGAAATAGCTATTATTTGTACCATGTCATAATACTTAAGATTGGTACTAAAAATTTCATGATAGATAAGAAACCTCGTTATAGAACTCCTACCTATCTATTATTGTCTCCCACTGAGCTTCTTGCCTTTTTGTTGATTGTCACAACAGTTGCCCTGACAGTGGTTTATATGAGTCATGGTGTCATTTATCACTTTAGAGTCTCAATGGTGAAATCGGCCTATTCATATTTTCCTTAAATGCTTAGTGGAAGTGCATATGATGCTTAAATTCGGGAATGTTCTCGTAATTTCATGGACTCTTGAAGAATTGAAAAGTTTGCACGATTCCTTATTTGATCGTCTTCCCTAAAACTGTGTTCCATTTATCTTAACCTTTCTGGGCTGTATGTGCACGTCAAGTGTTCCTGTTTCAAGGATGTAGAGTGGCTCTACTGTCTATTTCCTCTCCTCCCCTTGATTAATGCCATTCTCTGTACAATGGTCCTCTATTACTGCAGGTTTCAGAGGTTAGCTCCCGTCTAGGCAGAGGGGCAGTGGAAGTCCTGGACAATCTCACTAGTAGCATGGCAAATTTGAATCCTGGTACTGGATTTGCTTCTACAGTGGCAACTAAAGGTAATGAACTTGCAATATTATCTTTTGAGGTTGCAAACACTGTAGTCAAGGGGTCCAGTCTTATGCAATCCCTTTCGAAGAGAAGTATAAGACATTTGAAGGAAGAGGTGCTTCCTTCAGAAGGTGTTCAGCATCTAATATCTAAAGATTCAGATGAGCTCCTACGCATTGTTGCAGCGGACAAGAGGTAGGTGTAGATAGCAAAAATCGGTTTGAAGCATGAGCCTGACTGATCATTTGTTGGCTCTGGTCATTTACTTGTCAACTTGAACATACTATTCGCACAGGGAAGAGTTGAAGATTTTCTCAGGAGAGGTGGTTCGTTTTGGGAACCGCTGCAGAGATCCTCAATGGCATAACTTAGGCCGCTACTTTGAGAAGTAACTAAACCGAGGCCATTTTTTCTTTTTTGGTTTCTATTAATTGTATGTATTATAGATGTTTACTATTGTTCTTGCGTGCTATTTCTTATCATTATACAGGATTAGCAGAGAATTAACTCCTCAAAAGCAATTGAAAGAAGAGGCTGAAACCGTGATGCAGCAACTGATGACTTTGGTCCAGTATACTGCTGTAAGTATTAAGATTCTTATATCATTTTCCCTTTTCTGTCAGTTGTAATTTTCATTCATAAGAGCAACCTTTGATTAAAAGCCATAAGTCATAAGTTAGAAGTTGGGTTGCCCAGATCTTGGCTGGTGGATTTAGTGTTCATCATATCAATTGGAAGGCGAAAGCTGAGGTCATCTTGCCTAACTTGTGGTATATGGATAACGGGGGATGAAGGCGGATATAGACTTTCGTATGTACATGGCCTCGAGTACGAATTAGGCCAAATATTATGTAGAATTTCTCCTGCGAGAGAAAGAAAAATACATTAAATGATTTGATAGTTTGGAGTGAGAGGGAGAGAGTTTGTGTTGCTGATCCCATGGTTGACAAAATGCGTCGTTCTTCCCAGTGACATCAACTACAACTCTCTCTCTCTCTCTCTCTCTCTGTGTCAGTAGTCTCACTCTGCATCTCTCCTAGGTTGTGATTTCACAGAGAGAAGCTGAACTGTGGCCTAGGCATTGATATCATGATACCTTGTTTCTAGCTGCCAAATCCTGGCTGCAATTTTATCATTTGCACTTCACCCCCTTCTCACAAAAAAGAAAAAAAGGCTTTCTTTTGTTGTGTGTGAGTGACCAAATACTCACCAATCGCTTATTGACAAGCAGTAAAATCTGTTTTTCTATTCCTTGGAAAGGTACACTTTCGTCCTTGTATTATGAGCGAGTTCCTTATACGAATGACTTTTCCATTTTAGTTTATCACCGACTTTTGGAAAAGAAAGTTGTTAGTGCAGGGTTAAAATGGAAAAGTTTCGGCACAGGAAACAAAATCATGAGGAAGATCTCTAGTTGTGTAAATGCTGTATTCGTGATATCTCTAGCTCTGGCATAGAGTCTCTATTCCCACCTTCCTCTTTTCTCAAATTGCCTCGTTTTGGGCTCGGAGAAAGTTAGAATCATCATTTGTGGTCCACTAGGATGATTGCCGTTAGGAGTATATGCATTGAATTCTACCACTTACCAATGCAATTTCAAACGTATCAATTCATCGATTGAGAAATACACCAACCAGCACTTGTTCTGTAGACTGTTCTTCTTGGAACCTACATTGCGCCAATAAGATCAATGAATGTAACATATAATCTAAGTTACAACTTTCCCTTGATCGTTTGTCAAAACTCTGATTCCTTTTTTTTTTGATATGTTTCCTAGAGGATGACTTTACTGTCCTCAGGCTTTTAGGTTCCAGAGTAATGCTTTGAGTTTCTGGTTAGGAGATTCAATATGTATACCAGAATTTCATCATCTGTTTTCCTGGTTTACAGGAGTTATACCACGAACTGCATTCATTGGACAGGTTTGAGCAAGATTACTATCGCAAGCGTCATGAAGAAGATAATTCAAGTACAACACAAAAAGGTGCCTTTTTGACTTTTCTGTCAATGATCACCTTAACTTGAGTTGACTTACATGGTCATCAATTTAAGATTCAGCTTCATCAGCGAAAGAGAAAGAGTTTCTTCGCTGATACTGAATTGGATATGTTGTGGAATAGTTTTAGTTCGATGAGCAGTGGCTATCGGCAGATAAATATAGAGTATTACTGTTGGAGTGGGACTTTGCTTCCATGATGATATGTTGATCCTAATAAGGACTATGCTTGATATGAATTTCGGACCTGCTTTCCTAGGGATGACTTTCCATACTGTTTTAAGCTGAGAGATCTAGGCCTTATCACAATTGGATACATCCTGGTCTTTGTCACTGTCTCGCTTTGTTTAAACTGGAAATGGCTTGATTTGCAACCTTGGTGGGTCACCAACTGGACTGGGAATAATGGTGACAATCTTATTTAGTGGGTGCTAATAGTAACCAAGATAAACTCTCTGGTTTTGCCTATATATGGGCTCCCTGAACATTATCTCTGATTATATTCCTTTGGAAATGTGCAAATTATACACATCTCCATTAATTCTCTTTCCACAGCCTATTGCAATCATTTTCTTTTGTGATGTGCATTTTTTCGGTGTGTAGGTGATGGCCTCTCTATTTTGAGAGGAGAACTTAAGAGCCAAAAGAAGCAAGTAAAAAATTTGAAAAAGAAGTCGCTGTGGTCCAGAAGCTTGGAGGAGGTACCTCTAGATTTTTACTACGTGGGAGCGTTGTATCCTTCTCCCAACGAAATATGAGTTTACTTTCTATTTGAGCAAATCCGTCCTTTGAATTCGCCATACCTTAGAGTTATGCAGGCATCTTCTGGAAATTCCCTTAGCGGAACCTTTTAAATGATTTCCAGAATGCTTTGCTGCTATTGGAACGGACATAACTTGCTATTCTTGCTAATTCACTGGAACTCAGCAGCATAACTTGTTTTTGGTTGGCTTGGATTGTTCGAGGGGAAGGCAGGAGATTCATACACCTGGCCGATGAACATGCTTTCTCTTTCTTTAATACTGTTTGACTTTTGAACAAGTAATAGACAAGGATATGTTCTAGATAGGGATTCCTTTTTATCCTTATCCATGATAAGAAAAATGCTCATATTTCCAGAGGATAGTAGAGAGAGAAGTAAATGCAGTTTTTCAGAATCTCAAGTATTGTTTTGCAGGTGATGGAAAAGCTTGTTGATATCGTTCAGTTCCTGCTTCTGGAAATACATGGTACTTTTGGGACTGCTGGTATGTAAATCGAAAACTGACAGTAAATATTCTCTTGTAGAAAAACTTTCCCCTTTATTTTGTATAATTTAGCTCGGCACTCGTTGCCATTGTCTATTGGTAAGCTATTTTGTCAGCCTTTTTCCTCTGGTCACCCATTGTAAACTATTCCAGAGTCGATCATTTTCTCTTTTCCTACTTGCATGGCTTTCTCTCCTGTTTTTCTCTCTTAGGAAAACAATTTCTTGTGCAAATTATCAGGTGTTAAATCAACATCTTTTTTAGCCAAGATGATGCATATAGATGCTTAGTTGCAACAACGAGAATTTGGGCAGCATTAGCACAGTTCATGTCGTATGAAGTTCTACTTTGTCAAAGAGAAAATTTTATTTTGATGCAGAAAAATATCTTAAAACCTTCCAATGGATCCACACCTGTAGGAGCAGAAGAATTATTGACAGTGCTTTTGATGAATAATGATGTTTCTGGTGGCTCAGTTGTGGATCAGACATGCATTTAGTATTGTTCTTTTTGGAAAGTAAATATCGTGGGTGTCTTGTCTGCGTGACTGTAAAAGTGTGGTATTTATGATATTCCCATCCATCATTTTGCAGATGCTCATGTACTAGCAAAACCATCCACGAGCACTAAAAAACTGGGACCGGCTGGCCTGTCCTTGCATTATGCAAATATTATCATCCAAATTGATACTCTTGTAAGTTTTCTTCTTTTGATATGCGACCAGGTCTGGTGGCATCTAGTCTGAATGTTGTTACTTAAGTCGAAGGTGGCAAGGTGTTTCTCGATGGCATCTAAAGTTTGCATTCTTAGCGCTGATGACACGTGTACATAAAAGTGAATATGCGAAAGTTATCAATAAGATATTTTCTTCTTTTCAGCGAAATATTGTTCAAGACAACAAAAACTTAGATAAATAAGGGTCATCCAGTAAATGATGCAGATGCGGAAAAAAAGTCAGTTGTATATTTGGTAGAGTGACATTTTCTTTGGCAGAAAAGATACATCTTGTTCATTCTGTGGTTATCCAGTAGAACAAGAAGTCTTTTTCATTCATTCATTCAGATTCATATTTGATTTTGCCTTTTAAAATTTCTGGTCTTCAAATATTTGTTGGCGCCACCTGTAACTACTTCTTCAAATTTTCAATTGGTAATTTTTCGCAATTGAGGATTGCATAACAGTCGGTTCCAGGAAATCATGAGACTTATGGCCATGTACTCACTGTTTTCTGTTTGAATGCTTTATGCACGGTTCTTGACATATTGTTAGCAAAGCTGTTGTTAGAATAGAAAAACAAATAAACTTAAGTTAACATCAAGTGTAGCAAGTTTTAGGATAGTCAAACCTCTAAGTTTTTGAAGAAATATGATGAAATTGGTCCTAGTATATTGTGCTTATCTGTTTATCAAAGTGAAACATAGATGAACTTCATTTCAAAGATGAAGTAGAATCCCTTGCTGCCAGGTTATTGTGGCTTGAATGTGAGTCCATGGAGCAGGTCGTCCAAACTCTATGATCTCAGTCTTTGGAAGAAAGTTTATGAAATTGCTACGTTTGCCTTAAACTGTGTTAATCTGGAGTATTGGCTGAGAAAGATGCCATATTCTTTGAAATTATCAATTAAACTATGACAAGTGTAGATCGCATATTTGAGGCTATTTACAGAGCATACTTTGATCCAATCAGGTAGCTCGATCCAGCTCTATGCCGTCCAGTCTGAGGGATTCTTTGTATCAGAGTTTGCCACCTAGTATAAAGTCGGCTTTGCGCTCCAGACTTCATTCTTTTCATGTCAAAGAAGAGGTATTATCTCATAATCATTTTTTTCTCGTTCAAGTAACTGAACGCATTCTACTTTCCATTGATCCAAAATAGTAAATTCGAAGTCTATTTCTCAAGCTTTTTCCGCTGATTCGTTAATGCTTTGAGAAGGATCCATATAACCTTATAACTTGTCTCTGTACAGCTTTCTGTTGCAGACATCAAAGCTGAGATGGAGAAGACTCTGCAGTGGCTTGTTCCAATTGCCACAAACACAGCGAAGTAAGATGGCTAGTATATCCCCACTACCGACCTCAAATGCTTTCAAGCTTGCCTTCGTTTCTTCTGATATTTCTGTCTTTTTTTCTAATTGGAGCAGAGCTCATCATGGTTTCGGATGGGTTGGTGAATGGGCAAATACTGGGTCAGTTAAACTCGTCAGCACTTTCTGTATTTCTTAACCTCCCCTTCCACCCAACCACCACCACCACCACCACAAAAGTAAAAAAAAAGAACAATAGCGGTAACTTCATGCCAAACATAGATGATGTCGTGTCTTATTGCAGGTCTGAGGTAAACAGGAAGCCAACGGGACCTATAGACGTGATTCGCATTGAGACGCTCCACCATGCAGATAAGGATAAAACTGAGACCTATATCCTTGAACAACTTTTGTGGCTCCACCATTTGGTTAGTAAATCAAAGAACTCTGCAAACACGGGTGGCATGAGGTCTCCCATTAAATCCCCGAACCATATGTCACTGGAGAAATCCAGCAATGAGGTTAAAGATGAGTCTGCCAAAACCTGCTCGCCTTTACTGAACTCTGAAGACTTAAAGATGTTACAAGACATAAGTAAGAGAAAACGACGGTTGGGAATCAGTAAGAGCCAGGATTTCGACTCCTTCAAGACTAGGCTAAAGAAGCACGACAGACTGAGCAAGAGTAGCAATCATTTCCCAGCTAGGGAGAGTAAGGAGTCACTTCCATTGAAACGGCTCTCTTCAGGAATTCCGGTTATTGATTTTGTTATCGATAAGCAAAAGGCCTTGGATGTCATTGATAGAGTCAGCGAATTTAGATGATTCAAAGGAATTCACATCCCTCTTGATAAAGTAAAGCCTATAGAGAGAGACACGGTCATCCCACATCCTGCTTTTTGTCTACCGCTGTGTACATAGAGTTCTGGAAGGCAGCGATCCCCACAGCATCCCTGGTAGATTGGAGGTTTTCTTTTCATACATTCTGCTTTGAAGAATTTGGGGAATGTTTGCAGTCTCTGTCACTCAAAAGTTCCTAGGGGCAACACAGGTATGCTTAATAAGCTGGAGAGATGTGGCTGGGAGGATGTGCAAGGGAGGTGATTCACAGCGTAGCTTGAGAAGATAGTGAAAAGAATACGTGACATTCTTTTGGTGTCTGTACAGAGAGTGAAGTCATCTGTTCTAAATATTTCATTTTGAGGGTACGGAGTTACTGTTTTTGGGGGTTGCGTCTGCATTCCTTCACACTCTCCCCCTGTCCTACTATTGCGGTTGCTTTTTATTTCTCTTTGTTTCTTACTTTTGCACTTGTAATTCTTTGTATGGACTTGAAGATGTAGACACTCTGCATGAACTCTATTTGTGAACTAAGTACAACACGAAATCGTTTGCTGGTGCTCAAGATTATCCAATGTTGAAAGGGAACTTTTGTTCTAAGCATAGTGGTGTTTTAAGAGTTTTTTCTTCACTCCCCTCTCGTCAAAACTCAAAAGGAATTCGGTGCAAGTTCGAAAATGAAACTAGAACAACAGTCTCAATTACCTCGCAGGTTGTCTCATCCCTATTCTCGTGACTCAATTTCTCTTGGCCACCTTGTTGGGGTTTAAACGTATGAGACCTTTTATCACGCTGATCCACTTAGCTAATGATCATCTGCTTGCCTGTGATTTTCAGCAGCAGAAGTTGAGATAAGGATGACTTTGCAAACAACATTAAGATGACCAAAAGCGGTGTTTGGTCAAACTGGGAGCGGTCTTTTCATGCAAATTGCAAAGTACGTTATGGTGGTGGTGTTGTCTCCCGCCGCACTTTGGTCGTTCAAAGCGCAAATCAGGTGGCAGCACCACTACTTTCATTCCATGTCCTTATTCTGGACAAGTCTCCCTTCCCTTATGTCGCCCATGTTTCTGCTTTTTGACCCGTAAAGACAACATCTTTACCGGTTTTAGATTATTTTTATCCGCCATCGATGTAAGAATATTCTAAAATTTCAATGCGTGTAATAAGTTAAACATTTAGCTTGAAAAAGACTTGGATGAGATTATTTTGTGGAGGATTAGGAGTAGTACCAAATTCACAGTGTAGAAAATACATCAAAAGTAATTTTTCTCGGGACCTTGTGTAAATTTCATCATGTATAGATACGTGATTGATTTCTCTGAGTCTGGACAATGCATTCTCTTGTATTATCCCTAGTCAGCAAAGCAGCGAATAAGAATTATCTAAGTGGGTTACTGGGAATGGGAAAGCTTCTGTGAGGTCTATTCATCTTTCTCTCTCTCTCTCAGCATCTGCATTGCAAAAAAGCAAATGGAAAAGGATAATGTGAATCTTTAATTGCAATTATCACAGCACTAAAAGCAGAGCAGAGAGAGAGGCCTATTAGGTAGTGGGATTCTTATTCGCAATTCCACCACCCAATTTGATCAAAGAGAATTCGCTTTGCTTATTCTCTGTTCGTTTGCCAAATTGGCCCTCCTTTCAATTCCTCCCCAGTCCTCCTTTTCTTTTACCTTTGCCCTCATATGCTTTGTGGGTCCCTTTCCCTTGCACTAAATCACATGATTTCCATTGTCATCATGGTGATTATAATATGCACCATTTTCTCCTTCATCTCCTCACTCCGCTACCTCATCTTGATACATGCTGGGTTACTAAAGTCATGGGTGTATCAGGCAAGTTTGGGACTTTCCTTTTGTTTTTTGTTCGCTTCTGATTAATATTTCATTTTGGGTTCTTGTTCTTCTTCTTTTGTTACTAATCATCATTGCCAACTTGCTTGTGTGCGCAAAGTGGAAACTTGTTTGATTGTGAGTAACAGGTTTTGTCCTGATAGTTAGCACTTCTTCCTCTTCCATGGGTTCTTTTCTTTGCCCCCTAAATTAAAGTTTTTCCTTAAAGAAATATTTCTGATTATCCAGGATGCTTCTTGAGTCGTTGTTGCTTGTCCTTATTATTGCATCCTCAGTGAGTACGTGTCGCGGCTTTGAGAGTACGTGTAGCTGCAGGATAAAGGTTCCTATTGATTGTATTGCATCGACTTTCACGACTTATGAGCTTAACGATTGCTGTAAACATGATTCTGGTTCAGTTAGATGATCCATGATGGCGTGTGAAGTATCAGAACGACCTGCTTCTTCTCTTTTTTTATTCAACAAAAAATAGTTGTCAACATTCTTCATAAAATGACTGGTCTTGACGCCATGGAGTCACTATAAAAATACTGAACCATTCATATCAGGAAGGAATCATGGTATGGAGAGCCGATAGATGGTCCATGTGGTCTCCATGTTCATATCAGTCATCACATTTTTGAATGGGGTACATCACACGAGGGAATGAAAAAACTGGCCACACAGGGCAGTTCCTTCGAAGCAATCTGCTTACTCCTAGAGAGATACCCTGGAAAGCCTTCGTTATGTTGTTTTATGTCAATACCGTGTTTACTACTAGTTGATGAATGAAAGGTTTAGATGAAGCATTAGGAACATGTCTCCGTAGAAAATAATGCCATAGTTACCTACAGGCCTTGATGTTGATTCATAGGTGAGAGAGAGGGTACAATTTTCATTTCTAAGTGTTTTTCAGAAATATTTGGGTCCCTGAGAGTTCAGGATTCCAATTTATGCAACATATCAATTGAAAAAATCTCATCAGGAGGGTGCCGCAATATGAATCGCTTGATTGAAATGTCTTGTACCAAAATATAGCATTCCTAATAAAAACAGTTCATTTTTTGTGGTTACTCATCTGGTAAGAGTAATATGAAAGAAGTGGGAATTTTCTCTTGGCATCGTGCTAAGGTACATGCAATAGTTGTTTCGTTTACATACGCAGTAGCAAGTTTTCTTATTTTGATTTTGTGTAAGGTGGAATGACACTTGCATATTGTATATATAGTTGATGTTCTAGCATAACCGTGGCATATTTTCTTCTGTTTAGAATTATCAAAAGGAGGCAAGAAGTTAACGGCTGAAAGTTTGGAAGCTAAAGGCCATCATATGTGTGGAACTTTTCTCAATCGTCATGCTTATTTGAAGCAAATCATTTTCTCTTTTATGATCCTCATCTTGTTAACAGACAGCTATTCATCCAATGAACCCGACATTGAAGGTACAATTAAAGTCTTCTTGCTCTCTTTCACCTATGTAAAGCTATTAACTTATTCTAGGAAAGTCTTAGGGGACGATTTATATTGACAGAATACATAGTTTTTTCTCTCGGTGTACCTCATAGGTGCTTACCTGCTGTCACTTCTGATTTACCAGAGATTAACTCAACAGCTCACTGATTCTGGCCCATTTAGTGAAAATGTCCATGCTGAAATCTGTTGTTGCATGAGATCTAATTTGTGCTGTACATACTATGAAAGGAATCAGCCTTTGTCACTACAGAAACGATCTTCTTGCTGTATTTAGTAACTCTAAAAACTGAAAATGAGATACTTCTTTTCTTCTTGAAATGAGGAAATCGTTATCATTTGCTTTCTGTGGTTGTAACAACTGAACAAATTCTCTTATCATATATCTGCTTTTGTTAATTCTCAGGTGAGGCTCTCATTGAAGTCCTGAAATGCCTCAATGATACTAATTCTCAGGTGCATTGGGATAACCACCTTGTGAGCCCATGCTTCAGTTGGTCACATGTCAGCTGTCTATATGGACATGTCAATACACTGTAAGTTCAACATAAAGGGTACCACCAATCTTAGTTTGAAAGTCCTTCCTATTTCATTATGTTGCCAGGTGAAAATGCAGATTAGCACATCTAAATCTGTGATTAACTTTCTGATTGGCAGGAGCCTCGACTCAATTGGATTTTCAGGAACTCTCTCTCCTGCAATTATCAAGCTAAAGTATTTGGTCAACTTGTAAATGATCCTTGATGGACAACACTGCCTATATTTTTTAATTTTAGTATTTAGTTATTTGTGTACTCGTTATCCAGCCTTTTCCTTCCCTAAATAAGGGATGTGCTTGTATTCATAGTAAATTTTATGCTTCCTGCAGGGCACTACAGAACAATAACCTGTCAGGTGTGCTACCCGATTTCCTGAGTAACATGGTGTACCTGCAGAATCTAAATCTAGCAAATAACAAGTTCAATGGATCTATACCTGCCTCTTGGGGTCAACTTTCCAATCTAAAGCATTTGTAAGGTGTCTTTCCAAAGATAAATGCCATTACTTAATTCTATCCATGGAAAATGAATAACCTTCACATGTTAATTTGATGTTCCTAGGAAGATATTATGACATAATTGTGATGTAGAAACTTCTAAATTGGAATTTCTCATTTACCGTTATTGCTTTAAGACTAAATGACAAGAACCAGCTTATATCACCTTCAATCGAGGATATTAAGTGAAAATCATATATCTGGAACCATTCCTGACACCTTTGCAAATATTACAGGATTGACCGAAGTCTAACCTTAATTTTATCATTTGAACCTTATCTGCTGGAAATGTCTTTGATACCACTGACCTTATCTTTGTTTCAATAGGGATCTTTCGTCCAATAACTTGACGGGAAAGATCCCCACGCAACTCTTCTCGGTTCCAACATACAAGTAAGATCCACTAGACTTTTTAACTTTTTTTTTTTTTTTTGGTAAGGTAGACTTTTTAACTTTTATGTCTGTTAAAAGTAATATCTTACTTTAACCTAAAAATGAGCTCCACTATTTACATAAATTAGTTACATTGGAAAGTCAGATTAAGACAGATAGGGTAGATGATCGGCATTGCATTGCTTCACATCAGACTCGTAATTTTATGCTTGAATGCTATGATTATTTGAGATATGTTTGATGTTTAAGTCAGCTAACTTGATCTTTCTTGTCAGTTTCACCGGAACAAATCTCATTTGTGGCTCTAGCTTGGGTCAACCTTGTGTAAAGTCACCACTTTCAGGTTGTGGCTTTCATTGTTATATTTTTGATTTTATTCTGCTAATAAATTGGTAGCTTAGAATCTGATTCAGAACAATTGGCAGCTTCAAGTGGCAAGTCGAAACTTGGAGTTGCTGTAGCTTCTGCTGGTTGTGGTGCATTCACACTTTTGTGTCTGGGGGCTATCTTTGCATACTGGTGCCATCAAATGCACAAGTCCAAACATGACCTGTTTGTGGATGTAGCAGGTAATTTTTTGCTTTACCTTGATATCTCATATCATGCTTGAGTCTTTTCACTGCCTGATTGAGTATGTCTCAGGCCATCCCATAATCGATGGGATCTTTTCCAATTAATCTGTTTTTGTTTGTAAATTTTACCAACTTCTTCCCTTTTGGTTTAAAGCTGTTAGATTCGGCAGTTGAATTAGATAAGAGAGTTGAGTAAAATAACAGACAGAAATTTGAGAAAAATGTCTGATGATGTCTTTCTAAAGGCTGTGCAAACCTCGTATTTTGATTACTTTCTGCAGATAGTGTTCAATCCAAATAAATGTATATTTTTGTTCAAACTTCCCTTTAAGGCTACATGATTCCTAGTTTTAGGTTTTAAACCACTTTTGTCTCCAGTTGCAATTTGCATATGTATTCTGAAAGCACTTGGAGAGAGGTCGATTACTGTTATTTAACACAAGGATGCTGAGTTTAGGACCCCGTGATGTGATATAATTGGTGAGAAAAACTGGATAAAGGGAAGGAAGGAAACTCAGATAAATAAGATGAGAGATAAAAATGAGAGAGGAAATCCCATCTTTAGAGAGAAAAAATCCCATAAATATGCGCTGAATTAGATGGTAATTATTGTATATGGGAATCACTCTGTCTTCCATGTGAAAGCATCTTCAAGTCTTCCATGCTTTCATTTTTCTCTGTTATGGAAATGGGCTCAAGTATACTTTCATGAGGAATGAGCTCTGCAAGGAGCTCATTGGTTTTCTGTATCTTCCTTATTATGATGCTTGTGGCTGATACATGAGAGTATATATACTTTTGGTATCTTAATGTAAATTACTGACTAGCAGTTCCAACTGTCCAGGTGAATATGACCAAAAAATTCCTTTTGCTCAAGTGAGGAGATTTTCTTGGCGTGAAATTGAACTCGCTACCGATAATTTCAGTGAAAACAACGTAATTGGACAAGGAGGCTTTGGCAAAGTTTACAGAGGTGTTCTCTCGGACAGCACAAAGGTTGCTGTTAAAAGACTCTCCGATCATAACAGTCCTGGTGGAGAGGCTGCATTCCTGAGGGAAGTTGATCTCATAAGCGTTGCAGTTCACCGTAACCTTCTTCGTTTGATTGGTTTCTGTACAACCTCTTCTGAAAGGATACTTGTTTATCCCTACATGAAGAATCTTAGCGCTGCATACCACCTGAGAGGTACTTCTCCAAGACTTATTCTACTGTCCCTCGAAGTCCTTATGAGGTCCTGAAATTTGTAGTAGAGAGATTAGGCAATGTCTGTGGGCTTACTTCTCTGGATAGATTTTTTGAGGCTGCCAATTTTCACTTTATTGTCTGATATGTGTGGGACAGTACCAAGGATGCGAGGGATCTTTAATTAAAGATAAGTGTGAAATTAGGTGTATGGCATAGCTGCATCAAGTACCCCTGCTCTTTTTTTAATAGTCTGACATGTCTAATAATATGGGAACGAGAAGAATCGAATGACTAAGATATATTTGAATAGGTCACGTTTGTAGTTACTGAATCTTCTTTTAGAGAAAGCACTCGTAACTCCAATGAGAATATATATCACTAGTAGATTTCGTAGGTGCCTTAATTAAGACAGCCACTCTCTCTCAATGGTATCTTCGAGACTATGATGGGCCACAAAAAAATACTCTACTACTTCTGTTGCAACTTGCAAACCCTTCTGCTGTCACTTTCTATGACCATCAACATGATATGACACACTTTCTACCGTCTTTCTGGATTTCCTTGCCAGGTGTTGAATGTTGATTTTATTTGTCTATCCTGCATGTAAGCTAATGGGACTGCTTAATTCTTTTTCATACATCATGTCACAAGAACGTAAACTGGAGGTGTTTCATCTGCAGAAATTGAATATGTTATTGTCATAGTTTCCCATGGTTGTGGGGTCATATATCTTACGTAGGCTATAGGAAAGGAGCAAACCTTGAAGAATCGGATGTTGAAAGCAAGTGTCCATTATACAGATTACGAGGCATACACTAGCAATTGAGCATATCTGAGCATCTTGAGATAATGATAGATTCATCTGAGGAAGATGTAATTTTTCCTTAATAAACATGGTGTGTTTCGCTCTTATCTTATAATCTAAAGCACGAATACCCCCACAATTGATGCATGTTAGATTTTTGGAACAACTATTAGCAGTCCTTTCCAAAGACAATCAGCATAATCTATTAATGCAGTTCACATTTGGCCGCACTCTCTTACTATGTACTGTACTCAATGAACGTGACAGATTTAAAACCAGGAGAGAAAGGGTTGGACTGGCCAACGAGGAAGCGCATAGCTTTTGGAGCAGCTCATGGCCTGGAGTATCTTCATGAACATTGTAATCCTAAAATTATACATCGCGATCTAAAAGCTGCCAATATCCTCTTGGATGATGATTTCGAAGCCGTTCTTGGTGATTTTGGGCTGGCTAAGCTGGTTGATACAAGAGTGACTCATGTTACTACACAAATAAGAGGTACAATGGGTCACATTGCTCCAGAGTACTTGTCCACTGGAAAGTCATCAGAGAAGACGGATGTTTTTGGCTATGGTATAACACTTCTTGAACTTGTAACTGGTCAGCGCGCGATTGACTTTTCTCGGCTTGAGGAGGAGGAGGATGTTCTTTTGCTTGATCACGTAAGATTTCTTTTTGCAGATTTTCCTCAATCTTCTTTGCTGAAATCCAATTGACACAGTAAAATGGGGAAGAAATGGCAGATACACGACGTTCGTTTTATCACTTTTCGAATTAAACACTTGAAAATCCTGAAGGAGGCAGAGAACTAATTTTGGCAAGAATGAGCAGATATTAAGGTTCACCGAATGATTGGTGCAGAACAGAGCCCTTATTGTCCAGCCAAAATATTATTTTTTTGTGGAACTGGTTAAAGTACCTAGGCAGGTCATATTTTAGAAGTTTCAAGATTTGTACTGCCTAAAATATCAGTCAATCATCTGTGTCTGTGCTGTGTAAATGGTACAAAACTGTTCCAATGTAGGCTCAGATTCCTTTTATTTTCTGATGAAGACATGCCATGTTGAATGCTGAAAGGGATCGCATCAGACATATTTTGTAAGACCTCGAAGGTAGAAATATCAAGAATAGTTTAAAAGTGGAATATCAGATCACAAGACCTGGCTTAGCATAAAATTTTGCAACCAGTGTTGTACCCTACGCAAGAGTTACTGCAATCGGGAAGTGTTTGCTAGATTGCTTATTGAATGGAGCGGTTCCTGGCTGAATTTCCGTAGTTGGAATTAGCATATTGATAGATTTTCTTCACATTTCTTTGTGAGAATTGAGAACCAATTTGCATCATGTAGATAAGTGGAAATTGGACCTATATTAATTTTAGTTGTTTCCTCGCTTCTATGACCAGAATGATCTCAAAGAGAATAATTGAAGTTGTGATTTTGACAGAGCAAGAAGCTGCTGAGAGAAAACAGGCTCCAAGACATGGTAGATCGCAATCTGTTGATGTATGATGGGGAAGAAGTCGAGACCATCATCCAGGTGGCATTGCTTTGCACACAAGGGAACCCCGAAGACCGTCCCACAATGGCAGAAGTTGTAAATATGCTTCAAGGGGTTGGTCTATCAGAGAGATGGGCTCAGTGGGAACGACATGAAGAGGAAAGGAGCAAGCAATCGTTGTTCACCTCTCACCCTTTCCCTTGGGCTGAAGACACCACTCAACTTGAAGCCATTCAATTGTCGAAAGCAAGGTAGGGCCGGTTTTGAATGGAACCTTTCAAGTTAGAAAAGGATAGCAACATCTTGACCATTATATGTAAATCGATATACAGATGCTGGAAGCATAATATCTCAATTTTGTCATCTATTGGCTAATACCTGCTTGTGTTATAATTACTACTGGAGACTATGGCATGTCTTCACGAATGATTTCAGTGTGTATGTTTAGAACATTACAAAACACTGGCCTTTTGTCTCTGTTTGGTGTTGTTTATAGTGAAGTTATTGTCTAGAGGAAACAGAAAGGCAGATGCTTCCATGTGCATCGGTAGTGTGTACATTCTTTTTGCCATTTCGGTAGTGTGTACATTCTCTTTTTCCATTTCATGGTGATATATCAAATGACGTGGCAAACTCTTATCACCATAGTAATAAAAACGGGTCGACTTGCTTTTATGGCCTACTAAAGGAGGAACATGCAAAGCATGCTATATTATGGTTCTTTTTGTGGCCAAACGTGCTGTTATGGCCAAAAAACGGAAACATCGGGGCAAAATATGGATTTAACAGTCATTAATCCATAACTGTCGATTTTCGAAGGCTCAATCACTAGACTTTGGTGTTATCCATGTTGGTCACGAAAATGGCACGCTCAAGATCACCATAATCAGAAACCGAAACTTGTTAATTGAGAAATTATTGATTCACGTACCTGGTTTGGAATCCATCGAACTTGACGCGGAATTTGCGATAGTTTCTGAACACGAACTCAAGCGCTTCTCCCCTATACGCTTCGTTAGAACATTGGCATAATGAGATTGCCACTTACGAGAAGAAAGTTCTCTCTATATCCGTATGTGAGTCAGATTGTGTATCATTAGGTTAGGAGATGGACTTGAGTGCTACTTATAAAGTCTTCGATCACGGGCTCTCTCATTACGGGCCGGGCTGTACTCGGCCCACACCAGCCAGCTCCATATTGGACTTATTAAGAACCCATATATCTTACTTTTATTAGATCAAACTAATTTAGTTAATTTCAATTAATGAAATCCACATTAGAAAATTCTTACATTCTTCCACTTGGACGATATTAATTGAAACAGAACTGTGTGCGCACCATTATATTGGTCTATAGATTATTCTTCATAGTCAATTCGATTCTATAAAGTCTCGAACACCAAATCATGGCGGTACTTGCATGTACTCACGTAGAGTCTTCCATGGTCACAAGTGCTTTCAACTTTACTGATATGATTTCAATATGGTAGTGTGTCAAATGGACAATACCTCATAATAAGTAATACTTCATGTGTTGTCCATTTTGTTAGTCCAAATTCTCTCTTTTTGAGTGTCACAAAACCTAATGTGTCACCAGAGAATATCCTTCATAGTTCCAACGAACCTTCATATGTCTTACCTTTATAGTTAACTATTTTTTATATGTAATAAGACATATCGATAAGGCTAATACCAAGAATACCCCTAGCCTGTACTCAAGATTTACACAATGCCTCGAGATTTTCATCAAATATATATATGTACTCAACATGATAAAATTACATTCACAAAAATCTCATCGAATGCAAAAAGTTGATACATATCCAAATGCTACAAAATGTAACAAAAATCACTTACAAATTTCATAAGAGCAACACAAGACTAAACAGCTCTCACTAATTAATAATATCCCATGATACTCCTAAGCCCATGTTAATGACATGTCGATCAAATACACAAAGGTAAAGGCCTTTAGTTAGTGGATCTGCGATCATATCATCTATCGAAATGTGCTCAACTGCTATGTCACAATTATAAACCTTTTCCTTTGTTGTCAAGTACTTGATCTCCATATGCTTAGACCTCTTGAGATTTCTATTGTTGTTAACAAACAACACTGTAGAGTTATTGTCACAATGCAACTGTATGGGCCTATCCACAAAATCAAATATGGTCAACTCCTTAATGAGGTTTCGGAGCCAAATTGCCTGAGGAGCGGCCGAAAAGCATGCTACAAACTCCGCTTGCATGGTAGATGATGTCATTGATTTCTGTTTCTCACTTTTCCATAATACTGCATCTCCTGCTAACTTAAAAATGTAACCCGTTATCGACTTCTTTTTATCCTGACAGCCAGCAAAGTCTGAATCCGAATACCTGACCAACTATAGGTCTTGAACATATTTGTAAATCAGCATATAGTCTTTTGTCCTCTTTAAGTACCTCAAAACCTTCTTAGAAACAACCTAATGATCGTGTCCTGGATTTGATTAATATCTGCCTAGAAGTTCTGTTGCAAAAATAATATCTGGTCTAGTATATACTTGAGCATACATAATACTCCCAAGTGCACTAGCATATGGTACATTCTTCATTTGGGCTTTCTCAAAATCTAAATGAGGATATTGTGACAGACTCAACTTATCATCCTTAATGACAAAAGTAATTCTCGGCTTGCATTGCTGCATGTTGAATCTTTTTAAGATACAATCAACATATGCTCTCGGAGATAAATTCAATAGTCGGCAAGAACGATTCCTATGAATCTCAATGCCAAGGACAAAAGACGCCTCACCAAGGTCGTTTATATCAAAGTTCTTTGACAACATCCACTTTGTCTCATGCAGTAAACCAAGGTTACTTCTCGCAAGCAGAATATCATCCACATAGAGTATAAGAAAAATGAATTTCCTCCCACTGACCTTGCAGTATATACACTGATCTACTTTATTTTCAACAAAACTAAATGAAGCGACGACACTATGAAACTTCAAGTATTATTGTCTAAAAACTTGCTTGAGACCATAAATAGACCTTTTTAGTTTACATACAAGCGTACCTGAATCATTTGCAGCAAATTTTTCGGGTTGCATCATATAGACTACTTCATTAAGGTCTCCATTAAGAAAGGCAGTTTTAACATCTATCTGGTGTAACTCTATATCAAAATGAGCTACCAATGCCATAATCACTCTAAAAGAATCTTTAGAAGAGATTGAAGAAAAAGTTGCTTCATGGCCTACTCCTTCTCTCTGAGTGAAACCCTTAGCTACAAGTCTGGCTTTAAACTTCTTAATTTTTCCTTTGGAGTCCCTTTTAGTCTTATACACCCATTTGCAGCGAGTGGGTCTATGACCTTCAGGTAATTCAACAAGTTCCCAAACTCCATTATGCTTCATAGATTGCATTTTATCTTTCATTGCATCCAACCACAGTTTCGACTGAGGACAAGAAACAGATTTTGCATAAGTCACTAGATCAGCCACATAACCAATATCATAGTCTTGTTCTCCTATATAGACTAAGTAGTCTGGTGGTATAGCTAATCGTCTCTCCCTAATGGATCTCTTTACTGGAGCAGTAACAGCCTCATCCTGCACCTGAGAGCTTTGAGGAACTTCATTAGGAGCTGTCTCGACAACAGGATCCTGAGCCTCAACAGATTTAGTCTGTGGTATGGGAGTCTCTACAATTATCTGTATAGAAGGAGATAAAGATACAACATTATCCACAGTACTATTATCCTCAATAGTCTGTAAGCAGCTACTTTCTTTGGCCACATGAAACTCCATAAACTTCGCTGTCTATGATTTCACAATTTTTGTGCCTCCATTAGAATTATAAAATCGATATCCCTCCAAATGTTTCGGGTAAGATACAAAGTAACACTGAGTGTTTCTAGAGTCTAACTTACTTAATGTTGAATTGTATAACTTCACTTCTACAGTACATCCCCAAACCTTAAGATGGTTTAAGCTAGGTTTGCATTCAGTCCATAACTCAAAAGGAGTCAATGGAACAACTATAGTAGGTACACAATTTAGAATGTATAAAACTGTTTTCAAAGCTTCACCCCATAGAAAAACTAGGTAAATTTTTCCTACTAATCATACTCGTCACCATTTCCATAAGGGTGTGATTGCACCTTTCGGCTACACCATTTTGCTTAGGACTTTCAAGCATAGTAAACTGAGCTACTATCCCAGAATCCTCTAAGTATTTGGTAAATGGCCCCTTAAGCCGTTCGGCATAGTCATGCTTGCCATAATACTCTCTACCTTGGTCAGATCTAACAACATTTATGACCTTTCCCAACTATTTCTTGACTTTAGTCCGAAAAATCTTAAACTTGTCAAGAGACTTAAACTTTTCTTTAATCAAGTACATATTGTCATATCGAGAATAGTCATCAATAAATGTGATGAAATAAAAATTTCTATACAAGGTTGCCATATAGGGTCCACTTATGTCAGTGTGAATGACTTCCAACAGGTCAAAACTTCGGACTGCAGTTTTCTTTATTATCTTGGTCATTTTACCTCTACAAATAGTCCATGCATGTCTCTAGGTCATCTTTAAGAGCAGACGGGATATTAATCTTTATCAGCCTTTCTACTCTATTCTTAGAGATATGATCAAGCCGTTTATGCCACAATGCATAAGACTGTTCCTTAGGTAGTGGTCTCTTGGAAATAATCTTTTCAACCGTATAAGTGACGTATATGTCATTGGGAGACAAACACAATTTGTATAATCCGTTAGATATATTACAGTATCCAACCTTATTTGAATTAAGAAATAAAGAAATAATATTGTTCTTGATTTCAAAAGAGTAGCCATACATGTCCAAACACGATACAGAAACTAAGTTCCGTCTAAAAGAAGGTGCATAAAAAGTGTCTTTCAACATTAATCTAAAATCAAAGTCTAGAATCAACATAATATCTCCCACAAACACAACATCAACTTTCTCATTGTTTCCCATAGTGAGTCTTGACTCATCTTGATTTGGTTTCCTTTGGTTTATAAATTCCTGTATGATAAACGCAACATGATTAGTTGCACCGCTATCGAGCCACCAAGAACTGGATGGTGCTTATAATAGGTTGGATTCACAAACAAGTGCCAAAGAATTATTACTTATAGGCTCAAGTTTGGACAATCAAGCTTTAAACTTTCCACAGTTTTTCTTTATGTGACCTTTCTTCTTAAAAAAAAGTAGAGGTCACCATTCCTTTTGAAGGATGTTTTCTTTGGACCCATATTGTTAGATTGACCGGTAGTGTCATGAGTACCTTTATGAGTACGATTTCTGGACTTCTTATCCTTTTTTTTGGGAGAACTAGAAACATATAAGGCTAGATACCCTTTTTCCTTCTTAAATTTCTCTTCCTCTGCAACCACCCTTACTATCAAGTCATTAACTGACCAAGTCTCATCTTGGGAATTGTAATTTGTCTTTATAATCCCAAAATCAGGTGGAAGGGTGTTCAGGGCTTGATGCACAATGCAAGCATCATGAATGAAAATATTAAGAGCTTGAAGTTTCGTCTTTAGGTCTACCATCTTAAGGACATAATCTCTAACCCTAGCAGTACCATCATACTTCATATTGAAGAGCTTTTGAAGAAGAGTACCAACCTCAGTATTAGATGAAATGCGGTTTCTAGCTTCTAAGGTTGTCATCATTTTTTTAGCAGTACAGTCAACTAGCAAACCATTTTTCAAGTATACTTAAATGGATTTCTTCATGTCAATAAGTAAATCCGATTGCTCTTTTCCAAGCAACATAGTCCGTTTTTTCAGCTTCAGTATTGATGGCCGTGATATCTGCCGGCTTATTTTTCGTAAGAGTAATATGAACATCCACCAACTCCATTCCAAATAGAAAATCCTCTTTCCATTTCTTAAAGTTCAACCTAGTAAGGACCTTAGTGGAAATGAAATTGCTGTTTACAGAAAAGGTGACGGGAAAACAAACAAATAATACAATCAGCATCATGTGAGTACTTATCCATAGAGTTGCACACATCATCACATAATCACCTTTGGGCAGAAAATATGATATGTAGTTGTATACTCTCCACATGAGAGTGTCCATGAGAACATATTCTAATCTTTCGTAAAATCACCACTTTTGGGTATATGAACTACTAAGATCAGTCATTTCTCAAGCATATGCTATACATGTACCCCTCTATGAACCAATACAAGATCACCTTCTTTTAGAGTATGATCACGCAATAGAAGAGGAGACATCCCGCCACAATATGAGACAAATATTTCTCAAACCCAGTCAAGTATGTCACTTTGGCGGTCACTAACCAACTGAATCCTTGAAAATCTCTCATACTAGGGATATGAGTTTTATGTATCATATTCACTATATACATGTAATGCTAAACGTAAAGACAGGGGCGTATATCTTTTAAATTACATGTCATGTTAATTATATTGTTCTATTCATTGATAGATAATAAATTACACTCTACACAGTCCTTATGTGGTGATATACATGTGAGCTTCCAAAACCATAGAGAAATACAAGAAAATACGCAAAAATACCCTAAAAATACACATATATAGGGTTCTATATGTATTTTTGCAACTGTAAAAGCTTCAAACATGTAAAATAAATACACCGCAATGCAGAGAATCTCAATACGAGCGCGTTGGTACTAATAACGTCCTAAACGGACGTCGGATGCGCCCTCACACGCTGTAGGAAGGTGCAGTGTGTGCGCGTGCGTTTAGCAGGTCTGACCGGTTGATTGATCCGACTGGTCAATGGTCAATGGATCGGTCCAACCAGTTGACTGATCTGGTCAACGGTCGAGTCGGGTCGAAATTTGGGTCGGGTCAACGGTCAGGTCGGGTCAGGATTTGGGTCGGGTTAGGATCTGGATCAATCGGATCCGCTCCCCTTGCTGATGTCATCTGCCGGTTACTGATGGTTACCGGCGGAAAACACGCCGGTTCGGCATGGTTGCGCATAGTCGCCGCGCGTCGCCACACCCATGGCGCGTGAGGGCACGTGCGGCCTCTTCTGGTGACGTGCCGCCCATCATTCTTCTCGTCTTGATGAGTAAATTTCGAATATGTAATAAAATGTTACGTTCATTCGACAAAAAATTCCGAAAATGGGTAAAAGCCTCTCGGACATAATGAAAAATGGTCTTAATCCACATGTTTCAATTCTAATTTATGGCAAGCTCTGATACCACATGTTGGCCATGAAAATGGCATGCCCAAGATCACCATAATTAGAAACTGAAACTCGTTAATGGAGAAATTATTGAATCGCGTACCTGGTTTGGAATATATCGAATTTGACGTGGAATTTGCGACGGTTTCTGAACACGAACTCAAGTGCTTCTCCCCTATACCCTTTGTTAGAACACTGGCCTAATGAGATTGCCACTTATGAGAAGAAAGTTCTCTCTAGATCTGTATGTGAGTCAAATTGTACATCATCAGGTTAGGAGAGGGACTTGAATGCTATTTATAAAGTCTTCGACTACGGGCCCTTTCATTATGGGTCGAGTTGTACTCGGCCCATACCAGTCAGCCCCATATTGGACTTATTAAGAACCCATATATCTTACCTTTATTAGACTAAACTAATTCAGTTAATTTCAATTAATGAATCCCACATTAGGAAATTCTTATGTACCCAAAGTCACCTTCATCTTGTAAAAAATTGACGTCATCTGTTACCTACAATTCTGCATTGCAGAGGTGAGAAGCATTCAAAAGCTCTTGAAAAGAACATGTTGCACTGAATTCATAGGCTGAGCTTATTCTTACTCCCCTAGAAAACATCTCCTAAGTGTTGAGTACGTTTAAGCATTCGTGCAAAATGCACACATAGCATTTTCACGTGAAAGAGAATTAGAAAGGATGTAAATATTACTGTGAGTTATGATAATTCTTATGCAGCTCTCCAAAATGTCCAGTTTTCTTGGTCGAGCAATCAATAATGTGTTTGAATAATTACATCGCCATTAGAATGGCCAATTTGAGAAACCTCGAAATTGTAGGACATAATTTCACAATCTGACCTAGAAATCAATAAATTTGTTCAATTATAAAAAGAAAATTCGAATTAGAAGAAGTGAATTTGGGTCACATGAGTCCTTTTATTGACAAATGTGCATCAAAAGCTCCCTTACCGGATTGCCAGTGATGAAGAAAGATTTGCCAATGAACGCATTTTGCTCCAATCTTAGGGGCACTTGCATACACAAACAAAAAATTCACAAACAAATAAAATTGTAGGACTAATTCCAATACAAATTTAAGATTTAGTGACAATTCTGGTCCAAACTTTTTTTTGGTCTCGTAAAAAATAATCAATTTTCATTTAAATCCCAAATTTGGTCCTCCATGATTTAGAAACTGTTAATCTCTTCTTTACTCCATTGGCAAGTCAGAAAAATCTCCAGATTGAATCTTTCCAGATAAGCTCCACTGTTCTGTCATAATCTAAAGTGTAGACCATTACCCATCAAAAGACGTCGTGGATGAGTTCCGCCGTGGACGAGATCTGCCAAGCTCACGACCAAAACCTTTTTTCTCAAATAAGGGTTACTTCAGATAGAGGGCCAATGGGAGGGTCAGATTTAGGATAATGGGAAAGTTGATGATTTTTTTATGAAACAAAAATAGTTGGGGCCAGATTGTCACTTGATCTAAAGTTTGTGCTTTTCTTTGGAATTAGCCCTAAAATTGTGTAAATAAACTCCATAGAGATAGTTATGTCCCAATTGCAGATAACAATCCCATAATGGCCTTTCGCATCCTCTTAACGAAGCTTGCTCTTTCCCTTCCTCTCCTCCTCTTCTGCCTCCTCCCAATGTAAAACTTCAACAACAAAAACAAAGCCGCTAGGGCCTCCATCACTCCCCTACATTACCTTTGTTGAGTACGACAGTTACTGGCGGGAGCTAAGGAAGTTTGCCGGAAGATCACTAAGAGGGAGCCTAAGTCCGTTGATGTCAACATTTTCAGTTGGATCCGCCTTAACTCAAAAGTTTAAACCTGTGAGAGGAAAAAAGTGAAGTTGTATTATCCAATAAAGTTCAATATATACATCAAAATAAATCCCGAAGGTCCTAAAGAAAACTTTACCCTTTATACTTCTAACATTCCCTCTCAAGCTAGATCATAAATATTAATCATGTCTAGCTTATTACAAATATAATCTATTCTCCCATTATCTAGGGGTTTAGTAAACATGTCTACAAGTTGTTCACTAGTTCGAATGTGACTGGGAAGGATCAATCCACTATACAACCTCTCTCGAATAAAATGACAGTCAACCTCAATGTGTTTTGTTTTCTCATAAATCACGGCGTTAGAAGCTATATGCACTACAACTTTATTATCACACCATAGAGTTATGGGTACTTAAGCGTTGAGCCTAACTCAGACAATAACTGTTGAATCCATACTAATTCACATGTCACTTGTGCCATGGCTCTATATTTTGATTTAGCATTGGAGCGGGCAATACCACTTTGTTTCTTACTCTTCCATGATACCAGATTTCCTCCAATCAATGTACAATAACCAATAGTTGACCTCCTATCATTTGGAGATTTTGCCCAATCAGCATCCGAAAATCCTTCAACTCTGCTATGACTATGGTTTTAGTAAACAATTCATTTCCTCGGAGTCTTTTTCAAGTATCTCTATATCCGAATAATTGCATCCTAGTGAGATGTAGGGGGAAGACAAAAACTGGCTTACCATGTTGATTGAAAAGGCAATGTTTGGTCGAGTAACTATGAGATAATTCAGCTTATCTACCAGTCTTCTATATCTCTCGGATTATCAAGAATTTCTCCTTCCTTAGTAGCCAGTTTAACCCATTGTTCCATAGGTGAATCAAGAGGTTTTGATCCAAACATACTTGTCTTGGTAAGCAAATCTAGAAAATATTTTCGCTGTGACAAAACAATACATTTCTGTGATTGTGCAGCTTCAATTCTTAGGAAATACTTCAACTTTCTTAAGTCTTTTGTTGAAACTGTTGCTGGAGATAGACTTTTAGTTCAGCTATACCAACCAAATCATCTCATGTGATGATGATATCATCAAGATACACAATCAAGAACAGTTTGCCTCTCCTTGACTATTTATAAAAGAAAGAGTGATCATTTCCACATCTAAACCGTCCAAAAGAAAATACATCCTGAAAAAACCTTCCAAATCACGCCCGTGGGGATTGGTTCAAACCATATAAAGACTTTTTTAATTTCCAAACTAGTCCCTCAGACTCCCCTTGAGCAAAAAACCCGAAGGTTGCTCCATATAAACTTCTTCATTAAGAGTACCATGCAAGAAAGCACTCTAAACTTCTTCATGTATCCTTAGTTGAATATCCATCAATGCCCAACTTCATCTCTACGGGCCCGCGTTGCTACACTACAATGCCCACCTATCCAGAAACAGCAATCATCGGCTCTGATATCATTGTTGGGTGTTCTTGGGCCTCTCTTACCTCAAAAGTTAGTTCAAAGGGTGGGATTTTTCTTCACACTTATAAGCCAATTACTAGCCCCTTCCACAATCTCTCTTTCACACATCGGACTTGGGTTAGAGCCCAATTTGTTATGATAGTGAATAGCAGAAGCTCGATACCTTTTGCATGGAGAGATCACTAAGAAAGAGCCCAAATTTGAGCTTGTCAACATATCTAGTCGGACTCATCTTCATTCAAAAGTTTAAGCTTATAAGTTACGGATCAACTATGATACATTAATTGCCCTATACCACATTGATTTTCCGATGTGGGATTTTTCTAACACAACTCATTCACACATGTATCCTAACAGGGAGGAGGAGAATCTCAAGGGAAAGATCTAGCCATGTGAAGAGATGTGAAGTGCCATTGTTGGGATGATTATGTGCAGTTAGGTTACTGAGTTTGGGATGGGATTGAATAAAAAATCCATGGAGGAGGACGAGGATGCTTTGGCGGATCAAATTAATCAAAATATCAATGCTGTAAACAAAGCTGTTAACATGATGGATGAGCTGACGCTTGAAGAGCACCCATCTAGAACATAAACAAGTTGGAATCTTCGTTGATATCATGTCGATGTAAACGAGAATATTGGTCCCTAACCAAAATGCTCTCTACTGCTTCATCTAATAAAGCTAAAATTTAATACGTGGAAAATTTGGCAACGGGACGGCAGACTGCCCACTAAACTTGATGAATCAACAATACATTAAAATCATGTTTATGACTCTCCACACAATACATCAATTTGGTTTTTCGATTCCTGGTTCTACCTTGAAATCATGTTCACCCCTATCACCGACCTTCCTCATATCCATCATCATCCGCCTTCATCAACATAAACACGGAGATACCTTCATTCAACCCGACATCTCCATTTTTCCCAGCTTAAGAAATTTTTGGTGCGCTTGAGTCAATTTGTGACTATGATCCGGATTGTTCTAGTTGGTAGTGATGAGCTTGTTACCGTAATATATCACTAGTTGACTCTTCAGCTTGTCTGGGCTTGTTTTTCTATGTCTATCAATTTGAATTTGTGATCTTGATATTGTGATACTAAAATTTGATTAACAGTCATGGTACTCTAAACTCTATCTGTTCTGTATTCACTTCTGTGAAGTTTCTGTGCAGTTTCCGTGCAGCTTCCGTGCAATAATGACCAATCGAGACTTATCGCACTAAACAGGGTCGACTGTATGAATCTCATTACAAAATTGACCTTCCCACAATGGCAGAAGTTGTTGGAAAGAACATAACAAATCTCTTTTGACTCATCACTCTCATTTTCTGTACTAAGCGTCCACTTTCCTCAAATCCATCATCATCCCCATCAATCATCATAAATAAAGAGACGCCTCCATTATTAGTCCTCTCTACTTGTCCCAGGTTAAGATTTTTTTAGTGCGCTCGAATCAATTTAAGACAATGATCCAGATTGTTCTTGCTGATAGAGATTTAACTTGTTATTGGGATTTATCACCAGTTAACTTGTCAGCTTGATTGTTCTTACTTTGTTACGGACTGACCCTGCAAATCGAGCACATCTTCAGTTTATGCAAGTAGAATCCCATTGACCACGATCACTTCCCCTCCGCTGCCCACTCCGAACATGGCCCCAGATTTCTTCTCTGACCCTATCTTCTTCACAGCTTCTGCTCGATCTGGTCTTGGCTGTGGCTTTTGCTCATCTCTTTGCCAATACACTAAAGCAAAATCCGAGTAAGACTATGAGGGTGGCGGCCGACTAAGCAACAATAGACGCTTGGGGTGAGCGGAGGGGATGTCCCAAGAGGGGGAAAAGGGTTTAATTTGAATGATTTTCTTGATATTATTTGACAAACAAATTAAGTCTGGATCCCTTTACATAGTTAATCTAAATTTGCTGATATTGGAAGATTGCACATGCCCGTGCACATAACGTGCAATCACTACTAAATATTTGTTATTTTACATAATAAACCTCAAATTAAGTGTTCCTGGATATCATTTCTGGATTTTAAATGAGCCACGAGAAAATCGGATGATAAAAAGCTGGTTATTCATAGAGATTTTAGTGCAGTGGCCCAAGTCTAAGGATTGCATGATATGACTTAAAAGTTAGAGCCGTGCGCAGGAGATGGTACAACTACAGCCTTCTAAAGGATCTATTAGGGGACAGAATTTTCACAGTCGATGGCGATAAGTGGCGCCAACAGAGGAAAGTGTCAAGCTAAGAGTTCTCCACAAAAGTGTCGAGAGACTTCAGCAGCGTAATCTTCCGAAGAAATACTGCTAAATTAGCAAATATTTTGTCCGGAGCAGCAAGTACTAAGATAGACAGGTAAATATGACTTAGCCAATCTTGCCGTAGTTTCTTCATCATAGAACAAGATGTTTTATGCGGGATTTATTTGTGAAGTCAACTCTGGATTCCATATTCAAAGTTGCATTTGGAGTCGAACTGGATAGCATGTGTGGAACAAGTGAAGAGGGCACTGAATTCAGTAGTGCTTTTGATGATGCAAGTGCAATGACCCTGTGGCGATATGTTGACGTCTTCTGGAAGATTAAGAAATTTCTGAATATTGGATCAGAAGCAGCACTGAAGCAAACATCAGAATAATTGACAATTTTGTGTATAAGCTCATTAGGAGGAAGAATAAGCAAATGCACAATTCAACAGACGATCCTTCTATAAGTTAACAATCCTCTGGCTCCATTTTTTGATGGAAATATCATGGACGGCATGTTGCATGGATCTTGCAGATGAAGAAGGAAGACATTGTCTAG
Source organism: Syzygium syzygioides (assembly GCA_031216285.1). Lineage (NCBI taxonomy): Eukaryota > Viridiplantae > Streptophyta > Magnoliopsida > Myrtales > Myrtaceae > Syzygium > Syzygium syzygioides. The sequence goes on along the minus strand of CM062249.1, from coordinate 45,568,778 downwards.
GTTTCTCCAAGTGACAGAGACTGACCTGACATACTTGCGGGATTTAATACTCAACTTCATTATTGCTGGCAAAGACAACCGCAGCCACGCTTTCCTGGTTCATTTACATGCTCTGCAAATATCCAATTATACAAGAGAAGGTTGCACAAGAAGTAAAACAAATGAGCAATGTCAAAGAGATTTCAGATTTTGCCAGTTTTGCTGCAAGTATGCGTGAAGAGGCTCTAGAAAAGATGCACTACCTCCATGCAACGATAACAGAAACTCTCCGGCTCTATCCTCCAGTTCTTGTGGTGAGAAATATGTTGATTTTAGTTTCTCCACGGTCCATGGAAAGCTTGTGATCCTAAATTTATTCGTAAAAGATATATAAGTTTGCATTATTGAGTTATTTGATTTTCAGTGGTCAGTCACAGTAGCTTTGAAATTTTAACGGTTGGCCCACTAGATAAAGTCAACTTTTCTTCAGGAAGTAGACCCACGCTCAAGCCGCAACCCTTCCCTCATCTTCGCTAGCACATAATGCATTCGAACCCCTTCTTTTTTCACATAGAAAATTATAACAAAGATGATCAGCTAGAATTCTTTTCTTAAGCTCCTGTGATCTTATTCTATGATTTTGTTACGGTTGCTATCAATTCGCTTTTCAATTTAGATCTATCTGTCAGCTTTTCTATTAAAATTTGAAATTATTGTTAGTTCGGGATGCGAAAATTTGCTTTTCTGATGATGTTTTCCCAGATGGGTCCAGTGTAAGAAAAGGAGATACGGTAGGTATCCTTTCAGCCGTATGCAACTGCAAGGATGAAATTCATACGGGGCGATGATGCAGAAGATTTTCGTCCAGAGAGATGGCTGGATTCAATTGGAGTATTCCAGCCCGAAAGCCCTTTCAAGTTTACAGCCTTTCAGGTCAGAAAAAAATGCACTTAGATTCATTGGCATCGACCTGGGCCGGACCTTCAGTTTGAATTTTATATTGCTGTATTGCCAGAATTAAGTAATTTGGATAGGAGCAAAATGACGTGCATCATCTCGTTCATTTCTTCTCCATATACGGCCTTTATCTCAATATGAACATCTACATTCAAGTTCTCTCAGATCAAGGAAATAAACTACTCGTATATTGACCTATGGCAAGTAGCAACCCAGTTCTTCCGCTGAACCACGGATTTGTCTCGGTAAAGAATTCTCTTATAGGCAGATGAAGATATTCTCTGCCGTGTTGCAGCTCAGAAATGATAAAGACTACACAAAATAGGACATGGCAACAGCAACAGAAAGTTTTTCTCATCAGGTCCTGATGGCATACTACTTTGTATGATGTCTATTGTATTGATGAAGTTACAGCAACTTCTAGCCAATACAGTGGGATGTTAGATTATACACAGGCTAAAGAACAAGCTGCTAGAGCAAAGACTGCGGATTTATATGTCACCAAGGTGGGCATTCTTGCCTTGTCTTTTCGAAAGAACATCCCTTCATATATAGGCTGATTGACAAAGAATAGCAAACTGCACAAAATGATCTGCATAGCCAGCTGGTCTAGAGAATCACCATGCATTGCTAACTTCAGTAAAACTCCAATGAAGCTTAATGCATTGAGCCAAGCAAGGGTTGTAAGAATTGTGAACATAGGAGAGGGCGCACCAAACTCCATGAGCTCTTGGTCATACCTGTTTGACACATCTGCTACTTTCGCAGTGACGACAAAGGCAGACTTGGTAATACCTAGCAGCCTCAGAATGTTGTCCAAGAAGCCAAAGAAATAGGAAGTTGTTCTCTTATAGACCCACATTCTTTGGTCATTCCACCAACCACGAAAAGTGCCTCCACACCATAGGAATTCACTGGCACTGTATGCACTAGTCGCCATAATGGTATAGATGAACGGGAAGCTCCACTGACTCGAAACCTGGTGGTGCAAGAAACTATTACCTCTAGCAAATGACATTTTGAATCAAAGATTATGTGGATGTCCCTGCACTATGGTTACATCATAGCCAAGTGTTTTATACTGTCGAGTAGCCAAATCAGGGCTGATCAAATGGCTAGCACAAGTTATTAGTGCTTGATTTTGACACTTTTTTGGGTGGTGATAATGTAATACTACTATAATATAAAGGGTATAGCTGGAGTTTATCTATGTTTAATGACTTGATTGTTTGGAGATTTTAGCACCGGGACCAACCTTAAGTGTATATTTATCCATGTGGAAAGTTGAGGCATCAAAATTAGTTTTCTCCCAAAAAAAAGTCATCTAATTAATTACCTTGGGGAACAAGGAGATGCCTCTGAGAAGACAGAGAGATGGAATAGTCACATAATACAAAGAAGCCAAGCAATTTGCCGCCCATAGCAAGTAGACACAATACGAGAGTTGCAGCTTCAGGGGGATTTTGCCACATCCATACAGCAGAGGACAGTACTGTGACAGGAAGATTTGGAGAGTACCTTCAGTCCATCTCTTATGTTGAACTAGGGACTGCAACAATGTTGTGGGGGCAACTCCTAGAAAGCCTTTCCGTTTGGGGTTGAAATAGATCGATCTCCAACCTCTGCATTGGATTGTGAAATCGGTAAAGACATCTTCCACTGGGCATCCATACTTCAGACCCATCTGCCATTCAGAGAAGACTTGGTTCATGGATGCTTTTGCATGTGTATGTTGGCATATTTCTAGTGCTCGAAAGCATGCCTATGTGGCCTATTTCAGTTCTGACGGCTGAATTTCCCAGTCCAGTCTTTGAATAATAGGGCATAAGCAAAGCTTTTGGTTGCATCAAAATCCGGAATGATATAAGAGACTCAAATTGCTTTTGTTCTTTATTCTTCACACTTGATCAAAATGACATAGAGAGCCTTACATGAGAGGTTTATCATCTAAGCCTGATTTCCATGAACTTATAAGCCGCTTCTCGCTTGTTAGTTGTAGATTATAGAATTCACTGCTCCCTTGTTATCCATAGTACATGGTGCTGAATACCTAACCTTCTCTGCTTTCTTCCCGTATTGCCATTCTTTGCCTAAGTTTCTCTACAGAAAATTTTGAAAAATACTCAGATGCTCGATAATTTAGGCAAAACCTCGACATGGTTAACATGTTTTGACTAGTTTTCGAGCAAGTCGAGGTCTTGGATTTCGTTAATCATAAGGATGACTCGAGCTTATGCATGTGTACTTGTGAGTATACGCTCTTATGATGTATATGTGCATGTTAGGACATTCAAATGTAGAGAGAAAGAGAGAGAGAGAGAGAGAGAGAGAGAGAGAGAGACCTCCTTTCCCCACTCAATGTTCTCTTCGTAACGACAGCTGGCTAGTGTTTTACACGTTTCTTCTAATACACTTGCACTGTCTTGTATCCTCTGGTGGTGATCCCACCTCAAGGACTCACTTTTATTTCCCCGTCTATACTTTCTCCCACACAATGTCTCTCTCCGATGAAAGCAACCGGTGCCCATGTACGGAGGTCCACCATAATTGTCCATTCCATGGATCTCCACCTGCAATCATCGTAGAAAGTACTAAAAGTCGTTATGATATCATCACTCACCCAATGTACTTGTCCTATCCCTTCAATTTAATGTGTCCAATAGAGTCTATCGGCCTCCTTTTAATTAGCTTCATGTTAGTCCACGCGTTAGAATTTGCTGAGTTGCCGATGGGTATGTGCTGACTTGGACTCGTGATTAGTTCAATTGAGTCCTGGTTACCCATTTTAGTGCAGTTCATCAAATATGGTGTATCAGTCTGCATATTCTAACGGAACCGTAGAATTAATAGAATAAAACAGTTAAGCGAGTGCAATAAGCACATTTAACATATGAAAATTGCACTTAAGTTCAGGGACAGTGCCGTGTCAACATCCTTTTGAAGTGGCTTACCTGCATTATTACGTTCAAGGAACTGCTGTATAGGTCATTCTTCGTAAGGTTATCAAAGAACTGCGGGAACTGTACGAAACCAATCTCATTGCCATTCTTTTCGTCCATCAAGAAACACAGCGCGTCTCTCACCGAGTCTGAGTTGTTCGAGTACATGTCGCAGTCCACGTTAAGGATGATGGGTGAGTTGCTAATCATCGACGAGACCCTAATCTATTTGATCCAGAAAAAATTACAGAAAGATTAGTGCCAGGATCGTCTTTTAAGCCCTCGATTGATCCAAGAGCAAGAACCTCATATACATAAATAAAGAAAGCTGTAAAGCTCGATGTTCTTCACTTTTCTTTCGGATGAAGAATGTGGGTTTTTAGTAAATCATCGTATGCTGATACTTACCAGAGCATTCATAGCTCCTGCTTTAAAATGGTGGTTGTATTGTGGTCTCTTTTCTCTGGCCAAGTACACCAGAGTTGGTAGATACTTTCCTTCACTGTCCACGGCCATTGAATCCCTCCCATCAATTATTATCTGAAGGATCAGGAGAAACATGTCATTGATGTAGCTGTAAGATTAGAACGTTAATCATTTATTGTAGATGTATAGTACTTGAAGAATTGCTTGATGATCTCTCCGGCTCGAGACATTGTCCCATTCGAGAAATCCTTTGTGTTGCTCGTGGATGTCATCAGGAATCCATCCCGACTCCGCTACCGTTTCGATTCGTTTCTTCATGTCGTCGTATGTGTTCTGTCATAAGCATCACCAAAGGGCACAATTGTTTCAAGTTTTGCTACGTATCATTTATTTCATACGATTATGTGTAAAAGGTATAATGAGTCACCTTGGGTTGAAATCGGCAATGGTAAGTAATACATTACCAAGTTGATAGAATCACTCCAGTTACATTAATTTGAAATTCTGGTCATTATAATTCAATCCTTCATTGTTTCCAATGGTCTCTTTCCTATATCCAATATTTTAAATTCTACTTTTTGTTCCTGTGCATTTAATTTGTCCAATCAAGTCCCTCTACTTCCACACTTCTTTTAACCAAGCCAGTCAGATACCGAGTCTTGCCAAATTCAGCTTTGACATGGCCATTGACGATGTTGTGCTTTGACACGGACAAAATTTTTGCATTGTGGGCATTTGTTTTGACTAAATTTTATTCACATCATACTTCAACGTTATCTCGGGCTAAAATTTTCAACACAGGTCTATATTAGGATCCAAATATTTTATCCACTTATTTTGGCATCATCCTCCGGCCATATTAGTTTTTAATCTAGTTGGATTTAGTGTCTCAGTGGCTTTATAGAAAATTAATGAAAGCAGAAGAATTTAGATTAGGAAAAACTTAAAAGTACTGAGACGAAAAGTATGCTTTTGTTTTCTTGATTTAAGTGGTTAACTTCTGGATGGATTGAAGTCTCTTTTTTCTTTTTACTTCTCATCTGGATCCAAAACCAAGATTTTTGTTACGCGACAAAAGCAATGTCGTTTTCATGGAATCTCAGTATTGAAGTCTACAGCACTACAATCCCATCCAAGACATACCCTTCAATGCTGACATAGGAATTAATTTGTCATCAAGGAGGTGACATTTATTTCTTGTCGAATCTTAAGTGCACATGTACATATGGAGTGAATCGGCTATTTAATTGCTAATTTAGCTAAAATCACGTATAGATGATAGTCATAAATATTTTACTGAAAAAATGGTACAATATGGGAGAGAGAGATGTGCTTACTTTCATGGAGGACCACTCCTTGGACCAGAGAGAATCATTTAGAGGCTCAACAGCCTTTCTAAAATAGGCCTCCGGTGACCTGGGTTCAACTTTAAACTTCCGGCAAAAGGGAAGCCATTTCTTGGAGAATCGAGAAGCCTCAAGTAATGCATAAAAAGTAAGGTCCGAACTGTTGTCATCGGAGAGATAAATGCTCATCTTCTCCGGTGGATAATCGTATGCCATGATTGATAAGACGGTATTGACCACTATGGTTGGTGGCTCTATCACGGGATCTGCCGTACACACAAACATGTCTATTCCCGGAAAAACCTCGGTGTACCTAAAAGAGTTCATGCAAACAACCTTACGAGAGCGATCAAATTCAAATCTCATGCAATGACTTCAAAAGAAAGACTAATCCTTTTCTTTTCCCCTTTTTAAGGATAAATAGTGTCTCGGATCAGTTTTTGCACGCTAAGTTTTGTTCTTGTGATGGTAATGGTGTTATGAGATTGAGGCCAAAGCTCGACCAAACCGAAAATTTCAACAATATTTTCGAAGGGTGTATCCTAAGAAAAAATTATCAAGGTGTTAATGACTAGCACAAAATGTTTATCTCAACCAGCTGGTCAAAACTTTTAAGGTTTTTTTTTTTTTTTGGTCAAGAAAACTTTTAAGGTTGAAAAGTATAAACTTCTCCCATCAAGTCAACAGACATATTAGTAAAGTAGAGAGAGAGAGAGAGAGAGAGAACACACCTCTGAGAAAGCCTGTCCTTGAAGGTATGGCGATACGAAGGGTTCCATCTGATGACGATGGTGAGAAACCAGTAAAAAGCGAACCAAAGCTCAGAGAAGAAAGCTCCAAGCCAAGCCAAATTCTCAGCTGTTTTGGACTCTAGCAAGTGATGGATTCTAAAGTAGAAGATGAAGAAGATGCTGATGAAGATGGAGAACGAGTATAATCCGAAGACGAAGCGGTTCTTGGCTGACTTTGTTTCAAAGAGAGGAAGATTACTCTTTTCTCCCATTTTTGCCTTTGTTTGCCTCCTTTCTGCTGTGGCAAGTGAGTGAAGCAATTAGGTAACATTTATAGAGAAGGCTGTGTGTCTATTCTTTGGTCATTCCACCAACCACGAAGACTATGCGCTAGTCGCCATAATGGTGTAGATCAATGGGAAGCTCCACTGACTTGATACCTGATTGCAAGAAACTATTAGCAAATGACGTTTTATATAAAAAATTATATGATTGCCCCTGCACTTTGGTCATATCACAACTAAGTGTTTTGTATTGTCAAGTAGCCAAATTAGGGTTGATCAAATGGCTAGCACAAGTTATTAGTGCTTTCTTTTGACACTTTTTGGGTGGTGTCAGCGTAATACTAATACAATAGAGGGGCTGTAGGTGTAGCTGGAATGATTCTTATGTCTAATGAATTGTTTGGAGATTTTAGGACGAGGACCAACGTTACGTGTATATTATACATGTCAAAAGTTAAGGCATCAAAATTGGTTCTCCGAAAACAGGTCATCTATATAATTACCTTGGGGAACTAGGAGATGCCTCTGAGAAGACGGAGAGATGCAATAAGTCACATAGTACAGAGAAGCCAAGCATTTTGCCGCCCCGAGCAAATAGACACAATACGAAAGTTGGAGCTTCACCTTTAACACTTTGTTAGCGGACGTACCTTATGATCCACGTGACAGACACAATACGAAAGTTGGAGCTTCACCTTTAACACTTCCTGGCCTCCCGCGCGGCCCACCTAAAGAAATGTATCGAGAATCGAAATAAAACGATCACGTAAAAATCAGAAAAAATAGACAATGCACGAATTTATCCAGGTTCACCCTCGAATAGAGTTACGTCTTGCAAAGAGATTTCACTATATTTTTGATTTACAGTCACTCAACTCGTTATAATGATCAGAAAAACGAACAAAATATATATGTGCCCAAAACGGGCCCAAAACCTAAATCTATATGAAATCTCTTAATTTCGCACCATGCGAGTTAGCTTAAATAAAAACCCAAACCCGTTGAGATTTCGGGGGTGCTGTCCTCGAGCCCCCGCCCGCTCACCGGCGAGCAGGATAGCCGTCCATTGACTGGGCAGTAGAACCCTTGTCAGGGGGCGCTGCCCCGAACCCCCACCCACTGACTGGGCAGCGGGGTACCCGTGTAGGGGGCGCTGCCCCCGAACCTCCGCATTCCGCACTCAGGGATCACATGTCGTCGGATAACACTTCAGTTTTCCTAAGCTCACGTGAGCGTACCCGATGTGAGAAACAAAGATTTCCGAAATATTCGCCAACTCCAACATCGACGTCATAGACACAATACGAAAGTTGGAGCTTGACCTTTAACACTTTGTTAGCAGACGTACGTCATGATCCACGTGACTTTGACACGCAACCTATCACAAAACACGTTAGTCGACACCAACAAGTTTATACTAGGTCAAGTATGGAATTTATACGGACCACAACGCACAGGCCTCAATGAGTCACAGTGGAAAAGCAAAGAAGGTGGACCGAGGGAGGAACGAGAATGGAGTTTATATAGAGCAAGGGTTAGGTGTGGAGAGATGTTTATGGTGTCTTGAGTGGAGTGGAAGGACTCGAAATCATACTTTCTTTCTGTCTTTTTCTTTTTCTTTTTTTAATTGATCACTGTGCGACAGTTATGGTTTTGGGATTGATGGGTATGGAGAGCAGAAAGATATTTGGTGGGTGGATGAAAACAATGCACAATTTTTTTTTTTTGGGGAGGGGGAAGCATCAAATACGTATAAGAATGGAGAAGCTGTATCTATACATGCTTGCCCAATGCCCCAGTGCGGTTCAAGTCACTTATAGTTTGCAGCAAGGTTTACTTTGACTATGACAGACGTTTCTCCCATTTATGTAAAGATGCCTGATCGTGTTGGACACCACACGACAAAGAGCATAAATGGTTGAAAGACATCTCCTTCCTTCCTTCCTTCCTTCGTCGCCTTTATGGTTGGACCCCATTCGTAACCCCTCCCCACCCACCAAATCTCAACCGCCACCATTCATGAACACGTCACGTCTGTACGTATCTATTCCACTTCTCGAATACATCAGTAGAAACCCTGGACGTAGTGGTTCACAGTTCCTCCTTTCATCTGGGGACAAGACTGCGATGAATGCTCTCTGCTCAAGTTTCATACACCTCAAAAGAATTCCAAAATCCTACGTATCTTCAGTTATATCGAGCCACGTTGATTCGCTGTTTGATTTTTCAGTCAATGAGTTGTATCGAAACCATTTTGTATTTGATGCGTCGGCTAACGTTGGTCACGTTACATAGCATGCACTTAAATACTCTAAGGCTGCATTTGATTGTCCAAATTTGGATTCGGATAGGATAGGATAAGGTAAAATTAGGAATACTCCAAATATCCTTTGGATCGTAGAAAATCCCATCACATGCTGGGTACAATCCAAAGATAAAGATAAAATCTTTAAAGACTTGCCCAATACAAACCAAAGCAAAGTTAGAAGACAAAATATGAAGCACGAAATCTGCTATACGTTTAATAGGAGAAGAAATAGCCCGGTTTTGTTGCAGTGGAATTCACAGGAAGAGGCACAGCGACAACGGATGTGCTTTTATTTTTTTTCTCTCTGCTTTTGATGCTCCCCAAGCGTGAGTGAGCTTCCCTCCGCTCAAGGGAGGAGACAATGTGCTATGCCACTCTGAGTGAGTCAATTACGTTCTCGTAGGCCACAGTGGTTCCGCTCCTCAACGGTGAGTACGGAGGGGCGACCCGATTCTGCATGAATTGGACCACTCCTTGTTCTGCTCAGCCTACTCGAATTGGGTATGCGTACCAATCTATGCTCAGGTTCTCCGGCACTGCCATCACAAATCGGACTCACTGAGGTGCTCCGGTCAATCGATCGATTAGAGAGTGTTGGCTTCAAGCTGAGAAGAGAGAGCCATCTCCTCGACCCTGTGTGCTGAAAGCGAAGAAGAGGATGAACTCCGCCGGAAATTCTTTCAAAAAATTCATCTTAAGGGCGGCGGCGGCGGCAGTGAGTCGACCGCGAGAAGAGAGATTGATTGAGAGGTCCAAACCTCGCAAGGACAACGTCGAGTTGTGAACAACAAGCGAGTCCAAGGGATTTTTCTGTTTTTTCTATTTTTTTTCTTAATTTTTTCATATCCTATTCGGCTCTATCCCATTCTCTAGGTGGGATTTTTTTATCCGGCTTATATCCCGATCATATTCGGACATATCCTGATCCGGTGTTCTTCCAAACACTGCGTAGGATAAAAATTATCTTATTCAGAATTATATCCGGTCTACCAAACATTACCTAAATTGTTTGTGATCAGCAAAAATGGGTTTGGTGGGTTTTTGTTGGCTATTCCTTCCTCTCTACGAAGCATCGATTTCTTTTTTCTTTTCTAGAAGATTGATTATAAATCATGGTCTTCACATTATTATTCGTTTGGACTGATCTGGCCTCGGGCGGGTGGCGAGGAAATAGACTTCTTGGACAATTTTTAAATGGATGCATTGCATTTTAATATTTTCATCAATCTATTGCTTTGGGGTGAGCACCGATCGGGGGTGGGCTAAAGGCATTTTTGGCTCGGACCGAACTAAACCGGTCCCGGCCGGTTATAATTTCAGCCGCAATAGTCACTTTGATATATATATATATATATATATATATATATATATATATGTTTATGTTTTTTATCTTACGCATGACTTTATTAGAGTGTTCCGAGTATAAATAATGTAATATTTATCTGTATTTTGTATTTACCATATTTTTTATGTTAAGAAATTAGTTTGGGCTAGTTCGGGCCTCTCAATCCCAACTCACCCAGGAATTCTCAAAAACTACACCGTTGAACTCGCAATCCTATTAAATAAGCAAGAAACAACGTCAAAATCGAGCAAAACGCTACATCCGCTACGAATCGGCTAAATCAAGCTTACTCACTAACAAAATGACTCCCACGCACTAACGAAAAGCTCGTTCTTAGTTGACACCCATTGTTGTCCGTTATGTGTAGCTCGCACACTAGCTTTGTTTGCACCATAATTGTCTCCACCGAACCCCGATTCACATGAGCTTACATTAAAGAGAAAGCCATTTCGAAGTACTAAAAGATCCTAAACTTCGCCAACTCAAAAGATGGCCGAAGATGAGCGAAGTACTAAAAGACCCATGTCCAGGTCAACCTGTGGGGCATCGGGTGGGATTCGGGCTTGTGGAATGACCCAAGGAGTTTGTGCCCGAGAGGTTTGAGAATAGTCTGACTAATTATAAGGGGAATAACGTCGGGGCCAGAGGGAATAATGGAGGGAGATGTGAGCATGGAGGAAGCGATTGGACTGACCGTTTTCTGGAAAGTGCCTCTCACTCTGTTGCCGGTTAAGCCAACGCATGAAATCAATGCATCATGACAAAATCGTGTTAGACGAAAAGCATCATATTTCACGACGGTTTGTACTTAAGTATGATAAAGTCTTGGCGTTACGCGATACAATGTTGGAGCATACAACATCTCCATATATATATATATATATATGTATATAGTAACCGAGACTCGTTGAGTACCTTTCTTCTAGGGAAATTAATAAATAGGCCCATTTGAGGAATTCGTACCGGGTTACTATAGAAGAGAGATTATCAGTTGAGCGAGTCACTTTTGCATTAATAAATAGTATTTGCATCATTGTGTGCAAATTGCTTGGAGAGTTATAAGTCTTTTAGTTGAATCTGTTAATTCTACGTCGAACAATTTTTTTGTCGTAATATTTCCGAGTAAGAGGGTAATGCTGCTCAAAATCTCCTAGTAAAATGATCTGAGCATGTCATTAGAAAGTTCGGTCATTCTAGCTAGAATAGTGATCTAGCTTCTATTTATTTGAGGTATACTTGTGGTAATTGAACTAACCGTCCAAAACACAGGCACTTACAAATTAAATACAGATATAATGACATTGCATATTAGTTACGTTTTTCACAAGACACAAGTATGTATTAAAAGAATATTAATCTCTCAAACTTGAAAAAGGGTGAACATCGGATAAGTTTAGCATAAAGAAAGGTCATGTAGTTCGATGAGACTTCGTGCCTTTTAAGGTCCAAACTCCAAATTCCGCATTAACATTAGCGAATAGTGAAATGTGGAATTGAAGGATTGAAGACTTTTACTTAGCGGCACTTTTTTTTTTCTACAGGGTCTGCAGGGTAGGGAGGGGCGACAATCATAACTACTCCTCTAGGTTTTGTTACATGTTACGTAATGTTTTGGTTTAATTCATCACTATTCAGCCATCGTAGTCCCACCGACATGTTAGAATTCAGGGAGTCTTTCCAAACGAGGCAGCAAATGCTCAGGTGCTTGATTTATAGACAAATATTACTTTTCTTATTGGCCAAACAAGACTACTATTACTTGACTTCACAAACTGGCGTCAGACAATCTTGAGGGAGAATAGTTGTTATGAATTCTAGAGAAGTCGTTTATGAGTTCTCGGAAAGACAACTTTCTTTCGATCAACTTCAAGAGCTTTTTATCCGGGTAATCACCCAGTCACAACTGAACTGGAAATCGCCCTGATCCAATGTCATTAGTCAGTTGCTCTAACAGGATTGGATATAAGTTATTTAGCATATGTATTATACTGTATGCAACAATATAATGCCATATGGAGTTTATCTTCATGAGCAAAGCAGGGAGAAAAGTATCAAAGAAGTCCTAAACCTTTGGCTTTAGTGTCAATTTAGTTCTAAATCTTTTTTTGGTGTCAATTTAATCCTGAACCTTTGACATTGGTGCCAATTTAATCCTAAACTTTTTTTTGTGTCAATTCAGTCCTGAACCTTTGACATTGGTGCAAATTTAATCCTAAACTTTTTTTTGGTGTCAATTCAATCATAAACCTTTTATATTGGTGCCAATTCAATCCTAAACCTTTTGTCTTTGTGTCAATTTAGTCCTTCCGGTCAATTTTGATTGAATTTGCTGATGTGTATAACTTTTAATAATATTTTAATATATTTTTTGAATTTTTATTTATTTATTTCCTCTCCCCACTTTGCAGTCGATCGCTGGACTGGTGAGGCTTGCCTTCGCCAGTGACGGCAAAGGCGAGCCTCCCCATGGCTAGGCGAGGCTGGACCTCCCTAGATTTGGCGAGATCGTGCCTCGCCCAGCCGCCGGTGAGGCTCGACCTCACTAGATCTGGCGAGGTCAGGCCTTGTCCAGCTGTAGGTGAGGCTTGAACCCTCGCCGAAGGCCTTCGACCTTGCGGCCTCTGGTGAGGGCTTGAGCCTTGCCTGCGGTTGGGCAAGGCCCAACCTCGCCAGAGGCCGTGAGGTCGAAGGCCTCTGGCGAGGGCAAGCCTTGCCAGTAGCTGGCGAGGTGGCCTCTGGCCAGTCGCTGGTCCAACGATTGGCTAAAGGAAGGAGGGAGGGGAAGAAAAATAAAAAAGAATAAATAAAAATTCAAAAAAATATTAAAATATTATTAAAAGTCGTCCACGTTAGCACTAGTGGCCGGTCAACATCAACGTCAACAAAATTCGATCAAAATTGGATAGAAGGACTTAATTGGCACAAAAACAAAATGTTTAAGATTGAATTGGCACCAATGCAAAAGGTTTATGATTGAATTGACACCAAAAAAAGATTTAGGACTAAATTGACATAAATGCAAAAGGTTTAGGACTTTTTAACACTTTTCTCACAATGTAGGCATAGATAGTCAAATTATGGATAAAAAGATACTTGGGATACGGCATCTTAGTTCATCCTACGCAATAGTTATTGTTGAATTTTGGGCCATTACCCATCTAATTTCAAATATGATCATTCTTCAATTTCTTATATCAGGGAAAAACCTAAAAAAAAACTTCAAATTATACTCACTGTGACACATTTATCTTGAATTTTTTTTATGATATCAAAAATCCCAAACTATATCCACTATGACACATTTACCCAAATTTTTTTTTGTGATATAAAAAATTTCAAACTTGTATATATGTGACACGTTTACTTTTCTTTAAGGTTCCGTTAAATGAATTTTCAGCCAAAACAAGATTGTTTCTATATCATTTGCTATGTCAACACTATTTGTTTTCTGGCGTCCATGTAGGTAGATTTTTATGAGTTCATATTGACAAAATTTTGACGGAGGGTAAATGCGTTATACAGATACAAATTTAGAATTTTTGGTGTCGCAGAAAAAAACTTAGAATATACGTATCATAATGGGTATAATTTATGATTTTTGGTGGCTTTTGCCTTATACATTCTGGCCCTGTTATAACATTACTTTATTTATCCCTCGGGCTGGTGCTTCTTGGATAAAAAGTTGTAGGTGATGAGAGACATATTGTCAAGGAGGACGAATAGGAGGAGACCATTTTCAAATGGTGGTACGCTTCTACTTCATCGAGTTCTCGGAGTGAGGGTCAGGAAACTTATTAAAAGTGATATGAAAAGAATTTGCATCACCGAAAGTGGGAGAACATTCAAATCCGAATTCCATTGTCAACCGAAGTAAATCAACAAAACTGTCGATATTTTACCTTATCATTGATAAGTTACTCACAACAGGTGCGCAAAGCCAGCGATGCGGAAGACAGATTGAGCTCGGCTCTTTAGAAGGCTAATGGAGATGAGCGACCGTGGCATGGATCACTAGTGCGGAGCGAAGAGTGAAGTTGGATTCGATCGAGCAACGAGTGAAGAGACTCTCGATGATGTGTGAGGATGGAGGGAGGTTTGATGTGTGAGCAAAGAGACTCTCGCGACCATATGGACTCTAGAAGCAAGTTATTTGGGCTTTGGTTAAAACGGGTTGCTAAAGTGACTGTACATGATCTGTCTTTTGGGTATTAAATTTTTCTCAAACTCGATTTAGCCTGTTTTACAAAAAAAAAAGAAAAAGAAAACAAGTTACCCATATCAAATTGGGCTCATTATATCAGAATCACAAAATGGGTTTGGAATGTCCATTTTGCCGGCTCTACTTATCAAGTGTACTGAGTACCGGCAAATTAAATAAATGATCAAATTGAACAAATAAAATGTATAAGGACCTAATTGCATAAATGGCAAAATTCACGAGGCCAAACTAGGAGTTCTTGCCCATGTTTTTTCCCACTACACTCCGTGTTCCGCATCCTCTTGTCCTTAGCTTTGGTCGATCGCACTGGAAGAGGCGCGCGAGACAAAGATGGCTCGCAGCATCTCGCGCTCGCCGTCGTACCGGAGGAGGCGCTCTCCGTCGCCGGTGAGCCACCGCCACAGCCGCCGGAGCAGGAGGGAGAGAAGCCGCTCGCCCTATTCCAATTCTCACTCCAGGTCCCCTCTTTCCCCTCTCTACCAGAAACTGCTCGTCGATTCGACCTTCCCAGGATCACGCTCTCGAAGAAATTTTCAAATTCGCATATCTTTTCTTCCTAACCCATCATCGTCTGTGAAGCTCATCACTGTCTGCGATGGAAATGTTGGGTTTTGTCCAAGAGTTCATGAATTCTTGTCTGCGTTTTTCCCTTTGAGCTTGTGAAGAGATGTATTTCGAGCTAACAACGACGAATGAACATCTTGACATGGGTGTCCTTCGCATATGCATTCATGTGCAGCAATTCTAGTTGCATCCCAAATCTTTTCCTTAATCATGTGTGTCGGAGACTATGTCAATTTTGTTGCTAGAGGCTGCTATGTTCCTCTGTGTTTGTCTTCCTAGTCTGCTGGATGATAAAGATAGAGTCTTTCTTTACGTAGAAGAAGAAGTCGGTCGAGTTCTTCGCGTCGCCGCAGGAGCCGTTCCTCATCCTACAGGCGGCGCAAGAGTCGGTCGCCGACGCCTAGGCGGCATCGAAGGCAGAGAAGTCCTAGTAGCTCGTTGTCTCCTCCGCCCAAGTCTCGCAGTCCGAGTCCTGCGCCAACGGAGCCGCCGATTGTCACTGAGAAGCTGAAGAGAGAAGAAGACCAAAAGAAAAGGTGCTTACGGCTTTGGAGATAGTTCTGCCTACGTTCATGAATTTCGATTGCAAATGCTACCTGCATTTCCTTTCTTGATCTTAGACCGTGTCGTTTAGCTTAATAATTTGTTTGTTGTGGATGGTATAAAATTCTGATCGTGTAGTCTTAGCATATGCTGCTGATATATGTCTAATGGAAGTGCAATATGGTTATATATTCCATTAACGATGGGATATTATGAACATGTTAACTTCAAATACAGAGGAAGTATAGAAGTTAGGAAAATTTACAAGTACACCACCATAAACACCTGTGCTGATAAACAAAAAAACCCTCAACAGTATTTGTATGTGATGAAAGATGTGGAGAACAGATGGAATTAGAAAGAAGAACCTGAAAGTTGGTTGATGAACCTGCTAGTTTCGGTTGAGGCCACCATACAGTGATGGTTTCTTCTCTCTACTTGTTCACGAGGAGATAGTGATATGCATCTGCTGCTGGTATAGGCCATTAGAGCGTGCCATAGCTATTTAAGTGGAGTAGTGAACACGAGGTGACAACTTAGAGGAAGCTTCCTAGTGTTAATTGCACTGAAACAATAACTTAGGCTTTTATAGCATAATTGACAATAATTTGTATGGTGATAACAAAAGAAAGGGTCTTCCAAGCAAATTTTGCATTCATTCACTGTTAAAGTTGATAGTGGTTTTTTTAGGACGATTTACTACATCAATGTGTTCAGTATGTGGTTGTTAGTAAATTTGCTGCTGTTCGTGTTTTGTAGGAATTTTGGATTGTCTCGACAGCATGCTAGGCATATGAATATGATTGTTTTTGTGTGCCACAGGTTTCTTTACGTTCTTCTGTATTGGCTAATTTGAAGGAAGCAACCCAGATTCCATCTTGTTAGCTTTGATGACGAATTGGGGCCCCATATGTCTTCTAATTACATTGAAACTTCACGTGTGATGGACCGGAATATTTTCCAACAGGCATGCCGGTCGGCATAAGATTAATTTAGCATGTGATGTCGTATGGTTTTCATGTACAAGGGTGATCCAAATATGGTTTTGCTCGGCGGAATTGCTGTTTTCTATTTGGCTATGGAAGGTTATTTTGCCTTTCCCCTGTGGCTTCTGTTACATTTTATGATGAATATGGAAATCCTTCACATTTCAATTGTTTGCATGTGCTTTCAGGCTTCAACACGAGGCAGAATTGAAGTTGTTGGAGGAGGAAACTGCTAAAAGACTGGAGGAAGAGATTCGGAAAAATGTAGAGGAGAAGTTGAACTCTGAGGAAGTTAAGTTAGAAATAGAGAGGCGGACAGAAGAAGCTCGGAAGAAATTGTTTGGAGACGTTGCAGCTCAACTTGAAAAAGAAAAGGAAGCTGCTTTAATGGAGGCTAGACAAAAGGAAGTAAGGATATCGGACATTTCACAGATACTGACCTTTCTGATTTCCGTCGAGTGGCTACTGAAAGTTTGTTTCGTCAGCTTTGTTTTTATTTTGTATGGGTCATCCACCTAATAGACAAAACTCTGATATCCATTTGAGAAACAGGACAGAAAAGCACCTGAATCATAATCTAGCCACAAAGATTTTTTGCTTGGGATTTTCTTTGTTTTCTGTGTGCACACATGTGCTTTTTTTTGTCGGTTTCCTTAAGTTTTGTTGTCTCAAATTTCTGCAACTTTAAGTTTTGAAGAAAGCTATATCCTTTTACAAAAGAAATGGCGTGGCCGGAATATTCTCTTAGTCAGGGACGGCTCACGAACTGTAGCTGTAACACGGATTCCTTTTGCTCATGAGAAGAAGTGGGTCAATGGCAGGTGCGATGACTCTACAGATTTAGTGATAAAACGTTTTTCTGATTGTCATGGTGGTGGTGTTCTCAATTTGTGCTAGTGACGTTGTGAATTTGAGATTCACTGAAGTAAGAATTGGCTAAACTTTACCGTAAGCGTTATACGTGAATGCATTAGGACATTTTTATATGGCACGACCATTAGGACTGCTAGTCATTATAAACATCAAAGGGATGCTTGTTTCCTTTTCATGGCTGTGATTAGTTTAATGGCGCCCTTTAGTATTTTCCGATTCTCCTCCTGGGTGTGGTTCTTGGACCTGCTATACCAAATTGAGTTGAACGAGAAACCATACAGATTAAAAGGGGTGGGAAAGGCACTCAATCCTGACAACGAATAAGTAAAACAAATGAACTAATGAGACCTTTTTGTCCTGCTCTATTAATTTTCGTTTATGCATCATGTGCTAGCCATCAAGTAGTGATGGTTTTATTTTGCTTGGCAACTTGCCCAGGAACAAGCTCGTAAAGAGAGAGAGGAGCTGGACCGGATGCTAGAAGAGAACAAGAGGAGGGTGGAAGAGTCACAGAGAAGGGAGGCTTTGGAGCAACAACGGAAGGAGGAGGAGCGTCATCGTGAATTGGAACTAATTCAGAGGCAAAAGGAAGAAGCTGCTCGAAGGAAAAAGCTGGAAGAGGAAGAAGAGCGAGCGAAGCAAATGAACTTGTCTGGTAAAAACAAGTCACGGCCGAAAGTGTCGTTCAGTTCGTGAGCATCATTCTCATGTTTGTGCAACTCCTTTATATATTGGGATGATGACCCTTAACCAGAACTAGCAGTATGGAAGTCGCTGCCTATCTGCCCCGTCAGGTCCTTTAATTTTAAAAAGTGCCCTATGTATTTGGCATACGAGAAACATTTCACTTCATCTTCTGCCATTCGGCTTAGAAGAAGAGATTTGATAATCTTCCGAGTTATTTTTGTACCATCTCCATCTTAGATGTTATATATGTATTATCTCTCGCAAGAAGTTTTAATTTGATCTCACATGGTTTTCATTGTAGCTTGGTCGTATCCTAATGTCTTACTTTTCTCTGCAAACAATACTCGATCGAACATGATCTTCCCATTCCCTGTTCCATGGATTTGGACGCCCTGGAACAACGTGTTTGGTACTGTAATGCATAGCAGATATGTGTAGATCAAGGCAATGCACGAGTGAAATATTATACTTCCTCGCTTTCAAACGATATAGTCCTCTGTTATCATTGTACTATTTTCAAGAAAATGGAAGAATGATGGAGCGATCTAATTGCTTCACTGTGATCATGGCATGGCTCATATCATATCAGAGAAAATCGAGTCTAATATCATTATCACAGAGCTAGACACAAATCCAATCACGTAGAAGATACCCACATGAATGGTTAACAAGGAAATTTTCAAATCTCCACAATAATATCTTAGAAAGATATCTTTAACAGAACGCTATTAGCTAATAGAGAATGCAAATGGTGTGTTTTCGAAACCTTGAGATCTTGACTCTCTTAAGATCACAATAATCATGCGTGCATGATAAAAGACAATTTAAGAGTATATTCTTACGTCAAATGCTACGAAAATAGCACTGGAATCGACCTACTTAATTTTTTTTTTCCAATAATTGGTGATTATTACAGAAGCGATTGAAGCAGTAGAATTCTCTATTTAAAAGAGATTTCTGCATTTGCCGTTGGGCAAAATGGGGTTACAATTTTTCTACGGCAAGATCAACAATGTGTAAACTGGGGGGGAACCATCGTCCAAGTGAGGTGCGTAAAATTAATTTTCTCCGGATTGAAAAGTTTAGTCAAATTTAGCTGAGCTATACGGACCGATGATTTGGTCGGAAGAAGGTCGTGGAACGTCCATTGCTGAACTCATCAAAACCTATATAATATCATGGCCAAGTTCATATATATATTAATAGCATTCGTCAAAGTGGTAGTAACTAGTAACCTAAGTAAGGAATGAAGCTATATTATATATCATATCATGTTCGAAAGTACCCAAATTTATCGCCACAAACCGAAGGGAGGTCCTAATAGACAAGCCCTTTGCATAGCCAACACGTATCGCAAAAACCAAACGTGCCCTACTTGAGTTAGTCCACCCACCACCACCTTTCCCTTATCATTGTTCTATCAAGTTAAGATGACATGTATTGTTTTATCATACTATTCTAATAATACGCACACATGCATGTACACGAGACACATATGGTTCAATTGCTGACATACATACATACGTACGTAAATATATAAATATACATACATATGTATGTATAAAGTACCCAACAATGATAAAGACACGATGAAGAGGACATAAAGCAGAAGGGAGTCCACCAAGCCGAGAAAGAGAAGCGTGAGGGAATGATGATACTTGGCTCACAAAAATTGTTTTGATCTCATTTTCCTCAACCACCACGCAAGAAAGACCCGGCAATAGCTGCGATTATAAGGGCGATATCTCAACTTCCATTGAAGTTGGTACATCTCTCCACAGTGTCCACTTGTACTTTGGACCCTGGATCACATTCTTTTCAAGTGTTAATCATCCTCCAATCGCTCCCTCTTCTTCTCCTTCTTCTTCTTCATCAATTCCTAGATCCTTATTCTCTCCTGCATTTTCGATGGAAACGTTCTTTTAACACGTTTAGTTCCATCGTATCTCTCATCTGGCAACTCAATATACATAAGACCATCTTGAACTGCAAACCCTTTATATATAGCTTGCACCAAGACCTTCCATCACGAACCGCCTACCTCTTTGATTCTCACTCTCACTTCGTAGTCCTGCAAAATCCAGCCATGGCTTCATTGAATTCGCTTCTATCTTCTGTGCTCCTAGTTTTAGCCATAGTTGCTTCCCTTGCGTCACCGTCTTTCTCGACATCGAGACAAGCCCTCGAGAACAAGGAAGCTAAGAAAATTGGATTTAGGGTGACCCTAAAGCATGTGGATCATGGGAAGAACTTCACCAAATTCGAACGTCTACAGCGTGCAATGAAGCGCGGAAAAAGTCGCTTGCAAAGGCTAAATGCCATGGTTTTGGCGGCTGAGGATAACACCGAATTGGAGTCTCCGGTCCATGCGGGGAATGGAGAATTTCTCATGCAATTGTCAATGGGCACACCCCCGGATAGTTTCTGGGCGATCGTCGACACGGGGAGTGATCTTATATGGACTCAGTGCAAGCCATGCACACAATGTTTTGATCAGTCAACGCCGATTTTCGACCCGAAGAAGTCCTCCACCTTCTCCAAGCTTGCGTGCACCAGCCAACTTTGCGAGGCGCTACCAACTTCGTCATGCGGCAGCGACGGGTGCGAGTACTTATATACCTATGGCGATTACTCTTCAACACAAGGTATTCTGGCCTCAGAGACTTTCACATTTGCTGATTCGGTTTCTATCCCCAAAGTTGGGTTCGGGTGCGGAGAGAACAACGAGGGAAGCGGGTTCGACCAGGGTGCGGGCCTAGTTGGCCTAGGGCGTGGCCACTTGTCCTTGGTCTCGCAACTTGGTGTCCCCAAATTCTCTTATTGCTTGACATCAATTGATGACACTAAAACAAGCAAGCTCTTGATGGGAAGTGAAGCAATCAGTGGGAACCTCTCAACAAGTGCAATGAAAACCACCCCATTACTCAAGAACCCATCACAACCTTCCTTTTACTATCTTTCTCTTGAAGGCATCTCTGTGGGTGACACTCTCTTGCCCATCAAGAAATCCACTTTTGCCTTGCAAAGTGATGGGAGCGGCGGCCTAATAATAGACTCGGGCACAACCATCACATACATTGAGGAGAGTGCTTTTGATTTGGTTAAAAAGGAGTTCAAGTCCCAAACCAAGCTCACCGTGGATGACTCGGGCTCGACCGGGCTCGACCTTTGCTTCAAGCTGCCCTCGGACACAAGCCAGGTTGAGGTGCCGAAGCTGATCTTCCACTTCGAAGGGGCGGATCTGGATCTGCCAGGGGAGAACTACATGATCGCAGATTCGACCGTGGGATTGGTTTGCTTGGCCATGGGGAGTTCAAATGGCATGTCCATCTTTGGGAACGTCCAGCAACAGAACACGTTGGTAATCCATGATCTCGAGAAGGAAACTCTGTCGTTCCTTCCCACGAAATGCGACAAATTGTGAGTCGTGATATGTGTAATCAATTACTTGCATTATACATATGTTTGTTTGCGCTGCTCCGATTACATTTGGAGGTACGACTTTTTTTATGATTGCTAATCAATTAGTCAGTCAATAAAAGAACAGTTTTCTCACTAATGGTGTTAGCATATTGTGGCGTGCCTATGGTTTTACATTTGGTATGTACTATGATTATGGGTGGGGTTGGTAATTTGGTAAGCTTCCCAAGGAAAGTTCGTTTTCTATGATTTCCAAATTGTTTAAAGTCTAAGGTTCAATTCTTGACCTGTGGAGTGTAACTTAAGGTTGCTCACCTGCCGCAAGACCTTGTCTCTCTATCAATTACGTCATATGTCAATATCACTTCTGGCTTTAGATTAAAGAAGAGATTTGATAAACCAACCGAGAAAATTTTGTATCGTAGGAATGCGGCCATAATGCTAGACACCCACACACAAACCCTATAATCCATGTGAAATGAAACATGTCGAGATATAATAAGATGTCGGATGATTATCTAATGTCCAAAGACATGTAGAATCGAGTAGAATACATTGATTATTTAAGTTAAATCTTTTTCTTACTATGCTTTAATCAACCTTGTGAACTAGCGTCATTAGCAATAATCACTGACTTGATACATTGTTAAAATTATCTTGCCTCGGCCAAATTTCGTGAGTTGCTTTTTTTTTGGGGTTACAGTATGGAGTTTATATAGCTTTCGCTTTAGAGATATCAAAATCAATAAAGACACAGAACAACTGATTATATCAAATTACCAGCTCATCAAATACAACTTCGTTGTTATTTTGTTTATTGTTCAACTCTTCCACACCATGAAAAAACCAAAAGCTCTGCCCTCCTTTTCTATCTATCCAAGAGATGCCCTAGCTAGCCCGTCGCCACTAACTCGGGCCGGTGTTTTAGTCACCCTTCAATGGCTCACTTACTGTTGTGCGATGGGTTTCTTCCCCCCGCACCTGCTGCCTCCCGGCCCGTCTAACGCTACTTCTTAATTGATTAATACCCAAGGAAAAACCCCAATTCTTAGATCTTTTATTTCTCACTCCACATCTCGGAATGTACCTTTATTATAGAGACGAAGGCACTTCTCCTTTGACTTCCTCTTCCACAGATTTATTCACGAAATTCAAGACAAAGAAAAAAAATAGTTTCATACAAAATTGTGGTTGATCCCGACTAGATGACCCGGGCACCTTTTATCCCAAAAGGGCCGGAAAGGCAATGCAGGCATATAAGTAATGTAGAATTTCTTTGAACATGCAAAATTACAACCCCAGCTGTACCTATCTACTACTACAATATGTTTGTCACGTAATAACCACCGGTGAGATGTTAAAGAATCCAGTTATCGATGAGTTATTTGAAAAGTGAAATTTCAAAATAATTCCACATAAAAAGAACAATTGTTTATCGAATTGAAGTTCAAACTTGAGTTGGGTTCGATTTTGCTAATATATTATCCAGATAAGATCATGTGAAATAGAGAACTGTATAATTAGTGTTTATTTCATAATCAAGAGTACATAAGATGTTTATACGCTTTACAAGATGACTATCTAACACATCCAAAACGGTCTAACTA
Source organism: Syzygium syzygioides (assembly GCA_031216285.1). Classification (NCBI taxonomy): domain Eukaryota; kingdom Viridiplantae; phylum Streptophyta; class Magnoliopsida; order Myrtales; family Myrtaceae; genus Syzygium; species Syzygium syzygioides. The sequence goes on along the minus strand of CM062249.1, from coordinate 45,545,564 downwards.
AAGTCTTCGTTATTTGGCAAAGCAAATTGACACGCTTACATGGGACATTAATTTGGACGTAAGTCCTCCATCTTGCACACCGCTCCAGCTGATGTCTGAACCTATTTTAACTGATGAAACTGTATATGGAGAAACCGGAGGGATTTTGTCCCTAGGGTTCATTTGAAACAACGCTGGAATAGTTCTGAGACGGTAGGCTTGGCAAGACGCCGTAATGGCATGTCCCCTTGCCCTAGGAAATCAACTAAACCAGCCTCTCTAAATGATAAAGAACGGGCAAACGAGCTATAAATTAGGTCGTAACAGGCTAAAACAATGAGCTTGCCCTCGAAATGTGAATGGTCTGTAGTTCTTCCGAGTCAAAATTAGTTCTGGACGATGAAAAAAAGGAAGAACACATTCTCGTTATGGGCCAGCTTAGTTGTGTTCCCGGTTGAGTATATAGGATCAGTAAAAGTCAGTCAGTCGCTCTCCAATAGTGGAGTAGTCCTACCCGGTAGTAGCACAGGGAAAGTAGGGCTGCTTTAGCCTTTTACAGATCCGGTGGTACCAAATTATAGAGAAATGGCTGCATTGAGCTTACTGAGTGTATCAGGTGCCCACCCAATCTAAGCCCAGTTGGTCCGTTAGCAATATCTTAATTTATCTCATTGTTAATTACACCAGAGGTCTCGCTTTAATTTCATCAATTTTCCTGTTTTTTTCCAGCCCTTTTTCAAGGTTAGCTGACCTTGATCTTGAAACGACAATCACCTTTTAGCATGCGTGCGTGGTTTCTTTTTTATTTTTTTCCCTATTGTTAGTAATTTATGACGAAAGTATTCATAGTCAATGCTTATACCTGTTTGAGATTACATATATTCTCTTATCAGCGAATACATTGTCAGCTCTTATACCATTTTCTTGTGACTCTTTTATAGGGACATTCCTGACAAACAAAAGCCAGATCTAACTCAAGTTTTCACCTAAAACGCAAGAAGAATACGTATGCTAGTTCATGGTATCTGTCAATATACCGCACAAATACATCGTAGCACACAGGATATCTGTTAGACAAAGTATACTAATCGAAATAACATGAATTTGATAAATGAGCAAGTCAAATGAAATCTGGGTAGGCTAAGGATGGTCCCCAAACCATGCTTAAAGTGATATGGTGCTTGTGGATGTCAAATCTTGAATATTCGCTCTCTCACTGGTCCGACCCAGGAAACGAGTGACTGAAGTGAGGGAGAGGTACTGGTTTTGCAATCGACGAATTGACAGGAGCCTCATTTCGTGGCTTACATGAAAGTCTCCTGCTGATTAGCCCTTATGTTCAGAACCGAAAGTACACTGGAGTTGACACCAAGAGAAAATCCTCTCTTTCTGGCCTCACTGAGAATGCGTGTCATTCGTTCAAGCCTAGATTCAAAATGGTCTTCTTCTTCTTCTTTTTCTTTTTGTGGTTAGATGATCTTTGGAACCAGAAACGGAGACAGATATTTTCGTCCTTTCCGATCTGATTCTGATATTCAAGAGAGAAAAAGTGGGTCTTAGTACCAAACTGATGATGGGTCAGACTTTGACGGACCAATGCTCGTGTATCATTCTTTATAGATTTCAGCAAATGACGTCTTACACAATATATGGACGGCATAGTCATAGGCACATATTGAGGAAGTGGGATTTAACTCTAGTAAAGTATGCATGATGATCCATTGAATGAGAGCTTTCTAGGTGCACCAAAAAGAGCGCACCGCCCTTTGAGTTAGGCTTCACGTGAGATCCCTACTTTTCTAAGGGTTAACTATGCATCGGGCGAAATCCCTTTCATAAATTTGACACATGGACACTTACTAATCATCATCCTTTTTTCTCTTCATATATTCTAATCACACATGCGTTGGAATCCGTCATTGGCTCCTTTACATGGATACTAACCACATACAAATTCTTACTTTTCAACATTACAAAGTACAAACTATATAGAGAAGTTACTAAATCGAGATAGATTAATACTACTCTTCATCACGAAAAAGACGCTAATCTCAATGAAAATTACTTGTCATGGATAAGCACAGACACGCCTTTTCGCAAAGAAAAAGTTATTAACAACAATTTTAATGAATGTAAGTGAATACTCACTTCTTTATATAAAAGGTTATCAACCGCATGAATAAGTTATTAATAATTATAAAAAGGCTGAAGGGTATTTTCTTGTTAATGTCATTGAGATAGTATTCCTAGTTACTAATTCATGCATACTTCCTTTAGTAACATGAAAGATACTAGCCAAGGTGAAGAACTTACATTAATCTAATCACTTAATATATGGACCATTGGCATATGGACGTTTATCTTAAAATTAAATACCATAATTATCAATAATTCTATTTATTCAACAGCTTTTCTTATCAAACCATAAGTTGTGCCATAAAGGAAAATTACCAAAAAAGTCTTAAACCTATTGTAATTGTGCAAATTCAGTTATAATTTTTTTAATTATGCCAATTGAATTTTAAACATTTGTACGTTTTCCCAATTGAGTCCACTCGGCCAATTTTGATCGAAATCACTGGCGCAGACACTAACCGTCCAATGTGATATGGCCATCACAGTCGACGTTGACGTGGACATTTTTTTATAATATTTTGATTTTTTAAAATATTTTTTTTCTTTTCTTTCCTTTTTCCTTTTTTCCCTAGACTTAGGGCTGACAAAGGTCATCGGCTGGCCCTTGCCGGCACTGGGCGAGAGCGTGACCATTGTGGACCTTCCTTAGATCCAGCGAGGCCGTGATGCCCTCGCTCGAGGCTGGTGAGGGCGTCGCGGCCCTCGCTAGATTTGGGGGAGAGGCCGCGCGCTCTCGCCCTAGCTAGCGAGGGCATCACGGCCCTAGCCTAGAGCTGGTTGGCCCTTGCCATCCTTAAATGTAAGGAAAAAAAGAAAAGAAAAGAAAAGAAAAGAAAAAATTATAAAGAATTGAAAATATTGTTAAAAAGAATGTTCACATCAGAGCTGATAGTGCCACGTAAAACTTTTGGTGTCCACATTAGTGATTTTCAGCCAAAATTTGCTGGATGGCTCAATTGGCAAAACGTGAAAAGGTCTGGTACTCAATTAACATAATTGCAATAAGTTTAGAATTTTTTTTATAATTCTCTCCTATTTTGGTGTGTGAAACGAATAAGCAAGAGCAACTTTTTGTGGCACAAAATAGTGGAGTCGGTATATGTCAGAGCAAAATTTGTAAAAGAACCGTTTTTGCCTCCTCCCATAATAATAATAAAAGAAAAGAAGAAGAGTAAAGTAGATCCCATGAGATTGTTTGGCACCGACCCATATACACACTCACGCCCCAAAAAAAGATAGAAGAATATAACTTATTCATGATTAGATTTTATTCTTTGCATCTCTTTGATTGGTTATTTTGTGAAGTAAATATATATTGTGTTGTTATGAAGCAAATTCAACACCACTTTCATTCTCAAATTTTGGCCTAAATAATGTTTTTGGTCAATATCTGAAGAATATGATTTGCATATATATATATATGTGTATATATAAATGGTAACTTAAAGAATCCACATAAAAAAATCATGTAATCAAAAAAATCACTTATTGATTTTGAACCTAAACTAACTGAGCCCCGTTCACAATAATTCAGGTCAATTTCCTAGAACTGTCTAATCACATCTTTCCTCCTTTCTCAACCGTGCATGCCCCCTTTTCCTAGATTTCCTAGTGTTAGTCGTACTCACAACTTGTCTTTAATTCAAAGAATTCTGGTCGGCAGTGCAGCTTGGTCCAAAAAATTCGACACTAAAATTTATTTTCAAAATGACAGAACCACACCCCCCCCACACCCCCCTCAAAAAAGGAAGAAGAGCAAAGGCAAAAGAAATAACAAGCATAATGAACGAGTCAAATTCTCGTTATGATTTGAAATTTAGACAAATTCTTATGATTTGCACACCTTTGACCAACCCCAAAATTGACCCAGTAAATTAAGAATACCCAAAGGAAAGCATAGTGAATAAGTCAAATCCTAACTACAAGGCCACAAACCCCACGATAGAGAGAAGAGAGAAGCAAGAACAGTTGCAACACGATAAGAAAATGGGTGTTGTGTGGATCACAGAGATTTGAAGAGGGAGCAAGGCATTTTTGGGAATCCAAAGGAAGGAGAGTGCGCCACTACCGACCAATGGCAGGTGACTCAGGACTCCATAAAAATCAACAATACATCTAATGTTTATACACACACACACACAACATTACATCGACGACCACATCATTATCAACTTACATTATTAATCGCTACATATGTTTGTCCCAAAGCACTTTACTTTAGCATGGTCCCCCCCCACCCCCCTCCCCCCGCCCCCCCGCGCCGGGCCATTCCTTTTTTCCTTCCATTCCCTCTTTGAAAAATCTTACCCAAATCTTGGCTCGACAGAGATTGAAAGCATTGACCCATCTCCACCTTCCACTTGTTGCTTCTTTCCCTCTCTCTCTCTCTCTCTCTAAATTATGGGAAATCGAGCACAAAAGAGAAAGGGGCATATGTCGAGAAATCAAAAAGTGTGAAAAAGGAGGACGGTCTTGCTAATTCAAAAGATTTTCCACTTTAGTACGCTCGAATCCTGCCCGCCTGCCCGCCTCGTTGATTCTTCGGCTTTCCAAATCATTTCGTTCGTGTACCTGCCGTGGCAGCAAAAACCGGTTGCGATTGCATCATCTTTAGATCTTTACATGTGTACTATTCCTTAATTTTACAGTTATATGACACTAATTGCGAGGTGGAATTGCTCGACTAGCCCCATGTTTCAGGAAGGGACAGCCTAATGATTTTGCTAGATTGGTTTTGCTGTCACTCATACAAAGAGTTTCATATGTGATGGATATGGATGACTATATCAAGAAAAGGGAGCTTCAATTGCCAGGATTAATTCATATCTCTTTAACCTAAGTTTTTTTTTCACAAGTTAAATTTTTAAACATTTATATCCCCAGGAACTAAAATATCAAACACGAAAAATATATATCAAACGATTGAGAATAAATAACCCTAAAAGGATATATACATGCACGACATACTTCATCGAACTATGTTTCTCTCTAATGTTCTCTACACCTTCATATAATCGCATGTTTCTTAAATTCCATCGTGAATTTTGTGCCTGAGTGTTCATTGTAAAGATGACGTGATTAAATAAAATCATAGAACGTCATTTAGGAAAAATTTTTCTAGCAAGAGAATACACTACCAGCAACATTATTTATATATAATTCGTTTGATGACTTTATCGACGATGTCTGATTGATTAAACTAAACCCCTCAAGTAGTAAAAAGATAAAATCTACGTCATGTGTTAAATGTTTTTTTTAGGACACGATGTTGGTACATATCTGTAAAATTGAGTAATAGTATGGTGAATAACATCCTCTAGGAAGATCGAGAGCATAGCTTGCTATTCAAATATCCAAATCTAACGAATCCCTTCAATTAAGGAACTTATGCAAAACCCCCAAATTTGATTAGCTCTCTTCTTTTTTTGGCAAAAAAGGAAGATGTGTCCTTCACTTCCATTAATGGACACCAAGATGACAAATTAATTTGGAATTAATCGTGTACATGCACTGGATGCAAGTTGATGAATTAAAATAAAAAGACGATTATCATAGTATAAAACTGAAAAGTAAAAGGCGATTAATGACGTTGGTAAAACCCACAAAACATTTGCAAGAGAGGACACATCCGTACTCATCATCAGCATGACTCGGAACACAAACACCTTTTGATTGAGTCATACTTGCATTTAGGAAAGTCTCTGCAGATCCGCGGTGTCGATTAGGATGAATTGCCCTTGTCTTTTTGGAAAGTTCAAAGGTTGCTGCCCTGTGTCCACCTATGATCTCACTGACATCCTTGTTGGATTGTTAGGAGCTTTACCATCTTAACATGCTAATTAGTAATTAATCAATTAATCAGCATCACTTAATTCAAAATAAGGGTCAAAGGAATTAGTCTTGGTGCGTGAGCAGAACCCATTATGCCCAAAAGTTAAAGTATAACGATGCTATCTTGTTATTGAAGTGAAAGTTAAAGATCAAGACCATAATTGCTTTGGCTTTCTATGCACGATAATTTTCTATAGCATTAACAAGTCATTTTCTTTCTTCTATCGTTTTATTTTATCCCTATAGTTGAGTATTCCGATATTTATTCTAAAAAGTTTAGATTATCGCATAAGTAGTGTGATTTATATTTGATATGCCGACATGTATGTATATTTTGGTTCTTATGTGTTTATCGAAGGAATTGATACAACTTAACTTTTGGATTTAATAGTGACATGAATGATGATAAAGGTTAATTTGTCAATCTGGTCCCTATTCCCGAATACATGATAATCAACTTTCTAGCTTTGTCTTTAGCTAATTGTACTTACACATTACTGGTGCTTCTTGTACTAACTAATTGAATTTTTGCTGTGGCTCGATTATAAAATTAGCGTGAAATGTTTGTATTTTCAGCTGATACTCTTCTAAACACACTTTTAGTCGACAACCATTCCATACTACTCAAATAGTTCCGTTGCAATAATCTAGTTGGTGGTTCTCAACTTCCAACTCATTCTCGCACAATCTTTAAAAGGATAAATTCAATTAGGTGATACAACTTTTAAGATGATTTCAATTGAGGTCATTCGCCACGTTTAATTTAAAACTTAGTTAGGAGCTGGAATGATTGGCCATGTACCACATATATAATCGAAGTTCCATCTTTTGTGATGTGCCAATCTAACTCCAGCTTTCCATCTTATGATATCATGATGGCTTTCGTTTCGACTGCAAGGGAAGCACGACGAAATGAGTTCAAATCAAAACCATCATGATAATATATTTCATCACCTTAAGGAAAAAATTATCATCGTGAAGGTACACGATGATGATTATCGTCTTAACCAATCAATTGTTCTTCTTAGGAAAAATGGCACAAATGGCCTTGAACTTTAGTCCAACATGAAATATGGTCTTTAAACTTTTAATTTATTCAGTATAGTTCCTAAACTTTAGATCAATGTGCAATGTTATCCTTGAACTTTCAATTTGTTCAATATGGTGTTCAATATGGTTATTGAAGTTTTGATACATGTTTAATCTAATTCCTAAATTATATGAAAATATTCAATATTGTCCTTTAACTTGAATTGAGGGAAAGATAATATTAAACATTTTTATATAGCCTAGGGACTAACTTGAACATGTAATAAAAGTTTAAAGACCATATTAAATAAATTAAAAGTTCATGAGAATATTACATATTGAGTTAATATTTATGGACCATATCGAACGAATTAAAAGTTCATGAATCATATTACACATTAAATCAAAATTTAGGAACTATTCGTGTCATCATATCTTTTCTTATCATGTCATTATCTCTTCTTCTTACCGTTTACTCTTGTCAAATCAAGGTAGATACTCAAAAGTAGGCATATCTCAAAGGATCAAAGACGGCATGCTCTCAAGAGATAAAAAGTGGGGGGTCGGCCGCTCGAAGGGTGAGGCTCAAAAAGCAAAGGGGACCGCACAAGCAAATGAGAATCAAAACACTCTCTTCTTCTTCTTGGCTTTATTGAAATGACTTTAGAAAGAGAATCACCACCACCACCTCCCCCGAAGAAAGCTATTAAGTGTGATTCCGTATTATGTACGACCAACACACATACACTCAAATATTCTATTCGTCCCCACAAAAAATAGAATTATTAAAAAAAACCCTAAATACCCACCTCTCCTTTTATTGCTTTTTACTTCTATTCCCTTCCTATATATAATCACCCTTTATTCCTTTGAAACCCCAACTCAAACCCAAGCTTCCCCAGATACAACCTACACCCACTATTCCAAGTGCCTCTCTCCTTCTCTTTCGTCCTCTTGCAATTTCTAGAGTTCAGCTTGTTCACTTTCTCTCGCTCACAACAAGCCACAATCAAGAAGAAGAAGAAGAAGAAGAAGACATCTACTGAAGAAGAAGATGATGCAAGAGAAGATGAAGGTGAAGAAAGGTTGGCTCGCGGTGCAAGTCGGGTTGGAGGAAGAAGATGGCGGGGTGGAGAGATTTGTGATCCCAATCTCGTATCTCTACCATCCCCTCTTCAAGAGGCTCTTGGACAAGGCTCACGAGGCTTATGGTTATCATGCGAATGGCCCACTCCGGCTTCCTTGCTCCGTGGATGAATTCCTTCATCTTCGGTGGAGGATCGAGAAAGAATCTTCTGGCAGCCACCACCACCATAGCCACCACCAAAATCACAGCCACCACTTCCATGGTGCTTTGTCCTTCCACTCTTGTTAATCAAAATGATACAAGGGGCGTGATGTTCTAATAGCTCTATATAGTGCTGGATATGCACATTAGATTTTGCTTTGTCTTAGAGAGAGCTAGCTTTTATCTTTGGGTTCTCCTTCTCTTTTTGATGGTGATGATTCTCTCTTTAAGGAAGTTTTTACTGCAAGAGCTTAGAGGAGATCAAGTTGGAGAAGTAGATGTCATTGATCCATCTCCAAATTGCCATCGCTCTTCAATTTTTTTATGTGCATGATGAATCGAACTCATAGATATAGATATGGTGAATATGAACAAGTATAATCGTCTTCGAGCTGGTTGGATGATGTTGAGGGTATATATCTAGAAATCTATACCTACGATTTCCGCAATAAAAGTTGTCGATCATGCGACTCCCTCTTGGCAGATAAGTTACAGATAACCATTTACACTTCTATGCGTAGATATTCGAGAATGCAAATCGGGATGCTATATGTTCAAATCACGTTAGCGCTCCATAATCGGAAGAAAACTATTTAATTAACTAAATTGCCTTTTACGAATTTAGTATTTAGCGCAAAATGAAAATAGTTTGTTATTATGAAAATAAGTGATTGTCATCGTAAAGAAAAATGATAGTTGATCATGAAAAGTGGTAATGGTTGTTATGAAAAGTGGTAATGGTGGGGATAAGATAAATATTTTTAAGAAATGTGTTCATTGGTTGTCTATATATTAGACCAAATCGTACATCGTTCATCACAACTATTCATAACAATAACAACAACTCTCTCTACTTCACAACATTTTTTTCTTCTCTTTTCACACACAAGTTTAATAACACATTCAAAGTAAAATTTTAAGAGAGAAATTGAGTAAATGCTAAACTGGCTACTATGTGGTTTTGGTGTATATCCTAGATGTATATTTGTTTAAAATTCGGCAGCAATAATAATGGGGACAAATAATACCTTAAGGACATGGATTGTCATCACGCAACAAAATATCAAAGAATTATGACCAAAAAAATATATATATCAAAGAACTATAAATTACTGCCCTTTCTTCATCATCAATCAAATTTCCCCAACATAAAATTATTTATGGGGTTTAACCTAAGTTTACATAAATGTACTCTCAACCGCCAAACTAGCAGCTTCAAGTTTGGATCCAATTTATCACTTAGCTATATCAAAAGTATGTCTCTTCTTTTGATTCCTCATTTTCCAATGAATTCCTATATTCTTTAATCTCTGTATATTATATACAAGGAGCGGAATGATCTATTGTTTGACTCGCACATATTGGTTTTCCGCGCTTTCATGATCGGGCAAACCCTAGCTTTTTCGCGAGAAATCCATTTTGCGTGCGTGTTATACATGTCGTGTGATTCTCCTGCAGCGCATATCGTCGGATTCACCACCGATGATGTGCTTAAGCCATGACATATTCGATCAAGAAAACGAAGGACACGTATAAAGAAACCGAGGTGATGATTACATTTGATCTTTTCAGTACAGGCATAAAGATGTTGCACTGGTGGTCGTGGGTGCGCCAGTTACCTGGCAAAAGAATGTAATGCTGGAATCGATGAACGAGACTGGAGTGCCAGAGCGTAAGCCAGCACACGCCCATGTTGCATTCGAAAATGCTATGTGATGCGTATACAGAAGATGCCAACTTGAGGTCTTCCATTAGCTTCTGCTTTCCCCTGACAATTAGCACCATGTAATACATAGTATATATCCATCAGTCCTCAAATTTTCAAACTCACGATTATTTTGAAACGATAATAGCGTAATTTGCAATGATTATTGTCGATGAATCTACAAGGTCGTTCTCTGGTTTCCACTTTTAATTATATCTGTGTGGTCTTTTATGTTAGGATGTACGTATGAGTTGTGTTAAAGAAGTCACACATCGAAAAATTGGTATGGTGATGAGCAGTTAATATTTTATAACTGGCCTATAACTTATTGACTTAAACTTTTGAGTGAAGATAGGTCAAACTGAATATATTAATGGGCTTAGACTTAAGCTCTCTTTTGGTGATCTCCCTCGATAAAGATATCAGATTTCTGCTGCGTACTCTCAACACGAATAAACTAATTTGGTATTATTCCTTTAATTATTACTTTAGCAACTTTTGCTCTTATAAACAAAAAAAAAGTGTGATCCATCATATCAAGACTACATGCTTGCTGATGATGCACCAAATTGCAAATTTGCAAGCCCGAAGGTAGTCAGTACTCGACTTCAGGGCATGAAACCTGCATGTTACGGGAGAAAAAGCAATAGCCCCCAGGCGTTATCCACTTGACCATTTGTCGAAATTTTTAGATTTAGATTTTATGAAAAAATTTTTGTAGCTTGAGGATTATTATTTTGCCCAAAATTATATTACCGTTTCCATGAATCTCAATGTAAAGTCTTGTATATGATATTATTAATAATATGTAATTATGTGTGTTATGGGGTTTTCTTGTAATTATGTTTCTATACGTACCCTAATTGTAATTAATCACTCTTATAAATATATATCATATAACCTTAATTGGACTTAAGCCACTATAAACACTCTGTCTATGTTCTCTCTCTCTTTCTCTCTCTCTCTCTATCTATCTCTTTCGCTATTCTCTCTATGACTCTAAGCGTCAACATGGCATGAGAACAAGGAACATATCAAATTTTCCAACATCTCCACCCCAAATTTGACACTCTTTTTTTTTGGCCCCAATTGCTATATTAACAATATCCGATGCGTCTACAATTTTTTCTTCTTCTATTCCATCTCTTTACCCATCATGTTTTCTTTCCGTTAACCACAAATTCCCATCAACTCTCAATAACATTGCAATCTCTTTGACCTCTTCTTCCTTCTTCTATACTGCTCCAATTTCCACTATTGCTTAAATTACGGCTATGCAATCAATCTCGCCGTCTCTTATTCTTCCCTACATCACAAGTCTCTTTTCCATCAAGCTTGATGCAGGCGATTATGTTCCGTGAAAATCTCCATTTGAGCCTATTCTAATATGCAACCATATGCTGGGCAATATGGACGGATCTTTTTCTTGTCCGTTGAAGCTTGTCATCAAGATGGCATTGTGGTGTTCAATCTATCCTATTCCACCTAGGTCAAGACGGATCAATACGTTTGTAGTTTGATCAATTCGACCCTCATAATTGAGATTTTTTAGGAAGTTCATGACCTTAGAACATCTTGGGAGATTTGGCTTGCTCTTGGACAACGCTTTACTGATTGTTGCATGGCCAAAGAAATTGGACTAATACAAGATTTTTAGAACGTCGTCAAGAAACTCGATCAGTGCACGTCTGATTATCTTCGACATCTGAAGTCAATTGCTAACTCTCTCACTCTGTCTCCGATAAGGGCTTGGTGATTCAAGCCCTCAATGGGCTCTTGTTTGATATAGTCCCTTTGTCACCATGGTCACAAAAAACTTTGTGATTCTTTCCTTTGGTGACCAGTCACACCTCCTCATCCAAGAAGAATGTTTTCTCAAAAAATCGAATGCTTCATCTTCATCCAATATCCATCATGCTTTGATCGATCGTGCCACTCACTATTCCACTGCTTCGAGGGTCTTGAACTAGATGTGTTTCTAGGGGTTGAAGATTTGGTAGGGTACAAGGTGGACGGTTGTCGGGTGATCAATCGGGTTTGCAATCCTCCTATGATTGGTTTAGTTCGCAATCATTATCGGCCCCCTATGTTGACCACTCCTTCACCTCCCCTAGTTAGCCTTGTGGTGGTTCGAGGCCCTATGTTCCCCCATTCAGCGAGAAATTTATTCTTGGATCTAGGTCTCATATTTTTTGTTAGGTCTGTGATAGGGCTGGGCACACTGCACTACAATGTCGACAATGATTCAACCACACCTTCACCACTAATGATTTCTTAGACTCCTTCTCAGCTCTCTTGGTTAAAAAGACTTTTGATCCAATTTGTTGTCTTGATAACGGAGCATTGGCGCACATGACTAGTGACATTGGTAAAATCCTAAATTCTAGGCCCTTTTACGATTTGACAAAAGTCTTGATTGGTGATGTTCATTTATTGTCTATTAAGCAAGTCGGTAAACCCTTTTTATATACTAGTTCTTGATCTTTGTTATTATCTCCTATATATCATATTTGTAATCTTGCTTGCAATCTCCTCTTAGTCACTAAACTTTGCCATAAAAATTCTTGTGCTAATGATTTTAATGGTTCATCCTTTTTCTTTGAAGGACCTACGAATAAGGAAAGTTCTCCTCCAAGCTAACTTCTCTCATGGTATTTATCCGATTTAGAATTCATTGGTGTCATCTCACTTGCGCTTTATTGTGGCTTCCTCCACTTCACTCACTCACTGAGATGCTCATCTTGGCCATCACAATAAACAAGTTTTGAGTTGTGGTTGCAATTTTAGTTCTAGGTCAATATGTTTTGTCAGTCATTGTGCATCTTTTCTTTTAGTTATCATTTATTTTGACGTATGGATGAGTCTAATTTTATCTAATTTTGGTTTCAAATATTTTTTTATTCACCAATGATTACTCTCGGTTCACTTTGGTCTTTCCCACAAAAAATAAATTTGAAGTGCCTAAACACTTTCATCTCTTTCATTGTTTTATTGAAAATATGTGCAATGCCAAAATTAAACTTTTACAAATTGATAGTGGAGGTGAATATACTAGTAATTCGTTCAAAACATATTTACATGAAAATAATATTATTCGATGTCTTTCTTGTCCAAACACCCCATCTCAAAACGGCTAGTCAAAATGCAGAATCAGACACTGGTTATGTTTGGGAAAGCTTTTGCAGAAGCAACTTTGGGAAATATTGTTTGCTAAACATACATTAGGGAACTCTTCTGGTATGGCCAATTTAAGTTTTTTTAATTTAATTTTTTTAAAATTGAAAAAAATAATGATAGTAACTTATATGTTTTGTAACATTCCGGATTTTGACCTATTTTTGGGGTTTATAAATGTCGTGATTTGTCAGTGTACTTATAGTAGAATCTCGCCCGAGAATTGATCACTCTCGGTTTTTATTTTAAACTAGAGATTTCGCTAGAATCGCACTCAATCAAATTTTTGTCGTTATTTAGACCCTGAACTTGGCAGTCAATTTTCGGGAGTTTCAGGACGAAATAAATTGGACGGTGTCGAAATTATTGTGGCCAGTATCGAGATTGTCAGGAACAATGGAAAAATTGGGGTTTCTGACCAGGTGGGAATTTGGACTAGTAGACCTCTCTCGGTAAAATTTGGTTTAGTTAATTTGGCCTTTGCCCCTTTTTGTGCGCGAGGTCTATTTTGGACTGGTAGACCATTTTCGGTTTTTAATTTGGGCTACCGGGTCGCGTTAAATATTTGAAAGTTCAAATATTTTTATTCTAATTCTCTCTCTTTCTCTCTCTCTCTCTCTCTCTCTCTCTCTCTCTCTCTCTCTCCCGCGCGCCCCCCACCTACGTCGGTCACGACTCCCCTCCCCTCAGTCAGACTCTCTCTCCTTTTTCCCCCCTTTTTCCTTTTCCTTTTCCCTTTTCTTTTTCTCTCTTCTTCTTCTCTTCCTCCTTTGCTGGTCTCCCCCGAACGCCTTTGCTTCTGGTTTTGCTTCTGCTTCTTCCTCGCTCGCTCGCCCGGCCGCCGCTGCTCCAGCCACTGCTTGCCGGACCGTCCGCCTGGCGTCGCAGCCCCGCCAGCCGCCGCGACCCTCCCCCTCTCCTCTTCTTCCCCTGTTCTCGCGGCCTTTGGTTGCGCCGGGGCCAAGACCGACCAGATCCGTCGCTCACCGCCCGGCGCTGCTCCGCCGGTCCCCGTCGCCAGCGAGCCCGGTCGCAGCCACGCTGGCCGCCGCCGTCGCCCCGGCCGTCCTCTCCTTCTCTCCCCCGACTCCCGTCCACCTCAGCAGCCCCTTCCCGCCTTTGCAGCCGCCGCTCTACCGCCCTCTGCCTCCGCCCGGCGCTGCTCCGCTAGTCGTCGCCACCGGCGAGCCCAGTCACAACCACGCCGATCGCCGCCGGTCCGCCGTCCTCCCACTCTCCCTCTCTCTCTCTCCCTCTCGTTCCCTATCTCTCCCTCACCCGACTGCTCTCTCTCTCTCTCCCCAGCACGCTGCCGCCACGCCTGGCCGTCGCCGCCGCGTCACCACCACCGCCGGTCGCCGCCCCGACCAACCAGCCAGCCCCGGCCGACTCGCCCGGGCCGTGGCTAAGCCGCGCGCCAGCTGCCGCGCCCGCGCGCCCGCTGCAGCCCCCGCACGCCCGGTGTCGCGCCCGCGCGCCCGCTGCAGTCCCCGCGCGCCCGCTGCCGCGCCCGCGCTCGTGCCCGTTGCCCACGCGCGCGCCCGTTGCCGCGCCCGTTGCCCACGCGCGCGCCCGTTGCCGCGCCCGTTGCCCGCTGCTGTGCCCGCGCCCGCGCCTGTGGCCGCGCCCGTGGCCAACCGCCGTGCCCACGCCCGCGCCCGTGCCCGTGGCCGACCGCCGTGTCCGCGCACGTGCCCGGTCTGCACTGTTCACCCGGGCCCACTGCTGTTTATCCGGCCCCTTTTAAGCGTAGGACACCCGATGGTTGACCCTAAACCCTAATTAGGCTAATTTACATTTCTAGACGAGTTTAGGGGTTAATTAGGGTTGTTTAGGGGTTAATTTAGGGGTTAAATTGTGGAAGTGATTAGGAATTGTAATTGTGACCGATTTGGTGGATTAGTATGATAAATTAATGGAGGATTAGTGGCTCGAGAGGCGCGATAAATGGGCCGGTCAGTTTGGATTAAATCGGCCCGAGTTCGGGAATGTTCGGGTTTGATATGTGGGTTATAGTGCGCGCTGTATTTTGAATTTGTGGTGGTCAATTGGAGTGATATTTGAGGAGTATAATTGAGCATCTTGATGACAACCATTGGCCTGGAATTGGTGGTACAGTGACTAACCATGATGGATTTGATTTAGGTGAAGTGCGATCAATTTGGAGTTTAATTGGGCAATTATCGAGAATGATCGCTTCGTGCAATTGACTGGCGAATTAAGCCTCGGTTGTGGTCAATTTGATGATGTCCTGTCGTGTGTCTAGCGGGACTAGAAATGGATTAGTTTGGTGGGCCTCGAATGCGTGAGTGCTTGTTGAACCGGTTATGTGAATTTGTGCATGGGTAGTATGCTGATTTGATGCCATGGCTGATTTAAATTGATTGTCTGATTTGGGCATGTTAATTTATGGAATTGGATATGCGCGGTATAAGTTGAGTATGCTACATCGTAATTCCCGCATGTGGATGCCCAAGTGTGAATGTGATAGCCATGAGTATGCATCTCAAGCATTGGCACAACATGAGCATGTACGAATGTGCCGAATGACATTTGCATTGTGATCACCTAAAATGCCCTGATGCGTTTTACGCGGGGTTCAGATAAAATTGAGGTTTGTGAATGTGTGATCACAATAAACCCTGATGCGTTTTACGCGGGGTAGTGAACCCGTCCTGAGGCGTGTTACGCGGGACGATGCCCGGATTACTGGAAGATGACTGGCCTGATGCGTTTTACGCGGGCTGTGTGTCATGAGCCTGCGGGCTAGAGATCGATCTCGAAGTGATGGACCTGATGCGTTTTATGCGGGTCGGACCTGATGCGTTTAACGCGGGTCGGAGGAGAAATTGAGAAATGGCTGAGTGCTAGTGTACAAGTGTGCGGTAATGCATTGATGAGGCATGAGCATGAGTGCGAGCACTAGCATATGCATAACATGCGTTGTGACATAGAAATGCACGTGTATGTGCTGTGATTAAATTCTACTGCGTGGCTGTTTTTGTTGATTTGACGCCTAACCTGCAGGGTCTAGTGAGATTAGATTTAGGCCCGAGGGCCTGAGTCAGTTATGTGCGCATTATGTGTTGTTTAGTACTTGTCAGGAGGTGCATTTTAGCCTAGTTTAGGTTTAGGGAATTACTCGCTGAGATTTATTCTCACGGTTGTTGTAAAACCGACTTTTCAGATCCCCGGCCTTGAGGATGACAGGTGTACTGATGCATTTTTTTGGGAGAAGCCCCGGCTAGTTGTAGTGCCTGAGCCCCGAGCCACTTATCCCTTTTTGTCAATAGTGGCTTTGAACCGTTTTTGATTTTTGGTAGTTGGGCTGTATATGAATATTGTAAAGGATTTCCAGTATTAGTACAAGTATTGATTTCAGTGGTCACCCTTGGTTATACGTTATCTGTGTACGGGTGGTTTTTAATTGCTTCCGCATGTGCTTTAATTTGTTGTGTTGGGTTTGGGTCGGCGACGCGTCCTGGGACGTTGCACACGAATCGACCTCTGCGAGGGATGTGGCGTACCGAGAAGTGCGGGGCGTGACATCCCCATTTGATTTGGTATTAGAGCAAGGTCAGCTCGATCCAATTAGGTCGAAGCCTGGAGTAATAAGGAGTGATGACCTTGGGTAGCCAGTAGGGTGACCTCGTATGCTAAGTGTACCTCCTGACTGTCTGTGTCTTGATTGATTGGCTGCGTTATTTGACCCGTGAAGTGCAGGTGCGTCGGGACTCGAGGTTAGTACACGTGTTCTGTGACTGAAGTCATGTGCTATTTATGCTCAATCGCATGCTAAGTGATTGATTGCTGTAGCGTTAAGCTCCCTGCCTAGGACCTTAGACCGGTTTAGCTTGGGTTAGGTCTCTAATCCCGATGTGGGAATGATATCAGGAGAATGGACATGCAAGTTGGAGAGGCGAGTAACCCCGGACGAGGTAGAGGTCGAGGCCATAGAAGAGGTAGAGGTCGAGGTTGAGGTCCTGAGCCGGATCGTGTTGAACCACAAGTGAGAGTGGCCGAGGATCCGAGAGTTGATGGAATCCTAAGAGCCCTCGAGGAAGCTGGGATTCTAGGAGGTAGATTGGCTCAGGAGAGGGATGCCACTATCGCTGCTGCTGTAGAGGCCGCCATAGCTGCTGCCAATGGGGCAAATGGGAACAACGGAAATAACGGGAATAATGGAAATGGTGGGAATCAGGGAAATGTGGAGAATCCAATCCCGGGACCGGTGAATGTGGTTAGGCCAATGCCAAAGCTGGTAGAGCAGTTCCTGAAGTTAAAATCGCCGAAGTTCAACGGCCAAGGTGATCCTGAGACTGCACCCCGTTGGATTGAGGAACTAGAGAAGGCCTTTGAAGTACTAGGGTGCACCGAGACTGAAAAGTTAACATTGGCGATATACCAGCTGCAGGACAACGCCAATGATTGGTGGAGGGCCACCAAAGGACGGGTATTTCCCGAAGGGACCGCCCAGACTTGGGTTGTATTTTCTGAGAAATTCCTGGGGAAGTTCTTTTCTGAGAGCGCCAAAGAAAGGAAGCTGGTAGAATTCATGAGACTCCGTCAATGGTCAATGACCGTGGACCAGTACGAGGCGGAGTTTGCCAGGTTGTCAAGGTTCGCGCAAAGGATGGTGGAACACCCGGAGGATAAGGTGCGAAGATTCCGGGATGGACTGAAGGCAGACATTCGAGGACAGCTGATACCGGTAAATCTGAAAACTTATGAAGATCTGTATGAGAGAGCTCAGGCTATTGAGCGGGAACAAGTAGATAGGGCAGCTGCCTCTGGATCGCGGTTTGCCTCGGCTAGGGACAACCGCCGTTTTGGGAAGAAACCGATGGCGGGAAACAGGCGATTTGTCCCACCGATCAAGAAAAACATCGGGAAGCCGAACTTTCAACAGAACAGATTTGGGGCGTGTTTCAAATGCGGGGGTTTGGACCACCAAATTAGGAACTGTCCACAGCAACGCCTCGCGGGACCCCCGATTTAGCAACCACTTCGAATTGGAAATCAGTCTGGGAGTGCCCCGCCGGCTATTATGAACATGCCGCCGGCGCAAGGACGTGTGTATGCAATGGCGCAAAAGGAAGTGGAGAATGCGCCCGGGGTGGTCACAGGTATGGTTTCTCTGTGCCATCATATAGCGTATGCATTATTCGACCCGGGAGCATCACATTCGTTTATATCTGCTCAGTTTGTTGAATTGACTGGATTAAAGCCTGTTATGTTAGAAGTGCAATTGTGTGTGACTACGCCATTGAAGGATAATATATTCATATCCCTAGGATGCCCGAATTGTGAGATAGTAGTTGGTGGCGTAGAAAGCAGGATAGACTTAGCAGTGTTACCCATGTATGATTTTGACTTGATTGTGGGTATGGACTGGTTAGTTAAGCAGAACGCTATAATGGAGTGTGGTAACAGGGTGATCCAGTTTAGCTCGGCTGGACACCCTAGATTTGAGTTTGTAGGGAGTCGAGGAGGAACCTCGATCCCTTGGGTTTCGTCTGTGGAAGCAACTAAATTGTTGGACAAGGGCTGTCAAGGTTATTTAGCCAGTGTGGTGGATCCGTCAGCAGGTGAAGTGCGGCTTGAGGATATACCAGTCGTGTGCAATTTTTCCGATGTCTTTCCTCAGGAATTGCCGGGATTGCCGCCTGAAAGGGAAGTGGAATTTGTTATCGAGTTGGCTCCTGGGACTGAGCCAATCTCGAAGCCGCCCTATAGAATGTCATTGTCAGAGTTGAAGGAATTGAAGGTCCAGATGCAGGAACTATTGGACAAAGGTTTTATCCGCCCGAGTGCGTCTCCATGGGGAGCGCCGGTATTATTTGTCAGAAAGAAGGATGGGTTGCTAAGGCTATGTATCGATTACCGTCAGCTGAACCAAGTGACGGTCAAGAATAAGTATCCACTCCCAAGGATTGACGACCTGTTCGACCAGTTGCAAGGAGCATCGGTGTTTTCTAAGATTGACTTGAGGACAAGGTATCACCAGTTAAGGATCCAAAAGGAGGATATTCCAAAGACAGCATTCAGGACTAGATATGGACACTATGAGTTTACCGTGATGCCATTTGGACTGACTAATGCCCCTGCTGCTTTCATGGATTTAATAAACCGGGTATTCAAGGAATTCTTAGACCAGTTTGTCATTGTTTTCATCGACGATATTTTAGTGTATTCGAAGAGTTCCGAGGAACACGAAGTACATTTGAAAAAGGTTCTACAGACGTTAAGGGAGCACACACTGTATGCTAAGTTTAGCAAGTGCGAGTTTTGGCTGAACCGAGTAGCATTTCTTGGGCATATAATATCCGGAGAAGGAATCTCCGTGGATCCGGCAAAGATTGAAGCAGTAATGGACTGGCCGAGACCGACGACAGTTACTGAGGTTCGAAGCTTTCTAGGACTGGCAGGCTATTATCGGAGGTTTGTGGAAAGATTCTCAGCGATAGCCACACTGTTGACGAAGTTGCTGAAGAAGGAAACCAAGTTTGAATGGATTGAAAAGTGCGAAGAGAGTTTTCAGGAGCTGAAACAGAGATTGACGATAGCGCCAGTATTGACGATTCCATCAGGACCGGGCGGGTATGAGATTTATAGCGATGCTTCGCTTAGAGGATTGGGATGCGTGCTAATGCAACATGGAAGAGTGGTTGCTTATGCATCACGGCAGTTAAGACCTCATGAGATGAACTACCCGACCCACGACTTAGAACTGGCAGCAATTATTTTCGCACTTAAAATTTGGAGGCATTACTTATGTGGAGAAAGGTTTCAGATCTACACGGACCATTAGAGCCTCAAGTACTTGTTTTCGCAGAAAGAACTGAATATGAGGCAGAGGCGTTGGATGGAATTGTTGAAAGACTATGACTGCGACATCTTGTACCATCTCGGAAAGGCCAATCGGGTAGCGGATGCCTTGAGCAGGAAATCGAGCATCGCGCAATTGCTAGTTAAAGAGTGGACTTTATTAGAAAGAGCACGGGACTCAGAATTTAAGTTTGAGGTAGGACACCTCTCCGGTCTGATGGCGACATTGAGGATTGAGCTGGAAGTGCAAGCCAAGATCAAGGCGTTGCAGTCTACGGACCTTGAGATTCAGAAAATTTTGAGTATGGATGACACTAAGAGGAAGCCGAACTTTCAGGTGTCCGAGGATGGAATTCTCAGGTTTCGAGGACGATTGTGCGTGCCCGATGATTTGGGGCTCAAAGAAGAGATTTTGTTGGAAGCTCATAGGAGCAATTACAGTATTCACCCGGGCAGCATTAAGATGTACCAAAACCTTCGTCAGCACTATTGGTGGAACGGAATGAAAGTAGACGTGGCTAAGCATGTGGCCAAGTGCTTGACGTGCCAGCAAGTGAAAGCACAGCATTGCAAGCCTGGTGGGATGTTACAACCGTTGGAAATCCCGAAATGGAAATGGGAACACATTACAATGGACTTTGTAACGGGACTGCTAAGAAGCCAGAGGGGACACGACTCTATTTGGGTGATAGTGGACAGACTGACCAAGTCAACGCACTTCTTGACAGTGCGAAAGGACTTCGAGCTAGAAAGGTTGGCAGAATTATACGTACGACAGATAGTTCGTCTTCATGGAGTGCCAGTATCAATCACATCGGACCGTGATCCTCGGTTTACTGCGAACTTATGGAAAAGTCTGCAATCCGCTATGGGAACTAAGTTACAATTCAGTACGGCCTATCATCCTCAGACGGATGGCCAGTTTGAGAGGACTATTCAGACTTTAGAGGATATGCCGAGAGCGTGTGTACTGGATTTTCAAGGCAAATGGGAAGAACGGTTGCACTTGGTGGAATTTGCCTACAATAACAGTTTTCAGCAGAGTATCAGAATGGCGCCATTTGAAGCATTATATGGCAGGGCTTGCAGAACACCGTTGTGTTGGGATGAAGTAGGAGAAAGAAGTATAACGGGTCCAGAGTTGGTTCAACAGTCGGTGGAAACGGTGAAGATTATTCGGGAAAGGTTGAGGACAGCTCAAAGTCGTCAGAAAAGCTACGCGGACAGAAGGCGTAGACCGTTGGAGTTTCAAGTTGGCGATCATGTCTTTCTCAAGATCTCGCCAATGAGAGGATTGTCCAGGTTTGGCAAGAAAGGAAAACTGAGCCCAAGGTACATAGGGCCGTTTGAGATTTTGGAAAGGATTGGAACGTTGGCATATCGCCTAGCCTTGCCCCCAAATTTGTCACAGGTTCATAACGTCTTCTACGTGTCGATGTTGAGGAAGTACGAACCGGATCCGACTCACGTGCTGAATCATGAAGTAATAGACGTGGACGACAGAGTGTCGTACGTGGAAAAGCCGGTGCGAATCGAGAACAGAAAGGAACAAGTATTGAGAAGCAAGACGATTCCATTGGTCAAAGTCATTTGGGAACATCACGGGACGGAAGGTGCCACATGGGAAAGCGAGGAAGTGATGCGACACAGTAGCCCCATTTGTTTGAGTAGTCGGGTTAGATTGTAAATTTCGAGGACGAAATTTTTGTAAGGGGGGAAGAATTGTAACATTCCGGATTTTGACCTATTTTTGGGGTTTATAAATGGCGTGATTTGTCAGTGTGCTTATAGTAGAATCTCGCCCGAGAACTGATCACTCTCGGTTTTTGTTTTAAACTAGAGATTTTGCTAGAATCGCACTCGATCAAATTTTTGTCGTTATTTAGACCCTAAACTTGGCAGTTAATTTTCGGGAGTTTCAGAACGAAATAAATTGGATGGTGTCGAAATTATTGTGACCCGTATCGAGATTGTCAGGAACAATGGAAAAATTGGGGTTTCTGACCAGGTGCGAATTTGGACTAGTAGACCTCCCTCGGTAAAATTTGGTTTAGTTAATTTGGCCTTTGTCCCTTTTTGTGCGCGAGGTCTATTTTGGACCGGTAGACCATTTTCGATTTTTAATTTGGGCTACCGGGTCGCGTTAAATATTTGAAAGTTCAAATATTTTTATTCTAATTCTCTCTCTTTCTCTCTCTCTCTCTCCCGCGCGCCCTCCACCTACGCCGGTCACGACTCCCCTCCCCTCAGTCAGACTCTCTGACCTCTTTCCCCCCCTTTTTCCTTTTTCGTTTCCCTTTTCTTTTTCTTTCTTCTTCTTCTTCTCTTCCTCCTTCGCTGGTCTCCTCCGAACGCCCTTGCTTCTGGTTTTGCTTCTGCTTCTTCCTCGCTCGCTCGCCCGGCCGCCGCTGCTCCAGCCACTGCTCGCCGGACCGTCCTCCTGGCGTCGCCGCCCCGCCAGCTGCCGCGCCATCGCCGCCGCGACCCTCCCCCTCTCCTCTTCTTCCCATGTTCTCGCGGCCTTTGGGCGCGCCGGGGCCAAGACCGACCAGATCCGTTGCTCACCGCCCGGCACTGCTCCGCCGGTCCCCGTCGCCAACGAGCCCGGTCGTAGCCACGCCGGCCGCCGCCGTCGCCCCGGCTGTCCTCTCCTTCTCTCCCCCGATTGCCGTCCACCTCAGCAGCCCCTTCCCGCCTCTGTAGCCGCCGCCTGACCGCCCTCTGCCTCCGCCCGGCGCTGCTCCACCGGTCGTCGCCGCCGGCGAGCCCAGTCACAGCCACGCCGGTCGCCGCCGGTCCACCGTCCTCCCACTGTCCCTCTCTCTCCCTCTCATTCCCTATCTGTCTCCCTCGCCCGACTGCTCTCTCTCTGCCCAGCACGCCACCGCCACGCCTGGCCGTCGCCGCCGCGTCACCACCACCGCCGGTCGCCGCCCCGACCAACCAGCCAGCCCCGGCCGACTCGCCCGGGCCGTAGCTAAGCCGCGCGCCCGCTGCCGTGCCCGCGCGCCCGCTGCCGCGCCCGCGCTCGTGCCCGTTGCCCACGCGCGCACCCGTTGCCGCTCTCGTTGCCCACGCGCGTGCCCGTTGCCGCGCCTGTTGCTCGTTGCTATGCCCGCGCTCGCGCCCGTGGCCGCGCCCGCGCTTGCGCCCGTGGCCGACCGCCGTGCCCACATCCATGCCCGCGCCCGTGGCCGACCGCCGTGTCCGCGCACGTGCCCGGTCTGCACTGTTCACCCGAACCCACTGCTGTTTATCCGGCCCCTTTTAAGCGCAGGACACCCGATGAGTTGACCCTAAACCCTAATTAGGCTAATTTACATTTCTAGACGAGTTTAAGGGTTAATTAGGGTTGTTTAGGGGTTAATTTAGGGGTTAAATTGTGGAAGTGATTAGGAATTGTAATTGTGACCGATTTGGTGGATTAGTATGATAAATTAATGGAGGATTAGTGGCTCGAGAGGCGCGATAAATGGGCCGGTCAGTTTGGATTAAATCGGCCCGAGTTCGGGAATGTTCGGGTTTGATATGTGGGTTATAGTGCGCGCTGTATTTTGAATTTGTGGTGGTCAATTGGAGTGATATTTGAGGAGTATAATTGAGCATCTTGATGACAACCATTGGCCTGGAATTGGTGGTACAGTGACTAACCATGATGGATTTGATTTAGGTGAAGTGCGATCAATTTGGAGTTTAATTGGGCAATTATCGAGAATGATCGCTTCGTGCAATTGACTGGCGAATTAAGCCTCGGTTGTGGTCAATTTGATGATGTCCTGTCGTGTGTCTAGCGGGACTAGAAATGGATTAGTTTGGTGGGCCTCGAATGCGTGAGTGCTTGTTGAACCGGTTATGTGAATTTGTGCATGGGTAGTATGCTGATTTGATGCCATGGCTGATTTAAATTGATTGTCTGATTTGGGCATGTTAATTTATGGAATTGGATATGCGCGGTATAAGTTGAGTATGCTACATCGTAATTCCCGCATGTGGATGCCCAAGTGTGAATGTGATAGCCATGAGTATGCATCTCAAGCATTGGCACAACATGAGCATGTACGAATGTGCCGAATGACATTTGCATTGTGATCACCTAAAATGCCCTGATGCGTTTTACGCGGGGTTCAGATAAAATTGAGGTTTGTGAATGTGTGATCACAATAAACCCTGATGCATTTTACGCGGGGTAGTGAACCCGTCCTGAGGCGTGTTACGCGGGACGATGCCCGGATTACCGGAAGATGACCGGCCTGATGCGTTTTACGTGCGCTGTGTGTCATGAGCCTGCGGGCTAGAGATCGATCTCGAAGTGATGGACCTGATGCGTTTTACGCGGGTCGGACCTGATGCGTTTAACGCGGGTCGGAGGAGAAATTGAGAAATGGCTGAGTGCTAGTGTACAAGTGTGCGGTAATGCATTGATGAGGCATGAGCATGAGTGCGAGCACTAGCATATGCATAACATGCGTTGTGACATAGAAATGCACGTGTATGTGCTGTGATTAAATTCTACCGCGTGGCTGTTTTTGTTGATTTGACGCCTAACCTGCAGGGTCTAGTGAGATTAGATTTAGGCCCGAGGGCCTGAGTCAGTTATGTGCGCATTATGTGTTGTTTAGTACTTGTCAGGAGGTGCATGTTAGCCTAGTTTAGGTTTAGGGAATTACTCGCTGAGATTTATTCTCACGGTTGTTGTAAAACCGACTTTTCAGATCCCCGGCCTTGAGGATGACAGGTGTACTGATGCATTTTTTTGGGAGAAGCCCCGGCTAGTTGTAGTGCCTGAGCCCCGAGCCACTTATCCCTTTTTGTCAGTAGTGGCTTTGAACCGTTTTTGATTTTTGGTAGTTGGGCTGTATATGAATATTGTAAAGGATTTCCAGTATTAGTACAAGTATTGATTTCAGTGGTCACCCGTGGTTATACGTTATCTGTGTACGGGTGGTTTTTAATTGCTTCCACATGTGCTTTAATTTGTTGTGTTGGGTTTGGATCGGCGACGCGTCCTGGGACGTCGCACACGAATCGACCTCTGCGAGGGATGTGGCGCACCGAGAAGTGCGGGGCGTGACATGTTTTCTGATTGAGAGCAATGTAAAAGAGATATATGATCAAATTTATATATAAAAAAACCACATCAAAGTTAGAAAGAGAGTAATTTCATTATAATAAAGATGGTCGCATATGCATCTAGAAAAAAAAAGATTACCATTAAAATTTACAAGCATCCTTAAGTGTTTGCTAAACTCTTGGCTATTCGTTCACGTAAACGTACCATGTCAGAAAATAAATTATCATTTGAAGCACTAGCCCTATCATTTACATCATCAAGGTCAACTGAATATCCATAATCAGGTTCCAAATATGCTCTTGCAAATTGTCTATCATTGATGGCGTTTCTTCGTCTATAATTGTGTAATTCATTACTCCTATGACAATTTTCACTTGTTTCTTAAACGGATAACTTGGCATATGATTTAAAATCTTCCACTTCTTCTTTAATACACCAAAGGCTTGCTCAATTTCTAATCGTAGTGAGGAATGAGCACGGTTGAATACCTCTTGATAACCTGAAGGTGTAGGACCTTGTTGAATTTTTAGCAAATGATATCTAACTTCTTAGTATGGCCCCATACAACCTGTTAGATTTTGATATCCGGCATTTACTAAATAATATTTATCTACACAAATATAATGTAAATTTAATCAACATATACAATATTAATTCATAGTAATATACAAAAATCATAATTAACGAACCTGGTGGAGGATGAGGAAATTGTACATCATGTTTCCTAGAACAAAAATTGTACTCCTATCACAGAAGATAGGAGTATCACGAGCTTGTTCCTCCCAACCAACCCAAACATAAATAAATTCCATGTTAGAATTACACACCGCTAATACATTTGGGTGGGTGTTCCTTTTCAACCAATAAAACGAATTTGATAGTACAAAGGTACCACCATTGGGATACGTGCGCCATCAATGGCTCCAATACAATCCTAAAACAAAAATGCAAATATCGTTATGTAATCGAAATTTATATTTAGTTCTTCTTTTTGTTGTATAATCTAAACGTACCTTTAAATATGTATAAAATCTTCAATTATTTCTGATCTTCTCTGAAACTTCCCTAAATTGTTGATCAGTTCGTTGGATAAAATCTTTTCCCATTTCCCATGCTTATTCTAATATTAAGCTAAGGTACTTGATTATGGTTTCGCCATAACATTGACTGCGCTCTCCACTTAACATGTTACTTAGACCATATCCTAAAATGTGAAGAATTATTCCAAGCATTTCTGTAACATCAACATTCCTAGTTCTTTGAAGACCATAGCATGTTTCTAAGTTATACATTATATGATTAAATACTATGTTATCCATTCTAAACATTTAATAGCACCTTACTAGATTCGCATCTTCATTCATTAGTTTTCCTAATCATGCATTTTCTGTATATGATAATGTCATACAAGGTTATTTGAAATTGTATATTGCGTGATAAACCATTGTAGATTGAGCGACTCCCACAAGTTACCAATATTTCTCTTCCTCATTTTTATGGTTTTCCCTTTCAAGATAACTGGTCAAAGTAACAAAATATAGAGTTACAGTAGGAAAAGTGATAAATAATCTAGATCATATATATGCAAACTTCACCCAATCAAAAGAACACAAAATAAAACTAGGTTTCACATTAGAACATAAATAGAAATAGAGTTCACAAGTAGTGCAAACAAAGTGCAAATCACCAAATGGAAATAGGTCTCACATTACAACAATGTAGCATACGAAAGAGTTCAAATAAGTAACTAACATTCTAGCGATGACTATTATGCTCTTTCAACTTAAACTTGAACCACTCGACTTTTTCTTTACCTTCATCCAAGTTCATGAAAATCTGCCTATTGTCTTTCTTTTCAACAAAATGTGAGAGTGCAAAAAAGTATAACTTTTGGTCTTGCTTATCTCAGGTATGGTTTTCAATATTTGCATAATTTTGCTGTAAGGATCAAACTCCCTTGCAAAAGATGCTGCATTACTCCTACTTTCCATAGCTAAACAAATTATGTCAATTTATGATGCTAACTTAGCAGGTCTACTCAATTTTTTTTCTTTCTTTCCTCAAGCTTGCCACAATTGAACTCTACGCCGCTCTTTTATGACTCTTACTTTGACTTGGTTGAATAATTTTTTCATCTACATTACACTCTAAAGTATCATTAATAGATCTTGCACAATCACTAATATCAACTTGTGTGGCCTTAATATCCTCATTATTGCATAAATCTTGTGTAGGATTTCATGTGATACTTCCAATAGCAGCTGTTCCCCGAAACATTCGACCAAGAAAACTTCAACCTTCGGATATATGCTTTTCGTTCGAAAAACTTTAAGCTTAGGATTTGCTTGTTATGATAGAATATTTTCATGAGTTATATCTTAAAAGATGAACTTCGAAAAAATTAGCAAAAGAAGAGAAAAACACCACTTAATTTTCTTCTTCCACCATTCAGTACTCGCATAAATGATTTTCTTCCTTGGATCTCCTCCTAATCATATTTCCTTTTGAACCAATTGCTTCCATTTTTTTCCATTTTTCCTTAAGATTATCTCACCTACTCTTCATTTGATTTTTATCATATTTTTTGCCCCTTAGCTCCAATTATGACGGTCCATCCATCCCTTTTGTTGCTTGCCAGACAATTGCCTTTTTCCAATTTGTTCAATGCATAATTGACAAAAAGTTTCTACGTCTTCTGAGCTCCAATATGCCTTTTCATGTGATGAACTTACCATCTTCCAATAGAATAACCACGAACACATTTGAAAAATGCAAACAAAAGAGATTAACTATGACCCAATTCCGTAAACATGAATGAACATGTGAATGAAGATTTTGACTAAACATTAAAGATAGAACATAAAGCTACAACACAATGTGACGTCTAACAAAATCATTGTGGAGTGTTCATAAAGGTAGCCTCAGGTCAGATATGGTTGTGGGCAATTAATTAGGAGAGAGACCTATTGTGTTTATAAAAAGGTTTTTGCCAAGAAGTATCTACACCAATTAATTGTTCCAAGGCCCTAAATAGAAAACATCTATTAGCCCATCGATTGTCATATATAGCAAATACATCATTCATAAGCAAGTTGTGCTTAACATGTGGATTTTTCAAGAGTAGATAGGAATAATTACAGCGGTTGTATGGAAATGGAAAATCAATGGCCTGCTATACTGCTAAAGGGGCATGAATTGCTAAAGAATTACGTTCTTATGGTTGCGTAACCTTTCTGTTGCTGTCTCCTTGGCATTCTAGGAATTAAACAAAGTCGTCAAAACAAAGTAAAACTAGAGCAGCTAATCTAAGATAGCTGCTATTGCGGATTACACGAAACATATGCACCCAAGGTAGAGAAAAATTGATGCCAAAACGCGATGGAAAATTTGACTGAACAAGAAATTCGACGGAAGAACAATTCGTTCTCCAAATATGATTATCAAATCAAAAATATCTCAAAGTCTGATGAAAGGAAACCCTAAAACAAGCTTATATAGACCTAAACCTAACCCTATTAGGAAACGTAATCATCAAAACGTAAATTAGGAAACTGCCAATTATTAAATTAACCCAAAAAAAATACTAAAAAAATAGAAAAATCCATCTAAACGATCTCGAATCGCTAAAATCCATCGTTAATCACAGCCAAAGGCAGCGAGTATTGATCAGTACGCCGTTTCGCTTCAGCCGACCAAATTTGAGCTCAATCGGACATAGTTGACTTCAAGCCCGCCGGTTCGTCCAGTCGCATAACGGGTCCCGCCGTTGCATCATCTTCCCCTGCTAGAGAAAGATTCGTCCTCGAATCTGCTTCTCCTTCGTTGTCGTCATCAATCTCCTCAAGACCTTCTTCTTCTTCAGGGTAGTAAGGTGACAAATTCGCAACATTAAAAGTTCCGGATACATTATACTTACCCGGTAATCCGATCTTGTAGGCATTGTCACTAATTCGCTCCAAAACTCTAAAGGGTCCATCAGCTCTGATTGAAGCTTGCCAAACCTACCCGCTAGAAATCGTTCCTTCCTAAGGTGAATCCAAACTAGATCACCTTCCTTGAAGACGACCCTTTTCTTGCTCAAATCCACGCGTTGCTTATACTTCATATTATGCCTGTTGATCTGATTATGGACCTGGGAATGCAGCTCTTTGATATGTTTTGCATGTTCTTCAGCTTCCGAACTAAATTGCTTGAGAATTGGTATTGGTGTGAGATCTAATGGAGTAATTGGATTACGCCCATAAACCACTTCAAAAGGAGTTTTGCCAGTAGTTCGGTTTTCTGATCTGTTATATGCAAATTCTGCCTGAGGCAATGCCAAGTCCCATTGTCGCGGATTATCTCCAATCAAACTTCGCAGCAAATTCCCTAAGCTTCGATTGACAACTTCGGTTTGACCATCAGTCTGAGGATGATGAGATGAACTAAACTTCAAACTTGTACCCATGTACCTCCAAAGAGTGCGCCAGAAGTGACTCACAAACTTCACATCACGATCTGAGGTTATGGACTTAGGAATTCCATGCAGCTTAACAATTTCCTGCAGAAACAATCGAGCAACCTGTGAAGCATCATGTGACTTGCTACACGGGACGAAGTGGGCCATCTTCGAGAACCTGTCGACAACCACCATTATTGAATCTTTACTCCGCTATGTTCTTGGCAAACCTAAGACAAAGTCAAGACTGACATCCTCCCACGGTGCAACTGGAACAGGTAGAGGCATATACAATCCTGCATTAGTACTCTTGGTCTTTGCCACATGACATACCCTGCACCTTTCTATAAAACGTGTCATATCACGCTCCATCCGAGGCCAATAAAAATGTTCACTCAATAAGGCCTTCGTCTTATCCACGCCAAAGTGCCCAGCTAAACCGCCTGCATACCCCTCAATAATAATAGATTTCCTCAAAGAACATTGAGGAATGCACAATCTGTTACCTTTAAATAGGTAATCTTTCACGATTTGGTATTGCTGAAAAGGCTCCGTTTTGCACTTCCTCCAGATATCCCTAAAATAAGGATCATCAACATATAATTCTTTAAAAGTGTCAAAGCCTAGAAACTTTACCTGCATCGTAGACAGCAAAGAGTATTTTCTGCTCAATGCATCCGCCACATTATTTAGCACTCCCGCCTTATGCTTGATGGAAAGATTGAAAGCTTGAAGGAACTCCACCCACTTTGCATGCCTTGCATTCAATTTGTGCTGTCCATTGATGTATTTCAAGACTTCATGATTATAAAATAAGATAAATTCTTTCGAAATAAGATAATGCCTCCAATGCTCCAAACTCCTCACAATAGCGTAAAATTCTTTATCATAAGTTGAATATTTCCTTTTCGCCTCATTCAACTTCTCACTAAAGAATGCCACAGGCTTACTCTTTTGACTTAGAACACCCCCAATACCAACACCTGAAGCATCACAATGCACCTCGAAAATTTTATTAAAATCAGGAAGCACGAGAACAGGTGCTTTAGTTACCTTCTTCTTTAATAATTGGAAGGCAGCTTCTGCCTCCTTAGTCCACACAAATTTACTTCCTTTCAGACAATCCGTCAGAGGTGCAATAATAGTACTGAAATCCCGAATAAATCTCCGATAAAAAGACGCAAGCCCATGAAAGCGACGTACCTCATGAATATTTTTCGGAATCTCTCAATTTGTAATAGCCTCAACCTTAGCTGGGTCCATATGAATGCCCTCCTTAGTTACTATATATCCCAAAAAGGTCACACGATTAGTCAAGAAGTGACACTTCTTAGTATTACCAAATAATTTCTGCTCCCTTAATGCCTCGAACACCCTTCTCAAATGCTGCAAGTGTTGATCAGTTGATGCACTATAAATCAATATATCATCGAAATATACGACGACAAACTGGCCAATAAAAGGACGAAACACCTGATTCATCAATCTCATAAAGGTGCTCGGTGCGTTAGATAACCCGAAAGGCATCACCATCCACTCATACAGACCATCTCGGGTTTTAAAAGCGGTCTTCCACTCATCTCCGGGACGCACCCTGATTTGATGATACCCACTCCTCAAGTCTATCTTTGAAAAGATAGTCGCTCCATGTAGTTGATCAATTAAATCATCAAATCTCGGAATAGGAAAACGATACCTGATCGTGATCTTGTTAACAGCTCTGCTATCCACGCACATTCTCCATGAACTGTCTTTCTTAGGAACCAATAAAGCTGGCACTACATAAGGACTCATGCTCTCTCGAACTGCACCTTTTTCTAATAATTCCTGCACTTGCCTCTGCATCTCCTCATGCTCCTTAGGATTCATTCCGTAAGCTGCCTTATTAGGAATAGCAGCTCCTGGAACAAGATCTATACAATGCTGTATGTCCCTCATGGGTGGCAATCCATGTGGCAATTCCTCTGGCACGACATCAACAAACTCCTCAAGTATAGGCAGAACTTGAGTTGGAATTTCTGGACTATCAATATTCTGCTCCATAACTATGACAGCAAAAAGCTCTGGAGCATTCGCCGCCTCCTCTTGGAATTCTGATTTGGACAGCAAATTATTTTTCCCTTCTTTTCTCAAATCTGAAGGACCCAGAGTAATAGTCCGACCATCCTTCTTGAACGAGTATGTATTTTTGAATCCATCATGCTGTGTTTTCCTGTCAAACTGCCAAGGTCTTCCTAACAAGATATGACAAGCATTCATTGGAACTACATCACCCAATACTTCATCAACATATTTCTTCCCAATTGAGAATTGCACTAAACATCTCTTGCTCACTTTTACCTCATTCCCCTTCTTAAGCCATGACAGCTTATATGGTTGAGGATGCTCGACAGTTTTCAACCCCAACTTTTCTACCATAGTGGTAGATATTACATTCTCGCAACTTTCCCCGTCAATTATCATACTACACACCTTTCCTCCACTAGTGCACTTAGTATGAAATATATTATGCCTGAGCCACAATTCATCATCTACCTCAGCAATATTTAATATTCTTTTAACGACTAGGGACTCACCAGAATCAGC
Source organism: Syzygium syzygioides (assembly GCA_031216285.1). Classification (NCBI taxonomy): domain Eukaryota; kingdom Viridiplantae; phylum Streptophyta; class Magnoliopsida; order Myrtales; family Myrtaceae; genus Syzygium; species Syzygium syzygioides. The sequence goes on along the minus strand of CM062249.1, from coordinate 45,513,499 downwards.
ATAAATAATCTCTTTCTGTTCCGCATCCTCTTCTTCGCCTTCAGATTCATCATAAATTGGACCTTCATCAAAAACTGGATTATCAATAAGCGTCACAATCTGTTGGTTCGGACAATTAGCAGCAAAATGCCCGAAATCCTTGACACTTGAAACACCGCTTGCCTGCAGCTCCTCCCCTGCTAGATTCTGCACTACCTTGCTCACCTTTTGTTGCAGATTTTGAACCAGCGCCCTTAACTGCTGCCGGGGCCGAAGAACTCCCTGCTTTCACCCGGGACTCTTTATCTGTCCACTTGGAATTGTTGCTTGTCCACTTAGATCCACTGTTAGACCACTTGGACTTACTGCTCTTTCTTTTAATTTGCCCCTCCACCTTTAGGGCTAGTCTGCACATATCCTCATACGTCCAATACTGTTGTAATTGGACAATATCAGAGATCTCATATCGCAGCCCTGGTAGATATCGTGCAATCGTCTGCTCGTCTTCCTCCGCCACATCACAACGCATCCGCAAACGATCATATTCTTCAGTAAATTCTTCAACTGTTTTATCACCTTGCTTAACGTTATGATACTCGATGAACGCCTCTTGCCTATAATGGGCAGGCAAAATTTTTTTTTGCAACAACGTTTTCATCTTTTCCCAGCGATCTACTTTCGGCTTGCCCTCTCTAGCGCGTTGCCTTTTTACGTGTTCCTACCAAATCGAAGCATGTTTTCGCAGCCTAATAGCCACTAACTTCACTTTTTACCCCTCAGTTAGATCTTTAAGGTCAAAAATCCGTTCTACCGTATGCAACCAATCAATAAACTCATCAGGATGAGCCTTACCATTAAACTCAGGAATTTCGATCTTCATTTCGAAATTTTGAGAAGAATGCTGATTTCCAGGTCGTACTCCTCGATTCCGCCCCTGGTTCAGAACCCCAAAAGGGTTTACGTCTTCTTCTTCATCATCGGATGAATCCTCAAAATCCGCTCCTTCTTCGGATTGAACGCCCAATCTCGCCTCCGCAAGTTGTCGCTCTAAATCTTGGATTCGTCTTCTCTGTTCTTCAATTTCTACGTCTCGCAGATCTCTTAGACGCGGTTGGTCGTCTGCTTCAGGAACGCCTCCACGCCCCTGGCCACCATGAGCCCGCCGTCCACGACCGTGATTTTGTTCAGCCATTGAATCAAGCAACCTACGCTCTGATACCAATTGATGCCAAAACGCGATAGAAAATTTGACTGAACAAGAAATTCGACAGAAGAACAATTCGTTCTCCAAATATGATTATCAAATCAAAAATATCTCAAAGTCTGATGAAAGGAAACCCTAAAAACAAGCTTATATAGTCCCAAACCTAACCCTATTAGGAAACGTAATCATCAAAACGTAAATTAGGAAACTGCCAATTATTAAATTAACCCCAAAAAAATACTAAAAAAATAGAATAATCCATCTAAACGATCTCGAATCGCTAAAATCTATCGTTAATCACAGCCAAAGGCAGTGAGTATTGATCAGTACGCCGTTTCGCTTCAGCCGACCAAATTTGAGCTCAATCGGACATAGTTGACTTCAAGCCCGCCGGTTCGTCCAGTCGCATAACGGGTCCCGCCGGTGCATAAAAAATATGACACTTTTATTTCTCCATTCAGTTAAGACAATCCTAAATTTGACAAAGTCACCAATAATGTCATCGAACAGAATCCCCCAATCTACTTCTGGATACCTTGCACTCGTCCATCTCCATAAAAAAACTTTGTATGACTCAAGTAGTGACTCAATAAACCACATCATCGAAAGTAGCGTTCACGAAATCACCATGCACTTAACAATCACAATTAGAAAAAACACAATGAGAAGAAAAGTAAAAGAACCTGGATTTAAGGTGAGACAAGCAACTGGTTCTGAGCAAAGAGAGAGGCGAACGACTCAGTTCTAAGTAAAGAGAGAGGCCACCAAGAGAGATGCGAGCATGAGAGAATAAAACGGTGAAGAGAGAGGCAACGAGAAGGGCGAGTGACCCGAAGAGGACTAAAACTAGAGAGAGGCAAATTCAGAGAAGAGCGAGACTGCCTGCGTCATCTAGGGTTTTCTAATTAAAAAAGATTAAAGTTGGAATTTTAGTCAGTCTGTGAGGGCAATAAAGGCAATGAAAAAACATTTCATTATTTTCCTAATAGCATGTCAAGAATGCTGAAATGCCCAAGATAGGCTCCTACCTGCCTTTGGCTTTTAGCCTTCCAAAGGCCGACTTTCTCTTAATGATGTTTACAAAAAAAATTTCCCAAACATCCAATTTTGGCCCAAGGGACTTTGGATACCCAAAGTGGCTTGGGAAAGCCCTTCCTAAACGTAGCCTTAGTCGAAATGTCTCAAACCTTATTAATCCATACTTATATTACTTCCTTCGTATCGGGTTGATACTTTTCTCATTATTGTTTATACTCTTAATTGGCTTGCCACTCCTATCATCTATAATATTTCTCATTTCTACTGTTTATTTAGATTCCAATTTGATTACTCATTCCTTTGAATTTTTGGGTGTAACTATTATTATTTTTTTCTATCTCGTGTCTCCCATATGTTGGCATATCATTATATGCCATGTGTATTTCTCGGGTACACGTCAAATCACAAAGGGTATTGTTGTCTTGATCGATCAAGTGATTGTGTTTTTATTAGTCGTCATGCTCGGTTTAATGAATAGAATTTTCCCTTTTCGCAAAATCCTTGAGATATTGGTTCCTTAACCCATGGTTCTCAATTAGCCAGTTCGCCTTTTGTTTCCTCCAATCACTCCATTCTTCCTTCCACCTACCTTGTCACTCTCTCCTCTTATTCGACCAAACCTCCTAACCCGCCTCTCTCCTCCTCTTGGTCCACCTAAGCTGCTTTCATTCATTTTTCCCTTCACCGGCCCTCCCTCCGACCTTACTAATTGTGTCCCAACTTGACTTATGTCCTGGCCAAATTTCTTCCATAATAGATCCGCAAATCCTCTCTATATACCTGTCCGGCTCCTTTACTTCCATCTCTTCTCCAGCCACTCATCCTTCATAGACTCGTGACAAATTTAGAATTTCTAAACCCATAAATTTTTTTAATCTCTCTCTCTCTCTTTTCACAAAGGAGATATTGACTTGCTACTCTAAGGTCATTTTTTATCCATGTTGGAAAGCGGCCATGGCAGATGAGTTTAAAGCTTTAGTTACTAATCACAAATGGGATCTTGCACCACCTGATTCTTTTAAGAATATAGTCAGTTGTAAATGGGTTTTTAAGGTCAAGGAAAAATCCTATGGAACTATCAAACACTTCAAAGCTCACCTCGTTGCACAGGGATTTAAGCAATAGGCCGGATTGGATTATGACAAGATCTTTAGCCCAATTATTGAACTCACTACAATTTGGGTTGTTCTCTCTGTTGCAATTTCTTCCGGATGGATCATATGTCAATTGGATGTTAAGAATGACTTCTTGCACGACATCGTCCGTGAGGAAGTTCACATATGCCAACCTCCTAATTTCTCTCATCCAGAGTTCGCAAATCACGTGTCATCTCTGAAAAGCCATCTATGGTCTAAAATAGTCTTTATGTGCATGGTTTCATCGCTTCGGCAACTTTTCATTATCTTTGGTTTATACGGTGAATAAGGTTGATCTTTGCTACACATTTATGCTTCTTCTTGGGGCCGTCTATATTTACTACTATATGTTGATGATATTTTTGTCACTAGTGATACTCTTCATTTATTCCAGTCTTTGATCACTCAATTCTCACAAGAATTTGCTATCAGGGATCTGGAGTCACTTCACTATTGTCTTGACATTAAGGCTCATCATCACCATGGTGAGACACTTATATCTCAAGTTGAGTATGTTGATGGCCTTTTACGCTAGTTTGACATCATTAAAGTTAAGCCTGTGTATACTCCTTTGGCCTCAAAGACTTTGTTGTCAGCTAACGATAATGAGCTTCTTGCTTCTCCAATGCTATATCCACAAATGGATGGTGCACTACAGTACGTGTCCTTGACCAGACTCGATATTAGTTTTGCTGTGAACTTGGTTAGTCAATTCAAGTATCAACCCAGATTACCTTTTCTCCAGGCTGTTAGGCGTGTATATCGGTATTTAATTGGCACATCCACCTATATATTGCTCATCGAGCGGTGTTCTCCCACTTCATTGACTTCTTATGTGGATGCAGACTAGGCTGGATGCTTCGATACTCGACAATCCATATCAAGTTTTTTTGTTTTGTTGGGCACCAATATTGTTTCATGTAGTGCCAAGAAGCAGCACACTATAGCCCGTTTTAGTATAGATACTGAGTATCGTGTTGTTGCTGACTATGTCACTAAGACTATTTAGATTCGTCATTTACTTTGTGAGCTCAGGGTCCTTGTTTTTTATCCTCCCCTTTATTGTGACAACATCTATGCTGTTTATCTTGCTCTCAATCTCGTGTTTCCTACTTGCACCAAACACATCAATCTTCACTTTGTCCGAGAGAGGTTGCTTCCGGCAATTTACAAGTTCGTTATGTGCCTACGACAAATCAACTGGTAGACATCTTCGCCAAGGGACTATCTAATCGACGACACACGCTATTGAGATTCAATTTCAATTGTTACATTTACTTCGGATTGAGAGGAGTATTAATATATAACTTATGCACATTATGGGATCTTTATGTAATTATGTTTATATATATGTACCCTCATCATAATTAATCACTTTCATAAATACATATCGTACGACTCTAATAGGGGTTAAGTGATTGTAAACACTCTGTCGTCATTGTTTTTGCCTCTTTCGATGTTCTTTGTCTCTTTCGCTGTTCACTGTGACTATAAACTTCCGCAATAATTACTTTGTATCGTGCATTAATTCATCTCATCATATGGCATTCGATTCATTTTGTCTCCTGGCGCTCAAATGGACAGCTATAACACTACAGAACAACACGATTTTTGCGACGAAAAATCCGCAAAAATCCGTCGCAAATCGAATTTGCGACAAAATTTGCAATGGAAAAAATTCCGTCGCTTATAGGGCGTCGCAAATATTTACGATGGAAAATTTTAGTATTCGTTGCAAATTTGCGACGGGAAAACGGTCATTGCAAAATTCATCGCAAATAATTTGTCGCAAAATTCGTCGTAAATTTGCGATGAACATAGTCCGTCGCAAAATTCATCGCAAAATTCGTCGTAAATTTGCGACGAACATAATCAGTTGCATATTTGCCACAAAAAATATTTGTCGCAAAATTCGTTGTAAATTAGCGACGAAAAAATCCGCAGCAAAATCCGTCGCAAATTTCGTCGCAAAATCCGTCGCAAATTAGCGACAAACAAAATCCGTTGCAAAATTTGTCGAAAAAAAGCCGTTGCAAAATTCGTTGCAAATTAGCGACAAACAAAATCCGTCGCAAATAAGCCGTCGCAAATTTCGTCGCAAATTTCCGACGGAAGTTTCGTCTCTAAATATTCGTCGCAAAATCCGTTATAAATTTGGCACGAACTTTATTTGTCGTAAATTTTACACCATTTCGGCCATCAAATCTTGTCCATATCAATAGGTACTCATTAATGAATATCATGTCATACATTCAAAACAATCATCTGTCTCGAGAGAATCATAGATTCCTCTTCAAGAACAGAAAACGAACAAACCAGACACAATATCAGATAATTGAAAAATATAACTGAAGGGAAGATGCTAGTCCGCAAAAAAAAAAGGATATATGCAAAGTTTGACATGATCCGGCAAGATATCCAATCTTATAATACATTGAAAACATTAATAGAAGGCAAAACAACCGTAGATTCTGCTAAAAAACGAAAAATAGACAAACCAGGCACATGATTGGGCGGCTTTGGTACTCAGCAGTACACCAAAATCAGTCACTTTTGTTGACACCTGCTGAAATGTTGATACATAAATAAATATATTCAATCAGTCCAGAATATAAAAGAAGCGTTTATGCATGGATGTGGAACTAGTTATAAAAAAAATAAGTAAGAAGGTTAACAAAAAAACATTTCAAGACGAACGCCGATGTTCTTACGTATGAATATGAGTGAACTTATGTCATAAAAGATTATGAAGCAAGCTTATCACAGATTTTGAGAATTTTACCTAGAAAGGACCGATAAAATCATCATCATCATCATCAACATTCTTAGCATCATTGTGTCGCTCATCATTGTGGCCATTACTTATTGGATTTGCAGGAGGTACAGGAGGAACCTCATTGCGATTGAGGTTGAGGTGTCGCATAACGAGTTGCATTTGTTCTCTCAAGTCATGTATTTCTTCGTCCTTCTGCACAAGTATATTTTTCAATTGTTGCACTTCTTGGGTCAATTGCTCGTCATGTCATGACCTCCGTAGACCAGTCGCATTGGATGATGAAGTTCCAGCATGATTCGGCATGAACATCCTTGACAAGGATCCTATCCTAAATATTTTTCCTTTTTTCACCCCACCCGTTGCCTCTACCCATAATGCCATATTGTTAGCCAATGGCTCAGACGCATCACAACCATCACTACTACTAGCATGGCTCATTAAAAGTTCATCATATTTTTCATACGTTAACAATATAGATGAAAATAAAATAACTTTATATATATCTACCATAAATATTAAAAGCATTAACGGTTTTCATTCTAGTTTCTATAAAGCCCAAAGTATAACCTTACATACCTTAATAGCTTTTACTCGATCGCTAGTCCATGTCTTATCTTTTTTTTGAAATGTGCGTTCAAATGTAGCTGCAAATGTCGGTTCTGTCCCCAGTTATTGTGCCTACAAAATGTAGACATGAGTAATTGAATTATAACTTATTTAACAAACTTACCAGTCGTTTGCGATGTTCCGCAATGTTGATAGAGCCCCCAGCATATGTGGCAGATCCATCACTAGAACTAGAAGATCGATTTTTCTTATTTTGCTCACTGATTTGCTAACTTTTTTTAGTTGCTCAAATTCTGTTAATTTCCGTCCAATTGTCAGCTGTAATAAAAGCCGGCTTTGCTTTCTTGACCTTCACTCTATTCATCACATTTCGCATAAGATCACCGACTTTCTTCTGAAAAATTCTTTTCACTTCATTCTCTTCCTCTTCAGCCCACCTGAACTTCCGCTACAATCAATACAAAAAAACTAAAAGTGATTATGATGGTCACATATCTAACCGAATTTAGTTGTTCAGAAAATGGAGCATCTAAAACTTACCTTGAACTCATTCCACCGCGAATCTTTCACTTCTTGTGGGGCACTTCTGTAATTAATAAACTGCCCCATCCAAAAGTTTTGACTATTTTATTCAATTCCCTCACAACTACAGGAGCATTCGTGAATCTGCAAACATACAGATATTATGCAACATCAACAATTCAGTTGACATGCATATCTAAAGACATAAATATTACATATAATTTTTTTTGAAGTACTTACGAATCTCCAAATGGGGATATCATGAATCGGTTATCTTCTTAACTTGTATGTTCGTCATTAATCGGTTGTTGCGTTGAATAATAAGGTAGAACGGAAGGAGGTGGAACTGGAGGAGATTCAGTTTGCATGTGGCCAAGTCTCCTAACATGTTCTTGAGTGTGAAAAGAAGGATCAACGTGTCCATATTGTCCATCAGCATATTGTGGTTGAGGGCTAGATGAAAAGATAGGGAAAGAGGAAAGGGACGGGGACGAGGACGAGGAAGAGGTTAGTCTTCTATGCATGTGACCTCCACGTTTATACTATCAAGTAGGAAGGTTAGGCAAATATGAAACAAAATATGAACACGTTTTACGGACATATAATGCCGTACATGATGAAACTTACCATTTTGTTTTAGAAGCAAAAAATGTGTCCTCGAAATTAGCTAATGCTGAGTGTTTATGACGTGCAATTTCCTACGAACAAATATATTATGAATTGCACTCATTTTGATATCAAACATTAATATATGAGCACGATACGCCATGCTAAGCCGACAATAGCCACAATTAACCACACAATCAACTTTCAAATGACACGATAACAATCATCAAGTACAAGATCAACGATGAAACATCAATTTCAGTCCTATGATCTTAGTTTTCGACTACGCGATCATCAATCAACCGACACTATCGGGCCATAGTTAACCAATCAAATTTAAGTAAAGCAACCACACGATTAACCTAATTAACCATACGATGGGCATTAAACACCTAAGAGTGTGAATGTTAACCATTCTACTCCAGAAAGCAAAATGTTACTAGAAATTATTTGTTCGCATTCTTCCTAAAAATTGACTTGTGAAGGAGAAATTTGTTTGATTTGTTGAAATTTTTTGCCCAATAAATTTCAACATTCACCAACAAAAATTTAAATTTCACTGAAAGTGGATGGCTACCGGTATTCTACGTTATTTTGTAAAGTTTCTTAATAAAAATAATTTTGTTATTTTTAAAATTTTTTGGACACCTACAAAAAATTTAATTTCACTAAAAGTGGATGGCCACGGATATTCTAAGACATTCGGTAAAGTTTTGAAATTTTTAAAATTTTAAAATTTTATTTTTTAAAATTTGTTGCGTGAACTAAAAAAATTGTAATTTCATGAAAAGTGAGTGTCCACAGGTTTTCTAAGACATTTTGTAAAGTTTTGAAATTTTGAAATTTTTTTTTGAAATTATATTATTTTAAAATTTTTTTTTGGGAACTAAAAAAATTGTAATTTCACTAAAAGTGAGTGGCCACATGTGACATTCCGGATTTTGGCATATTTTTGGGGTTTATAAAACGTGTAATTCGTTAGTGCGCTTATAATGGAATTTCGCCCGAGAACTGATCACTCTCGAGTTCTTGTTTTTAAAAATAGAAATTCTGCTAGAATCGCACTCGATCGAATTCGGTCGTTAATTAGACCCTGAACTTGGCAGTCGATTTCCGGGAGTTCCGGGACGAAATAAATTGGACGGTATCGATATTATTGTGGCCAACATCGAGATTGTCAAGAATAGTGGAAAAGTGAATTTTTGGACCGAGTGCGGATTTGGACTGGTAGACCTCCTTCATAGTGTGATTTAGGTCAATTTATGTTAGCTATTTGCCATAGATTATTTTGGGATTTTTCGTGGACCGTTAGGCCTTTTTCTCGAATTTTAATCGGGACCGATAGGTCGATTTTTAGTTTGGATCGTGTCCGTTGGTACGCGCTTAAAATTTGAATTTGTACTTTTCTCTCTCTTTCTCTCTCCTCTCTCTCTCTCTCCTCTGCCGATTTCCCCCCATCCCCGCGCACGTTACCCCTCTCTCTCTCTCTCTCTCTCTCTCTCCCTCCCCCTCTGCCGCACGTCCCCTCCCCCGCTTTTCCCCCATGCATGCATGCCTACCCCCTCCTGTCCCCTCTCTCTCTCTCTCTCTCTCCTCTCTCCTCTCTTTCCTCCTCCTTCTCCTTCTTCTTCTTCTTCTTGTTCACGTTCGTCCTCCCCTGCGGCTGCCCTGCTCGTCCGTTTGCCAGCCGACCGCCGCTCGAGCTCGCTGGCCGTCGCGCGCTGCCATCGCCAGCCCGGCCGCCGCGCCGCGCCACCTGACCTGCTCCGCCCCGTCGCCGCCGGCCTCCACACCCCGACTGCTCTCTCTCTCTCTCTCGGCCCTCCGCCCCAGTTGCGAGCTCAGCTCGCCGGGCCACCGGAAGCTCGCCACCGCCTACTGCTCTGGCGACGGCGCAGCCGCCCCGCCCCAAACGGAGCCCCGCCGCCCCCTGCAGCTCCGACCAGCCACCACCCCCTGCCTCTCCCTTCTTCGGCCCCCCTGTCCGGTTTCGATCAAGCCGAGCCAGTCCCATCGCCGTCGCCGTCGCCGCTCGCCCCGCCCGGCCCCGCGCCGCCGCCTTACCGCGTCACCGCCGGCCCGTCCGCCTGTCCGGCCGCCCTCAGTCCCTTAGCCCCGCCTTCTCCCTTCCTCTCTCCCCCTCACCTCTCGGCCAGCACTCCCCCCTCGTTCCGCCGCTTGCTGCCGTCGCCGCCGGCCAGCCCAGCCAGCCCAGCCCGGCCGGCCAAACACGTCCTCGTGCCGTCCCCGTCGCCGTGCCCGTCGCCCGTGCCCGTGCCCGTCGCCCGTGCCCGTGCTCGTGCCCGTGCCCGTGCCCGCGCCCGTAGCCCAGGCGCGTTGCCCATCGGCGTGCCCGAGCGCCCCGGGCACGCCGCGCGTTCGTCGCGCTCGCGTAATAGGCACGCCGATTGGCCATTGTGCCCACTTTGGCCGGTCAGCGCGCCCATGTGGCCCGCGCCCGCGCTTAGTCCGAACTTCTCACCCGGGCCATTTTGGGCCCGAGCCGACTTTTCCCGGGCCAAAACTTGTAAGTGACTCCCAAAACCTTATTTAGTACATTGGGTATTATTAGACTTGTCTCGGGGATAATTAGTACCGGTTTTAAGGGCTTAATGTGGATTGTAGGTAATTTTAGCACGTGCATTATTAATGGATTAAATTGTGAAAATTATGGGCATAATTAATGACTAATTATGGTGGGCAAGTGAGATAGGCTGTGATGTGAATTGAATTCGTGTGTGAGTACTTACTAACTAGTCTCGGGCTAGAACGGCTAGGGCGTGCATTAAATTAGTGATTTTATGATAAAATTGTGCTACTTGAATTTGATTAAATAATATGCTTGATTGGACAATTGTGCGTGACCGACTTGAACGTCGGGTTTGTGGATTGAGGTGGCGAAGTATGAATTGAACTGAGTTGAATTGAGTGTGGTGGCATGTCAGTGTGACATTGGTGGAATATAATGTGGTGAGCATGATTGAGTTTGATTTGTACGATGTGTTGATTGGCGAATTGTGTTATGGTGTATGTGCATGAGAAAAGCCCTGATCGATCGGAGGGCTGCCAACCTGAGGCGTAGGTTACTCGGGTGTGGCAAATGAGGCATGACTAGACCTAAGGTGTAGGTTACGCGGGTCATTGGAATGGGAAAATGTCCTGAGGCGTGATTACGCGGGACGGAGCCCGGCTTGATCTAAGGGCTGAGCCTGAGGCGCAGTGGCGCGGGCTGTGAGATTGGGCCTGAGGCGTAGTGGCGCGGGCAGTGAGAATGGACCTGAGGCGCAGTGGCACGGGTCGTGAGAAAGATGTTCGACCACGTATGCGGATTGTGTAATTGAATTGGCTAGTTGAGCGTGTGATTGAACTGACTGGTTGAAAGTGTGACTGAATTGACTGGTGGAGTGTGTGATTGAACTGACTAGTTGAATGTGTGGTCGAATTAGTAAGATGAATTGCGTGCAAGTGTGGTTGGCGTTTGAGCAATTGCGATGTGCTATTTAGTTACCATTATTGCATTACCATGTTATGATTAACGTGTAGAGTCGGCATGGGTTTGATGGCAAGGTATGTATAATGATGCGAATCTTATATGTTATGGGGTAGATTGCATGTGCGACTTGTCTGAGTACGCATTGGCCTACGTGGGGTTTAGGGTGTTGCTTATTGAGACTCGTTCTCACGGTTATTATATAACCACTTTCAGATCCGCGATCGTGAGTGAATGGAGACGCTACAAGGGTATCTCAGAGATCGAGGACGGGTTAAGTGTACTGTATTTTGAGTCCCCCTTGTAGAGGAGTTAAGTTGCGAACCATTGTCTTTTGTGGACGTCGTATGTATCTGCTAAGTGTAGGAATCACAATTATTATTTTGTACTATTGTTACCCCTTGTCATAATTAATTGTCCGGGTTGTTCCTATTTGATTCTGCGTGTGCTTAATCTCTGATGTTTTGGGTTGGGTTGTCGCGACCTACCCCTCGAGGGCCAAACTCGAATGAGGCGGGTTTAGAGATAAGTGTTCATGAGATGGTTTATATGGCACTTTTTAAAATGATTTTACTGAAGTGTAAATCTTTTGTTTAGCCATATAACTCATTGATCATGAACGTGGATTTTCCCTAAATCCATATCTCGCGTGACAGCGGATTGATTATTTTTTAGGAGTCGCCACTAGCCTAGGTCGGGGGTCGGCTAGAATACCCAACCGAAACGCGGGAATTTCGTTTCGGTTTCTACGAAAACCAAAGATCAAAGGTTCGGGGATTAGCTTACGTTAATATTTCTATTAACGCCCTTTCGGTACCGCTAAACTTAACATGGTTGTTATCTAAGCCGTCATGCATTTGTTTTTATCATTTTCATGCCAAAGTCTTAGTCCACTAAGTGATCATGCATTTTGTTTTTGTATTTTCATTTTTTAGATTCTAAACTAATCCTATCTTAGTCTAGAAAAAGAAAGAAACAATCAATTGTATTTGAAAGACATTTCTTAAAGTAATCACTCGAAGTATTAAAAAAATGAGCTAATTCTAAGTGCGAGAAAGTAAAAAGATAAAAACCCGCAACTCGTCGGGTGTTTAATACAACACAAATTGAAAACCCGAGACATGATCGGGAATGAATGAATTAAGTACAAATTGAAACCGGATTGGACATCGGTTTAGAACCATCATCGAATGAGTACAAATTGAGACCGGATTGGACATCGGTCAATCACCTTGGTCTTTTCGATTTTGGATTATCCTCCCATGGACCACCTCTCGGGTGTCGGTATTTACATTCATAACATTCATTCATGAAAAGACAACATATAAAAGAACAATGATGTAATCAATTCACTAATTAAGCACGGGCCTCGGGATCGGCCTTTGTTTTTCATGCGTTTCGATTCATCACCCACTTAATCACCTAACATTGATTGATTAATGGTTAATGATAATGGGCTACCATTTGCATTCACAAAACGGCAACTCATATCAATTAACCCCTAAAGTCGGGTTCTAATGACCTTGAATGGGCTACCCGCCGAACATGCACCGGGCCTAACATTCATCTAACAAACACATGCATTATAATAAAATGAGCATGCATTCAAGCCCATGGGTCTTGTTTCGAAATCAATCCAACAATGAGAAATGGGCTTTATAAAAAAAAACCACTTATTCAATTAATACCTAATTCGGATTGAATCTGTTCAAGTATGGTTAACTATCCTAATGACGTCCGAATGAAGTGATTTAGGTCTCATTAGAAAGCTTATGACATGAGGATCAAAAGTCAAGAAGACCATTTTTCCTAAATCCTAGCCAATTTTCCTGAAAATATCGAATTAAATCTCAGTGACAGGCTGGACTTGGTTCAGTTATGAATTTCAAAATAACGGCGGGAAAAATAACAAACCTTATCAAAACAGCGCGAAAATTTTTGTACAGTTAGGATTCCCCATGTGTAACAACTTTCATGTTTTGAGGTTTTGCTAAAAAGCCCTCCAAATTTTTATAAAATTCGATTTTCGCGAGGGACTCAATTGCAAATGGAATTTTAACCTGAAAAGACCTTTCATGAGAATTTAAACAAATTAGTCCTTCAAAAATTGCTGTTAGGTCCTCAAAATCTCCAATTAGTATATTGAGACCCTAATGAACAACTTTGAAGTTTTGAATTTTTGCAAAAAAGGGCTCTAACTTCATCAAATTCGGAGAAACACTTTGTGAACTCCAAAAGAACAAAAATCAGATCTGGACACAGAACTGATCAAATCATGAGAATTCCTTTTGAAAATTCAAATGATCTTTGATTTTGATGAAATTAGTATCAATAGAAAGATCTCGATCTCAGGAAGAACTTTCGTGAAGAAAATTGTTTCATATCTCGAACGTACGAATTTATGAAGACCGAAGAACACATGAAGGTCGAACTGAAATCAGCATGTCACCAGATTATGTGCAGATGACGTGGCAAATCGTACTAGGCTAACGTGCTCAGAATTTTATGAAAATTTTACAGTGCATAGATCAAGATGTGTTTTACAACTTTCATGAAGGAAGTTTGTCCAGAAAATGATCGTAGAAAATCATAAAATTCATCGAACAGCACAACGTCAGTCAGGGAATCATCAGAACAGACTTAAACAACGTATTCCAGATTCTGATCCTCACTTCTAAACGTGTTTTGACATAGCAAATCAAGTCCGATCGAAGCATATGATATATCAAATCGAAGCTTAAAATGAACACTACGACTCTCTAGTTTATCACTTCATCAGATTCTGACGTTAACAAGCTCAAATCAGAGTCTCAAACTTGCAGGTTTTCCAGGCTACGAATTTGCAGAACTGTGTTTAAGTGTTCTTACCTTGTCTCACGATGATCCAACGCTCAAGCGAGCGATCCGGCCTCCGTATTCTGATCTGGAATATCACGGAGAGGCCTCGGAAAGCTCGGCCAATCTACAATAACGGATTACAAGAGATGATGTGAGAATCGACTAGTTTTCATACAAATAAACGAATCAGCAAAAGTTGAGGAAAATGATGTGATCCGGTGGCTGTTCGATGCGAGGTCGGACACCACAATGCCGTGAGGACGTCGAGGGAGGTCGTCGGTTGCTTGGAATTGCCGGAGGAGGTCGCCGGAGAGCCGGTTCAGCCGGTTGAACCGGCTGAACACATCACCGGCAGCCCTGCCGGTGATGATGCCGAGATGAAGAACTCGCCGGAGGGGGGTGCTCCGGCCACCAGCAAGGATTGCTGGTCTTGCGATCAGCCTCAAGCCGCCGTGGGGGACGGCGGAGGGGCGGCGGCTCGCCGGAAAGCCGCCGGCAAGGAGCTAGAACACTCACGGCCGAGAGAGGACTTCGGGAGAGAGAGAGATGATCGTGAGAGAGGGAGAAAGAGAGATGATCGTGAGAGAGGGAGAGAGAGAGAGAGAGAGAGGAGAGAGAGAGAGGAGAGAGAAATTAAATCTGAAAATGAAACCCCCCTTGATTTTTGGAGGGAAAAACACTATATACCTCTCCCCAACTTGAATTTTAGCCCTTAGATTGATCAAATGGTCTAAAATAATTCCTTAATAGCTAAGGATTGGTGACATGGCATCATGGATGGACATGATCAATTCTTAATGAATGGCCATGATTAATTTGCTAATCCCCTAATTAATTTGCTTAATCCTTGAAGAAGGGCATTTTTGTCATTCTCAATTAAGGGCATTTTTGTCATTTTTTATTAAGGGTATTTTTGTCATTTTTGCACTCAAGAGGATGTGACTGACCTTGGTTGAATCGACCGGATTATCGATCATCAAAATTTTCGACCAGAAAATGATTAGTCTGATCGAACTAGTTCAATTTGAATCAAACCAATTTGAGTCAATTAGCTCTGAATTTGGATAAACGTATGACCGAGCTAGACTAACAAGTTTAATTGAAGTCTAATTAACCAAATTGAGTCCCAATTCATCAAATTGAATATTAGTCTAGAGTGGGTCAAGTTGAATTGCACTAATTAGACCAATCACTCTTAGATTTCCTAATCATTGGATCACTAAATTGATCAAATTGACCCAAATTCATCTGATTCTTCCAAAATTGATTTTGAATTTGGATTTCATATAAGAAATTAGGCTCATTCGTGTCTCAATTGCGCACATCATGAAGAATCGATCAAAATCACTGATTAGGGCTAAAATTGGGGATTTTTGTGTTTGGCTTGGAATTGCAAAATTGATTCAAAAATTGGATATAAAATGACCTCTAGATCAAATGTCGTGAAGAAAACTAATCTAAAAAAAGACTAGAAATGAAGTAATTTCATTTTTTGCCGATTTGAATCAAATTCCGCAATTTGGGAAAAAGTTGATTCTAAATCGATTTTTGTAAAATTTCAAATGCCAAAGATAAATTGAATGTAAAATAAGATGATTTTTGGATTTTTGTATTTTTCAATTTTTTTGGTCAAAGGTCTGATCAAAAGTCAAACCCTAGTTGACTTTTCACTAGGAGCTTGATTTTATGATCAAATCTTTGAATTTTTCTAAAATTTCCACTTCTAAAGTGAAATTGGACTTGAAAGGAATCTTTTTATGCGAAAAGCCCCAATTTGACCTGGGGTTGACTTTTGGTCAAAGGGTTGACCAAAAAGTCAACGCCAAAGTCAACCATTTGACTTTTCAGGTTTTTGTATGAAATGAATAGAAAATCGCTTATAAAAGCTAAGCCAACAGACGGAATTAAAAAACGACACTTTTTGTTCAAGAAACAGGCTCCGTCGCGATCGGAAACCATAATATCAAATTTTCAAATTTTTTTATTTTTAATGACGCATAGGCTAAAAATTAGGTGTCAACATGGGTCGGCGACGTATCTGAGATGTCGCATTCAATGATCGACCATCGAGGG
The DNA here is from genome assembly GCA_031216285.1 of Syzygium syzygioides. Taxonomy (NCBI): domain Eukaryota; kingdom Viridiplantae; phylum Streptophyta; class Magnoliopsida; order Myrtales; family Myrtaceae; genus Syzygium; species Syzygium syzygioides. Next base: position 45,497,270 of record CM062249.1, on the reverse strand, counting down.
ATGTCGCGAGCTCGGCGGGATCCGGGGCGTGACATCCCCGTTCGATTTGGTATCAGAGCAAGGTCAGCTCGAACCAAGATGGTCGAAGCTTGGAGTGATAAGGAGCGATGACTTTGGGGTAGCCAATTAGGGAGATTTGTTGGCCATGTGTTACCCAGACTGCTTGGTTGTTATTACTGAGTGATATTATGCATTAATACGTGAAATGCAGGTGCGTCAGGACTTGAGGTTAGTGCGCGATCCCTGCTCCTTGTGATTGAGTGGTGTTGTGATTGACTGCCTGCTTAGTGAATTGTTGTGAATTATTGCCTAGGGCTTAGACTGGTATAGTTGGCCTAGGTCTTTAATTTCCGAGGGGAATTATAGCAAGTAGGTGGGTGATGTGAACTCTGTGAGTAAGAGTAGTCGAGGTTGAGGTCGAGGTCTAGTAGGTCCGCAAGTTGGAATTGAGGGGGATCCCAGATGGGATGAGACTTTGAGGGCAATCGAGGAAGTTGGAATTGTAGTGAGTAGACAGACTGAGGAGCAAATTGCTACTGTTACTACTGATGTTGAGGCCACTATTGTCGTTGTTAATGGGAATAACGAGAATCATGGACATAATGAAAATGTTGGGAATCAGGGTCAAGGACAAGTTAATGCAGTCAGACGGATGCGTTAGTTGGGTGGAAAATTTTTGTACTTTAAACTTGCAAGGTTCGATAGGAAGAAGTGACCCTGACACTACGGTATTGTGAATAGAGGACTTAGAAAAAGGCTTTTAAGGTATTCGGGTGCATTGATAAGGAAAAAGTGACCCTGGCCGTATATCAACTCCAAGGAAATGCAAGTGATTGGTAAGAGGACCCCCAAAGTAGAAATTTCAGAGGGCATATTTCTAAAGTGGGGTGTCGTTATCGAGGTCTTTAATAAGAAGTACTTTCGGAAAGTGCGCAAGGACAGAAAATGACATGGTTCCTCCGGCTCCACTAAAATCGGATGTCAGCCGATCAATACGAGGTCAAGTTGCAAGGTTGCCTAAGTACGCACTAAATACGGTCAAGAACCATGTGGATGGAACAAAGAGGTTTCAAGATGGATTGGAACTGGAATTTCACAATCAGTTGGTACTTTTGGGGTCTTAAGGAATTACAACAAGTTATATGAGAGAGTTCGATGGTTGACACGAGTATGAGTGAAAGGACTGCCGCTTCTGGATCGCGGTTCGCGCCAGCTAGGGACAACGAGAACTTTGGAAAGAATCGCATGACAGAGAAACGAAAATTGTCCATCTAGTGAGAAAGAACTTTGGAAAGCCGAATTGCTACTCCAGCACTGCATGTCGGTCTTATGGAAAGAGGCATAGGAATGGCCATTGCCTAGGTAAAAGTGGAGCATGTTGTGGATGTGGAAAATAGGGTTACCAGATGAGAAATTGTTGAATCGACAAGTTAGGTCATTAATGCAATCGTAGCGACTGCAGTTAGGACATTAAGTGAAAGCTGCCATACAGAGTAATCAAAATCGGTTAAGGGTGTAAGGAAAAGTGTATGTTGTGGCTGAGAAGGAAGTGAAGGATGAGCCTTGAAAGTCTAGATGTGTTATGAGATGGTGTTTGGTACAATATGAGATGATTTTGAAGTTATTACGTGGATGATTATGCACGACGTATTATCACTTATGGTGGATAGGCGTAATCGATTTATGGATTTCTGATTTACTAGCGATATTCTTGGACGAGTTTGGGAAGGATGAGTTATTCTTGGAAATTTCGAATTTTATAAAGAATCGGGGTGATTTGTTTTGAGAGACTATTGGATTGAAATTGGATGGATTAAACTTGTCCTTGATGTGTATAATGATAATTAATTTGTGACTGATTAGTTAGTTGAGAAATCAAGGCTAAATGACATAGCCGAGGTGTGTAATCTTCCTAATGTCTTTCCTTAAGAAATTGCCGGGGCGGTCACCTGATAGGAGAGTCGAGGTTATGGTTGAGTTGACCCCAGGGACAAAACCGGCCTTGGGAGCGCTCTACAAGAGGTTATCGTCGGAATTTAAGGAATCGAAAGTCCAAATGTGAGAGTTATTGGATGAAGGTTTTATTCGTCTGAGCGGGTCTCCATGAGGAGCGCTAGTTTTGTTCGTGAGGAAAGAGGACAGATTGTTAAGATTATGTATTGACTACAGACAGTTGAATCAGATGACTATTAAGGATAAGCGCCCGTTGCCAAGGGTAAATGACATATTCGACCAGTTACAAGGGACATCAAAATTTTGTAAGATCGACTTGGGGACTAGTTATTACCAATTGAGGATCAAGAAGGAGGACGTGCCGAGGTCGGCATTTAGGACGAGGTATGGATACTATGAATTTACAGTGATACTATTGGACTGATGAACGCCCCCCGCAGCCTTTATAGATTTGATGAATTGGGTATTTAAGGAATTTCTGGATCAGTTTGTAATCGTGATTCATAGGCGATATCCTGGTATACTCAAAGAATTCCGCCGAGTGTGAGTTACATTTGGGAAAGGGTTCTACGGACCTCAAGAGAACACGCACTCTATGCTAAATTTTATAAGTGCGAATTCTGGCTTCATTGAGTGGCGTTCTGAGGACATGTGGTGTCTAGTGAAGGGATCGTAGTGGATCCAACAAAGAGTGAAGTCGTCATAAATTGGTCAAGACTGACAATGGTAATCGAGGTTCAAAGCTTCTTGGATCTAGCAGGTTATTACAAATGTTTCGTGGAAAGGTTTTTGGCATTAGCGATGCCGTGGACACGTTTGCAAAAGAAGGAAATGAAGTTTGAATGAACGGATAAGTACAAAAGGAGTTTTCAGGATTAAAAGAGAGTTTGACGATCGTGCCAGTATTGATAATCCCGTCAGGACCGGGAGGATGTGAAATCTACAGTGACGCGTCGCTAAGAGGACTCGGATGTATGTTAACATAACGTAGAAGAGTAGTGGCATACACATCGCAACAAATGCGACCGCATAAGCTGACTTATCCAACAGGTGATTTGGAATTAGCCGCGATAATCTTCGCTCTTAGGATTTGGAGGCATGACCTGTGCGGGGAGAAATTTCAGACTTATACAGATCATCAGGGTTTAAAGGTATCTATTTTCTCAAAAAGAACTTGGCATGAGACAGTGTCATTGGATAGTACTCCTTAAGGATTATGATTACGATATTATGTATAACCCTGAAAAAGCTAATAAGGTAACGGATGCACTAAGTTGGGAATCGAGCGTCGCGCATATGATGGTCAAAGAATGGACCCTGTTGGGGGGAATTCGAGATTCGAAATTTAAGTGTGAAGCGAGTCATGTTTAGAGTTTGCTTACCGCATTGAGGATTAAACTGGAAATCCAGGCTAAGATTAAGGCTTTACAATCGATGGACCTAGAAACCCAGAAGGTTCTGGAAATGGATGTCACGAAAAAGAAATCGGATTTTTAGGTATTCGAGGATGAAATTCTGAGTTCCGTGGTCGGTTGTGTGTACCCAGCAAACTCGGCGAGGTCCGGGGTGTGACACCACAGGTATTTTATGTCATTCTATAAAGTTTTAAAATTTTGAAATTATGAAATTTTATTTTTTTACAAGTTTTTGGGGGAACTAAAAAAATTATAATTTCACTAAAAGTGAGTGGCCATAGGTATTATAAGGCATTCTGTAAAGTTTTGAAATTTTTTAAATTTTAAATATGTAAATTTTATTTTTTTTAAATTTTTTGGGGGAACTAAAAAAATCGAAATTCCACTAAAAGTGAGTGGTCACAAGTATTTTATGCCATTCTGTAAAGTTTCAATTTTTTTTATTTTTTTTATTTTTTTTAAGTTTCTGGGGGAACTAAAAAAATTGTAATTTTACCAAAAGTGAGTAGCCACAGGTATTATAAGGCATTCTCTAAAGTTTTGAAATTTTATTTTTTAAAAATTTTCTTAAATTGTATATGAATTATTGTGGAATTGTTCAATTTTCATGCATTTTCTTAGAAAACGCGTAATCAACTACCCGATCGTCAATGAACACTTAATCGACGACATAATGGACAAATTAACCAGTTGAATATCGATTAAAATCATCTGCAATACTGAAATCGTATCCTAACTTAGTCAACCAATCAGATACTAAACAAACCCTAAATAAGTCCGATTAATACTTATTATAATAGGTAAAGTTTAGGGAGTTGCTTACTTGGTTCAAGAGTAAGAAAAAAGAATAGGCCCAAATAAAATCTAGTTAGTCAGGCGGTCAGCCACAGCTGGAGAACGACGGTGGAGCTCGGCGGCAACGACGTAGGCAGCGGCGATGGTGATGACAGCCTCGGGATGCAGCTAGGAGGCGGCTGGCCGGCGGCGACGACGGGGCAGGCGACAGTTGGGCTAGGTGGGGGCAACGGCGGCCGGCGGCACGGCGACGGCATTGGGACGGGGGTTGGGAGGCGGCTGCCCAGCAGCGGCGACAAGGCTGGTGGCCGTTGAGCATGGGCAACGACGACTGGCGGCGCTGCGACGGCCTCGGGACGTGGCTGGGAAGCGGTTGGCCTGCGGTGGCGGCGGCTGGGCGTGCACAATGGCGGCCGGCGGCCTGGCGATGGCCTCAAGAAGCGGCTCGAAGGCGGCTAGCCGGCGTCGGTGATGGGGCTGGCGGCGGCTGGGCGAGGGCAACGGAGACTGGCGTTGAATGGGCGACGACGAAGCTTGGGATGGCCTCGGGCGGCTCAGGCGAGGGCGACGACGACGACTAGCTCAGTCGCTAGTCAGGCTGCTTGGCGGCGGGGTGGGGAGGCGCGCGGTCGAGCGGGCCACGGGGGATGGCCATGGCGGGGTGGGGAGGCTGGGCGGCACACGCGACGGTGACGGCGATGACGCCGGGAGCAGGGGTGTCCGGATTTGGATGGCGGGGTGGGGAAGAGCACGATCGACGGCGACGACGGCACGGGGAGCTTGGGCGGCAACGGCGACGATGGCGTGGGGAGCTTGGGCGGCGACGATGCGAGGAGCTTGGGCGGCGATGGGGATGGGGACAGCGACCGACGAGCTACCCAGATCTGCACAGAGGCAACGGCGGGTTAGGGAGGATTGGTAGATGAGGTCATACGCGGGAGGAGGAGGAGGAGGAGGAGGAAGAATAAGAAGATGTTGTCTGTCGTGATTTGCGACGGACATTTGTTGTCCGTCGCAATTTTGCAATGACATATTCAAATCCATCGCCAATTGGCGACGGATTGTTTTATCCGTCGCTAATTTGCGACGGAATATGGTGTTTCGTGGCAAATTAGCAACGGCATCCTATTCCGTCGCAAAATTTCCAGCGACAAAATTTGCGACGGAAATTTTTTGGGTAAAAAAAAAACTTATATTTGCGACGGAAATTATCTGCCCGTCGCAAATTTGCGACGGACTACAAAGATTCGTCGCAAATTTATTGCAAATTTAAATTTAAACAGGAATTTTTTCGTAAATATCAAATTTTCAACGGAACAAAAATGTCCATCACAATTTTGTCACGAACCAAAAATATCCGTTACAAATTTGCGACGGATGTTTGTAGTTCGTCGCAAATTTGCGATGGGCAGTGAATTTCCTTCGCAAATTTAAGTTTAAGCGGGAATAATTTTTCGTCAATCTCAAATTTCTGACGGAACAAAAATGTCCGTCGCAATTTTGTGTTGAACCAAAAATATCCGTCACAAAGTGGCGACGATAAATATTTTTTGTCTCAAATTTTCAGACTCAAAATTTGTCAGACCAAATTTGCGACGAACTACAAATATCCATCGCAAATTTCCGAGGGACAACAAACGTTCGTGGAATTTCCATCGACAAAAAAATTGCTATGGAAAAAAACATAGTCCGACGCAAATTTTCGACCGAAAAAAATAGTCGGTCACAAAATTCAAACTGGAAAAATTCTCTCACAAATTTGCAACGGACATATAATCCGTTGCAAATTTGCGACGGAGTTTTAGACCGTGGTCAATTTGGGATGTATTTTCTTTCGGTCCAAAAATTGGCATCTGATTTACTTCGGATTGCAATAATAAATGACATTTTTTAATCCATTGGAAAATTGCGACGGATTCAGAAAATTGCTGTGAATATTACTTTCGTCGCTAATTCTTAGAACAGTAGTCACGAATAAGTTGTTGTGTAAAAGTGAGTAGCGACAAAATTAGCAACGATCCAAATGCAGTGGAAAATAGAATATCGCAAATTTCATCGCGCAAATAATATTTGATTTGTCGTCAATTAGCGACAAATTTTCCGATGATCAATGAAATTAATAAGAATAATCGATAATAACAATAACAATCATAACATAAACAATAACAAAAATTAATAAGAACAATAATAATAATAATGACAACCAAAATAACACTTGTCAAAAAGATGTTAATATTCATTTTCGTCTTCGTCTTCGTCTTCATTTTCTTCTTCGTCTTCGTTTTCGTCTTCGTTCTCGTCTTGATCTTCATCTTCATTTTTATCATCTGTCTCAAAATCAGATTCTTCACATTCTTATACATTTAATTCGCAAATTTCAGTTGGATCCACATCTATTATTGCTCCACATGGATCTCGTAAAGTCGGAATGTTATATTCCTCAATTTCCACCGTGTTACACACTTCCTCTTGTAGGTATGCTCTATCCTTCCAGTATTCCTCGATTTTTTGACGTGCTTTGATTTTACATACAGCCCACCAATCAGTTTTGTCACGTTTCAAACTTGGATATAATGTATAACATACTTGAATTGCTTGTTGTGCCAACACAAAAGGTTTATATTTCATGTACCTTTTCTTGTGATTTATTTCAACTAAATTAAACTTTGTATGCACCTTCATTCCTTTGACTGGATCGAACCACGTGCACTTAAATAACACAACCCGCATCATTAATGGTCCAGGGTACTCTATCTCTATGATTTCATCTAACAAGCCATAAAAATGATCTTCTGAACTGCCACAACTAGATGAACGAACTGACATACCACTATTCATTGTGGCTTTTCTCGTTTCATATTCTTGAGTGTGAAAATTATATCTATTTATGAAATATGCTAGTCAACTTCGAACTCTTAACTGTGGATCCCATGACAGATGATATAGCAATCCTTACTCTCCAAGTTCATCATGATTATGGTGAACCTAAGGTTATAAATGCAAACATGATAATATATATTTGCATAAATGATGTAAAAAATTGTAATTTAACTTGGTTGTGGTCGATAGGCAACTTACATATGTCTTGAACCATGCTGCAAATTGTTCATCACACAAACGATCAAACTCATTTGATTGTAGTCCAGACATTGCAGTTTGGAAAATCTTAATAATAAAAACCATTGACATATTAGCAAATATTTGCCACACAAGAGATATATTTGCAAATTTACACTTACTTGAAGTATGGCTCGACTTCTGGGCAGTTCAGTAAAATATAGGTATGAGCTGCATGAAATTCTTCGCCAGTTAAATAACGAAATTGACATGCGCCATTTGGTCGACCAAGATAATTGAAAATAGAGAATGCTTTGCAATTGGGATCAATTGGGCCCTCATCATTTCTGCCTGCTCTTCGCCTCTTGCACTACACGTGCGGCTCAAAATAATATGATGCAAATGTTGTCACTTCTTCCACAATATATACATTACAAATTGAAGCTTCAACACGTGCCTTATTCTTCATTTTTTCTTCAAATGATATAAGAATTTAGTTACAATAGAAGGAAGCTTATCGAAACATAATATATAATAAAATAATTTGAACTTTAATTTAAAAAAATATTTACCTCTCAAATGGATACATCTATCGAAATTAGATGGGACTTGTAACTTTGGCCTCATAAGGCAAGTGAACTAAGAGATGCTCCATCGAATCAAAAAACGATGGAAGAAATATCCTTTCTAAGTTGCAAAGAATTATTGGAATATCTCTCTCTAATTTCTTTATGTGCAATGCGTGTAACACTGTCGAGCAAATATCATGGAGGAAATTGCCTAACTTTGTAATGGCGCCCTATACGAAGTTCGGTAGAACTTCTTTGAAAGCTATTGGAATTAGTATTTTCATCAATATGTAACAATCATGACTCTTCAAACCTGTTAACTTGTAATCATTTAAATCAACACATCTCCCGAGGTTCGAAGCATATCTATCAGGAAACCGCACAGATTTCAACCATTGACAAAAAACTCGCCTCTGCTCCTTATTCAATGTATAAACTGCTTTTGGTTTTGGTCCCCTGCTGCTTGCATCAATATCTAGTGTTGGCCGATCACAAATATCTCTCATATTTTTTCTTGCGTTCAAGTTGTCTTTTGTTTTTCTGGCGACATCCATCACAGTATTTATGACATTGTCGAAAACATTCTTTTCAATGTGCATGACGTCAAGATTATGATGAACAAGATGGGCTTTCTAATATGGTAGATCCCAAATATACTGCGTTTTGTCCACTTATGTGTACTTCCGTACTCATAAGTCGTTCCGTGCGGGTTCTCAACAACAGTTGGAAAGTTCTGCACATGCTCCCAAATTTGATCGCCGGTCAACTTCAAAGGTGGATGTGTTTTATCAGTCCTATTTCGGATGAACTCTTTTTTATTCCTTCTGAAAGGATGATTTAACGATAAAAATTGTCTGTGATAGTCACAATAGCTGGGTTTTTTTTTCCATGCTTTAATCTAAATGACTTTGATCCCTCTAAACATATCGAATATCCTAAGATCCCAGTTATACTCCATCCAGATAACATTTCGTAAGCTGAAAAGTCATTTATTGTCTAAAGAAGAGCAGCCTTCATTATAAATGTTCGATCAGTTGAAACGTCATATGTAAGGACACCTTCCTCCTATAGCCGTTGTAACTCTTCAATCAATAGTTGTATATAAATATCTATTAACTTTTTCGGATTTTACGAGCCTGTCACAATCAATGTCAAAAACATATAAGGTGTCTTCATGCACATACCAGGTGGAAGATTGTATGGCGTTAATATAACGGGCCAACATGAATAACTTTTTCCTTATTTTCCAAATGGGGCAAATCCATCAACACAGAGACCTAACCTGATGTTTCGAGGCTCCATCGAAAACTCAGGGTATGTTCTATTAAAATGTTTCCATGCTTCTGCATCTGAAGGATGATACATTAGACTCTCTTCTGTTTCATGATTTGCATGCCAAGTCATGTGTTTAGCAGTGGCTTTAGATGCATAAAGCCTTTACAATCTGGGGATTAAGGGCAGAGAAAACATTTGCTTGCATGGTCTACGCTTCTGATTACGACCCGGCCTCCTGTTAATATTGTACCTAGGTTGGCTATAGAATTTGCATGATTCTGCATTTTCATCATCTCTCCAATATAGCATACAACCCCTACTACGTACATCAATCCTAACAACCGGAAGACCTAAGTTATCCACTAGCTCTTTCATATCATAAAAATCACTTGACATGATGTTGTCACGAGGCATTGCTTCCCTCATTACTTCAACAAAAGAGTTGAAGCAATTCGCAGACACATTATGCTTTGCCTTGATATTTAACAGTCTTGCTGTCGCGGATAACTTAGTGTGATTCTCACAACCTGCCCATAAAGGTTCATCTGCTGCTTTCAATACATTCCAGAACTGATTGGACGGAAAATTTTCATTATAGTACCCACTTGTTCACATATAGAATTAAAGCTAGTACTTGCATGATTCGATTCTAAAACAACATTCTGACTAACTGCATCAATCACCATCCTCTTGTATGGGTTCAATTGATCATAATAGCCACATTCTTCCCTAACTAAAAATTGGGCGCTACTTCGATATCCTTCATCAGATATAAATGGTTCATCAGGGAAAGTCCAATTATAATAGTTCGGAGTAAACCCAAATCTACAAAGATGTTCTCTGACTTTATCACACGCAAGAAATTTACCATTACCGCACTTTTTACACGGACACCTTAACTTATTTTCATCCATGAACTCATATTTACTACTAGCAAAGTCTAAAAATAATTCAAATCCAGTACGAAACTCATCTGTCAATCCTCGACGTCCTACTAAGTTTTTATTATACATTCAAGCCTTTTCTCTTTACATTGTGTATGTATTAAAATAAGAAATTCTCATAAAATATTTAAAATAGATTATCTACTGTTCTTAATTAAAACCATAAAATTATGACAATTATAATTTTGTTATTCACGCAACACTAACTTGCGACGGAAATTTCAAAAATTGAAAGAATTACCATGTAAAGAAGACTTATCAAAATATGTGACTGAAATCTTGGTAGCAGAAAGTGGTCAATTTGATGAGAATTACAACATTCACTTGGATTACGAGACCTTCAATTGGACACGTACCTAAAAAAAAATAATCACTTAAGAATCATTTTTTTATAATTTCTAATTTTTTCCAAAATTTTACAATTTTTTTTTCTCTTTTTTCCCCATTATATTTCTCCGATTGCCGGTCCGGCTACCGGCGAGTTCGACATCATCGTAGCCTAGATCTGGGTAGTGGCAAGGTCAATCTTGCGATGGAAAATTAATTCATCCATCGCAAATTTGTGATGGAATAAATGTTCCGTCGCAATTTGCGACGAAATACACATTCTGTCGCAAATTACCGACGGAACAATGGTTCCATCACAAATTTGCGACGGAATACATGTACCGTCGCAAATTTGTGACGGAAAATCAATTTGCCCGTCCCAAATTTGCGACGGAAAAAAAATATCCGTCGCAAATTTGGGACGGAGAACTGATTTCGACGCAAGCCCAGCCTCCTCTCATGGCCGGCGAGGCGGTTCGGCCTCCTCCAAAGGCCGGCAATGTATCACCGGTCGTTGGACCGGTGACGAAGTTATGAAAAAGAAAACAAAAAAAAAGTCTATAAATAAAAAATTCCAATCCATCGATAAATAGTCACGAAATTAGCTATGATACTTACCGGTAAAAAAGCTTCACCGAGGTTGGTCTATGCGCGTGCGAATTTGAGACATATGAAAGATGGAGCAAAGTGAGTTAGAGAGAGAGAGAGAGAAAAATTTGCAGGTTGGGTGGAACATTACGGAAGTCACAAGGTCTTATAAATTATAAATTTGCGACGAATTACTTTTCATCGCAAAATTTGTTGCACATTATCAATGAATTTTTTCTAATTCATCGCAAAATCCGTTGCAAATTTCTGACGGAAAACTTGTCGTCGCAAAGTAACTACGGATTTTGCGACGGATTTAATTTCCGTCGCCATTAGCGACGCACAAGATTCCGTCGCAAATTTCCGACAAATTTTTTGACGTCACAAATTTGCGACGGAAAAAATTTGTCGCAAATTTGCGATGGAAATTTGCGACGAATTGATTTACGTCGCAAATCTGCGACGGAAATCTGCGACGATTAATTTCCGTCGCAAATTTGCGACGAATTTTGCGACGTAAAACTATGTTCGTCACAAATTTGCGACGGAAATTAATTTCGTTGCAAAATCCATTGCAAATTTGCGACAAACTTTGCGACGGATTTCATTTGTCCGTCGCAAATTTTCGTGGCAAAATCCATATTTTTTTTTGTAGTGCTAGTTAATTGCTAAAAGCAAAAACTATCCATAGCAAGGATGATAGACGCGCGACGTGTGAAAACTTAAATTCAACATTTATTCAAGAACAATTATTGAAAGTTTCTATTGAGAACTTTGTCCATCGAATCGCATCGATTTCACGCTGCCTCATTTAACTTGAAGACGTCATGTTCCTTGATATATCCGGTCACCAGTTGAGCAACCTTATTGTGTTGATAGATAGACTCAGGCAATGGTCCAATTCCCCACCTCTTTTAATGTGCATTTTGAGGCTATGAATGGGCGTGGGCACCACATTAAGCCCGACGTTCAAGCTTGATTCAATACATCCACTTCCCTTCTCTCTCATCTGATTCGCAGTAGTGGTGGCCACGGGCCGGAACCGACCGGTTCCGGTTCGTGGCCAATAACGAACCGGAACCGTCAGGTTCAGAAACGGTTCGGAACCGGTTCAGAACCGGAACCGGACCTCGCCACCTCAGGCGAGCGAGGCGACGGCGAGCCTCGCCCGACGCCGGCGAGGCTCGCCCTCGCCTGGATCTGGCGAGGGCGAGCCTCGCCGGCGTCGGGCGAGGCTCGCCGTCGCCTGGGCGAGCGAGGCGAGCCTCGCCCGACGCCGGCGAGGCTCGCCCTCGCCAGATCCAGGCGAGGGCGAGCCTCGCCGGCGTCGGGCGAGGCTCGCCTGAGGCTGGGCGAGCGAGGCGAGCCTCGCCCGACGCCGGCGAGGCTCGCCCTCGCCTGGATCTGGCGAGGGCGAGGCTCGCCGGCGTCGGGCGAGGCTCGCCGTCGCCTGGGCGAGCGAGGCGAGCCTCGCCCGACGCCGGCGAGGCTCGCCCTCGCCAGATCCAGGCGAGGGCGAGCCTCGCCGGCGTCGGGCGAGGCTCGCCTCGCTCGCCCAGCCTCAGGCGAGCCTCGCCCGACGCCGGCGAGGCTCGCCCTCGCCTGGATCTGGCGAGGGCGAGGCTCGCCGGCGTCGGGCGAGGCTCGCCGTCGCCTGGGCGAGCGAGGCGAGCCTCGCCCGACGCCGGCGAGGCTCGCCCTCGCCAGATCCAGGCGAGGGCGAGGCTCGCCGGCGTCGGGCGAGGCTCGCCTCGCTCGCCCAGCCTCAGGCGAGCCTCGCCCGACGCCGGCGAGGCTCGCCTGAGGCCGGCGACCTCCGCCGGCCCTCGCCGGCGACCTCCGCCGGCCCTCGCCGGCGCCGGCGGAGGAAGACCAAAAAAACAAAAAACAGAAAAGGAAAAACAGAAAAGAAAAGAAAATTAAATATAAATTGTAATTAAAATGTAAATTGTAATTAAATTTGGGGATAAAAATACATGACTTGAACTTAATAAATTATCATTAAACACATTACAATTCGTTACAACGATTTATAAAAAAAAACGAGCACAATATATATGCCCTAAAAAATAAAATGATCCCAAAACGGCAAAACCAAAACATTCCGTGCACAATGCACAGGGGATCAGAGGTCACATGTCGTCGGATTATACTCGGGTTTCCCTAAGCTCATGTGGGCGTACCCGATATGAGAAACAAGGGTTCCCGAAATATTTGCCAACTCCAATAATTCTTTTACCCTCAATCGTCACTACCCGTTCCAGTACCGGTAGTGGTAGTATCTCCTCCATCGTTAAAGAATTCGGATTCAGCATTGCGATCTATCTCTTGTTGCCGGTATTGAGCCTTCGTCCAATCAGCAACACAAGCTTGCATCTGCACTGATTCTGGATCTAATCTTGAACGATGTTCTTCCAAAATATTACCTCCGGCACTAAATGCTTGTTCGACCGCAACTGTGGAACAAGGGGTTGAAAAAATCTGTTTTGCAATAAGAGCAAGGATTGGGTATCGGCTTGCGTGCCCCTTCCACCAATCCAAAATTAAAAAATCCTTACCACATTCAGTAATCTCAAATGAAACGTTTAGATAACTCTCTAATTCAGAAATATTTCCTATAACTCCTTTTTGTTTTTTTTGTCTATGTAATAAAAGTTGGTACCCTCTACTAATTTTACCTGTACCGTCGTTTTGTATCTCCGTTGATTGAGAAGATCCAGTATCATCTAAATTATATTTAGTATAAAATTCATTATATAATTCTATTACTACGTTTTTAACATTACGTACTATAGCTGTAATATTTATATCATCACAATTTAAACATTGATAATACACACGTAAAAAATCATGTAAGCCATCAATTTTGCAACGCGGATCAAAAGCAGAAGAAACTAAATAAATAATGGGAATTTCCATATAATAATGTAGCCACTTCCTTTTCATTGCAAGTATAGTATGTTGTAATTGAACATCATTTTCACATTCATCAAAAATTCCGACAATATTAATACACTCTACTAAAAATAAATGTGTAGTAGGATAATAAACACCAGACAAAGTATAAGTTGCATCATTAAAAACCTTTAAAACATCTAAAATTTTTTGGCAAATATCCCACTCTTGTGGGTATAAATTAATCTGAGGTACATTATTAGAAATGAATGTACACAATAAATCTTTATATGCTAAAGATTCAGTAAGCAAGTGGAAAGTAGAATTCCAACGAGTCGGAACATCTTTTGGAAATCTTTTTGGCCTTCTGCCATTTTCTCTACAAAATTTACCCCATTCTCTCATTTTTTGAGGATGTTTCCATAAAAATTGAATCGCCATTTTTATTGGTTGAAGAAAAATATCGAGAGTTTTCAAACCATCTTGTACACATAAATTTAAAACATGACAAACACATCTAACGTGAAAAAATTTTCCGCCAAAAGCAGGTCTACGAATATTTTCTAACTCGACAATTGAAGCGGTATTTGCTGCAGCATTATCAAAACCGATTGAAAAAATTTTGTTAAGCAAATAATATTCTTCTAAAATTTGCCTAATTAATCTATAAATATTATTTGCCGTATGATTATCATCGAAAACTCTAAATGCAATGACTCTTTTTTGAATACTCCACTCGTCATCTATCCAATGACATGTTATGCCCATGTAAGAATGACTTTGCCAAGGATCACTCCAAATGTCACTACCTATATGCACGCATCCATTAAATTGCATAAAAAAGTTTTGTAAATCTTTTTTTCCTTTTTTGTAAAGATCTTTAATTATTCGTTTAACTGAATTTCTAGGAACACGTTTTGCTTGTGGAGCACATGCATTTTGTACAAATTCATTAAAACCAAATCTTTCTCCAAAATTAAATGCTAAATGCTCAACGGAAATAAATTTGCCTAATTCTTCCTTATAAGTTTTGTCATTAAAATGAAATAAAGGGGAACTGTTAGGATTAACGTACCCGGAAATTTGTTGTTGCCCGATATCGATTCCCGTTTCGGTTGGATGTTTGCTCCTAAGATGTCGTTTAAATGTTCCATATCCTTGTCCACCTGTATATTTATATATTTTCCCACAATATTTACAAATTATATCATACCTTTTTTCACCAAGATCAAACCTTTCCGTTTTCGTGAAGTGATTCCAAATGTCAGATGTAAATTCTCGTTCCGTTTCCTTTGTTGTAGATATTTCTCCAGGAGGATTAAAACTTTCTTGAGTCGGGACGCGCTCCATATCGGGAAAAATGTTGATTTCATCATCTTGAAAATCTGCATATTCACGAGGATCAAAAGAATGATGGGATTCCGTCGCGATATTCTTACCTTTGTCAAACGGCACTCGACTTCCACTTGCCATTTTTCGAGTGGATTGAGAGAATTGAGCGGATTAATTGAGAGAATTAAGAAAGAATTGCGTGGATTGAGAAAATTGAGAGAATTTAAGAGAATTGGCAATTGAAGAGAATTTCGAGTATTGAGAAAATTTAAGACTTGAGAGAAGAGAATTTGAGAGAATTTGAGAGAATTGTGTGAGTATTGAGAGAATTGTGTGAGTATTTATAAAAAAAAATTGAGAAGAAAATTAAAAAAAAAGAGAAGAAAATTTGCCCGTTGGCCCGTTGCCAAACGGGCAAAAATTTGCCCGTTTGGCAACGGGCCGCAAGGGCGGGCCCGCCCGCACTGCAGAGTGCAGCAGGGCCTGCACGTCTGCAGGCCCTGCTGCCCTGCAAAGTGCTTTGCACTTTTTTTTTTTTTCACGCCGTTGGGTTGGGGGCCGCCGGCCGGGGCCGTCGTTGCCCAACGACGGGCGCCGGGCGCCGAGGAGAGGACGGCCGACGGCGACTCCGCGGCGTCCGCCGGTCGCCGCCTGAGGCCGGCCGCCGGAGTCAGGCGAGGGCCGCCCTCGCCTGGGCTGGGCGAGGCCGGCCTCGCCTGCAACTGGCGGGGCCGGCCTCGCCCGACGCCGGCGAGGGTCGACCTCGCCTGCAACGGGCGAGGCCGGCCTCGCCCGACGCCGGCGAGGGTCGACCTCGCCTGCAACGGGCGAGGCCGGCCTCGCCGGCGTCGGGCGAGGCCGGCCCCGCCAGTTGCAGGCGAGGCCGGCCTCGCCCAGCCCAGGCGAGGTCGACCCTCGCCGGCGTCGGGCGAGGCGGGCGACGCCTCCGCCTCCGGCCTGCGCGCTCGGTTTTTTTTTTTTTTTTTTTGTGAACCGGGCCCGGAACCGGCGGTTCCGGGCCGGTTCAAGAATTTCGGGAACCGGAACCGGGCCCGTAGGGCACGGGCCGGTTCCGGTTCCGAACCGCCGGCCCGGTCAACGGGCCGGTCCCGGGTTTGACCGGGCCGGTTCCGGGCCGGTTCCGGGCCCAACCCGGCCCGTGGCCATGCCTAATTCGCAGTGTTTCATTGAACCGGGTCCATTTAACGGTCCATCGATGATTGAACCGCGGTAAACGCCGGTTCAGTTGAACCGCTCTGGCGATAAAAGAGGGTGCACGTGCTTCCCCCTTCGTCTTCCTCGTAGTCGTAGGTTCAGCTTCAAGAGAGTACGAGCGTCATCGTCGAGGTACAGAGGGAAAAACAAAGCCCTAATTTCCTGCGCTCTTCTGCATTTTCTTGCCTGAATTGGTTCTTGGCTTTAGCTTTCTCTTTCGATTGATTGGTTTTTATGTCTCAGCGGCCTGTAGTTTCGCCGGATTGAGCTCTCAAATGTCGGGATTTGTGCTTTGGCATGTCTGGTGGTTGTGCTGAGCTGGGCGGAGTGTCTTAGGTTCTGGTTTTACTGCCCAAAGATTTTCGCGGCGTTGCATGAAGGAATGTTGCCTTGAGACATTTGTTTCAAGTGAAAAGGTTTCATTCTTTTCTTTTGCTTTTGTCAGGATTGAAGTGTGGCGTGGTGTATGAAGCTGGAGTTTTCATGGCGTTGCCCAGGAAAGGTAAAGCATATCTTTCGACTTTAGTGCAATTGTTTATAGAATGATGATGAATTTGCGGTGTTGAAGGAAGGACTGGCATGTTCAGTTTTCATTGCAAGTGTTTTGAACTGAAGCAGGAAAATTGGATGACCCCATTTTGCAGTGAATGTTGACCTCCTGATTCTTTTGCTAAATGGGTTGTATCTTCAGTTTGCTTTCGTGTTTCTTGACTCTTTTTTTCCCCTTTTTATCTCAGTTTTGCTGAAGAAGGTGAGCAAGTTTGAGTCCAAAGAGCTGGAGAAGTATAAAATCGATCCGTTACATCTTCCAAATTTTGATAAGCTCCTTGATGATGTTTACATGGCACGGCGCCCTACACCGACTGAGTGTTTCAATAGAAGAGATTTAATTCGCGTCTTCAATGCTATAGCGAAGGAGATATATGGTAAATTCTCTCCCGATTGGATGTAAATATGCATGAATTTAAAATTTAGATTTCTGGTTATTTAATTGTTGAAGATCTTTTGAAGCATACCTTCTCTTCTCATTCTTCTTTCCTACTACAAAACTGTGGTTTGTTTAATTATTTGCTGATTCGAGGATGAAGGATGAATTAACTCTTGTTGCTGCATTGTTATTTATATGACAAATTGATGAATTTTATATCAATGCAAGAGAATGTGCTAATTTGTGCACTTGTGCAATAGGGAATAATCCGTTTTACGATGTATAATTGTTTCAGGAAACTCAAGTGAATGCCCCACTGTGGTGGGATTTGGCTCGTTTGTGATGGATATGTACAACACAGGAAGCGATCTTGACTTGTCCATCAACTTTGGAAATCCTTCTGTTCAGTTTCCTCGGGAAAAGAAGATACAAACTCTTAGAAAGTTTGCTAAAAAGTTCTATTCTCTTCAAAGTATTCTCGCTAGCGTCCCTACTTCTTCATTCTTAAAGTTGTTGCTGTATTTGTAATTCTAATCTTCAAGGTATCTTTGCTGTTAGTTTCTACCTTTGATTGGATGGAATTCACAGTTAGATATCCAAAATAAAAAGTGCCATTATTTAAACTTATGGTTCAAATAAAGAGTACTAGTGTTCTAAAAGCAAATTATTACCAATAGAAAATGCTGGACAACATCACCTTTCTAATAAGAGAGAACGCTGTTTGTCATTGTCATTATTTGTTCGAGATGAGATACTGTATGTGTTTTGAAGGTTTGAGATCTTTGCCTTTTTATCTTCATTTTGGTAGGGAGTAGTAGATACTCTTTATTAAATTTGATGATGTTGTCCAATGCAATTATAATTTGGGAAATTTTGTTGAAATTATCATTGATGGTGACTTTATATGGTATTTAAATGTTGCAGGGAAGGGGCATGTTACCAGCATCCAGACTATCATGAGTGCGAGGGTGCCAATTGTGAAAGTTATTGATTATGGGACAAGAATAGAATGTGATCTTTCAGTTGAGAATTGGGATGGCATTCTGAAGTCGCAGCTTGTCCATGTTATTTCTGCAATTGATGACAGGTTTCAGAAGCTAAGTTTTCTGGTAATATGTTAAACTTGTCATTTTGGAATTTCGGTTTGATTTTTCAGTAAAAACGACCTATAATAGGCTTCTAATTTCACCTTAGTGTCCTTTCTGGCAATCAAGTATGTCTGTGCTCTGTTTGTGTTCCTTACCATTGTTTTGTGTAGAAAAATTGAACCACTTGCTTTCCCCTCTCTTTTCCAATTTCTCTTTAAATTTTCAAGTGCTACCTTCGCAATCGTTGACCTTGATTATGCTAGTAAAGAATGGAAACTCATTGTGATTTCCCAGAAATCTGAGCATGAGAATATCTTAGAGCCTGTTTTCTCTGGGTGGTAGCCTTTTGTGCTCTACTTCTACTTTTCACTTCTGTCTTTTCCTTCGACGTTCTTTTGTAGCATATAAAGCTAGTCAAAAGCCAAAATGTAAAAGCCAGAGGCAGAGAGATGCTTCCCTTGAGCTTTGCATTTTTGTGGCTTTAGTGGGAAAATAAGAACGATGGCATCCATAATTGTCCTTTTGAAGTAAGTGATTATGACATTTTTGTCTATGCTTTTACTGTTTCTTAAGAAAAACCACTTAACGAAATTCTTAGTAGTTGTAATCTCAAACACTTCATTGAAGATACTCTTACCTTTACCAAAAAAAAAAAAACACTTCATTGAAGATCTTCACCCAAAAAAAAAAAAACACTTCATTGAAGATAAAAGTGATAGTTAAAGCTAAAAGTCAAAAGTGAAAAAGTCACAGTAAAAAGAAAAAATAAGAGCGAAAAGCCAAAAGGTTACAAATCCAAAAAATTAAGCCATCTCAAACCAGCTCTTAGATTGACAATGAGACTTGGAAGTGTCACTGATATGTGTTGCTGTTTCATTTTATTCCTTGGGCTGTGGAGAATATGATTGATATTGCAGTTGTGTAACAAAATGATAGAATGGATGTCTTATCTTCTGACCGAAAATAATCACTCTCTGTTTCTGTAATGTTTTGAAATTTGGGAGGATAAAAACAAATTAAACCATGTACGGATAAACTCAATCGTGTTTCTAGTGTTCTGTGGTTTAAAAATTGGGAAGAACTCGTTTCTACATCTGTGATTTCAATGGGTGCTTATGGATGCTGACAACTATTATCATAGTATTTGCTGTATTCTCATACCTTTTCTTTATGAATGATTGATTTGCTTCTGTTTGGTGGATTTCATTTATACTTTTTTGATGTTTACTTCTGCATTTATTGGCAAAAATAAGTGATGAATTAGATCTCTTTCCTGTAATGCAGATGAAATCTTGGGCTAAAGCAAATGGTATTAACAGTTCCAAGGATCGAACTCTAAATTCTCTGTCCATAATATCATTAGTTGCCTTTCACTTGCAGGTAAAACTTGGGTTGTATGCTGAAACAAGTTTCTATATGTTAATTACTCTTAATTCCAGTGTTATGTTTCAGATACAATTAATCCATAAAACGTTTTAAACCTATGCAAAGAATGTATTTCAAAGATTTTAGGACGGTCTTTGAATGTTGGACTTCATTATTTTTTTTCAGCCAAATATTTATGTAATATTTTTGTCATGCAGACTCGCCAACCTCCCATATTACCTCCATTTTCTGTGCTCTTTAAAGGTAGCAATTTCTCACAGGTCATTAAAAGCAATAGTGTGTATGACACATGACACTTAATGTCTTTTAATAGTATACAAATATGCTACTTATTTAGTGATGGACTTTTCTTTTTAACACCTGCAAAAGCCCTTAACTTGAAGAACCTTAAAGCACCTTGTATGTATTAGATAGTACCTTACAGCCAGATGTCTTCAATTGTAAAACCTTTAATTACATAATTAACCGGACCTAAGCAGCATAGTCTATTAAACGTTGAGTATCCAGTTTCAATGTCAGTACCACATTGAAGTCTCTTTGGGTTCTTGCAGACGGAACTGATCCTGCAAATGTGAGGAAGAATGTTGATTCTTTTCTGAATTATGGAAAAGCAAATGAAGAATCATTGGCTCTACTCTTCGTGGCCCTCCTGATAAAGGTAATTTGATCTGTTACCTGCCAGCTGCTGGTTTAAAGCCCCTAAACTTGACTTTTTAAGTGCATTGCTACCAATTATCATTTAATGACAATTTTAGTAGCTTGTGGTGGTATTTTTTATTTTTTGAGTAAGTCCAGATTTGATTCTCTAACTTTTCCTATGTCTTCAATTTGGATATCCAACTTATGAGGATGAAGAAATTAATGATACAGGTTTAAAATGATGAAGTGACATCACCGATGTGGCAAATGTTGACACATGGCATTGGTGTGGTGCCTAGTTGGCACTCATTAGCAAACCACAAGAAAATAATAAAAAGTAGAAAGTGTGGCGAGAGAGAGAGAGAGAGAGAGAGAGTGATGGTCACGACAATCCCTGACGAGGACTGGTGAACCTTGTACAGACTCAGATTATCATCTCTATGACACGCAAGGATCTCTGGTGACCTGTATCTCTCTCTCTCTCTCTCTCTCTCTCTCTCTCTCTGCTTATTTGTCGTGGCTTCTTGAACTAGGCAGCACATGTGTGTCACATGTCAAAGTTTGCGACATTAGTAATGTCACCTCAGCATTTTGTGGTGTTAGTAAAAGCACATGATGAAATGACTCGATTTCACAGAAAGTAGAAAACGAGCTTGAAAAAAAGTACAAGTTGGAGAAACAAATCTGGACTTCAACTCTATTTTTCCGTTGCAGCTAGCTTCAGTGGAGAAACTTTGGCAGAAAGGCCTTTGTGCCAGCGTGTTTGAAGGATCATGGATCTCAAAAACATGGGATTCTCGTTGTGGCCCGATAAGTGTATTCCAACTTTCTTGAACTTATTAAATTGACATTTGTAGGCGTGCCTATCTATAGATGTTTCTTAATAGTTCTTTTATAGGTCGAGGATTTTACAGAAAGGTCTGAAAATGTTTCAAGGGCAGTAGGATTGGAAGAAGTCAAGAAAATTTATGACTGCATCCATCGTTCAATTATTGGCCTCCTTTTCTTTTTGGATGGGAAGATGCCAGTGGTGGAGCTAAAAGAATTATTATTTGGTTCAGTTGATGTGCCTACTCTAAAGAGTGCAGATAAAAGTGAAGCCACAACATCGAATTCTCCAACTGTCCATTACCCTGATCAAACTAAGAAGATGCGATTTAGTCGTAATTCTGAGGAAACAAATGTTAAGAATCAACAACAAGGACAACAAACGACCCAAGAATGGGATGCTTGGCATTGTATGAACAACTGAAGAACGCAAGTTAATGGTTGGGGATGGAGTGGACCGGTGAATGGACAGAGTTTGCAAAATGTGGCACCTCAGCCAGTTTCTGATCAACATCCGGTTGATTCGAATTGGGATAGTAAGATCACTTGTTGCATTTCTTCTCCCGTGCTGCACCCTGCAGCATTTGCGGAGCGGTGTAATCGAGCATTACCACAACCTGTTGTTTCTACTTATAATTCCCTCAGTTATGATGCATCTCGAGCTCAACCACATTCTTCCAATGTCTTGCCTTGGCCAAGCACAGGCACTCTGTACTTGGGCCAGCCACAACCTATACGCAGGTAGCATCATGTGCTGCTTCACACCCATTTCAGGTGATTGTAAGTCTAGCTTGCTCTGTTGAGTATGTTGTATCCTGTCAAATAGCTGCCATTCATTGATAGTTGGCAAGAAAGCTTTGTAAAGGCAACCTGTACAGTACAAAGTGACAATTCTGGCTAGCCTTCTTTTTCCAGCTTAACTGCTGGATAATTGAGCGGGACGATTTCATGTCACCCAGATATTTATAGGTACTTCAGGAACTTCACATCATATCTTTAGTCCACCTCTCTCAATTGCCAACTGGTAAGTAATGTGAATCAGATTGTCCATCGCTTGATAATTGGGGTAGGTGGACTGCTTAGGGTAGTGACATGCTTTTGCTGTATGTCGAATAACATTTCATAGGTTGATTTTCTTGCTTTGTATAAATTGGAAGAAACGTTGTTAATAAAAGCATTTGGTTCGTCAGAAAGAAGAATTATTGTATGTGCTCTCACTCTTGTGATCTGTCATGTACTTTTTGTGGTTATTGCTCAAGTGCAGCAAGGTATTTTGGTTACCATTTCTTACAGTCCCGGTTGTTGGTGAGTTTGTCTTCTGAAGTTTGAATTTTCGTTGATGGCAAAAACAATCAAGGTTAATAGCATTATTGAGTGTGGTAAGATTTTTTTGTCTATTGAATTGAATGTGTTGCGACATCCTTACTTTTTATTGTAGAACTAACTGTACTTCATGACTTATCATTCATTGCAATCTGCTTCATTCTGCGAGAGACGTGCATACAGTAAGTTTGTTATTAAGTACTTGCCCGCGGGTGAAAAATAGACCGATTTCAAACACGCTTGAAGTTCCGCCAAAACATGTAAAGTTGGTTCTTCGTTATCACTGGAGTTTGCATTCGAATATTTCATGGGAATGTTGAACTGTAGTTGTTTATTTCGATTCGATCAAATCCCGAGAATCATTTCTCGCTAAACGTTAGCTGAAGTAGATCTTTAATGTCCATCTTTTGGCAGATTACTTTTCGTGACAACCATTTCGTTTTTTCATTTCTTGAAGGAACGGGGGTCTGGCGTTACGCTTGTAGTCAATCGGTTCCTTCATTTAGACCTTGCGACTTTTCCAATTTCTGCGGATTAGCGTGGGGTTGGTAGTGGGTTGAGGCCATCGCCAGCCCCATTTCATTGCCGATCAAATCTCTCTCTCTCTCTCTCTCTCTTTGCTAACACAACATGAACAAGGCGCTCCCCTTAGTGCTATATGTCAAAACAGACATGATTCGGTCGTCAAGTTTGTGCCATTGAATCATAAAGCCCTTGATCATCTGTAAAGTCAATCGAAGGAGGCATGTACAGGAGGCATAACAATCCAAACTTGGCAATGGCAATTGGCATGCACTTGTAGCTACTTGAAATACGTATTCTGCCTACTGGGACAATCATCTGGAGAGAAGAAGATGAGCAATGCAGCCTGGAAAGGAGAACAACTACGGAAACATGTCTGGACTTGTTCTTTTCATTTTGGGTTCTAAGAACTTTGTAAGAGCGACATGTAAAATGCCACATCCAGTAATTAACTCTAATCCTCAAGTTTAAACTAGTGAACAAACAAGTAGAGAATTCTGTGAATTAAAATGGTGGGACCAATGTCCTTGAACTACGAACCAATCAAGAGAGCAAGAACGAATGAGCCAGGTTGGACCCATCCCTGAGCTCTGCCGATCTCAAGAAGGGTAAGCACTGGATCTGAAACATGGCTGGACGACTTGGACCTTGAACTTTGAATAGCACTGGCTTTGATGGAGAGAAATTTTCCCCCCTCTTTCTCTGGTTTACACGTGCTTTCAATCAATTTCCTCTGGCCCCGACCCATGCATGCATTGGTCAGCTTCAACAACAGTGTTGCATCGTTACAGTATTCATGTGGTAGGCCTGGGAATGAGAGGACATTTAATTCCCCATGGAGTAGATGCTTTCAAGTGTCATGGACACTTGGATTGTTGTTATGTGTTGCATCTTCTACCAATTCGTCCTCTACTGCATTTTTGGAGCAAAACATTTTGAATTGTGTGTATCTGAAGTCGACTGCTAATTCTCAAGGCCGGACATCTTTGGCTGCACCCTTGGAGAATCGCTTCTATTCGTTTCGTTTTCTTTTCAGTTATTCGACTTGTTTAGAGATATGGGTTGCGCGCACCATGAAGTCAACTCGAGATAGGTTGAGTTTCCAAAACGGAGTAGTCCTCTAATATGTTATTAGAGTACTGATCAAGAATGCTCTCCATAATGGGTATTCCCTATGTTTTCGCCTTACGTGCCTCGAGATGCGATTAGGTGGAAAAGACATATTTCACATTTAATGCCAAGCTCTACACACGGGGGAGAGTGTTAAGTGATATGCTCAGTATACCCGTGATCTTGTGAGACTACTTCCGCAAGTATTTGTCTAGAAGAACGGAGCTCAATGAAATCAAGATCAGGATAGGACTTAAAATTTCTAGAGTTTGAGCTGGATTGAAACAACATAAATCGAGCGAGCGAATTAACTCATTTCACTTACTATACATTGCATAAGGGTGTAGGGAGCATAATTAATCATTAGTTTTTTTTAAATTAACTTGAATCATCTGGTAACGAGTTTAGATACCTTTGATCTCTAAACAAGACTTGGTTTTTGAAGATTGCCCAAGATGGATGTCTCCCATATGGTGTATTGATACGAAACAGATTATGAGTGTGGGGGCTATGCATGAACGTCAATTGAAGAAGCTATTGGGACATGGCAATGAGGGAATCCTCACAAAATGTTGTGGAGCCCTGTTCCTATTGCAAGCTTTTTGGACCTACCATGAATCATTCGACCATCTTATTAGGTAATGGACGATTGAGATCACTTGAATACATATATAATACAATAAAAATTAGAATGTTCCATACCACTTTCCATATAGCTTAATGAAGTCATGAAAACAGGTGCTTTAATTTTTCCAAGGTGTTTCAAAGTCCCATATACATAAACAACACCCCCACAACCGCAATGCTGAAAGTTGCATTTCGAAAGCAACTCCCCCGACCACATTTCCAGTCGACACACCTTTCAAGCGTCTCCCACGTAAGAAAAAGCAATGTAGTCATGGTCCAATATAGATGTCCACAGTCATTGCCAGTAGCCAAATGACGAACACCGTATCATCTTCCGGCGACAAATGTAACAGATGTACCAATATCACGTCCGGCCGCTATTTGTCCCCGCTTCAACTATCATAGTACTCATGTGTAGGTAAATCTATCAAATGCACTTAAAACCATAAGCACACAATTTACAAAGCCCTAATCAACAACCGCTTGTGCGGGTCCCGTCAATTCCTTTGAGTTTCATTCTTGCGAACCTACTCTTCAAGCGAGATATTTAAAGCGATAGCTGCAACACTGCACGGGTTGATACGCACAATGCCTAGTATCCATCGTTTACAACTAGGACTACCGGAGGTATTTAATCACATTCACTTCCCTAGCGACACCACTCACAAAATTTAAAGAATCTAATGGAGCATGAATCATGTATTTTGCAGAACGCCGTTCTTACCAAGGCTGTATGTCTTTTTTCAGCCTACTCAAGTCCTATTCATTTGGAGCCCACGGAAGTCATAACCGGGGACGAAAACCTTTTCACACCCTCCCCTCCTCACGTTAAAAAACAAAAAGAAACACATCGAAACAGGCCCCGAGAAATCCGCAATATATCGCGCTCCCCTCCTTTCCCTCACCAAACTCCACATCATTACGGGATAATTGCAAAAGCTCCCTCTCTCGCAGACCATCGGGGGCCCCACGCCGGACTGGCCGGGCCCACCTGCGCTCCCAGCTCAGCAACGCACGTGCGCCTGTCCCCCTCCCCAACTCGCCACCGCTCGCTCGTACGCCCCAAATTTAATGCGATCACGTGGCCGCGGGGGGGTGGGGGGGGCGCGGTACGACCCGAGCCCCGCGGAATCCGAGCCGTCCGTTGCGGTTTGACCCCCCCCCGCCCCCGCGGCCCCTTCGACATGTCCACGTCACCGGGGCTGGCCGATCCTCGTTAATCGGGGCGGGTCTCGGTTCCCGGTCCTGCGCTCCCGCTGACACCGACACGTCCTGTTCCGAGGCTGGTGGGGTTGGGCTGGGGGGAGGGCTCTGGCCGTCGGATGGGCGAGGTGGACGGCGGAGATGCTGCGGGGGATCGCCTTGAAACGCCGTCTTTGGCATGACGTGTTTCGCGGAAGCCACTATTCGGAGTCGCACGAAAAATGCTATAAATGGACGGTGGGGATGGGGTCCTAGACAGAGAAGTTTCGATGCATCCCCATCTTTATTTCTATTCTATTTATACGTAGTTAAGAAGTGGGGTCCTAGACAAAACCGTTTCCTCTTTGGCCGGTTGAAATCAAAGTAACTCCACAATTAAGAAGTGGCACTATGTTAATTTCAGCTTGTACAATGGCGAGATGCATAGAAGAACCAGCAACTGAAGTATCTTCCGGACTACTCTATCAAATCGATCCTTTCGAAAGTAATTCCTTAACATCATATTTTTTCTTCAAAAAGAAAAAAGTTGACGGTGGGTTAGAAGGCGTACCGTGCTACTAGACCGACACAATCTTAGTAAAAATTATACGAGGTCATCGAATGCCCTAGATTAGCTTGCACGTGATTGTGCTAGCCATTAACAGCTTTCAGCACTACATTTACACCTATTGAACGTCAATCTAACATATATAACAATGTATCGTAGATCCCACAATGTCTTACTTCGTTCATTCAAACAATTATATACACGATGAGAAAAGTTAATATTATTATAAACAAATGTTAAAATTTCGCTATTTGGTCAATCTTTATCAAACCTTCCAAAGGATTGATCAGGTTTTGGGAGTGGTATCAATACGCGAACAAGATTTTTTAAGTGTTTTCTTAGACAGTTTTAGTACTTTGATTAGCTCTGATTAACGTTGTTGGTGTTTTCTCTCCTCATATATAGCTGTAGATATATCATAGGTACTAGGTAGTGTCACATACAACATGCATTTTGTTTATGTATAATTCTTTATTCCGTATTCCCATTTGCCTATCCTCGAATGTATTCTTTTCCACTTTCCTTTTCTTATATTTTGAACAATGAAACCTTCAATATTGGGAATCGGTACTTTTCTTTTTTCTCCATTTTCTGATTAACAGTATCAACTATGTAGGTCAATCGTGGAAATAATTACTGTTTGTGTGTGAAGAAAGTAACATTAGCATGGTTACTAAACTTGAAGGCCATCTACATATCTCATCTTCTCTGGACACAAAAATTCGTGGCTAGTCTTAGTGACGATAATCAACCAAAAACCTCTACTCCCCTATCTACTCCAGGAAAGGGCAACAGGGATTCTCTATAAAAAAGAAAAAATGTACTTGCATTTTTGTCATCGGAATGTCTGTCAAGAAATTAACTCAAAGAAGAGTCGTGGGCCGTGGCGATAATAAACGAGCAGCCAGAGAAACCACATGTCGTCATTTTCATGGCAAATTCCTCTATCAGAATATCTATTTGGTTTAGCAATTTCGAGCAAAAGGAAGGAAGAAAAATATAATGGTCTATCAAATATTTTGGAAATTAAACTCGGTGGGGGACCGTGCGTTGGCATTGGACCGTACAGGGGGACTTAGAAAGTAGGGCCTGGCAGAGGCTAAAAATAATAAGGTAATGATGAAAGAATCGCATTGAAGAAGGTCTTGTCTTGTGTCAAGTGCAAAAAAAAAAAACAAAAAAAGTGCAAGATTTTTCGAAAGCAGAATGCTGAATTTGTCTTGCTATGCGTGGAGGGGTTTCTGACCGGTGGGATTGTAATGAAAAGCATACAATATGTGCAACCACGAAATGTGGTAGCAGGTAACAGGTTGGGTTGCTGACCGGCTGCAATAGGTATTTTCATGGGCCAGAGAAGACAAAGGAAGAGGAGGAAGAAATTAGTAAACTTGAATAAATGAGTGTGACTGACTGAGTGACCCCATTACCTAGGAAATGAAAGACGAGAAGGTGAAGGCTATCAGGTTTATGGTGGGGTTGGGTTAGGGTTTTAGGGTTTGTCTTAGCCTTTAACAAATTGCCTTTTCTCATAAGCTAATTTAGCAACTTCTCTTTATAAAGAGATCCCCCCACACACTCCCATTATGCGTGCTCTCTCTCTCTCTCTCTCTCTCTCTCTCTCTCTCTCTCTCTCTCTCTCTCTCTCTCTCTCTCTCTCTCTCTCATATGAGCATGAGAGCTGTGGCTTGTTAGGGTTTCACAGAGAAGAATTGAATTGGCTTTTGTGGGGAATGTTGGCTGGCTCGAGGCTTTCATACATGCTAACCTAAGGGAAAGGGGAAAACAAAGAGTATGTAAGGCTTCGGACCAGGCTTCATTCCCCTCAAAAACTCATGGTGAACCAGGTGGTGAGTTTTCTTTTGTGAGGTTTGGCTTGTATATTTTTAATTTTTCTTGTGAGATCTCACGGACGGAGGTCTAGACAACCCAAACTTCTCTCTCTCTCTCTCTCTTTCTCTCTCTCAAGATGAGGGGGCTGGATCTGCATGGTGAGAGATTTCATGTGGGTATAGTTTAGTTTGTTAATTTTCTTATGTGTAAGTTATCCGTTGACCATCAACTAAAAACTGTGTACCAGTTCCACTTCAAGTCCAAGATGTATATAGTTTAAGTTTATTAGGGTTGATTATTCGTTTTTTGACCTACTTGTTAAGGTTCATATTCATTAATTGATGTCTTTTCATGTTTGGCTAAATGAAATAATTTCTCGTCTCCCTTTGTTTGGAAGGCTCTGCTTTATCTCTGGATTTGTGGGTGCAACCTCCCAACATTTGGACTGCAAAATTATGCATTAGTGAGGAGTTATATTATCTAAATTTTTTGTTCCTTGTATTTATATATTCTGAGAAAATGTATTGATACAGCATCAAAACGCATCATGGGCTTAAAAAGATTTGTTTCTCTTGCAGGTTTCTATACATCTTGGTAGAGTTAAATAAATTATGAAAACCGATGGGCCCTAAAGTAGCTCATAACCCTCACGTATTTAAATCTTTTTATTAGTAAGGATTAAGCACATCGGTGCATGAAGAACATGAGATAACATTTGAGATCTCTTTTGATTTGGCGGGCAATAACCTTCCAAATAGATACCTCTTTCAGTAAGACACATGCAGGCCACTGCCAGGAACCTTCCCCTTGGCTTTTCTAATTTGTCTATTGGAGTATACATGTGAATTTGCACATATGAAAACACCATAGTTATGCTCCTGAAAAATGATCACTTTTGGTTTGTCCCACGTTGTTTGTAGCTAAGAGTTGATTAGTTAAGGAATGATGCAAACATAAGATAATCCAGTATCCTACGCTCAGGATCAATAATGTTAATGTAACTTCCAGACCGACACTATACCAGCTACTCTACAGAACCTATTGAGAAGTAAAAGGGTAAACAATATCCCAGCCATCTTACCCTTATATAAGCCTTGTATGGCCCATAAATCCTGCTATTTCTATTTTGGGACAAAAGTCAAGCTAAGTTAATTTGGTTTTAAATTCCAAAGATTTTGAAATAGGATTAGGTGATCAATCCTCCAGCTTGTAGGCTACATTTCTCCCCTAATTAAGACAGAACCAGGCGCTGCACTTCCCTGGCCATTTTGAGCTTGCTTCGAGCTTTTCTAAATTCAATTAGATATGTTTAACCTAAGTGAAAAGGGAAAACACTCTCAGTCTCTCTCTCTCTCTCTCTCTCTCTCTCTCTCAAAATCAGCAGGATGAGTGAAGATCTGTGAGCAACCTCCTGATGACATACATGACATTCTCTTGAAAGGGTAATGGCAATTCACGATAATTTTTCTTGGTTTCGTAATTTCATTCGATTAATCTTTTGCTATTTATTGACCATTTCTTGCTTTGTATATGATTAAGGCCATCGCAGCTGGGGTTAAGCATTAATTCAAAAGTAACTTCTGAGAGTGTTGAATGAGGAGATTCCGTAGATGGGCGTCAACAGCTAACGAGAAAAGAAAGACACGATAGGAGTTTTCCCTCTTGCGCTAGGGCTAAGATAAATTATCCTCATTCATGCATGCACATGCATGACTCATCAAAACAGAGTCCCACATCACATTTACACACACGGAGACACTTGCACGGTACGAGTTTAGCAATGTCATTATGGAACTTTTCAAAGCCTTTGCAAAACCAGTAACTGTTCTTGGAAAAGCTCCATCATTTATGCTGTTGATGGGCACCTCTCTCTCTCTCTCTCTAGTCACACTGTGTGTACCGTGATTGAGTACAGAGATTGGCCATTGAAAAGCCAACATCAACAGTTGAGAGAGAGAGAGAGAGAGAGAGTGAGGAGTGAATTAAATGACGACTATCTGACATTTTCTTGGGAAACGAAACGGTTTCTATTGACAACTTCATGTCTTGAAGATGGAAACCCCCAACCTTTTCTGTGTTGACAGCCTTCAACTGTTTTTTTTTTTTTACGGTAGAGAAGCCTTCATTTGTGTTGTTATTTCTGATCTTCTTGTACTATTGAGACACACAGATTCAAGAATTATCAATAACTACAAGCTAATCATGTTTTCTTTACAAATAAAACACATTTTCTTGGCCCAGTGAGAAAAGTAGAGAGAGAGAGAGAGAGAGAGAGAGAGAGTTGAAAGGGTAACTTGAGATGCACGTAGATGTGGTCTTTCTGTCTTGTTTGCTACAAACACAGGACACAGAAGATGGGGCCCATTTTTCTAAAAAAGAAAAACAAAAAAATTCCATCGATCAGAGATGAAATCCATTACCTATTTTACTCTATTGATATACTGTTTATCTGTTTTTTTTTGGGTCGAAAGTGTTTATCTGTTTGAAGTCGCTTGCTTTTGTCTAACGTTCAACGTACTGTGCTCCAATTCTCTTCATGGTCCCGTCGCCATCACTGATTTGTAACCCATTCAATATAATATAGCAATACAAAGAAGCAATAAAATAAATATACATAGAGCATCTGCGCTGCATTTTAACTGTTTACCAACACTTATATAGTGTTACGAAGTCTTTTATAGTTAAATATGTGATCGGGTAAAGTTCAGGGGTCAACTGATGATCTGGTCATAGTGGACCGTACTGTTTCGCTCTTTCCTCTCTAGTCTCATCTGCACCACGAGCCATAGCCTAAAACCTGGACGTCTTGTACTTGCACAGATTGTCGTGTTATGTAGGGGTAGAAAATATATATAGAATGATAGTACTAGGCATACCAGAATATATATTTTTTATATCATAGAGTAGGATGTGCGAAAAACCCTACCTTCATTTCCTCTTTTGGGTTTAACTTGCTAAGCTGTTTCATTTTTTCAAATTCACATCACATGAAGTTAGCTGTCCACTCATTGTTTTATTTGCAATTGACTTTTGGCAAATGAAATGAAGTTTGCTTGCGTGGATAAATGCTGTATCTTTGAATGATAGGTGCGGGACCCTAATTTCATGCCGTGAACCGATCTATGGTTCCATCATTAAGCCGAAAAACAAAGTGCTAGCTCTCACTCCCACTCTCTCTTCTAAGTTTCCTTATTCCCTAAACTAAAAATAGTAATTAATAGAACATTGTGTTTTTGCATGTACAAAATGCAGTTGCAAAATTAGATCACGTCAAGTTTAGTCATCCATAACCATAAAGGGGAAAAAATCACGATTAGTCTCGGTCCATATTAGAACATGAAGTATTCCTAATTGTTAATGGATTACGCATAAGATCCACATGATATAATTTACCTAGGGATAGGGCTAATTCCCAAAAAAAACCCCAAACTTTACATTTTATCCCAATTATACCCTAAACTTTTTTTTGTCTCAAGAAAAACCTCAAACTTTTATCTGAGTCCCAAATCTACCCTACCGTTATAACTCCGTCCAATTAACGTCAGAAAAAAAAAATAGAACCAACAGCTACGACGTGGCCAAGACTTCGCTGGTGGCCGCCGCCACAGCCACCGGGAAGGAGCGGTGGCCCTCGCCTGGGCCTTCCTGAAGGCCGACGACCCTCACCGGCCCTAGGCAAGTCGCCGCCGAGGGCCTGCAGCCCTCGATCTAGGGCGAGGGTCGTGCCCTCCCCCAGATCGGGGCCTGCAGGCCCTCGCCGGCGACTCGCACGGGGCCGGCGAGGGTCGCCGGCCTTCGAGAAAGCCCAGGCGAGGGTCACCGACCCCAGGGAGGCCTCAATGGGGGGACCAGATAGAGCGAGTTTAGGTGGGCGGACCAGATGGAGGGGAAGGAGTCGCGGTCGATGGGGGGCAGCCCGGCCTCTACGTCATCGCTGGGGAAGTCGAGTAGGTCGTCGATTTGGTCGAAGAAGCTCCCGCAATCTATCTCCTCCATCATGTTCTCGCCCGGCATTCTTTCCCTTCTCGCCTCTGGGATTTTCTTTCCCCCGCACTCCCTTCTCCCTTTTTTTCTCCTTGTGAAAACGAACAAGCGGGGAACCATGAGAAGAGGCACAAAAACTTTCTCTCCCCATCGAGGCCTCGCCTGGGGTCGGCGGCCCTCGCCTGGGCTTTCCCAAAGGCCGACAACCCTTGCGACCCCGGGCGAGTTGCCGGCGAGGGCCTGCAGCCCCTGATCTGGGGGAGGGCGCGACCCTCACCCCAACTCGGGGGCTGCAGGCCCTCGCCGGCGACTCGCTTGGGGCCGGCAAGAGTCGTCGGCCTTTGGGCCCAGGCGAGGGCCGCCGCTCCTTCCCGGCGGCTATGGTGGCGGCCACCAGCGAAGGCTTGGCCATGCCGCAGCTGCTGATTCTGTTTTTTTTTTTTTTACGTTAATTGGATGGAGTTATAACGGTAGGGTAGATTTGGGACTCGGATAAAAGTTTGAGGTTTTTCTCGAGACAAAAAAAAAGTTCAAGGTATAATTGGGACAAAGTGTAAAGTTTGAGGTTTTTTTTGGGAATTAGGCCCCCTGGGATAATGTTAGCCACTTTGCCATGCAGTTCATTTTTTCGACCCTGTTGTCCTCTTCATCAGTTCCAAATATGCTCTTATTTTAAAGGAAACCAATTGTTTGAGGAAGATAGAAGAGAACCTACAGGATATGGCAAATTGCCTTTCTCAAAGCCAAAGGAAAAATTTGCTCAAAATAAAGCGGATTCTTAATATAGAGCCACCAAAAATACCAAAGCTCCAAATTCTACCAGGATCTATGGGAGGTGTGAGAAGCACATTAGATAAGGCAAGGTTTAGCTACTAGCGTGCAGCGATTTTAATGTTGCTGCCCGACGAATGGCAGCCTGTCACAATGCATAAGTAGCACAAATAATCAGACTTATGGATTAGAAGTCTGGCCTCTATAACGAGTCCTAGACAGATATCAACATTTCACACATGCAAGCGAATCAACATGAGGTGATAAGCGGCTGTGAAGTGTGCTCGTGGTTCGGTTGCATGTGGGGCTTTGCCTCTTTAATCTGTTGTAACTGGAAGCCACTGGGTAAAGAAGAGTGCCCGCCAAACCCCACTGGCACCTCGAAAGCATTGGGTTTGGGGCGTTAATAATCGAATGTGATGAACTAAGGCAAAAAGACGGGCAATTCTCTAGCTCACCTTAGTTTTGCTCACTCAACTTGCCACAAACCCATTTGCAAATGAAAACTGGGGAAGCTCCAGCATGTATGTGGAATTGCTTTTTAGAATGCGCAGCAATCTAATTCCTTCAGTGAGCTTTTTGCTTACGAAAGAAGATGTGAGCTATTGTGACAAGAGGGTGATAGGAAAGGCTCTCAAATACTGCCACTTAACGCTGCTATCCTCCGGTAGGTAAATCTTGCCCTGAATCCAATGGAAAAGCCGCACCTTTTTGTGGATGTTCAGTTGGTAAACCAAATTCATCTGAAAGTTTACAAAGGAAGAAAATTTCTTTCTTCACTTTCTTGTGGATCCCTTTTTCTACTTATATTTCTAATGATTATTTTTTTGTTGAGTATATCTCTCAAATGGGTGGGTTTGGTTGATAATGGTTCAACCCAAATTGACCCATTTAATCCATTTGACCAATTTTCATGTAATATAAATCTAGTGATCCATACTTAACCTATATCTGACCCAATACATATTGCTAAAACACTTAAATATTTAACTAAGTTTAGGAAAACTCATGCCTAAACTAAGGTGAAAACAAGGCATGAGCGAGCTCGAGATCAACATAGAGTGAAAAGAGAGAGTCATAGAAGTGGGTTGGGTTTAAGTAAGTTATGAACCCTTTTAACACTTATATTAAACCCATTTACGACCCATAGAGTTGGGTCGAAATCTATTTATGACCCATTTATTGAATATTACTAACCCATATGACAATTTAGCCCATAAAAAATGAGTTAATAAATGGGTATATAACCCATTTTGACAAGTCTATTGTTGAGTGATCCATTGGTGACAACCAAATTGGTTACATATTCCGACGTACCAAGACAAGCTTATTTTCGGATCTCGTTAGATTGTAATATATATCTTCGAATAATATCCTTTCAAAATCTCTTTACTTTCACTAGAAACTAAAGGAAGAGGAAATTAATGATAAAACAAGGAGAGGCAATCATAGCTTGTATTTTATTGGATGGAAAAATATCCAAAATCCTAGCTTGTTTATATTGTTGGGGTGTGTTTCCTATTTTGAATCAATTTATTGCTTATATATATTCTCTCACTCTTGTAATTAAGAGATGTAATAGAGAGGTGCGATGTGCTCATTATAGTTGAATTATCTGCTAGACATAGCCCTAATTTAAGGGTAAACCAGGATAAAACCTTTTGTCTCGTTTTCTTCTTC
The DNA here is from genome assembly GCA_031216285.1 of Syzygium syzygioides. NCBI lineage: Eukaryota > Viridiplantae > Streptophyta > Magnoliopsida > Myrtales > Myrtaceae > Syzygium > Syzygium syzygioides. The sequence goes on along the minus strand of CM062249.1, from coordinate 45,462,439 downwards.
TCAGTTCTAATCTCTATTTCTTTGTGATTATGCACCGATTCCTAACATATATTATCTATAATGACTTTATTCTCATGTACAACTTTCCTCCGCCTAACCAAAAGATTAGAGCTTTTTCTTTTGTTGGGTTTTTCCAACACGTATGGTATTGTGGTCAAGTTTGAATTTATGGATTAGTCATGTTTATTGTATGGAACTGCATTGAGTGTTTATAATGGTCATGCACTCATAAAGCATCTGTCTTTACGTAATAGTTTAAATTGTTTGTTTGGACTTTTTAGCATAATTGTACAAGCATAACAACCAAGTTACACAATTCATGCCCAAAGTATGCTAGACATTGCTCCTGAATTTAATGTAAGTGCGTTGAGCATGATCATGATTCCTCAGATTGTAAGGGGAATAGCTAAGCAGATAAAGAAAGGATTAAGCTAAATGAAAATCTTTAGGCCGTTATTATATAGGAAAGGAGCGATCGAAATAAAATATAATTGAATTTAAATGAATAATAAGAATTCAAGATGGGAGTTAATTTAAAGCTTCGTTCGTTTCGTGGAAAATGTTACGTTTCTGAAAATATTTTCCTGGAAAATGACACAATTTTCGTGTGTTCTCTTGAAATCCGAAAAGTCTTGGAAAATATTTTCTGTTGTTTGGTATGGAAAAGATTTTCCTCCTTGCAATACTTTTAATAATTTTAATTTTAATTTTTTAAATTAATTTTATTTTTTTTTCTTTTTCCTTCTTCTTCTTTGGCAGGTCACTGGCGACCGGCTGAGGGAGAAGAAGAAGAAGGAAAAAGAAAAGAAAAGGAAAATATTGAAAACAAATGGTGAAAGAAGAAGAAGACGAAGAAGAAGGAGGAAAATGTTTTCCTCTTTTGAGAAAGAGGAAGTCATTTTCCTCAAAAGTGAAGGTATTTTGTCCATAGGAAGGAAAATGTTTTCCGTGGAAAGTTATTTTCCATGAAACGAACACCGGAAAATCCGGAAAACGTTTTCCCTAAAGTTATTTTTAGTAAAACGAACGGAGAATAAAAATCATATATTTTGTGACGTATCGAAATTAGAATTTGTATTTTTGTGGTTTGAATTTTGTTGATTCAAAATTCAACATATAATAGCAAATTAGGTAAGTCTACTTACCATGTAATGGTTTTTTCGGGAAAATGACACCATAACTGCCATAATTTTCATACGGCACCCACTTGAGTATCATAACTTTTTTTACATGACTTACTTGAGTACCATAACTTCCTTTCCGATCACTGTAATGTCATATAACTTTCCAATCAGTCATTTCGGTGCCATAAATATTTAAAAGTGTTCATCCCAAGTGCCATACTGTATTGGATTTTTGGCTCTTGGGATGAACATTTTAAAAATTTTAAGGTACTCAAGTGATCGATTGACAATTGTAATACTCAAGTGAACTTTTTTTTTAACAAAGCGACACTCAAGTTATCGAGAAAAGAGTTACAACACTCAAGTGATTGAAATTGTTGAATTAGCTAGTAAATGAATCTTCCTTGTAAGTATAACCAGTTAAAGAAAGGTATTTGATGAAACTTGACTCAGCTCTTAGTAATTCCATTAGTATGCAAGAGAAGTAAATTGCTGGTCAAAATAGCATTTAAAAACACCTTAAGTCAAAAAGTGCCCACAGATTCAATATAGAGACCTACCACATCAATAAATACTAAACCATAAAAAACCAGATATTTTGGGCCATCCTTGAACTCAAATGGTGTTCCGAATTTGATAGAATGAAAAGTATAAACTCATAAATATTATGATATTTCCTTATAAAAGCGACATGCCTGTGGGTTTTCAACGGTGACTGTGAAGTGGGTTTTTTTTTTGGAATTTAGAGATTTAATGCCCCCGTATTTATGCCACATATTTACTGACCGCAGAGATTTAAATTATTGAATGTTGGAGTTAAATATAAGAATTGCGAAAGAGAGAAATGTGAGAAATTGTATATATTTCGATATATTATAATGAATAGTACATCAACCTATTTCGATATATGCACCAACTTGAGTATTGTAACTTTTTTATATGACTTACTTGAGTACCATAACTTTTTCTGATCACTATAATGTCATATAACTTTCCAATCAGTCATTCCAGTGCCATAAATATTTAAAAGTGTTCATCTCAAGTGCCATACTGTATTGGATTTTTGCCTCTTGGGATGAACATTTTAAAAAATTTAAGGCACTCGAGTGATCAATTGACAATTATAATACTCAAGTGAACTTTTTTTTATTAAGCGACACTCAAGTTATAGAGAAAAGAGTTACAACACTTAAGTGATTGAAATTGTTGAATTAGCTAGTAAATGAATCTTCCTTGTAAGTATAACCAGTTAAAGAAAGGCATTTGAAAAAACTTGACTCAGCTCTTAGTAATTTCATTAGTATGCACGAGAAGTAAATTGCTGGTCAAAATAACATTTAAAAGCACCTTAAGTCAAAAAGTGCCCACAGATTCAATATAGAGACCTACCACGTCAATAAATACTAAACCATAAAAATCCAGATATTTTGGGCCATCCTTGAACTCAAATGGCGTTCCGATTTTGATAGATTGAAAAGTATAAACTCATAAATATTCTGATATTTCTTTCCAAAAGCGGCATCCTTGTGGGGTTTCAACGGTGAATGTGAAGTGGGTTTTTTTTTTGGAATTTAGAGATTTAATGCCCCTGTATTTATGCCACATATTTAGTGACCGTAGAGATTTAAATTATTGAATGTTGGAGTTAAATATAAGAATCGCGGAAGAAAGAAATGTGAGAAATTGTATAAATTTCAATATATTATAATGAATAGTATATCATCCTATTTCGATATATGCACCAACTTGAGTACTATAACTTTTTTACATGACTTACTTGAGTACCATAACTTCCTTTTTGATCACTGTAATGTCATATAACTTTCCAATTAATCATTCCAGTGCCATAAATATTTAAAAGTGTTCATCCCAAGTGCCATACTGTATTGGATTTTTGGCTCTTGAGATGAACATTTTAAAAAATTTAAGGCACTTGAGTGATTGATTGACAATCATAATACTCAAGTGAACTTTTGTTTTAATAAGCGACACTCAAGTTATCGAGAAAAGAGTTACAACACTCAAGTGATTAAAATTGTTGAATTAGCTAGTAAATGAAACATCCTTGTAAGTATAACCAGTTAAAGAAAGGCATTTGATGAAACTTGACTCAGCTCTTAGTAATTCCATTAGTATGCACGAGAAGTAAATTGCTGGTCAAAATAGCATTTAAAAACACCTTAAGTCAAAAAGTGCCCACAGATTCTGTCACGCCCCAAACCCCTCGAAGTCACGATCATCCCACGTACCGATCGATTTTGATGCGACGTCCCAAGACGCGTCGCCGACCCAACTCCCAAATACAGAGCATAAGGCACATGCGGAAGCAATAATTAAAACACCCGTACAAAAATAATACATGACCAAGGATAACAGAGACACCACTCAACGAATAACAAACAACACTATTAACTGCCATAAAAACACTTGCAATATTCATTTTACACCTCATATAAAAATAGCCTACCATAAACAGATCAGTGGCCGCTAAAGTCAAAAGATTAGTGGCCCTACCACTCTACGACTAAGATTGATCCTAAGAACATTAATCCGGATTAGATCCTGATGACTCGAACTCAGCCTCGATTATCTCATCCTTCGAATCTACCTATTCGACCTCGCCATCCTGTTCGGGATCCTGCTCTATGAGCTCCGGATCCTTATATTGATCGAGTACACCAGGCATCCTCTAACAGGGGTCTGAAAAATGGGTTTTAAACAACTATGAGACGAATCTCAGTGAGTAAGCCCCTTAAATCGAAACTAGGCTAACATGCACCTCCCGACAAGCAAATCAACACAATAACTAATAAATAATGTCAATCAAATGACCTAGGCCCTTGAGCCCGGATCACTTACCTTACTGACCTTAGAGGTTAGGTAATTCAATATAATAACCACAACACATGCGTGTACACACTTGGCCATACGTACGTCACTCGCATGCTCATGCTCAAAGTGTTCATCGCGCATGCCATTCACCGAGTCTTGCACACTCACACACTGGCCCATGCATTTTTAGGAATGCAAATGTCATCATCATGTCATGTTTCATTCTGGCTCACACTGCACACTGGCTCAATGCTCATTTATTATTACGACCCGCGTAAAACGCATCAGGTCCAGTATCTCTAGCTTGCTACAAAGTGCATGAGGCGTAACACTGATCTCCTCATGAACCAGAACCCGTGTAAAACACATCAGGATGGTCGTCTCTAGCCTGCTACAAAGTGCATGAGGCTCAACATTGTTCTTTCTTAATCACAACACTTCGTGGCCAGCGTCGAAACGCCCCAGGCCCAGTGTCTCTAGCCCGCGTCAAAACGCATCAAGCATAACACCGATCTCCTTACGAATCAGAGCCCGCGTAAAAAGCATTAGGATGGTTGTCTTCCGGACATATCGGGCATCGTCCCGTGTAAAACGCATCAGGACGGCACACCCCGCGTAACACGCATCAGGACGAATTGTGATCACACATACACAGCCAGTTATTATCTGAACCCCGCGTAACACTCATCAAGGCGATTAGGTGATCACATGCTCACGTCAGGCACGTATTCTCGCACAATCTCATCTCATGCCCCATTCTCGGAATACACAATGCGTGACCATGCAATGTTGTACAATGCAACATGAGTATTCAATTTCAGCAAGGCATTTCAACAAACATGCCAAATCAACGTGCTCAAACAACCAATCAATTGCCCATACTCATTCGCATAATATGCACACTTGGCCAACTAGTACCATGTGGCCCAAAACATAATTCACACACTCGGGCAATAAACATTCACACTAATGATTGGCCAATCACACACCGCATTCAGTCGATCACACGAACAAGAGGCATGGCAGCGCCCCAATTGGGCCTCAACAAGCAACAATCAGCAATAATCCATCAGCCCAGGCACATCCGGCAATCACACAGTCTAATTTCCAACTTACCGATTTCTAATCCACCGAAGTCCTAAAGCGGACAGCCACTAATCATCCCAACCTTGACTTCCGATTCAACTCTAATTGGCACAATAAACCACTAATCAATCCGAGGTAGATAAAAACCGAGAATGTACAAAATCGGATCCAAACTGGGTAGTTGCACAGCGGTTGAAATCCATTTGAAATAAATAATAAATCAATTCCAAAAATTCTGAAATTTGGATATGATGTACAAAACATCTCGATGAACATTTTCCATGAAGAACTCGAAACCCAGTTCTAACCGTACACACCCGTTTTGACACTCAAATTCAGACGAAATCCGGTTCTCTCGGACAGCCCCTCAGGCCATCAAAATACAACTCATTCGGTACCCAAATCATTTTGGAAAACCTTTAAATTTTATATGTCATAGCCACAAATGTCCCTAACAATATTTGTGAAGGAAGTATTTTGAAAATAGGCCTAGAAAAATTTATAAAAATTAGAATAGGCCCAAAGGTCGGGTGAACACTAAATCGGGTAGTTTTATTTCGGTCCAAAGATGGATCAGATGATTTCCAAAAATTTCTAAATTAAAATATGTTATACTTAAAGATGTTAGGAACAATTTTCATGAAGAACACTTCTTCAAATTCGGACCACACAAGTCACACAAAAAATGACAAAATCCGGCAACGCAACAGTAACCGTACCGGAAATCAACAAATATGCATCACCAAGCAAACCAAGCTCAACAAACTACTAATCCAATTATCCACAGCCTTTAAACCATCCCTAAATTATCACCTTAGACCCTTAAAATCATCACAACATCAGCCCACATTAGCCCCCACTAATTAACCCCTAAAATACCCTAACAACCCCTAAACTTATCCAAAGTGCTCACAAGCCTAATTAAGGGTTAGGGTTTCCACTCATTTAGATTCCTAAGTTTCAAACAAGGCTGAACCAGCAGCAATAGGGGCTGGACAGCGGCGATCCCATGTCGGAATAGTGGCGGCGAGCGGCGGCTCTCTGGCGAGCGGCCTCACGTGGCCGAGCAAGGAGAGGAAGAGAGGGAGCTCACGGGAGAGGGAGAGAGAGGAGGGGGTGCTGGTTGGTGATGGAGGGAAATGGGAGGAGAGAGAGAGAGACTAGAGAGTATATACACAATCGGTGAGTGGGAGTTGGTGAACCACTTTTCATAATGCCCATTTTACCCCTAATCCAAGGGTTGTGATCCAATCAAGTTCAAATAGTGGAGGGGCAATCTTGTCCTCAATATTTTGAATTATTAGAGCTGATTAGACCATAACTTAAACCCCAAAATATTGCCCAATTAAATCCAAAATTCGGAACACCAACTTAGGGGTACAAGGGCAAAACGGTAATTTTTCGGTCCCGAGTCAAATTTTCCAATTTTGACTCTGCCAAGCCCAAATATGTTTGGCCACATAAAAATGACGTCGTCTTTACAAAAATAGTCCCGTACGCCCACGAAATTCGACACCGAAGTTCGGGTCCAATTTGGCGATCAAAATTGCTCAATTCAGAATTTTAGAGCCTCTCATTGACGGGTGGCTATTTAGGAGTTACACATATCGACCTAGGGTCATTCGAGTTATGACGGTCTCGATTACCGGGAGAACACAAGGAATTATTGGTTATTCCAGCGATCACGATTGTTCGGTTCAAGTTCGGGATTTGTTCGCCACTCGTACTCTCGGTCGAGCGGAATCATCCGCGATCCGATCGCATGTCATTGGCCAAACCAAATCTATCACCTTTCTAAGATCAACGTACACTGGCCCAAAATACGTCCCTGCTATTTCTCGGAATTGATGCCCGATTCGCAATCGGATCCCCGATCCATGTACTGTTTTCCCTAGGTAGCCTTTCCGATTGGTCAGTATCCAGCGAGGGGCTAGCTCCGGGCGACACGTACTAAAATCATATGAGAAATAACATCCACTTCGTCAGATCTCGGAAATGGGTCGAAATTTAGGATGTTACAGATTCAATATAGAGACCTACCACATCAATAAAAACTAAATCATAAAAAACCAGATATTTTGGGCCATCATTGAACATTTAAAAAAAATTTATGGCACTCGAGTGATCGATTGACAATTCTAATACTCAAGTAAACTTTTTTTTTTATTAACCGACACTCAAGTTATCGAGAAAAGAGTTACAACACTCAAGTGATTGAAATTGTTGAATTAGCTAGTAAATGAATCTTCCTTGTAAGTATAACCAGTTAAAGAAAGGCATTTGATGAAACTTGACTCAGCTCTTAGTAATTCCATTAGTATGCACGAAAGGTAAATTGCTGGTCAAAATAGCATTTAAAAACACCCTAAGTCAAAAAGTGCCCACAGATTCAATATAGAGACCTACCACATCAATAAATACTAAACCATAAAAAACCAAATATTTTGGGCCACCCTTAAACTCAAATGGCGTTCCGATTTTGATAGATTGAAAAGTATAAACTCATAAATATTATGATATTTCCTTCCAAAAGCGGCATGTCTGTGGGTTTTCAACAGTGACTATGAAGTGGGTTTTTTTTTTGGAATTTAGAGATTTAATGCCCCCGTATTTATGTCACATATTTACTGACCGCAGAGATTTAAATTATTGAATGTTGGAGTTAAATATAAGAATTGCGGAACAGAGAAATGTGAGAAATTGTATCTATTTCGATATATTATAATGAATAGTACATCAGCCTATTTCGATATATGCACCAATTTGAGTACTACAACTTTTTTACATGACTTACTTGAGTACCATAACTTTTTTTCCGATCACTATAATGTCATATAACTTTCCAATCAATCATTCCAGTAACATAAATATTTAAAAGTGTTCATCCCAAGTGCCATACTGTATTGGATTTTTAGCTCTTGGGATGAACATTTTAAAAAAAATTTAAGGCACTCGAGTGATCGATTGACAATTATAATACTCAAGTGAACTTTGCTTTTTATTAAGTGACACTCAAGTTATCGAGAAAAGAGTTACAACACTCAAGTGATTGAAATTGTTGAATTAGCTAGTAAATGAATCTTCCTTGTAAGTATAACTAGTTAAAGAAAGGCATTTGATGAAACTTGACTCAGCTATTAGTAATTTCATTAGTATGCACGAGAAGTAAATTGCTGGTCAAAATAACATTTAAAAGCACCTTAAGTCAAAAAGTGCCCACAGATTCAATATAGAGACCTACCACGTCAATAAATACTAAACCATAAAAATCCAGATATTTTGGGCCATCCTTGAACTCAAATGGCGTTCCGATTTTGATAGATTGAAAAGTATAAACTCATAAATATTTTGATATTTCTTTCCAAAAGCGGCATCCTTGTGGGGTTTCAACGGTGAATGTGAAGTGGGTTTTTTTTTTTTGGAATTTAGACATTTAATGCCCCCGTATTTATGTCACATATTTAGTGACCGTAGAGATTTAAATTGTTGAATGTTGGAGTTCAATATGAGAATTGCGGAAGAGAGAAATGTGAGAAATTGTATATATTTCGATATATTATAATGAATAGTACATCAACCTATTTCAACATATGCACTCACTTGAGTACCGTAATTTTTTTACATGACTTACTTGAGTATCATAACTTTTTTTTCGATCATTATAATGTCATATAACTTTCCAATTAGTCAATCCAGTGCCATATATATTTGAAAGTGTTCATCCCAAGTGCCATACTGTATTGGATTTTTAGCTGTTGGATGAACATTTTAAAAAATTTAAACCACTCCAGTGATCGTTTGACAATTACAATACTCAAGTGAACTTTTTTTTTAGTAAGGGACACTCAAGTTATCGAGAAAAGAGTTACAATACTCAAGTGATTCAAATTGTTGAATTAGCTAGTAAATGATTTTTTTTTTTTTTTGGTAAGGTAAGATGTGAATGATTCTTCCTTGTAAGTATAACAAGTTAAAGAAAGGCATTTGATTAAACTTGACTCAGCTCTTAGTAATTCCATTAGTATGAACGAGAAGTAAATTGCTGATCAAAATAGCATTTAAAAACACCTTAAGTCAAAAAGTGCCCACAGATTCAATATAGAGACCTACCATATCAATAAATACTAAACCATAAAAAACCAGATATTTTGGGCCATCCTTGAACACAAATAGTGTTCCGATTTTGATAGATTGAAAAGCATAAACTCATAAATATTCTGATATTTCCTTCCAAAAGCGGCATGCTTGTGGATTTTCAACAGTGACTATGAAGTGGGTTTTTTTTTTTTTGGAATTTAGAGATTTAATGCCCCCGTATTTATGCCACATATTTAGTGACCGTAGAGATTTAAATTATTGAATGTTGGAGTTAAATATAAGAATTGCGGAAGAGAGAAATGTGAGAAATTGTATAAATTTCGATATTTTATAATGAATAGTACATCAGCCTATTTCGATATATGCACTAACTTGAGTACTATAACTTTTTTACATGACTTACTTGAGTACCATAACTTCCTTTCCGATCACTATAATGTCATATAACTTTCCAATCAATCATTCCAGTGCCATAAATATTTAAAAGTGTTCATCCCAAGTGCCATACTGTATTGGATTTTTAGCTGTTGGATGAACATTTTAAAATATTTAAACCACTCAAATGATTGTTTGACAATTATAATACTCAAGTGAACTTTTTTTTAAGTAAGCGACACTCAAGTTATCGAGAAAAGAGTTACAACACTCAAGTGATTCAAATTGTTGAATTAGCTAGTAAATGAATCTTCCTTGTAAGTATAACAAGTTAAAGAAAGGCATTTGATTAAACTTGACTCAGCTCTTACTAATTCCATTAGTATGCACGAGAAGTAAATTGCTGGTCAAAATAGCATTTAAAAACATCTGAAGTCAAAAAGTGCCCACAGTTTCAATATAGAGATCTACCACGTCAATAAATACTAAACCATAAAAAACCAGATATTTTGGGCCATCCTTGAACTCAAATGGCGTTTCGATTTTGATAGATTGAAAAGTATAAACTCAAAAATATTCTGATATTTCCTTCCAAAAGCGAGATGCCTGTGGGTTTTCAACGGTGACTGTGAAGTGGGTTTTTTTTTTGGAATTTAGAGATTTAATGCCCCCGTATTTATGTCACATATTTAGTGATCGCAGAGATTTAAATTATTGAATGTTGGAGTTAAATATAAGAATTGTGGAATAGAGAAATGTAAGAAATTTGATATATTTCGATATATTATAATGAATAGTACATCAGCCTATTTCGATATATGCATTCACTTGAGTACCGTAATTTTTTTACATGACTTTCTTGAGTATCATAACTTTTTTTCCGATCACTATAATGTCATATAACTTTCCAATTAGTGAATCCAGTGCCATAAATATTTAAAAGCGTTCATCCCAAGTGCCATACTGTATTGGATTTTTAGCTCTTGGGATGAACATTTTAAAAAATTTAAGGCACTCAAGTGATCGATTGACAATTATAACACTCAAGTGAACTTTTTTTTTAATAAGCGATACTCAAGTTATCAAGAAAAGAGTTACAACACTCAAGTGATTGAAATTGTTAAATTAGCTAGTAAAAGAATCTTCCTTGTAAGTATAACCAGTTAAAGAAAGGCACTTGATGAAACTTGACTCAGCTCTTAGTAATTCCATTAGTATGCACGAGAAGTAAATTGCTGGTCAAAATAGCATTTAAAAACACCTTAAGTCAAAAAGTGCCCACAGATTCAATATAGAGACCTACCTTATCAATACATACAAAATTATAAAAAACCAGATATTTTGGGTCATCCTTGAACTCAAATGGCGTTCCGATTTTGATAGATTGAAAAGTATAAACTCATAAATATTCTGATATTTCCTTCCAAAAGTGAGATGCCTGTGGGTTTTCAACGGTGACTGTGAAGTGGGTTTTTTTCTTGGAATTTAGAGATTTAATGCCCCCGTATTTATGTCACATATTTAGTGACTGTAGAGATTTAAATTATTGAATGTTGGAGTTAAATATAAGAATTGCATAATAGAGAAATGTGAGAAATTGTATATATTTCGATATATTATAATGAATAGTACATCAGCCTATTTTGATATATGCATTCACTTGAGTACCGTAACTTTTTTACATGACTTACTTGAGTACCATAACTTTTTTTCCGATCACTATAATATCATATAGCTTTCCAATCAATCATTCTAGTAACATAAATATTTAAAAGTGTTCATCCCAAGTGCCATACTGTATTGGATTTTTAGCTCTTGGGAAGAACATTTTAAAAAATTTAAGGCACTCGAGTGATGGATTGACAATTATAATACTCAAGTGAACTTTTTTTTTTATTAAGCGACACTTAAGTTATCGAGAAAAGAATTACAACACTCAAGTGATTGAAATTATTGAATTAGCTAGTAAATGAATCTTCCTTGTAAGTATAACCAGTTAAATAAAGGCATTTGATGAAACTTGACTCAGCTCTTAGTACTTCCATTAGTATGCACAAGAAGTAAATTGCTGGTCAAAATAGCATTTAAAAACACCTCAAGTCAAAAAGTGCCCACAGATTCAATATAAAGACCTACCACATCAATAAATACTAAACCATAAAAAACCAGATATTTTGGGCCATCCTTGAACTCAAATGGCATTCCGATTTTGATAGATTGAAAGCTATAAACTCATAAATATTATGATATTTCCTTCCAAAAGCGGCATGCTTGTGAGGTTTCAACGGTGACTGTGAAGTGGGTTTTTTTTTGGAATTTAGAGATTTAATGCCCTGTATTTATGTCACGTATTTAGTGACCGTTGAGATTTAAATTATTGAATGTTGGAGTTAAATATAAGAATTGCAGAAGTGAGAAATGTGAGAAATTATATATATTTCGATATATTATAATGAATAGTACATGAGCCTATTTCGATATATGCATTCACTTAAGTACCGTAACTTTTTTACATGACTTACTTGAGTGCCATAACTTTTTTTTCGATCACTATAATATCATGTAACTTTCCATTTAGTCATTCCAGTGCCATAATGTCACGCCTCGCACTCTTTGGTGCGCCACATCCCTCGTAAAGATCGATTCATGTGCGACGTCCAAGGATGCGTCGCCGATCGAACGCCCAACATAGAGATTTAAAGCACATGCGGAAGCAAATCAAACATCCGTACAGGACTATAACACCAAACCAAGGATAGGCACAAACAAAAACATGATTACAAAATAAACACTTGTATTACTATGGGAAACCACATACAATATTCATATAGAGCCCGCTCTCAAAATCAAAAGCGATTCACGACCACTAACGTCAAAATGGGGGACACGCGACTCGGCGGTTAAGCACTATAACTAGCTGGGGCTCCTCCCAAAACACATCGGTACACTTGCCATCCTCAAGGCTAGGGGTCTAAAAATGTGGTTTAAACAACAATGAGAATAATCTCAGTGAGTAATTCCCTAAACGTAAACTAGGTTAACGTGCACCTCCTGACGAGTACTAAATAACGCATAATTCAAGACATAAGCTGACTCAGGCCCTCGGGCCTAAATCTAAATTTTTACTTGACCCTACAGGTTAGGCATGATATATATATATAATCACAACTATACCATAAAAAATTAGATCGCGGCACATATACACATATCACTCAGTCCCGATGTATGTAATGCACATGCTCATGTTCGCACTCATGTTCATGCCTCATCAATACATTAACGCACACTTCCATATTAGCATTCGGCCATTTATCAATTTCTCCTTCAACCCGCGTTAAACGCATCAGGTTCAATACTTCGAGATCGATATCTGGCCCGCGTAATACGGATCAGACTCATGATACATTGCCCGTGTAAAATGCCTCAGGTTGGTCATCTTCCGGTAAATCGGGCATCGTCCCGCGTAACACGCCTCAGGACAGGTTCACTACCTCGCGTAAAATGCATCAGAGTTTATTGTGATCACACATTCACAGGCATCAATTTTTATCTGAACCCCGCGTAATACGGATTAGGGCATTTTAGGCGATCACAATGCACATGTCACTCGGGCACACTTGTAAATGCACATGCCGTGCTAATGCTCGTAACGCACACCCATGACTACAACAATCACACTTGCGCATTCACACATTTCACAATGAGCATTTAATATCGCTACACCACTTGTTCAATTCGTCGCGCAATATGCTCAGACCACAATTCATTACACCCAACCACATATTAGTACAACCATGGAATCAATACAAGTACCCGTGCATGGTGCACAATTCACAAACATAATCACACAACTAGTTCAATAAGAATTCGCGCATTCGAGGCCTACCAAGCTAATTCATTCCTAGTCCCACTAGACTTGCGACATGGCATCATCAAATTAATCACAAATAAGGCTCAATTAGCCCGTCAATTGCACATTGCGATCATCCCCAGTAATTGCACGGTTAAACCTCAAATTGATCGCACCACGCCCAAATTAAATATCGTCGTGGGCAGCCACTATACTGCAATTTCTAAGCTAATAATTATCGCCAAAATGCTCCATTATGCTCCTCAAATATCATTCTAATTAGCCACCACGAGACCAAATAAGGGGCGCACTATAATCCACATTTCAAACTCGAACTTTCCCCAAACTTGGGCCGTTCCGATCCAAATTTGTCCAGCCCATGTACAGCGCCTCTCGAGCCACTAAACCTCCATTAATTCATCCTACTAATCCACCGAATCAACCACAATAACAGCCCCTAATTACCTCCACAATTTAACTCCCAAATTATCCTAATGAACCCCTAAAACCCGTTTAGAAATGCAATTTATCCTAATTAGGGTTTAGAGTCAAACTCACTCGGTGTTCTAAGCTACAAATTGGGTTGAGCAAGTGCCAATGGCGGCTGGACAGTGGCGGTACTGCGCCGGAACAGTGGCACGGAGCGGCGGCTCCGACGAACGGCGCGAGCGGCGACGACGGTCTAGGCGATTCCACGACCTAGAGAGGGAGAGAGGGGCATGGCCAAATTGAGAGAGAGAAGTGAGACGGCTGAACGAGGTGTTGGATCCGCACCGGAACAGTCCCGGCAGAGGCGGAGCTCTTCCAGCGAAGGGCCTTCCACGGCCAAAACGAAGAGAGGAAGAGAGAGGGAAGGGGGCTCACGGGTTGGAGAGGGAAGGGGGCTGCCAGCTGAGGTGAGAGGAACGGTAGCTCACGGCGGCGGCATCGAAGGTGGCGACGGCGACGTGGGGTCGACCAGCGAGCGGCGGAGCATCACCGGCGAGCTATGGGCGCGGTCGTGAGCTGGCTGGCTGGGGCGACGGCAACCCGCGGCAGTGGCGGCGAGCTAGGCGACGGAGCGGGGCGAGACGGCCGGGACTTGCCGGACGTTGCGGCGAGCAGTGACGAGTCGAGCTCGTGCGCTTGGGAGAGGAGGAAGGCAACGCCGGGCAAAGTTCCCGCGCGACGCGGCAGCGTGATGACGGCGAGAGGAGGACGGCGGCGTCGGCGGCTGGCAGGGCGGCGTTCGGTGGAGGCGGAAGGCGGTCGAGCGGCGGTCGGTGAGTTGGGCAGGGGCGGAGCAAATCCAGTCGGGGGAGGAAGGAGAGAGGAGGAAGAAGAAGAAGAAGAAGAAGAAGAAAAAGAAAAAGGAAAGAAAGAAAGAGGAGAGAGAGGGTAGTAGAGGGCATGTCTACACGGCGTGGGCGGATGGGACGCATGCTGGGGGGACGTGCGCTCGGAGGAGAGAGAGAGAGAGAGAGAGAGAGAAGAGAAAAAAAAAGTTCAGTCAAATAATTATTGCAACCAATGGCCCAAATTCAAAATTGAAAACGATCTACCGGTCCAAAATAAAACTCAAATATAATAAGGAACAAAGGCCAAATTAATGAAATCGAACTATAACAAGGGAGGTCTACTAGTCCAAATTCGTATCCGGTCGAAAATTCACCTTTCCACTATTCTTGAAAATCTCGATGTTGGTCAAGACAATATCGACACCATTCAATTTATTTCATCTCGAAACTCCTGAAAATCGATTGCCAAGTTCGGGGTCTAAATAACGGTCAAATTTGATCGAGTGCGATTCTAGCGAAATCTCTATTTTAAAAATAAGAACCCGAGAGTGATCAGTTCCCGGGTGAGATTATATTATAAGCGCATTCACGAATTAGACGTTTTATAAATCCCAAAAATGGGCCGAAATTCGAGATGTCAATCATAAATATTTAAAAGTGTTCATCCCAAGTTTCATACTGCATTGGATTTTTGGCTCTTGGGATGAATATTCTAAAAAATTTAAGGTACTCAAGTGATCAATTGACAATTATAATACCCAAGTGAACCTTTTTTTTAAAAAGCGACACTCAAGTTATCGAGAAAAGAGTTACAACACTCAAGTGATTGAAATTGTTGAATTAGCTAGTAAATGAATCATCCTTGTAAGTATAACCAGTTAAAGAAAGGCATTTGATGAAACTTGACTCGGCTCTTAGTAATTCCATTAGTATGCACGAGAAGTAAATTGCCGGTCAAAATAGCATTTAAAAACACCTTAAGTCAAAAAGCGCCCACAGATTCATAATAGAGACCTACCACATCAAAAAATACTAAACCATAAAAAAAAAACCAGATATTTTGGGCCATCCTTGAACTCAAATGGCGTTCCGATTTTGATAGATTGCAAAGTATAAACTCATAAATATTCTTATATTTCCTTCCAAAAGCGGCATGCCTGTGGGGTTTCAACAGTGACTATGAAGTGGGTTTTTTTTTTTTGGAATTTAGAGATTTAATTCTCCCGCATTTATGTCACATATTTAGCGACCGTTGAGATTTAAATTATTGAATGTTGGAGTTAAATATAAGAATTGCGGAACAGAGAAATGTGAGAAATTGTATATAACTTTTTTACATGACTTACTTGAGTACCATAATTTTTTTTCCGATCACTATAATGTCATATAACTTTCCAATTAGTCATTCGAGTAACATAACTATTCAAAAGTGTTCATCCCAAGTGCCATACTGTATTAGATTTTTAGCTCTTGGGATGAACATTTTAAAACATTTAAGGCACTCGAGTGATCGATTGACAATTAAAATACTCAAGTGAACTTGTTTTTTAACAAAGCGACACTCAAGTTATCGAGAAAAGAGTTACAACACTCAAGTGATTGAAATTGTTGAATTAACTAGTAAATGAATCTTCCTTGTAAGTATAACCAGTGAAAGAAAGGCATTTGATGAAAGTTGATTCAGCTCTTAGTAATTCCATTAGTATGCACGAGAAGTAAATTGCCGGTCAAAATAGCATTTAAAAATACCTTAAGTCAAAAAGTGCCCACAGATTCAATATAGAGACCTACCATATCAATAAATACTAAACCATAAAAAACCAGATATTTTGGGCCATCCTTGAACTCAAATGGCGTTCCGATTTTGATAGATTGAAAAGTATAAACTCGTAAATATTCTAATATTTCCTTCCAAAGGCGGCATGCCTTTGTGTTTTCAACAGTGACAATGAAGTGGGTTTTTTTTTGGAATTTAGAGATTTAATGCGCTTGTATTTATGTCACATATTTAATGACCGTAGAGATTTAAATTGTTGAATGTTGGCGCTAAATATAAGAATTGCGGAAGAGAGAAATATGAGAAATTGTATATATTTCGATATATTATAATGAATAGTACATCAGCCTATTTCGATATATGAACCAACTTGAGTATTACAACTTTTTTACATGACTTACTTGAATACCATAACTTTTTTTCCGATCACTATAATGTCATATAACTTTCCAATCAATCATTCCAGTGCCATAAATATTTAAAAGTGTTCATCCCAAGTGCCATACTATATTGAATTTTTGGCTCTTGAGATGAACATTTTAAACAATTTAAGGCACTCGAGTGATCGATTGACAATCATAATACTCAAGTGAACTTTTTTTTTAATAAGCTACACTCAAGTTATCGAGAAAGGAGTTACAACACGCAAGTGATTGAAATTGTTGAATTAGCTAGTAAGCAAATCTTACTTGTAAGTATAACCAATTAAAGAAAGGCATTTGATGAAACTTGACTCAGCTCTTAGTAATTCCATTAGTATGCACGAGAAGTAAATTGCTGGTCAAAATAGCATTTACAAACACCTTAAGTCAAAAAGTGCCCACATGTTCAATATAGAGACCTACCACATCAATAAATACTAAACCATAAAAAACTAGGTATTTTGGGCCATCCTTGAACTCAAATGGCGTTCCGATTTTGATAAATTGAAAAGTATAAACTCATAAATATTATGATATTTCCTTCCAAAAGTGGCATCCCTGTGGGTTTTCAACAGTGACTGTGAAGTGAGTTTTTTTTTTTGGAATTTAGAGATTTAATCCCCCTGTATTTATGTCACATATTTGATGACCGGACAGATTTAAATTGTTGAATGTTGGCGTAAAATATAGGAACTACAGAAGAGAGAAATGTGATAAATGGTATATATTTCGATATATTATAATGAGTAGTACATCAGCCTATTTCGATATATGCACCAACTTGAGTATTATAACTTTTTTACATGACTTACTTCAGTACCATAACTTTCTTTCCGATTACTGTAATGTCATATAACTTTCCAATCAATCATTCTAGTGCCATAAATATTTAAAAGTGTTCATCCCAAGTGCCATACTGTATTGGATTTTTAGCTCTCTAGATGAACATTTTAAAAAATTTAAGGCACTCAAGTGATCGATTGACAATCATAATACTCAAGTGAACTTTGTTTTTAATAAGTGACACTCAAGTTATCGAGAAAAGAGTTACAACACGCAAGTGATTGAAATTGTTGAATTAGCTAGTAAACGAATCTTCCTTGTAAGTATAACCAGTTAAAGAAAGGCATTTGATAAAACTTGACTCAGCTCTTAGTAATTCCATTAGTATGCATGAGAAGTAAATTGCTGGTCAAAATAGCATTTAAAAACACCTTAAGTCAAAAAGTGCCCACATATTCAATATAAAGACCTACCACATCAATAAATACTAAACCATAAAAAACCAGATATTTTGGGCCATCTTTGAACTCAAATGGCATTCCGATTTTGATAGATTGAAGAGTATAAACTCATAAATATTATGATATTTCCTTCCAAAAGCGGCATGCCTGTGGGTTTTCAACAGTGACTGTAAAGTGGGTTTTTTTTTTTGGAATTTAGAGATTTAATCCTCCCGTATTTATGTCACATATTTAATAATCGTAGAGATTTAAATTATTAAATGTTGGAGTTAAATATAAGAATTGAGAAAGAGAGAAATGTGAGATATTATATATATTTCCATATATTACAATGAATAGTACATCGGCCTATTTCGATATATGCACCAACTTGAGTAATGTAACTTTTTTACATGACTTACTTGAGTACCATAACTTTCTTTCCGATCACTGTAATGTCATATAACTTTCCAATCAATCATTCTAGCGCGATAAATATTTAAAAGTGTTCATCTCAAGTGCCATACTGTACTGGATTTTTGGCTCTCTAGATGAACATTTTAAAAAAACTTAAGGCACTCAAGTGATCAATTGACAATCATAATACTCAATTGAACTTTTTTTTTCAATAAGCGACACTCAAGTTATCGAGAGAAGAGTTACAACACGTAAGTGATTGAAATTGTTCAATTAGCTAGTAAATGAATGTTCCTTGTAAGTATAACCATTTAAAGAAAGGCATTTGATGAAACTTGACTCAGCTCTTAGTAATTCTATTAGTATGCATAAGAAGTAAATTGCTGGTCAAAATAGCATTTAAAAACACCTTAAGTCAAAAAGTGCCGACATATTCAATATAGAGACCTACCACATCAATAAATACTAAACCATAAAAAATCATATATTTTGGGCCATCCTTGAACTCAAATGGCGTTCTGATTTTGATAGATGGAAAAGTATAAACTCATGAATATTCTGATATTTCCTTCCACAAGCGACATGCCTGTAGGTTTGCAACTGCGACTATTGTCACGCCTCGGACCCCACCGAGCTCGCGACATCAGTACCACGGTCGATAATTTGAATGCGACGTCCCAGGACGCGTCGCCGACCCAAACGAACTACGTAAGCGGAAGTAAAATGAAACAACTCAGACAATAAAACATGACAATGGGATAGAACATCGTAATTTAACAAATACATAACATTAACTTGAATTCACACGGTCATACATTAGGCTGCTAGGGTTAAATCCACCTTCGACATCAAAAGGGAACCGGTGGCTGGGTAGACTACTAATCATGTAAAACGGGAACCTACCAAAAAGGCCTCCTGGCCCTACTCCTAAATGTCCCTACGGTGCCCAATCCGGATCAGATGCTGAGGAGTCTGACTTTGAATCCGAGTCAATCTCGATTGGGTTCTCCTCCTCTCCCTGCTCGACTGCCATGGGTTCCTCTTCGAGCTCGGGCTCGGACTCCTCTTCGGGCTCGGGCTCAAGGACAGGTGTAGGTACAGGACTGGGGTTTCTTAAAGGACTGTCGGGATCTGACACCTCGCCGTTGGGAGCGAACTTGTCCTAGGGCTCCCAACTAACCGCATTCTCTTTGGTATGCCTCAACCCTTCAAAATCTCGAATTGGCCCTGAGTTCATCAATCCCTCCCTATGGGTCCAAGCCAAGTAGTCATGATGCTCCAGCTCATCTCGTCCCACATCTACCCAAACATAAGTGCAATGCCTAATATATGCCTCGCCCGGGTTCAGCCTCGGGTACTTGTCGTCCTCATGCACCATATGCATAGGGACCCCAAAGCGCCTAGGTGGCGCCAAACTCAAGGGCGGGGATTTGGAAATGGTTATATAATAACCGTGAGAACGAGTCTCAATAAGCAATACCCTATACCCCACTTAGGCTAATGCGTACCCAGACAAGTCGTACATGAAATTAAACCGATAACACATATATAAATCACATCAATGGACTTACCTCACCATCCAATCACCTACCCACACTGCACATTAATTATCAGAATAATGAAATAATATCCCGGTAATATAACACAATTGTTCAAGTACATTCACACTCTTGCTCAACCTATCCAACCAATCACCCACACGCACCATCAGTCCATTCGATCAAACATCCACACATACATTTAGCCAAACCAATCAGTCACATCGCACACACTTGTCCAACCAACTTTCCTCTCCCGAACCATCGTCAACACGTCTCAAGTCCGGTCTCACAGACACATAAGTCACACCTTTCGATCAATTCCAATGGCCGCCGTCAACACGTCCCAAGCCATACCATTCAATCAATTCCAGTGGCCACCGTCAACATATCCCAAGCCACGCTGTTCAATCAGTTTCAACGACCGACGTAAACACGTCCCGATCCAACACACCTTTAACAGGCCACCATCAACACGTCTCAAGCCCGCATCCAATTGGCACATCGGCCATTCATGCCTTCACACAGACCGCCGTCAACACGTCCCAAGTCCGTAGCCCTCCGATCAATCCAGGCTTAATTTCCCACTGGCAAGCACACGCCACTCAATTCAATCAATTTCACGCCAAATTACATTAAACAATTTATATTCACAACTCAGTCTAAATTCACAATTCGCCACCTCATTCCACAAACCTGACGTTCAAGTCGGCCACGCACAATTTCCCAAATCAAACATATTACTATCCAATCCAATTAGCACAATTAAACATAACATAATCAAATTAAATCATAAGATAATTAAATTAGAACACGCCCTAGCCGTTCTAACCCGAGACAAGTCAATAAAGTACTCAAAATACTAGGTAGGGTTTAGGAAGTCACTTACCAAGTTTTGGCCTGGGAAAAGTCAACTCGGGCCTAGAATGGCCCTGGTGAACAGTGTCCAACTAGGCATGGGCGCGAGCCAACGGGCACGGGGCTCGGCCACGGCGCTCGGCCACGAGCACAATGTCCGGCCACGGGCACGGGGACGGGCAAGGGGCACGGGCACGAGCACGGCGACGGGCGAGGGGTACGGGCGCGAGCGTGGGCACGGGCGCGGGCGCGGCTTGGCTGGCCGGCTGGACTAGCCAACGGGGCTGCGACCGGCAGCGGCGGTGAGCCGGAAAGGGGGGGAGAAGTTGGCCAGGGTGGTGAGGTGAGAGGGAGAGAAAGAGGGAGGAGGAGGCTGAGGGGGCGCGGACCGGCGGCGGTTGGCTGATGGGGTCGGCGACGACGAGCTGGCTGGGCTCAACGGGTGAAGCAGCTGGACGGGGCGAGCTGACCGGGAGGGAGAAGGAGGAGGGTAAAAGGAGGGGTGGCGGCTGCTAAGGGCGGTGGCGACAGGTCGAAGGCAGCGGCCGGACGGCGCGCCGGCAAGCTCGGCAAGCGTCGGGCAGCGGCGGCGAGCTCGCTGTTGCGTGCACAAGGGAGGAGAAGAGGGCGGCCGGGGCGACTGGCTGACGGCGTGACGACGGCGGAGATGTCGGGCGGCACGGCGCGGCGGTCGAGCTGGCGACAGCGGCGCGCGACGGCCAAGCGAGCTCAGGCGGTAGTCGGCAAGCAGAACAGGAACAAGCAAAGCCAATCGGGACGGAGAAGGAAGAAGGGAGAGGAAGGAGAGAGAAGAAAGAAGAAGAAGAGAAAGAAGGAGAGAGGAGAGAGAAGGGAGACAGAGGGGGGCCTGCATGGGTCAGAGGGAGGGGATGTGTGCATGGGGAAGGGAAACGTGCACGGCAGAGGGGAAGAGGGAGAGGGAGAGAGAGAGAGAGAGAGAGAGAGAGAGAGAGAGAGACACGCGCGGGAGAGGGTGTGGGTGGCGCGGCAGAGGAGAGAGAGAGAGAGAGAGAGAAAAGAAAGGAAAAGACAATTTTTTTTATTTTTCGAGCGCGATTTAACGGACACGGTTCAAACTAAAAATCGACCCAACGGTCCCGGTTCAAATTCGGAAAATGGCCTAACAGTCCACAAAAAATCCCAATAATAATATAGGGCAAAAATGCCAAAATAAAATAGCCCAAGACAAACTATGAGGGAGGTCTGCTAGCCCAAATTCGCACCCGGTCAAAAATTTACTTTCTCATCATTCCTGATAATCTCGACGCTGGCCACAATAATATCGACACCGTCCAATTTATTTCGTCCCGAAACTCCCAAAAATCGATTGCCAAATTCGGGGTCTAAATAACGGTCAAATTCGATTGAGTGCGATTCTAGCAAAATCTCTACTTTAAAAATAAGAACCCGAGAGTGATCAGTACCCGGGCGAGATTATCTTATAAACGTACTGGCGAATTACACGTTTTATAAATCCAAAAAATGAGTCGAAATTCAAAATGTCACAACTATAAAATAAGTTTTTTTTTTTTGGAATTTAGAGATTTAATGCCCCCGTATTTATGACACATATTCAGTGACCGTAGAGATTTAAATTATTGAATGTTGAAGTTAAATATAAGAATTACGAAAGAGAGAATTGTGAGAAATTGTATATATTGCGATATATTATAATGAATAATACATCAACCTAATTCGATATATGCACCAACTCGAGTACTGTAACTTTTTTACATGACTTACATGAGTACCATAACTTTTTTTCCAATCACTATAATGTCATTTAACTTTCCAATCAGTCATTCCAGTGCCATAAATATTTAAAAGTGTTCATGCCAAGTACCATGCTCTATTGGATTTTTGGCTCTTGGGATGAACATGTTAAAAAATTTAAGGCACTCGAGTGATCGAATGACAATTATAATACTCAAGTGAACTTTTTTTTTTATTAACCGACACTCAAGTTATCGAGAAAAGAGTTACAACACTCAAGTGATTGAAATTGTTGAATTAGCTAGTAAATGAATCTTCCTTGTAAATATAACCAGGTAAAGAAAGGCATTTTATAAAACTTGACTCAGCTCTTGGTAATTCCATTAATATGCATGAGAAGTAAATTGCTGGTCAAAATAGCATTTAAAAACACCATATATCAAAAAGTGTCCACATATTCAATATAGAGACCTACCACATCAATAAATACTAAACAATAAAAAACCAGATATTTTGGGCCATCCTTGAACTCAAATGGCGTTCCGATTTTGATAGATTGAAAAGTATAAACTCATAAATATTCTGATATTTCCTTGCAAAAGCCTCATGCCTGTGGGTTTTCAACAGTGAATGTGAAGTGGGTTTTTTTTTGGAATTTAGAGATTTAATGCCACCGTATTTATGCCACATATTTAATGACCGTCGAGATTTAAATTATTATATGTTGGAGTTAAATATAAGAATTGGGAAAGAGAGAAATGTGAGATATTATATATACTTCGATATATTATAATGAATAGCACATCAGCCTATTTCGATATATGCATTCACTTGAGTACTGTAACTTTTTTACATGACTTACTTCAATTCCACAACTTTTTTTTCGATCACTATAATGTCATATAACTTTCCAATCAGTCATTCAAGTAACATAAATATTGAAAAGTGTTCATCCTAAGTGTCATATTGTATTGGATTTTTAGCTCTTGGGATGAACATTTTAAAAAATTTAAGGCACTCAAGTGATCGATTGACAATTATAATACTCAAGTGAACTTTTTTTTTAATAAAGCGACACTCAAGTTATCGAGAAAAGAGTTACAACACTCAAGTGATTGAAATTGTTGAATTAGCTAGTAAATGAATCTTCCTTGTAAGTATAACCAGTTAAAGAAAGGCATTTGATGAAACTTGACTCAACTCTTAGTAATTCCATTAGTATGCAAGAGAAGTAAATTGCTTGTCAAAATAGCATTTAAAAAAACCTTAATTCAAAAAGTGCCCAATGATTTAATATAGAGACCTACCACATCAATAAATACTAAACCATAAAAAACCACATATTTTGGGCTATCCTTGAACTCAAATGGGGTTCCGATTTTGATAGATTGAAAAGTATAAACTCATAAATATTCTCATATTTCCTTCCAAAAGCAGCATGCATGTTGGTTTTCAACAGTGACTATGAAGTTGGTTTTTTTTTGGAATTTAGGCATTTAATGCCCCTGTATTTATGTCGCATATTTAATGACCGTAGAGATTTAAATTATTAAGTGTTGGAGTTAAATATAAGAATTGGGAAAGAGAGAAATGTGAGATATTAGATATATTTCCATATATTATAATGAATAGTACATCAACGTATTTCCATATATGCACCAACTTGAGTGCTGTAACTTTTTTGCATGGCTTACTTCAGTATCATAACTTCCTTTCTAATCACTATAATGTCATATAACTTTCCAATACATCTTTCCAGTGCCATAAATATTTAAAAGCGTTCATCCCAAGTGCCATACTGTATGGGATTTTTGGCTCTTGAGATAACATTTTAAAATATTTAAGGCACTCAAGTGATCGATTCACAATCATAATACTCAAGTGAACTTTTTTTCCAATGAGCGACACTCAAGTTATCGAGAAAAAAGTTACAACACTCAAGTGATTGAAATTGTGGAATTAGAGAGTAAATGAATCTTCCTTGTAAGTATAACCAGTTAAAGAAAGGCATTTGATGAAATTTGACTCAACTCTTAGTAGTTCCATTAGTATGCAAGAGAAGTAAATTGCTGGTCAAAATAGCATTTAAAATCACCTTAAGTCACAAAGTTCACACAGATTCAATATAGAGACCTACCACATCAATAAATACTAAACCATAAAAAACCAGATATTTTGGGCCATCCTTGAACTCAAATGGGGTTCCGATTTTGATAGATTGAAAAGTATAAACTCATAAATATTCTGATATTTCCTTCCAAAAGCGGCATGCCTGTGGGTTTTCAACAGTGACTATGAAGTTGGTTTTTTTTTGGAATTTAGACATTTAATGCCCCTGTATTTATGTTGCATATTTAATGACCGTAGAGATTTAAATTATTAAATGTTGGAGTTAAATATAAGAATTGGGAAAGAGAGAAATGTGAGATATTATATATATTTCCATATATTATAATGAATAGTACATCAACCTATTTCAATAGATGCACCAACTTTAGTGCTCTAACTTTTTTGCATAACTTACTTCAGTATCATAACTTCCTTTCCGATCACTATAATGTCATATAACTTTCCAATACATCTTTCCAGTGCCATAAATATTTAAAATTGTTCATCTCAAGTGCCATACTGTATTGGATTTGTGGCTCTTGAGATAACATTTTAAAATATTTAAGGCACTCCAGCGATCGATTGACAATCATAATGCTCAAGTGAATTTTTTTTCCAATGAGCGACACTCATGTTATCGAGAAAAGAGTTACAACACTCAAGTGATTGAAATTATTGAATTAGCTAGTAAATGAATTTTCCTTGTAAGTATAACCAGTTAAAGAAAGGCATTTGATAAAACTTGACTCAGCTCCTAGTAATTCCATTAGTTTGCACGAGAAGTAAATTGCTGGTCAAAATAGCATTTAAAAACACCTTAAGTCAAAAAGTGCCCATAGATTCAATATAGAGACCTAACAATGAATAAATACTACACCATAAAAAAAACCAGATATTTTGGGCCATCCTTGACCTCAAATGGCGTTCCGATTTTGATAGATTGAAAAGTATAAACTCATAAATATTCTGATATTTCCTTCCAAAAGCGGCATGCCTGTGGGTTTTCAACAGTGACAATGAAGTTGGTTTTTTTTTGGAATTTAGACATTTAATGCCCCCGTATTTATGTCGCATATTTAATGACCGTAGAGATTTAAATTATCAAATGTTGGAGTTAAATATAAGAATTGGGAAAGAGAGAAATGTGAGATATTATATATATTTCCATATATTATAATGAATAGTACATCAACCTATTTCAATATATGTACCTACTTTAGTGCTCTAACTTTTTTGCATGACTTACTTCAGTATCATAACTTCCTTTTCGATCACTATAATGTCATATAACTTTCCAATACATCTTTCCAGTGCCATAAATATTTAAAAGTGTTCATCCCAAGTGCCATACTGTATTTGATTTGTGGCTCTTGAGATAACATTTTAAAATATTTAAGGCACTCCAGCGATCGATTGACAATCATAATGCTCAAGTGAACTTTTTTTCCAATGAGCGACACTCATGTTATTGAGAAAAGAGTTACAACACTCAAGTGATTGAAATTGTTGAATTAGCTAGTAAATGAATCTTCCTTGTAAATATAACCAGTTAAAGAAAGGCATTTGATGAAACTTGACTCAGCTCTTAGTAATTCCATTAGTATGCACGAGAAGTTAATTGCCGATCAAAATAGCATTTGAAAACACCTTAAGTCAAGAAGTGCCCACCGATTCAATATAGAGACCTACCACATCAATAAATACTAAACCATAAAAAACCACATATTTTGGGCTATCCTTGAACTCAAATGGCGTTCGGATTTTGATAGATTGAAAAGTATAAACTTATAAATATTCTGATATTTCCTTCCAAAAGCGGCATGCCTGTGGGTTTTCAACAGTGACTATGAAGTTGGTTTTTTTTTGGAATTTATACATTTAATGCCCCTGTATTTATGTTGCATATTTAATGGCTGTAGAGATTTAAATTATTAAGTGTTGGAGTTAAATATAAGAATTGGGAAAGAGAGAAATGTGAGATATTAGATATATTTCCATATATTATAATGAATAGTACATCAACCTATTTCCATATATGCACCAACTTGAGTGCTGTAACTTTTTTGCATGACTTACTTCAGTATCATAACTTCCTTTCCGATCACTATAATGTCATATAACTTTCCAATACATCTTTCCAGTGCCATAAATATTTAAAAGTGTTCATCCCAAGTGCCATACTGTATTGGAATTTTGGCTGTTGAGATAACATTTTAAAATATTTAAGGCACTCAAGTGATCGATTCACAATCATAATACTCAAGTGAATGTTTTTTACAATGAGCGACACTCAAGTTATCGAGAAAAGAGTTACAACACTCAAGTGATTGAAATTGTTGAATTAGATAGTAAATGAATCTTCCTTGTAAGTATAACCAGTTAAAGAGCATGCACGAGAAGTAAATTGCTGGTCAAAATAGCATTTAAAAACACCTTAAGTCAAAAAGTGCCCACAGATTCAATATAGAGACCCACCACTTCACTAAATACTAAACCATAAAAAAATCAGATAGTTTGGGCCATCCTTGAACTCAAATGGCGTTCCGATTTTGATAGATTGAAAAGTATAAACTCATAAATATTCTGATATTTCCTTCCAAAAGCGGCATGCCTGTGGGTTTTCAACAGTGACTGTGAAATGTGTTTTTTTTGGAATTTAGAGATTTAATTAATGCCTCCGTATTTATGTCACATATTTAATGACCGTAGAGATTGAAATTATTAAATGTTGGAGTTAAATATAAGAATTGGGAAAGAGAGAAATGTGAGATATTATATATATTTCCATTTATTATAATGAATAGTACATCAACCTATTTCGATATATGCACGAACTTGAGTACTGTCACTTTTTTACATGACTTACTTAAGTACCATAACTTTTTTTCCGATCACTATAATGTCATATAACTTTCCAATCAGTCATTGAAGTAACATAAATATTGAAAAGTGTCCATCCCAAGTGCCATACTGTATTGGATTTTTAGCTCTTGGGATGAACATTTTAAAAAAATTAAGGCACTCGAGTGATCGATTAACAATTATAATACCCAAGTGAACTTTTTTTTTAATAAAGCGACACTCAAGTTATCGAGAAAAGAGTTACAACACTCAAGTGATTGAAATTGTTGAATTAGCTAGTAAATGAATCTTCCTTGTAAGTATAACAAGTTAAAGAAAGGCATTTGATGAAATTTGACTCAACTCTTAGTAATTCCATTAGTATGCAAGAGAAATAAATTGCTGGTCAAAATAGCATTTAAAATCTCCTTAAGTCAAAAAGTTCCCACAGATTCAATATAGAGACCTACCACATCAATAAATACTAAACCATAAAAAACTAGGTATTTTGGGCCATCCTTGAACTCAAATGGGGTTCCGATTTTGATAGATTAAAAAGTATAAACTCATAAATATTCTGATATTTCCTTCCAAAAGCGGCATGCCTGTGGGTTTTCAACAGTGACAATGAAGTTGGTTTTTTTTTGGAATTTAGACATTTAATTCCCCCGTATTTATGTCGCATATTTAATGACCGTAGAGATTTAAATTATTAAATGTTGGAGTTAAATATAAGAATTGGGAAAGAGAGAAATGTGAGATATTATATATATTTCCATATATTATAATGAATAGTACGTCAGCCTATTTCAATATATGCACCAACTTTAGTGCTGTAACTTTTTTGCATGACTTACTTCAGTATCATAACTTCCTTTTCGATCACTATAATGTCATATAACTTTCCAATACATCTTTCCAGTGCCATAAATATTTAAAAGTGTTCATCCCAATTGCCATACTGTATTGGATTTGTGGCTCTTGAGATAGCATTTTAAAATATTTAAGGCACTCCAGTGATCGATTGACAGTCATAATACTCAAGTGAACTTTTTTTCCAATGAGCGACACTCATGTTATCGAGAAAAGAGTTACAACACTCAAGTGATTGAAATTGTTGAATTAGCTAGTAAATGAATCTTCCTTGTAAGTATAACCAGTTAAAGAAAGGCATTTGATGAAACTTGACTCAGCTCTTAGTAATTCCATTAGTTTGCACGAGAAGTAAATTGCTGGTCAAAATAGCATTTCAAAACACCTTAAGTCAAAAAGTGCCCACAGATTCAATATAGAGACCTACCACATCAATAAATACTAAACAATAAAAAACCAGATATTTTGGGCCATCCTTGAACTCAAATGGCGTTCCGATTTTGGTAGATTGAAATGTATAAACTCATAAATATTCTGATATTTCCTTCCAAAAGCGGCATGCCGGTGGGTTTTTTTTTTGGAATTTAGAGATTTAATGCCCCCTTATTTATGTCACATATTTAATGACCGTAGAGTTTTAAATTATTAAATGTTGGAGTTAAATATAAGAATTGGGAAAGAGAGAAATGTGAGATATTATATATATTTTCATATATTATAATGAATAGTACATCAGCCTATTTCGATATATGCACGAACTTGAGTACTGTAACTTTTTTACATGACTTACTTCAGTACCATAACTTTTTTTCCGATCACTATATTGTCATATAACTTTCCAATCAGTCATCCCAGTAACATAAATATTGAAAAGTTTTCATCCCAAGTGCCATACTGTATTGGATTTTTAGCTCTTGGGATGAACATTTTAAAAAATTTAACGCACCCGAGTGATCGATTGACAATTATAATACTCAAGTGAACTTTTTTTTTAACAAAGCGACACTCAAGTTATCGAGAAAAGAGTTACAACACTCAAGTGATTGAAATTGTTGAATTAGCTAGTAACATTTGATGAAACTTGACTAGACTTTTAGCAATTCCATTAGTATGCACGAGAAGTAAATTGATGGTCAAAATAGCATTTAAAAACACCTTAAGTCAAAAAGTGCCCACAGATTCAATATAGAGACCTACCACATCAATAAATGCTATACCATAAAAAAACCAAATATTTTGGGCCATCCTTGAACTCAAATGGCGTTCTGATTTTGATAGATTGAAAAGTATAAACTCATAAATATTCTGATATTTCCTTTCAAAAGCGGGATGCCTGTGGGTTTTCAACAGTGACTATGAGGTGGGTTTTTTTTTGTGGAATTTAGAGCTTTAATGCCCCCGTATTTATGTCACATATTTAATGACCGTAGAGATTGAAATTATTAAATGTTGGAGTTAAATATAAGAATTAGGAAAGAGAGAAATGTGAGATATTATACATATTTCCATATATTATAATGAATAGTACATCAGCCTATTTCAATATATGCACCAACTTGAGTACTGTATCTATTTTACATGACTTACTTCAGTACCATAACTTCCTTTCTGATCACTATAATGTCATATAACTTTCCAATCAATTATTCTAGTACCATAAATATTCAAAAGTGTTCATCCCACGTGCCATACTGTATTGGATTTTTGGCTGTTGAGATGAACATTTTAAAAAATTTAAGGCACTCAAGTGATCGATTGACAATCATAATACTCAAGTGAACTTTTTTTTCAATAAGCGACACTCATGTTATCAAGAAAAGAGTTACAACACTCAAGTGATTGAAATTGTTGAATTAGCTAGTAAATGAATCTTCCTTGTAAATATAACGAGTCAAAGAAAGGCATTTGATGAAACTTGACTCAGCTCTTAGTAATTCCATTAGTATGCACGAGAAGTAAATTGCTAGTCAAAATAGCATTTAAAAACACCTTAAGTCAAAAAGTGCCCATAGATTCAATATAGAGACCTACCACGTCAATAAATACTAAATCATAAAAAACCGGATATTTTGGGCCATCCTTGAACTCAAATAGCGTTCCGATTTTGATAGATTGAAAAGTATAAACTCATAAATATTCTGATATTTCCTTCCAAAAGCAGCATGCCTGTGGGTTTTCAACAATGACTATGAAGTGGGTTTTTTTTTTGGAATTTAGAGATTTAATTAACGCCCCCGTATTTATGTCAGATATTTAATGACCGTAGAGATTTAAATTATTAAATGTTGGAGTTAAATATAAGAATTGGGAAAGAAAGAAATCTGAGATATTATATATATATTTCCATATATTATAATGAATAGTACATTAGCCTATTTATAGGCTTTATGAGAGACTATATAGAGAAAACCAACATAAATATTCTAATTATCTGTAATATAGGAAAATGTCCTAGAAAATTATCTGAATTATCTCTAACAGTTGGGAAGGCCGGTCACCCTATAAATAGGAGCACATTGTTACACACAGAGGTATCCAAGGAAAGCGTATAGAATAAGAGGAACTGATCAATATGCTTGAGCCTTCTGAAATATCTGGAGACATGAACATGAAGAGACCCTGCGTGGCCGCAATGCTTCTAGTTTTTCTCCTCTTCACTATGTGTAATCGTTTCTCTCCTTATCCCTCTCCCATTTTCACCATCTTCGATTTCCTTCTCGAAGAAGGATGATACGTCATGATTAAGGAACTTATAACAAGATTGTGTTTTCTTTACGGGTTCAATCGTTTGAAGTTTTGTCTCCTAATGACAGGCAATTATGAAGTGGAGGCTGAGAATAGATGCGTGCTGTATGGGACAGCACCGGGCGGTTGCCAGGCTGCTCCGTGTCAAGCCTTTTGTGACAAATACTATGGTGATAAGCATCCCGGCGGGGTTTGCAGCGGGAATTATTGCTTATGTTTCTATATTTGTTAAATCCCTAGAGGCCTTTGGCCCAGTGCCAGAGACACCAGGACTTCTGTTCCAAATGCAATAAACTCTCCCTTCAGATCAAAAGGAAGGTCTCTTTCGGGTTATTTTGGTCACATATTATTTACTGTGTTTGCTCTGAAATTGAACTAGCATCAAGTTTCGGGTCAACAGAATTTTCATGCTCGATGATGAATAAGTCCATCACGGAATTTAAGAGAGGCCAACGTAAAGGATTAATTCGTCGGCCATTCTTAACGAGGTCTATTTAATCAGCTCTTGCCACTTGGTGCCTTTGCAACTCCTATCTTCTTGCTCAAAGGAAGCAAATAAGACCACCTAGACTAACCTTATTGAAAGATTGAGAAAAAGTCCTACACCTATAAACTAACCTTATTGTAAGACCACTTGGCGTGGTCGCCGGTTTGTGGTAAATGTGGCACAAATCTACTAGTTTGGGACATTTTGTAACAGGAAAATTATATTGGGCTAAATGTGACATGGCTATACCAATTTGAGATTTTTTTATGATCCGAAAATTAGTTTGAGTAGATGTGACACATGTGTACCAGTTTGTAATCTTAATTTAGTAATATTAACCCCAAACTTTAATATGTAATTGCGTATCAAGTAAATCTACTTACCATATCAGATTTTTCTTATTGAAAATTATCAAAACTTAGGATTAATTAATAATCCACTTGTACGTTTGGCTTTTTTCAATAACACATTCCCATTGATTCTTACTCTTTCCCTCCTCTCCATGATAAAGAAATTGCAGCAATGCTTCTGCTTGCGCTCCCAATTCCATTTCTATTCCGCTTCTTTCCAATTGTCATCACTTTTGTTATACAAGGGTCCTTGCAATGGAAGGAACATTTTATCCATTTCTCTTTCTCCCAAAAAGTACGGTAAAAGAAGTGATATTGTTTCGCTAATTTTATCCTGTTGAAAATCTTTCATCGAACGCTACGTTTTGGATTTTATTAAAGGAGACTAGG
Organism: Syzygium syzygioides; assembly: GCA_031216285.1. Taxonomy (NCBI): domain Eukaryota; kingdom Viridiplantae; phylum Streptophyta; class Magnoliopsida; order Myrtales; family Myrtaceae; genus Syzygium; species Syzygium syzygioides. The sequence continues at coordinate 45,430,033 of CM062249.1, read as the reverse complement.
GTCTTGAATCAAGCTCGGACAGAAAATGTCAAATGTGTCTATTAAACCCAACTTGTGCCTTACAACTTAACTTGATAATATACCTGTAACATTCTAAATTTCGACCCATTTTCGGGATCAATAAAGTGTAAATGATTTCTCATTTAATTTTAGAAAGTCTCGCCCGGACCTAATCAATCACGGGATACTAACCTTATGGGAAAGGCTAAATAGGAATGGGTACGTGGACCAGGGACCAGATCGCGAGTTAGGAATGGACTTCGAAGAACGCCGAGGGAATATTTTGGACCAACGTGGGCCGATCTTAGGAAGGTGACAGATTTGATTCGGCCAATGATGTACGATCGGATCGCGGGTGATTCCACATGACCGAGAGTACACATGGCGAACGATTCCCGAACTAACCTAAATGACCGAGACCTCCGGTACTAGTGATAATTCCTCGCGCTCTCTCGAAAATCGAGGCCATTACGATTCGGACAATCCTAGGTCGATACGTGTAACACCTAAACAGCCACTCGTTAGTGAGAGACTCTAGAATTTTAAAATGAGCAAATTTGATCGCGAGATTGGACCCGAACTTCGACATCGAAATTTTGTGGACGTTTACGATTATTTTGCAGGACCAACGTCGTTTTGGTGTGGCCACGCACATTTGGGACTAATCTAGTCAGAAATTAGAATTTCGACGAAAATTGGAAAAAATTACGGTTTTGCCCCTGTGGGCACCGGGACTGGATTCGGAGGCCGTTTGAGGTTATTTTTCGCGGCCAAGGTCATTTTGGGGCATCCAGACACATTTAGAGTGGTTCCGGTCAAAAATTGGAATTTCGACAAAAATTGAAAAAATAATATTATTTTATTCCCGGAACTTCGCAGTCGATTTCCGAGGGCTTAAAAAGTGAATTTCGCGAATCCGATGCCATATTATGTTGGCCACATACATATGGAACGCGTATGTGTGAAAATTGGAATTTCGCCCCAAGACCGAAAAAATGACAATTTTGCCCTAGGGCCAGTATTAATTCCGAATTTTTTTGGAAAAATTTTAGGATAATTACCAGGGTTATCAGCTACATTATTGAGGGCTAAGGGCCATTTTACCCCTCACTTTTTGGATAAGATTGAATTAGAACCGTCGGATAAGGGGTATTTTGATCAAAACCGACGGATCGGCGACACGTGGCACTTTGGGCTGCTTTATTTGACCACTTTGGACTGCTGTCTCTCTCTCCTCATCCTCTCTCATGACCAGACCACCCCCCACCAGCAGATCAGCCTTCTTTCCTCTTTTCTCTCATTTTCTCTCTTGATTTTGCCTTGTCGGAGCTTGCCGCCGGCCACCGGAGCGCCGCTGCCGGCCACCGTGCCCCGCCGTCGACCACCACAGTTCCCCAGCCTCAGCCTCACCTCTGTCCAGCCCTTCCTCTTTCCTTTTCCCTCTCTTTTTCTCACTTTTTCTCTCCCGGTTAGCCTCGCCGCCGCTTCGGAACCTCGCCGGAGCTCCGATCACCGCACCGTCGCCACCCAGCCAACCAGTATGCCCATACGTCTCCGTCCAACCCAGGCCGTACAGTGTCCGTACGGAAGTACTGTTCACCGATAGTATGGATTTACTGTTCACCGTCCGTACGCCGCCGCGCCGTTGTCGTCTTCTCGCCGGCCACCGTCCCTACCCGTCCCGTACCAAGTGAACAGTACCACCCCGTGAACAGTGCGCGCCCCGGGAATTCCGCCGCCGGTTTCACTGTTCATCAGTGATCGGCCGCCGTTCCCCATCACCGTGGTCCAGAAAGTAGGTGAGTATATTTCCTAAATCCGGATTAGGACTGATTGTGCATTTTTCTGGACTGGCCTAGGTATTATCAGTGTAGTCTGGACTGGTTTAGGTAGTATCGGTATAAAATTCAGACTGGATTGAGGACAAATGGGTGGAATAAATTCAAGAAAAATTAGTGGGATTATTAGAACTAATTATTGGGCTAATTCAGATTAATTGGTGATTATGTGATTGGACTGCCGGGTATGCCCGGACTGAATGACTGGTTGATTGTTGTGCCCAATTGTTGGGAAGTTGAATAATGCCATGTCGCGTGACTGCGTGGCCGACTCGTGCGGAGTGTGATTAGCCATTTAATGGCTTGATTGGATTATTGAATATTATTGAATTATCCATTGTGAAATTGGGCCGCACGGTATTAATTGGCTAGTGAACGTTTGTTGCGACATGAAATTGACTGAGTGCCTAATTATATTTGATGCTCATGTTGCATTGTGTTGCATTGCATGGCACGCATAGTGAATGCCGGGAATGAGGCGTGTGACGAATTGTGCGAGAATGCGTGCCTGCTATGAGCATGTGATCACCTAAATGCCCTGATGCGTGTTACGCGGGGTTCAGATAATAATTGGCTGTATGTTCGTGTGATTACATTTCGCCCTGATGCGTGTTACGCGGGGTGTGCCGTCCTTATGCGTGTTACGCGGGACGATGCCCGGTACGTCCGGAAAACGACTAACCTGATGCGTTTTACGCGGGCTCTGGTTCGTGAGGAGATCGGTGTTGCGCCTGATGCGTTTTGAGGCGGGCTAGAGACACTGGGCTAGTTGATGCATTTTAACGCGGGCCACGAAGTGTTGTGATTAAATAAAGAGACCTGATGCGTTTTACGCGGGTCATATTAAATGATAAATTGAGAAAGTTCCAGTGTACCAGTGTGGGCTAGTGAGCCGATATATGAATGTGGACATTCGCATGCATAAGAATGCGTGGGCCAGAATGCGAGTGTGCGGGACTCGGTGAATAGTATGTGATGTTATCATTATTGAGCATGATCAAACGCTTGACGTACGCGTGAACCGAGTGCTTGGGTATGTGATTTGATTATATGATTATTGTGAATAATCTGCAGGATCAACCAGGTAAGTGATCTGGGCCAGAGGGCCTAGATCGGAGTTTATTTATGAGTTGGATTGCAGTGTTGTTTTGTGCTATCAGTCACGAGATTGCATGTTAGCCTAACCTAGGTTTAGGGAGTTATACTCGCTGAGATTCGTCTCACGGTTGTAATAACCCACATTTTCAGACCCCCAGCAGTAGGACGTCGAGGTCACCACCTCTTTTTGGAATACCGCATTTTATCCAGCGGTCGTCGAGCATGCACCCCGGTGGAGACGAAGCAGAATGGAGAAGTGACTGTTTGGTTATTCCCAGTTGTTGGTGTTTCCTTTTTGATTGTAGTGAACATTGTAAAAAGGTTTTCGTTGATAACACCAGTGTATATATTTTCTGAGGTGCTTGACTGCTATTTGGCTGTTCTACCTTGGTCTTATGTGTTATATTGTACGGGTATATATATTTAATTATATACGTTGCTTCCGCATATGTTTGATCTCTGATTGGGCGTTGGGTCGGCAATGCTTCCTCGGAGCGTTGCACCATAATCGACCGTGACGAGATGTTGCGTTCCAGTGGGGTACGGGGCATGACAACACCCAACTCAACAATACTAACGATAGGATGACAACTTGCAAATGTCAAGACCAAGCTATGTCAGAATCCAATCAACGACACAACCAGTACACAACATTGCAATTCCAGATACGCCATAATCTAATCAATGATGTGACCTGAGAGAATATGGCTGGAATCCAATCAACAACTATATTCTAAGCACAATGCCGGAATCTAATCGACGACGTTGAACTGATGGCACAGCATTGGAATTTAATCAATAGTGCTGGACCTGATAAAGACTCGCGTCGGAATTAAATCTATGATGTGGAATCTGAAAGATGTAACTATTACTACTCCTATCTGCCGAAAATAAAGATAGATAAGAAGTCTATTGTCTTGTTCCGAGTCCTTCTCTACGTCGGAAATCCTTGAGTATTTATAGAGCAGCCTAATAACTGTCGATCAACTACTTCTTCTTGAAAGTTATTTTCCACTTCCTTACACTTTGCACTTTATCCGTTACACTCCTTGGACATTACGTAATAGCTGATTTTCCTCCACTTGTCTTCTTATTTCTTGCTTGAAAATTGTTTTCCACTTCCTTACACTTCGCACTTTATCTGTTACGCTCCTTGGACATCACGTAATAGTTGATTTTCTTCCACGTGTCTTTTTATTTCCTGTTGTTTCCCACGTTTCACTATTTAGCTTCCTTAATCTTCACGCCCACGGTCATGTCTTTATCTTTCGACACGTGAAAATGAATTTCTTTACCATGTAACACCACGTGCTTAATTCATGATCTCAAATTCATGATTATGAGGGTCATTAAAACTGAGATTTTTCTTGCTTTATTTAGATAATGAGGGATTTCCCTCTGGATTTCTCATTAATGGTAATATAGCTAATAAGCATAAAGAAAATGGTTATCTCAAGGATTGTGTCAGCAACAACTTTCATATAATTTACTTCTTACTTTATTACGGGGAAGATCAGAAGCATGTCGAACATAACAAGACTACCTTACCCACCTTGTATCAGTGGAGATTGCGTTGACCGCGATGCTGCGCGCTTATTTGTCCCTTTTATTTTTTCGGTTTCTAGCTTACAGTGTTGTCAATTTTCAACACCTCTTTCCTTATATGAGCCATTAATCATTTGAATTTTCGACCATACGAAATTTAGTAGTGTGCATGGATGATGAGGGATGCGATGTAGTTTGGTGCGACAGCATAATATGTGATCAAGCTCGATAAATGACTGATTGCAGGGCATGAATACTGTTAGGAATGCACAATAGAGGCCCAATACCTTCACATGGGAAGATCCTCAAGAGAGAGCTCAAGTCCAAATCAATCAACATATCAAGTTGGACCCACCCTTACTCAAAACCTTAAATCAACGAGTTATGGGCCAACAATGATATATTAACTGCTCAATACCACATCAATTATCCAATGTGGGACTTCTATAACACAACTCACATGTGTATCTCAACAAATAAGAGTGGCCTTAGTTGGTGGGATAGAATGGAGAGAGAGCAAAAGCTATGATAGAAAAGGACAATGCGTACGTGATAGTCATGCTGATACCGAATGGAAAAGCAGCTGGGTATACTGATCTTTGTTGTTACCAAGTATATGTTTGGACTGATGAAAAGGACAATGTCTTTGAAATACCCACGGTTGGATGAGGGGGAAAAATGTATCCCCGAATAAAATAGCTCATGAAGCTACTTGATATAACAAATGGAAATTAAGAATCATTTGATGTGGCCTGTTCTATATACCGGCTTTGGATATGAGAGGGAGAGTGGTTTTAACATGTAAGTGTGATTAATACGTGTGATTCTTCTATGTGAAATTCAGTCCTGTGTGAACTAGTTTGTTACCAGTGACCTTAAATCAAGTTACTAAAGAGCTTACATTATAATAAGAGGATTGATCCCCTAGCCATGTTAATAACATCAAGAAAGAAAATTCGAAGTGATAAAAAAGGAGAGCTTATCGAATGGACGATGTATCAAAGGCACGAGCTGTTAATTATGATTAGCCATTTATGCAATTTCGGAGCTTTCAACTTTATCTTCCGCCGTCCTCTCATATGGTCAAAGTATAAACAACATCCTCAAGTTATCAAATATCGTCATTTAGGTCTCTTCTGTCTATTTATCTTCGAAATAAACTTAACCGGTAATTTCTAACTAGTTGAATGAATTATTGTTACTTAGCTGCTTCACACAACTAGAAATAGAAAAACGGTCCATGAAATCGTTCGTCTAAATTATCAAAACTAAGAGAAGTGATGTTGTGGTTTTCGTTGCAAACATATTGGCTTATGCCCGCGTGTATCCAGCTTTGGATTATGCATAAGATGAGAAAAAGAGAAACCAGCTCCAAAATGCTACGAAGATCTTCACTCATTTCTCACTCTAATAAATGATTAGAGGATTAACCAAAATTTTAAGGTCTCTTTCATTTACATACAAAGCTACCTATGTACAAAAGACTAATCCAAATTCTATTATTTTTTGAGGTAAATTGCCCGACCTTAAAACTCGTGTTCAACTTGAGTGCCCATTTATTTGCTTTATAAGTTTAAAATATTAGAAAATCATGGGAATGAAGATTAATTTCAGTTCGGTTCATTTAGAAACTGGCAATTTACGTTTGCGAGGGGAGGGGTCATTGCTAAAATTGGGTGCATGCACCATTAAATCATATGCAAAATCACGTGAATCATTAAAACCGGTGAATCCCATCAACTTCAACGATTCAGTGGACGTTGGATCCATATGCACTGTCATATACCCAAGATTAGTTGGGAGTTTGAAAAATCTTGATGAAACGCCATTTCATAAGTTATTTAAACTTGTTTCTCCCTAGTCGAGAATAGAACCATCGCAATCCTCCCATATTAAGAAGAGTCATTAATGCCATATTACTAGCTTTACTTATATGGCTATGAGGGATTTTCTTTTAGATCTCATAATAGTAATCAAAGCATTTACTGCCTATAATATGCGAAGATCAAAAGCGTTGTGCATGCGACAACATGTAGATAATTTACATTTTACTTTTTTACAAGGAAGATCAAAAGCATATGGAATAATAACAAAACACCTGCTTACCTAGCTTTTGAGAGTTATGGACGCTCTTTCCGAGAATGCTGCGGTGGCACACCTCAAAAGGGATTATGTCCCTTTTATTTTTTAATTTTTCTGTTTCTAGCTTTATTGTTAATTTAGGTCAACCCTTTTCATTATATGAACCGTTAATCATTTGGATTTTCGAGCATATGAAGTTTAGTGGTATGCATGGATTATGTGGAATGCAATATTAGTCGAGTGTGATGACATATCTAAGATAAAGATCGATAAATGAATTATTACGGTGCATCGAGTCCGGTGGCCTGAGTTGGTATGTAGGAGAGAATGGAGAGAAAGCGAGGGCGGTGATCGGGAAGGACAAAGTGTGTCTAATGGTCATGCTGATACCGCGAAACACATATGATTTACTGATTTTTGCTGTAATCGTGTACATGTTTAGATTGATAGAAAGGGCAATGTCTTCTGAACACCTATGCTCGGATGAGTGGGAAGATATGCGATTCCACATACACTAGCTCATCATTAAGCTATTTGATATAATAAAATGAAACAAATGATCATTTGATGTTAGCCTTGATCTACATGCTAGACTTGGTTTGACCAATACTTGCGATTCTTCTAGTGGAACTTTTAACCTTGTAATAACTAGCTGCTGTCAGAGAGCGTAAATCAAGTTACTAACTAATAAGAAGACTGATTTTCCAGATATTTGTGGAAAATTCCAAGGATGAGGTCTAAATTTACAACAAGAATTATGCATATTATTAAACAATTTAGAAGAAGTAAGCAAAAAAGAGAGCTTATCAAATTACATAAACGATTTATCAAGGGACAACTTGTTAATTCTAACGAACGATTATTGCGTTTTGAGAGCGTTCATCTGTGGCTTTTTACCATGCAACTTTAGCTTCTCTCATCCTATATTGCAGCTTCATCCGGCTGTGATGCGTCAGCTGTGACCACCAACGTGATTTCTTCTTTTTGCGGACTCTTATATCGTTCCCTCTCAATGCCTTTGAATTCTCAGCGTTTTGTAGATGTCTCAGAAATCCTTCTACGAGAGCATGAAAACAGCCAACTTTGTATTGGGAAAACCTCCTAACATATTTTGAAATCGACAAAACTGTCCAAGGGTATTTTTTAAGACTGATAAAACTTTGAAGTATTTTGATTCGGAAAGTTACTCTCTTGGAATAGAAGCATATGACAATCTTGTTTAGATTGTGAAATTACTTCAAGATAAGAGATTCAAACTTTAGCAGATGAAGTTCAGACTTTTTACTACAAATGAAGAGATGAAGAGGTTTAGACTTTATATAGACCATGAAGAACTTCGTATGTTCCCATTGTGACACAAGTTATGAACGTAAGTCCAGAACATGACAGAGTTCAAAACGTGACATGAATTCAGAACAAACATTATGACTAGTAATTTGATTGGATTTCACACTTAAAATAAATTGATTGACTCAATCTTGAAGATTGTTTTGCAACGATTTAATATGCAAAACATCTTGATTGATTGACAATTAATTTCAAGACAAGTTATTTTCTAAAAGAAGCTCTACTTATAGAAACCAATATTTTGGTTGTATGGGTGACCAGATTCAGCGGAGATTCAGATTTTGTCCTTTAACGGCTATGCAATCTTCTTGATATAGTTCTGTCCAATGGGTAAATTGGAAGACAATCATCTAGAGATTGCCCAACGGCTAGATCGGAAGTGGAAGAATATAAAAGGAGATCAAGTGCCGAGGAGCAAAAATAAGAGACGAAGTCCAGAATCTAGAATTTCAAAGTCTGAGCATCCATTTCTCAAATTTATTAATCATGATTGTAAAATTCCACGAAAATCACTCCACGCTGCGGACATAAGAGTATTAACATAACGTCTAGACCTTATAGTGTATTACTGCCGTTTACAGCTTTTTCCAAAGCCATCTTCAAAGGCAAAGTGCGAACCCGCATGATAAAGCCAAAGCAGCAGCCACATGCTTGGCGATGGCCTACAAAAGATTGTTTGCTTTGACCACCTTGTCCACAATCTTCCTCCCTTTCATGAATATAAAGGTCAGCAACATCTACGGAGCGCCTCATTCTTGAGCAACTCGCTACAAAGACACAATAATCAATCTGCAATTTGTTTGCACGGGGAGGATGGGGGATTAGAAAAGCAATTCTTAGTTTCGTATGACATAGAATTTTATTTTAACTTCAGCTCAACAACATCAACCTCGAGAAAAAAAGACGCCTCGGAATTTCTAGGCCAAGTCTGCCATGAAAAGTGCAATAAGGCGACACGCCTCGGAATTTCTAGACCACCTGCATTAATTAAAGGCCCAATTATTGTCCATAAGAATTCGAAATAGAACCCAGAGCAAAAAGAAAGAAAGGATTGTAAGGAACAGATACTCTGGTCATCAAATTACTTTCGATAATTATCGCACATAAGCTACACGGAAGCTAGCTACACAGAAGCTGCACAGAAGCTACACGGAAACGAATGCAAAATGGATAGAGTTCGGAGTACCAAAATTGGTAATCAAATCTTAGAATCACAGTATTGAGATGGCACATTCAAACTGATGGACAAGGGGGATTCGTGTTAATGTCACTAACAGGTTTTTAGAAATTACCATCCATTTCTCAAAATTTATTCCTCACGATTGTAAAGTTCCATGAAAATCACTCTATGTTGCGGACATAAGAGTATTAATGTCATGCCCCGCACTCCTCGGCGCGCGATCATCCCTACCATGGTCGATTTGTGTGCGACGTCCCAGGACGCGTCGCCGACCCAACACCCAACACAGAGATTTAAAGCACATGCGGAAGTAATTAAAACCACCCGTACATTAAAATACACCTAACCAAGGATAGCCATACAATAATCAGTACGGATAATTATACACTTACTTTGACATTAGGAAACATATACAATATTCATATACAGTCCACACTCAAAAATCAAAAGCAGGTACATGGCTCGGCAATCAAGCGCTATATCTAGTCGGGGCTCCTTCCAAAACATTTCAGTACACTTGGCATCCTCAAGGTTGGGGGTCTGAAAATTGGGTTTCAACAACAGTGAGAATAAATCTCAGCGAGTAATTCCCTAAACCTAAATTAGGCTAACATGCACCTCCTGACAAGTACGAAACGACACACGATTCGAAACATAACTGACTCAGGCCCTCGGGCCTAAATCTAAATTTTACTTGTCCCTGCAGGTTAGGCATTCTATATATATATAATCACAACTGTACCAAAACATTTAGATCGCAGTACAAATACACATGTCACTTAATTCCGATGCATGTAATGCACGTGCTCATGTTCGCACTCATGTCATGCCTCAACAATGCAGTAACGCACACTTGCATGCTAGCACTCTCCCATTTACCAATTTCTCCTCCGACCCGCGTTAAACGCATCAGGTCCGACTCGCGTAAAACGCATCAGGTCTATCACTTCGAAATCGATCTCTAGCCCACGTAAAACGCATCAGGCTCATGACACATAACCCGCGTAAGACGCATCAGGTTGGCCATCTTCCGGTAAACTGGGCATCGTCCCGCGTAACACTCCTCAGGACAAGTTCACTACCCCGCGTAAAACGCATCAGGGTTTATTATGATCACACATTCACAAGCACCAATTTTTATCTGAACCCCACGTAATATGCATCAGGGCATTTTAGGTGATCACAATGCACATGTCACTCGGACACACTCGTATATGCACATGCCATGTCAATGCTTGAGATGCACACTCATGGCTATACATTCATATTTGGGCAATCACTTGCACCACGCAAATTCAATCTCATGAATCAATATGCCTAAATCGACAATTAATTCAAAATAATTACGGCACAAGCTTGACACGCAATTTATGCACGGAATTACCCAACCGGTTCAATAAGCACTCGCGCATTCAAGGCCCACCAAGCTAATCCATTCCTAGCCCCGTTAGACATGCGACAGGGCATCATCAAATTAACCACAAACAAGGCTCAATTAGCCAGTTAATGACACAAAGCGATCATTCCCGGTAATTGCACGAATAAACCCAAAATTGATCGCGCCTCGCCTAAATCAAATCTGTCGTGGCCAGCCACTATATCACAAATTCTAAGCCAATAATTGTCATCAAAATGCTCCATTATACTCCCCAAACGTCCATCTAATCAGCCACCAAAATAGTCGCCACCCGGCCTATTAATTTCATCCACCAAATCCACCATTTTGTCCGAATCTCGGCACCTACGCTTCGCCACATCACAGCACTATACCAGCTACTAAACCTCGACCAAATAATCATCCTTGGTCACCAAAAACACCACAATCATAACCTTTAATCACTTTCACATTTTAACACCCAAAATACCCTAATTAACCCCTAAAATCCGTCTAGAAACACAAATTATCCTAATTAGGGTTTAGGGTCAAACTCACTGGATGTCCTAAACTTGAAACGGGGCCAAGCACGCGACGAGAGGGGCTGGGCAGCGGCGGTCCCTCGCCGAAACAGTAACGGCGGCGGTGGCTCCGGCGAACGGCGCGAGCCTAGGTGGAGGGGCGGCTGGTTGCGGCGGTCGGGAGGGAGAGGACGGATTGGTGAGGCTGGTGAGGTGTGGGGTGGTGGTTCCCGGCGGCAGCGGCGGCGGCTCCTCCGGCGAGGTGCTCCCCACGGCCAAACAAGAGAAAGAGGGAGGGAGTGATGGCTGTGTGTGGAGGGCTATCGGCTGAGGTGAGAGGGACATCGACCCACGACGACGGCACCAACGACCTCGCGGCGGCGACGGGGAGGCGCGGCAAGCAGGCAAACAGTGGCGGTCGAGCGCGGAGGGCAGCAGCAAAGAGCTTGCTGTTGCGCCCGCGCGAGGGAAGAGAAGGCAACGGTCGAGGCGGCGGCTGGCGGACGGCGCGGCGCGGCGGTCGAGATGGCCGACGACGACGCGGCACGCGGCGGTCCGACGAGCCCAGGCGTTCGGCGAGCTGGGCAAAGGTGGAGCAGAACCAGTCGGGTGGGAGGAGGAGAGAGAGTGTGTGGGGGCTTCTGTGGTGGCGGCGACAGGGTGGTGACAACGGTCGGGCGGCGCGCGGTGGCGACGAGCAGCAGCTGGCGACGAGCGAGGTGGCGTCGGGAGGAATAGAGACGAGATGCCGCTCGTCGGGGAAGAAGAAGACCGAAGCAGAAAATGAAAGGAAGAAGAAAGAGAAGAAGAAGAAGAGAGAGAGAGAGAGAGAGAGAGAGAGAGAGTGTGGGGTGTTAGAGGAGGGGGGATGGGCGTGAGTGGACGTTGCATAGGGGGAAAGCATGCGGTCAGAGAAGAAAAGAAGAGAGAGAGAGAGAGAGAGAGAGGGAATGTGCGCAGTCAGAGGGGGGAAAGCGTGCGCGCGGAGGAGAGAGAGAAAGAAATAAATAAAATAAACTTCATTCTAATATTAAATGTGATTCGATGGCCCAAATTCAAAATCGAAAATGATCTATCAGTCCAAAATAAGCCTCGCATATAAAAAGGGACAAAGGGTAAATTAATTAAATCAAACTATAACGAGGGAGGTCTACTAGTCCAAATTCGCACCAGGTCAAAAACTCCCCTTTTTTCATTATTCCTGACAATCTCAACGTTGGCTACGATAATATTGACACCGTCCAATTTGTTTCGTCCTAAAACTCCCGAAAATCGATTGCCAAGTTCGAGGTCTAAATAACGGCCAAATTTGATCGAGTGCAATTCTAGCGAAATCTCTAATTTAAAATGATAACCGGGAGTGATCAGTTCCCGGGCGAGGTTTTACTATAAGCACACTGACAAATTACGCATTTTATAAATCCCAAAAATGAGCCGAAATTTGGGATGTCACAACTCTTCCCTCCTTACAAAAATTTCGTCCTCGAAATTTACAACCCAAACCCGACTACTCAAACAATTGGGGGTACTGATGTCGCATCGCCTCCTCGCTTTCCCATGTGGCACCTTCCGTCCTATGATGTTCCCAGATGACTTTGACCAACGGAATCGTCTTGTTTCTCAACACTTGTTCTTTTCTGTCCTCAATTCGCACTGGCTTTTCCACGTACAACACTCTATCGTCCACATCTATTATTTCATGATTCAGCGCGTGAGTCGGATCCGGTTCATATTTCCTTAACATCGACACGTGGAAGACGTTATGAACTTGTGACAAATTCGGCGGTAAGGCTAGGCGGTATGCTAACGATCCAATTCTTTCCAAAATCTCAAATGGGCCTATATATCTTGGACTTAGTTTCCCTTTCTTGCCAAACCGAAACAGTCCTCTCATTGGCGAGATATTGAGAAATACATGGTCGCCAACTTGAAACTCCAACGGTCTACGTCTTCGGTCCGCGTAACTTTTCTGGCGGCTCTGAGCTGTTCTCATCCTTTTCCGGATAATCTTTTACTGTTTCCACCGATTGCTGAACCAACTCTGGACCCGTTATACTTCTTTCACCTACCTCAATTCAGCACAATGGTATTCTGCAAGCCCTGCCATATAATACTTCGAACGGGGCCATTCCAATACTCTGCTAGAAGCTATTATTGTAGGCAAATTCCACCAAATGCAACTGCTCCTCCCACTTGCCTTGAAAATCTAACACGCATGCTCTCAGCATATTCTCTAAAGTCTGAATAGTCATTTCAGATTGGCCATCCGTCTGTGGATGATAGACCGTACTGAATTGCAACTTAGTCCCCATGGCCGATTGTAGACTTTTCCAAAAATTCGCAGTAAACCGGGGATCACGGTCCGATGTGATTGATACTGGTACTCCGTGAAGACGAATTATCTGACGCACATATAATTCTGCCAACCTTTCTAGCTTGAAGTCCTTTCGCATCGCCAAGAAATACGCTGACTTGGTCAATCTGTCTACTATTACCTAAATAGAATCATGTCCCCTCTGGCTTCTTGGCAGTCCCGTTACAAAGTCCATGGTGATGTGCTTCCATTTCCATTCTGGGATTTCCAACGCCTATAACATTCCACCAGGTTTACAATGCTGTGCCTTCACTTGTTGGCATGTCAAACACTTGGCCACATACTTGGCCACGTCCACTTTCATTCCATTCCACCAATAGTGCTGACGAAGGTTCTGGTACATCTTAGTGCTGCCCGGACGGATACTGTAATTGCTCTTATGAGCCTCTGACAAAATCTCTTCCTTGAGTTCCAAATCATCGGGCACGCACAATCGTCCTCGAAACTTAAGGATTCCATCCTCTAACACCTGAAAGTCTGATTTCCTCTTAGTGTTATCCATACTCAAATTTTTGTGAATCTCAAGGTCTGTAGGCTGCAATGCCTTAATCTTGGCTTGCACTTCCGGTTCAATCCTTAATGTCGCCATCAGACTAGAGAGGTGTCCTACCTCGAACTTAAATTCTGAGTCCCGCGCTCCTTCCAATAAAGTCCACTCTTTAACTAGCAAATCCGTGATGCTCGATTTCCGACTTAAGGCATCCGCCACCCGGTTGGTCTTCCCGGGGTGATACAATATGTCGCAGTCATAGTCCTTCAACAATTCCATCCAACGCCTCTGCCTCATATTCAGTTCCTTCTGCGAAAATAAGTACTTGAGGTTCTAATGGTCCGTGTAGATCTGGAACCTTTCTCCACATAAATAATGCCTCCAAATTTTAAGCGCGAAAATAATTGCTGCCAGTTCCAAGTCGTGGGTCGGGTAGTTCATCTCATGAGGCTTTAACTGCCGCGATGCATAAGCAACCACTCTTCCATATTACATTAGTACGCATCCTAATCCTCTAAACGAAGCATCGCTATAAATCTCATACCCGCCCGGTCCTGAAGGAATCGTCAACACTGGCACCGTCGTCAACCTCTGCTTCAGTTCCTGAAAACTTTCTTCACATTTTTCGGTCCATTCAAACTTAGCTTCCTTCTTAAGCAACCTCGTTAATGGAGTGGCTATCGCTGAGAATCTTTCCACAAATCTTCGATAATAACCTGTCAGTCCTAGAAAGCTTCGAACCTTAGTAACTGCCGTCGATCTCGGCCAATCCATTACTGCCTCGATCTTTGCCGGGTCCATGGAGATTCCTTCTCCGAAAATTATATGCCCAAGAAACGCTACTCGGTTCAACCAAAACTCGCACTTGCTAAACTTAACATACAGTGAGTGCTCTCTTAACGTCCGTAGAACTCTTCCCAACTGTACCTCATGTTCCTCGAAACTCTTTGAATACACTAAAATATCGTCGTTGAAGACGATGATGAACTGGTCTAAGAATTCCTTGAATACCTGGTTCATTAAATCCATGAAAGCAGGAGGGGCATTAGTCAGTCCAAACGGCATCACTATAAACTCATAGTGTCCATATCTAGTTATGAACGCTGTCTTTGGAATATTGTCTTTTTGAATCCTTAACTGGTGATACCCTGTCCTTAAATCAATCTTAGAAAATACCGAGGCTCCCTGCAACTGATTGAACAGGTCGTCAATCCTTGGGAGGGGATACTTATTCTTGACCGTCACTTGGTTCAGCTGACGGTAATCGATACACAACCTCAACGACCCATCCTTCTTCCTGACGAACAGGACTGGCGCTCCCCATGGAGGCCCACTCGGTCAGATAAAACCTTTGTCTAGCAATTCCTGCGTCCGAACCTTAAGTTCTTTCAACTCTGACAGCGACATCCTATAGGGCGGCTTCGAGATTGGCTCAGTCCCTAGGGTTAATTCAACCACAACCTTTACTTCTCTTCCAGGTGGCAATCTCGGTAATTCCTAAGGAAGGACATCGGGAAGATTACACACCTCATTTTATTTCCTTTAGCCTTGGTTCCTCAACTGACTAGTTAGCCACCAAATCATTGTCTTTCTATACCTCAAAGACCAAGCTCAATCCATCCAATTTCAATCCAACAGTCTCCCAAAAACGAATCACGTCGGTCCTTTACAAAATCTGAAATTTCTAAGCAGCACTCATCCTTCCAAACCCGTCCAAGAATATCATCAGTAATCCATAAATCCTTAAACCGATTGCGCTTATTCACCATAAAATTAATTATAAGTCTTTCATGACCACTCAAGTGATAACTTCAAATCCATCTCCTTTTACACCCAATATTACCTCGTAGTGCATACCGACTTTCATGGCGTATCCTTCGCTTCCTTCTCAGCCAAAACATATACTTTTCCTTAGGTCCTTAGCCGATTCTGATTAATCTTCAGGGCAGCTCTTGCTTAACGTTCTACCTGCGATTACTGTGATTGCATTAGTGGTCTAATCTATCGGTTCAGCAATTTCTCACTCGGTGACTTTACTGTCCACATCCACAACATACTTCACTTATACCTTAGCAATGGCTATTTCTATGCCTTTTTCCACAAGACCTACATACGGCATCGGAGTAGTAGTTTGGCTCTCCAAAGTTCTCCCTTACTGGAGGGACAAGTCTCATATTCTCTGTCATAGACCTTTTTCCCAAGTTCCTATTGTCCCTAACCGGCACGTACCGCGGTCCCGAAGCGGTAGCTATTTCACCCATATCCATCTCACCCATCGAGCCCTCTCACACAGCTTATTGTAATCCCTTCAGACTCAAGAGTACTAACTGATTGCAAAGTTCCGATTTCAATCCATCCCAGAACCTCTTTGTCCTATCCACATGGTCCTTGACCATCCTTGGTGCGTACTTAGATAGCCTTACAAACTTGACCTTGTACCGATCGACAAAGCAGGAGAAACTCTGTCTTTTTTTCTGTTGTTGTGCACTCTCCGAAAATTACTTTCCATTGAAGTCCCCTACCAAAGTACCCCCAATACTGCAAAGCCTTTTTACAACTCTTATATATAAAGTGATGTAGCCTCGGGGTCACTTTTCCCATCGAATTGCGGAGGTTTCAATTTCGAAAATTGCTCAACTAGGTATTGCATCTGTTCGACTGTATTAACTTATTCTTAACCTTGGTTCCCATCATTTCCATTTAAAATTCCAATTTTTTCGTGTGCCCTCATATTTCCATCTACCCTAGGATCCTTTGCAACTCCAGCTTGTGGACCTATGCGACCTCGACCTCGACCTCGACCTTAACTTCGACTACTTAAACTCACAAGGTCACACCACTCACTTACTTGCTATAATCCCATTCAGGAATTAGAGACCTAAACCAAGCTAAATCAGTCTAAGGTCCTAGGCAGGTATACATAACAGCAGTCAAGCAACCAGCATGTGATCTTACACAATAGCACAACATCTCAACCAAGGAGATTCGCGTACTTACCTCGGGTCCTGCCACACCTGCACTTTACGGTCAGTTCGACAACTAGTCAATCACTACACAAACAGTCAGGAGGTACACGTAGCATGCAAGGTCTCCCTACTGGCTACCCAAGGTTATCGCTCCTTATCACTCCAAGCTTCGACCTAATTAGATCGAGCTAACCTTACTCTGATACCAAATCAAACGGGGATGTCACGCTCCGCACTCCTCGGCGCGCGAGCATCCTTGCCATGGTCGATTTGTGTGCAACGTCCCAGGACGCGTCGCCGACCCAACACCCAACACAGAGATTTAAAGCACATGCGGAAGTAATTAAAACCACCCGTACATTAAAATACACCTAGCCAAGGATAGCCATACAACAACCAGTACGGATAATTATACACTTACTTTGACATCGGGAAACATATACAATATTCATATACAGCCCACACTCAAAAATCAAAAGCGGGTACATGGCTCGGCAATCAAGCGCTATATCTAGCCGAGGCTTCTCCCAAAACGTTTCAGTACACCTGGCATCCTCAAGGTTGGGGGTCTGAAAAATTGGGTTTCAACAACAGTGAGAATAAATCTCAGCGGGTAATTCCCTAAACCTAAATTAGGCTAACATGCACCTCCTGACAAGTACGAAACGACACACGATTTGAAACATAATTGACTTAGGCTCTCGGGCCTAAATCTAAATTTTACTTGTCCTTGCAGGTTAGGCATTATATATATATAATCACAACTGTACCAAAACATTTAGATCGCAGTACAAATACACATGTCACTTAATTCCGATGCATGTAATGCACGTGCTCATGTTCGCACTCATGTCATGCCTCAACAATGCAGTAACGCACACTCGCATGCTAGCACTCTGCCATTTACCAATTTCTCCTCCGACCCGCGTTAAACGCATTAGGTCCGACCCGCATAAAACGCATCAGGTCTATCACTTCGAGATCGATCTCTGGCCCGCGTAAAACGCATCAGGCTCATGACACATAACCCACGTAAGACGCATCAGGTTGGCCATCTTCCGGTAAATCGGGCATCGTCCCGCGTAACAAGCCTCAGGACAGGTTCACTACCCCGCGTAAAACGCATCACGGTTTATTGTGATCACACATTCACAAGCATCAATTTTTATCTGAACCCCGCATAATACGCATCAGGACATTTTAGGTGATCACAATGCACATGTCACTCGGACACACTCGTATATGCACATGCCATGTCAATGCTTGAGATGCACACTCAGCAAGGGAGGTCTATTAGTCCAAATTTGCACCAGGTCAAAAACTCCCCTTTTTTCCATTATTCCTGATAATCTTAACGTTGGCTACGATAATATTGACACCGTCCAATTTATTTCATCCAGAAACTCCCAAAAATCGACTGCCAAGTTCGGGGTCTAAATAACGGCCAAATTTGATCGAGTGCGATTCTAGCGAAATCTCTAATTTAAAATGATAATTGGGAGTGATCAGTTCCCGGGCGAGATTTTACTATAAGCACACTAACAAATTACGCGTTTTATAAATCCCAAAAATGAGCCGAAATTCGGGATGTCACAATTAACATAACATCTAGCCCTTATATTATATTACTACTGTTTTCAGTTTGTTGCAAAGCCACTTTCAAAGGCAAATTGCGAACCCGCATGATTAAGCCAAAGCTGCAGCCACATGCTTGGTGATGGCCTGCTAAAGATCATCTTTGTTTGCTCCAACCACCTTGTCAACAATCTTCCCCCTTTCATGAAAATGAAGGTCGGCAACATCTCCGAAGGCCCCCATTCTTGAGCAACTTGCTGCAAAGACAAAGTAATCAGTCCGCAATTTATCTACACAGGGAGGATGCCAGATTAGGAAAGCAATTCTTAGTTTCGTATGATATAGAATTTTATTTTACCTTCAGAATGACAACATCAACCTCGAGGAAAAAGATGCCTCGGAATTTCTAGGCCAACTCTGCCAATAAGGTGACATGGTCCTCACCATGGAGCATAGAACTCCACAACCACTTGCATCAATTAAAGGCCCAATTGTTGTCTATATGAATCTGAAATAGGACCTAGAACTTTAATGCAGCAAAAAGAAAGAGAGGATCGTAAGAAACAGATACTCTCGACATCAAATTGCTTTTGACAATTGTTGCCCAGAAGCTACACGGAAGCTACACAAAAGCTGCACAGAATCTGCACAAAAGCTGCACAGAAGTTGCATAGAAACGAATACAAAACGGATAGAGTTCGAAGTACCATAATTGCTAATCAAATCTTCGTATCACATTATTGAGATTACATATTCAAATTGATGGACACAGGGGATCCGTGTTAATGTCACTATTAGGTTTTCAGAAATTACCTTTCATTCCTCAAAATTTATTCATCACGATTGTAAAGTTCTCTGAAAATCATTCCATGTTGCGTGCATAAGAGTATTAACATAACATCTAGCACTTATAGTATATTACACCGGATTTCAACTTGTTCCAAAGCCACCTTCAAAGACAAATTGCGAACATGCATGATTAAGCCAAAGCAGTAGCCACATGCTTGGTGATGGTCTGCTGAAAATCATCTTTCTTTGCTTCGACCACCCTGTCCACAATCTTCCCCTTTCATGAAAATGAAGGTTGGCAACATCTCCGAAGGCCTTCATTCTTGAGGAACTTGTTGCAAAGACACAGAAATCAGTCGGCAATTTATCTGCACAGGGAGGATGAGGGATTAGGAAAGCAATTCTTAGTTTCGTATGAAATAGAATTTTATTTTACCTTCAGCTCGACAACATCAACCTCGAGGAAAAAGACGCCTCGGAATTTCTAGGCCAGCTCTGCCAATAAGGCGAAACTGTCCGCACCATGGAGCACTGAACTCTACAACCACCAAGCATCAATTAAAGGCCCAATTGATGTCTATAAGAATCCGAAATAGGACCCAAAGCTTTAATGCTGCAAAAAGAAAGAAATGATAGTAAGAAACAGACACTCTCGACGTCAAATTGCTTTCGATATTTTAGCTAGAGTCCAAAAAGTCGTTCACTTGACAATTACATAAGATAAAGTTGTCCAACCATGAACACCCTTGGAAAATTTGATAAATTGTATAAATGCACACAGACGTAACTAACTATTCATGAATCTTTCAACTGAAGAAACTCAAATTTAGTGCTTATTAACAAGGCACGCAAAAAACAAGCCACAAGTTGCCTGGATTTGGGTTTTTTCATCTTTCAGAAAATCACACCTCTTCTGGCAAAAATTATGTGTGTAATCAACCAAACCGATCAAAGCAGACACTTAAATCACTGAAAAATCATCGAGCATGGTGACATGATGAACTCGAAATCACTTGCATACGTCTAAATCAAGTCAAAGCCTCATGTTTCATGATGATCAACGAGGCCAACCAAAAATATCAACAAAAAAAAAGTCTGCAAACTCGCAACTTCAACAACTGGAAGATTACGCATCCGAACTCCGAAGTGCGAAAGGCAACAAAAAAACCACCGCCAAACCCACATTCACTATCAAAGGTCAAAGAAAACATAAAAATAAAAAAAGCAAATGAAAAAATAAAAATAAAAAAAGGGCACCACCTTGTTGGGCTCGTTGCCCTTAATTGATGCAAGTGGTTGTGGACTCGCTTGATTAAGCCAATGCAGCAGCCACGTGCTTGGCGATGGTCTGCTGAAGATCGTCTTTCTTTGCTCCGACCACCTTGTCCATAATCTTCCCCCCTTTCACGAAAATGAAGGTTAGCAACATCTCCAAAGCCCCCCATTCTTGAGCTGCTACAAAGACACGATGATTAGTCCGCAATTTATTTGCACAGGGGGAGGATGAGGGGATTGGGAAATAATCTTAGTTTCGTATGAGTCCTAAACCTTTTCACTTATTACCAATTGAGTCCATCCAACTAATTTTTGCTGGAAAGTACTGACATAGACATCAGCCGGTCTATGTGGAGTTGACGTGGATAATTTTAATAATATTTTTCAATTTTTTATTTTTTATTTTTTATTCTTTTCTTTTCCTCCCCTTCTTTCTCTTCCCGCTGGTCGCCAAGTGTTAGCAACCGGCTAGAGGGGACAGGAATAGCAAGGTGGACCTTGCCCAGCCATGGCAAGGCTCAACCTTGCCCCGCCAGCCACTAGAGAGGGCAAGCCTTGCCCCACCAGCCAGTGGTGAGGGCAAGCCTTGCCCGATCTGGTGAGATCGAGCCTCGCCTTGCGACAGTGAGGTTGAGGCTCACCCAGCCAAGCAAGGCTTGCCCTTGCAAGCAACGGCCAGGGTCTGCCTCACCATTGCACATGAAGGCAAGGCTCGACTTCACCAGTGACCGAAAGGGGCAAAGCTCTGCCAAGGCCAACGAGGTCGACCTCACCAGCCCTCCCCTTTGGCCAGTTACCGATTCTTGACAACCGGCTAGAGGAGGAAGAAGGAGAGGAAAAAAAAGAAAAGGAGAAAAAGGAAAAACAATATAAAATAAAAATAAAATATTCAAAAATATTAAAATAATGTTAGAATTGTCCATATTAGTGCCACATAGGCCTACTGGTATCCATATCAGCGATTTCCAGCCAAAATTAGCCGAATAAACTCAGTTGGTAAGAAATGAAAAGGTTTATAATTCAATTAGCCAAATTGAAATGTTTAAAACTGAATTAACAAAAATGCAATAGGTTCATGACTTTTTGAACAATTTTCCCTCTTCTATGGTGTTGAGCAAATTGACGTCTTAATTTCCAAGTTGAACTTAGAAAAATTTTAACATTAAAATCTTTTCTACACAGTCACATGTTTAGGAACTTTTTATTTATGTTGTACATATCACCATCAAACTCTTTCTTGTCAGTTTAGTTACCTAATACATATATATATGTAATGGGATGATCAATTGAAACAAAAAAAAAATCATCTTCGAGGTTTTTTCACAACAAAACCACAATTATATTCCCAATGTGAAGATGAAATCTAAGTAAATCGAAGCTTCACATAGGATAAGAATTTTTTTGAATTCCATTGAAATTTCTTTCATTTTGAACTGACAAAACTTAATATCATTCATGTAATTCTTAGAAAATTTCTAGATGCCTCACAGTGCATTTCTAGATACTTCTATGACATCTTACAAGTTCTATGTAGAAGTATTTTTCCAATAGTAAGGAAAAAACACAAATTCTTTGATATACTAAGTAAAGAGACTTGATATATTTTTATACTAATAAAATTTGAAATAAAGAAATCACCAGGAAATTGAACTTTCAGATAGGAGGGACGAGAAAAAATAAATCGTTATAAGCCATGATGAAGAAAAGACTAGCTTTTATTTTCTAAATAAATAAGTTTAAATTAGACAAAAAACCATAAAAGGCAAGAAACTAAGTAAAACCATTAAGGCCGATTTCATTTATCTAGCAAAAAAACAAAAAGAAGTGGATAGTCATATATGAGGTTTAAATAACTCCACCCTACTACATTTCCTTTATTTTTCTTTTGAGCTAATAGCATCGGTAAACTAATTTTTTGACCGTCAAAATCCCCAAAGTGGTACATATGTAACAAATTTACTCCAAACTAATTTTTTAACCACAAAAAATCCCAAATTGGTACATTTATAACAATTTTACCCTCCGTTAGTTTTCATTAAATTTTACCATCAAATTTTTAAGTTGTATGATACGTAGCAGTTGATGGATACACCAGTTTGGGGTTGTATCCTCCATTCGTCATGGGTGTACCAGTTTGTGATTTTTTGTAGTATTAATCCAATTTAACGGAGGGTAAATTGGTCATCAATATATCAGTTTGGGGTTTTTGATACTCAAAAAATTAGTTTAGGGTAAGATTGTCACGAGTGTACCAGTTTAGGATTTTTTGAGATCAAAAAATTAATTTTGAGTAAATTTGTCATATGTATACCAGTTTGGAATTTTTTATAGTATTAACCCTTTTCTTTTTTGAGAATAGGGTCATCGTAGTTCTACTATAATAAGGAGTAATTGTAACTCATAGATTTCTTGCTTAATTTAGATATTGAGGGATTTGCTTCTGGATATCTCAACAATTAATATAGCTAATAAACATCGTCAAAATGGGTATTATATATAAGGGGGTGGGGCTGTGATATAATACATATCTTATATCTACTTTGTTAGCATGTCGAACGAACCAAAACATCCTTACCCCCCATTGTACACCGGCGGATGCACCGAGCCAGTATGCTGTGCTTCACGTACGCCCCCGTTGTCCCTTTTGAATTCTTGTAGTAGGGTTAAAGCCTAACTTAATTTTGCGGTTCCCTTTCTTCATAATGTGAGCAAATTTCAAATGACTTGGGATTCAAGCATTGACTGTAAGGCATCCCACAATGGTTCATTGACATTATGCTTTTGGGATTTGCAGAGACGCCGTATAAATCCAGGTGGCCAGAGTTGATGGAGAAGATGGGAAGAAAGCGAAGGCGATAATCGAGAAGGAGAATCCGCAGGTGACCGGCGTGATAATGGCGCCAGGAACCTCCTACATTCTCGACACTTGCTGTAACCGTGTACTGTTCTGGGTCGACGACAAGGGCAATACCCTTGGAGTGCCGATGCTTGGATGAGGGCAAGGAAATGCTGTACTAGAATAACTCTTCAAGTTATTTGGATAGACTATAATAAATAAATAACCATTTGGGGTGGAATAAATATGTCGTGTGTGATTTTTCTATTCATATGGTCTCTTTGTGCGGTACTCATATGTAAATATAGGAAGAAACCAATAAAAGAAAGTTCTCTCTCTTTTCCGTTCCTCGGTCAATTTGGAGAAGAGCTAATCCTAATATACACTAACGTATAAAAAATTAATTACATAAGCATTGTCATTTACCCCTGATTTGAAGATTATAACCATCCGCTTTCTCACCATTACTCAAATAAAGGGCTGATGAAACTACTTGTGTAAAGTTTTCTTTCACAAGCAGTGTAAACCCTAATTTTCATTTAGAGAATAATTTTAATTTTTGGTGGATGCATTTGCATCCTTTAGAGATATGACTATGGGGAAAAGTGCCAAAAAAGTTCTAAACCTTTTTGCATTTGTGTCAATTTAGTCCTAAACCTTTTGCATTGATACCAATTCAGTTCTAAATCTTTCATCTTTGTGCCAATTCAGTCTTTACGATCAATTTTGGCCGGATTTTGCTAACATGGATGCCGAGCGGCCGGCAGCCAGTCACCAACGCTGACGTGGATAATTTTAATATTTTTTTGAATTTTTTTTCTCTTCCGTCCCTCTAGCCGGTCGCCGGATCTTGTTTTTTTCTCTTCCCTCCCTCTAGCCGATCACCGAACCCGCAACCGGCCAGTGGCCAGAGGGCAGAGGCCGACGCCAACAAGGCTCGCCCTCGCTGGCCACTAGCGAGGGCGACCTCGCGTTGGGCGAGGCACGACCTTACAGGATCTGGCGAGGTCGTGCCTCGCCTAGTCGCCCGCGAGGCTCAACCTCACCAGATCCCGCGAGGTCGAGCCTCACCCAGTCGCTAGCGATGGTGAAGGCGAGCCTCGCCAACTGCCGGTGAGGCCTGACCTCGTCAAATCTGGTGAGGTCGAGCCTCGCCGGTGGCTAGGCGAGGCATGACCTCGCAGGATCCGGCAAGGTTGGGCCTCGCCCAGACATGGCGAGGCTCACCTTCGCCGTCGTTGGCGAGGGCGAGCCTTGCTAGCAACTGGGCGAGGCCCAACTTTGCTGGATCTGGCGAGGTTGGGTCTCCCCCAACGTGAGGCCGCCCTCACCAATGGCCGGCATGGGCGAGCCTCGCCGGTGCCGGCCTCTCCCCTCTAGCCACCAACCAGTAGCCGGTCCGGCGACCAGCTAGGGAGAGGGGAGAGAAAAAAAATTCAAAAAAATATTAAAATATTATGAAAGTTGTCCACGTCAGCGCCGGTGACCAGCTGGTCGGCGTCCACGTCAGTAAAATCCAATCAAAATTAACCGAAAGAACTGAATTGGCACAAAGACAAAAGGTTTAAGACTGAATTAGCATCAATGCAAAAGGTTTAGGACTCAATTAGCACAAAAAAAAAGTTTATGACTAAATTGGCAACAATGCAAAAGGTTTAGGACTGAGTTGGCACCAAAAAAAGGTTAAGGATTAAATTGGTACCAATGCAAAAGGTTTAGAACTTTTTTGGCACTTTTCACTGTAATTCTGCGAGACCCATCATTAAGAATGGGAGAGGTGGAATTCTTAAGATCAATCTAACAGAATGATTTTATTTTATTTTTTTGGTGTAAAATGTAAGTAGTATATAACAGATGATGTACAACAGCTTAGGGGCATTCCCCGACATTACAACTAGTACTTATAATTCGAGAAAATGGAGGTAGGAAGTCTCCATAAAGTATCTAAAACAAAGTTAGCTTGTGAAGGTTTGATTTTTTAGTATAGCGAAGCTCTACCTCTTACATTTTTCCGCACCTTCGCCAAATAATCTGAATGTCAATTGGATTATTTTGAAACCGCTTATGGTTGCGCTCCATCCAAGTGCAATATATAGTCGCTAGGAAAGATACTTTGAGGAGTTTCGTTGTCAAATCTTTGTCTCTTGTTGCTCTAACCATCCATTGAAGCTCCTCATTCGAACCCCATACATTACGCCTGATCCCATGTTGCGCAAGAATATTGCGCTAGATGCTACCTGTCCATTCGCATTGGAAGAAAAGGTGAGTCCTGTTCTCTATACTTGCCCTACAAAAGGTACATTGGACATCGACTGAGGTCATCCACCGTGATATGATCTCCGCTGTCGGAAGCCTATCCCAACATACTAGCCAATTAATAAAATTGTGTTTGCTAACGCCGCTACTCCATATTAAGTTATACCATTCCACAGCCGGACTAAGTCTATGATTTAAGTTATATTTTCATCCACAGAATGCTTTTAATTACTTGACAGATTTTCAATTAGCTAAGTCTATGATTTTGCCTTAGCATTCATGCTAAACATCGTCTGTTCTATATCCCATATTTATTCATGATTGCTTTCATAACATCCCGCAACGTTACCTCACTGACACGTGAATTTCAGAACAGGATAAAAATATGATGATAAGCAGCGTCGGATCGCCCGATTATTGGGAAGTAACATAAACATTAATTGGTTTCGTATTTAAGATGGACATTACATTACAAAAGACGATTGAACCCACATAATACAAGGTAAAAATTGACTGAGGTGAAAATAAAAAAGTATACATTGTCGTGTCGTACCTTCTCCATTTAGATCTAGATCTCCATATATTCGTAAATATCACAACCTTTATGTATATTCTTCAAGATTAGTAAGATTAAATTATCCCCAAAAAATGTCAAATCGGATTTGAAGACGACCAACCTAATCAGCTCTTGGTAATCCACCTCCGCTATAATGCCGTTGTCGGGACGCGTGAAATTTTGCTAAATTAAGGGCCCAAATGAACTAATCCACCTAACCAAACTTCCATCTACTATGTTAGCATGTCGACTCCAGAAAAACACCCTTACCCACTTTGTTGGAACCCTGGATGCATCACAGATGAACCGTGCTGTGTTACATGTGACTCCCTATTGACCCTTTTGAATTCTCTGTACATATTTGATTTGGTATTCAATCAATCATGGATGATAAGGCATGCCCAACAGTGGTTCGTTGACATTATACTTCTGGGATTTGGAGGGACGCCAAGATACTCGTTTCCAGAGGTGAGGGGATTAGAAGGGCACAAAGCAAAGGCAATAACCGAGAAGGTGAATCCACCGGTGACGGGCGTTATAATGCATCCAGGAGACCCTCCCTTTGTGGACATTTGTTGCAACCGTGAAAGTGATTGAGGTCGACAAAGACGGCGTTGTCCAGGGCATTCCTTATGTTGCATGAGGGGAAGAAACTGCTATACTGCCCCGATTGTATAGCTCAAACAGCTCGTGAAGCTATCTGATATCGAGAATAAAGAATAAAAAAATCGTTTCGTGTGCCTTCTTCTCAAGATATGTCCTATATGTGTGCACTGTGCATATTGTTTTCTTTTGTTATTATTTGAGAGTGAGTTTTACTTCATGAGTCGATCAATATGTGTCGATCTTCCATGTAGAATCCTGTTCCGTCATAGACCTTATATCATGTTACTAAAGCACCTAAATTTTGCATGCATGTTCCATGATAATTCTATACATCAAGTCTAAGTTTCCAAAAAACATCGCATCTGATCAAATTAGGCAATTAACGAGTGAACATATACCAAACCTTAAAGAATTATACGAACAATTTATTAAAGGTACCACTTCTTAACTCTAATTAGAGATTACATGCATTTTGAGAGCCAGCTTAGATTATTTTCTTTAAAAGTTCAAGATATATATTAGATAATAATGGGAGTGAAGATTAATACACATGTGAACGGTACCAAGAAGATCATAGTTTGTATGAATCAACAATTTAACATATACTCTAGATATAAGCTTGTCCCTTCCATGCCTAGTGTATCGACTCGATCCTACGAGGGTAGGGAGTGGTCGTCGAGGTTAGAGAGTCTGGACAAGGAGTGGTTTGTGGAAAGCTTCTAGGATGGCGAAAGGGGTAGGAATGAACCGAATTGTGCATTAAATAGGAGGAGAGCAATTCTAAAATATATATGTGAAAATTGGAATTAACTCATGAAGGCGACTTTTGACGTAACGACAATGATTAGCTTTGGAATTTCAAAATTAAGTGTGTTTAGGTTAGAGCACTCCCTGGATGGATGATCTCTTGGAAAAGTGCTCATATGTTCGTCAAAGGACAAAACTGTGAGGCTTGTTATGAGATAGACCAGAATAGATAATACCTCAGTAAGTTAATCCAAGGAAATCACAGTAGAAACCTTAGAAACTTTTCTACAAGACCATGAATTTGGTCTACTTGCTATTTACCTTACTTCTGTCACTTTTTCATGAATTAACTTATGAGTAAGGCTCAGTTTTTTTTGCAAAAAACAACTTTCAGGAAAATATTCTTGGGATTTTCCAGAGTTTGGCACAAAGAAAACAAACCGTCAAGGAAAACGTTTTCCGTCAACGGAAAAGAGGTCTTCTAAAATAGGGGAAAATGATGTCCGCTTCCATTCACTCTCGTCGTATCTCACACTCTCATCTTATCTCACTCGTAGCCTTAGCCCTAGCTCATTTTCTGTTGCCACACGCTTCCCCTTTCCTCCTCTTTGCCTTCTTGCTCATCTCCCTCTTTGCCGCCTCGCGGAGCTCCCTCTCCTTCTCCACTAGGTGCGCTCGCCACTCGAGCTGATCGATGTCGGACGACCTTAGGGAAAGCACAATCTCCTCGAGCTTCTACGACAAGGCGGACTCAACATCAACCAGCTTCGACTGGGCATTGTCAACAGCGTCGTGGTCGGGGCGGTTGCCGAGGGTCTGCAGCACGAATCGGATCCGGGCGACATCAATGACAGCGTTGGCCATGGAGGCCAAGAGCTTGGGTTGGGTGAGGTGGGGCATCTGCTCGGTGATCTGGGGCGGACTCAGCGACGAGGAGGAGGGGTTGAGCTGCGGCGGCAGCGGCAGAGGAGGCTGCTAGATGTCAATGGAAGAGAAGGGATCGGTAGGGGCGGGAGGGGTGAAGCAAGGGCCGATAGAGGGGAGATGGGCCACGATATAGGAGAGAACCGGGTGGGTCCTCGAGTTTGGGTCCATCATAAAAAAAAAAATAGCCATTTTCATTTCTACGAAGCAAATGGAGCATAAATGTAATCGCAGAAAATAGAGGGAGCTGATGTTACCAAAGAACTAGTTACCTACACGGATCGTCGACCAAGCTTTACCGGCTATGGTAATCGTCGACCAAGCTTTACCGGCTGTGGTACCAAGTTCATCATCATATAAGGATTCTATTCCATTTCCTTTTTTTCTTTGGCTGCACGACTATAATATCTTGTCAAAACCCATTACCGATAAAAGAATAGGGGACATGACATCAAATTTTCTTAGAAGAGATACTACAAAGTAGAAACAACATCCCTCCACTTTTATTCAATGGGCTAGGAAGATCAAATATGGTCATTTTGGTGTCTTCTGCGGATTTCGTTTCAAAATAAACGTAATTAGTAATGTCTAACTAGTTAAACGAATTACTGTGACTTAGCCGCTTCTCACAGCCAGAAATAGAAAAAGGTCCTCGAAATCGTGTGTCTGAATTATCGAAATTGATAGAACTAATGTTGTGGTTTGCGTTGCAAGAATACCGGCTTATGCCCGCTTGTATGGAACTTTAGACCATGCAAAAGATGAGAAAAGGTATTTTGAGAAACCAGCTCCGAATTAATCCGAAGATCTTCACTCATCCTCACTCTAATAAATGGAGCAGTTTTAACCAAATTTTCGAGGTCTCTTCTCTACATCCAAAACTACCTATATAGTAAAGACTAATCCTAATTCTATTTTAGTTTTTGAGGTAATTGCAAGAACTGAACCTATTTGCCATGGTAATTATAGCTTGTGCACGCGGAGGTGTTGTCGCGACCTAAAAATCAGTCGGGTTTTCCGATCTTAGGCTAATGGATTACTAGATCAATTAAATTAACTAACCTAGCTCGAGTTCTCCCAAACTCTACCAAATCGCAACTTAGGTCCAATTGTGAGCATGCAAATATTTTCAACGGGAGTCGCCACTAATCATTTAGGGTAGGTTGATTAGAAACCTAAATAAAATAGCGGGAGTACTATTTTATTTCTACAAACCAGAAATCATAAATTCGGGGACTTGGTTACGCTAGATTCCCTAACGCCCTTTCGGTACCAATTTCGAGAAAAATACTCAATTTGACAATTTTGATAAATCCTGACTTAGAGTTCAAAGGTGCAGAAATTTCTTTTTGATTTTTACTTATTTAAATGAAAACTAATCTATATGTAATGACGTGCAAAAATTGACATGCGATTAATGCAACCTAACGTGCAAACTATATGTCATGCAATGACGTGACCTATTTCTAATGACGGGCATATTATTTTTTGTATTTTTCCAAATGAAATTCGGAATTAAAATGCCAATTATCTACACATGCAATTTTAAACTAAAGAAATTGACCTATTCTAAAGCAATTTTTTGGCATTTTTTTTATCAAAATTCGAAATTAAAATCAAGTAAAAAAATTATAACCGCGAAATCTTTCGAATTAAGTTTCGATCTGAAGCCTGACAGATCGACTCTAAAATTCGAAATACCTGCTATGGAAATAATTCTATCTAAAGCTGAATAGATAGATTTATTTCCATGTGTGCGGTTGCGGATTATGAAATTTTCCTAATCGATCACATCTTGAAAAAATTTAGATATCTCAAATATCTTGGATATATTCAAAGGATTTTGAAAATTCTAAATTCTATCCAAATTTAATAAGTAACAGATATCCAAGATTTCAAAAAAAAAATAAATAAATCCTAATTGAAATAATGCCTATTGTTCAAATATGCAAAGTTAGATATCAATAAGCACGAATTAAGCAATAAAATATTCAAACCAAATCAGGATAGATATTTACCTAAATGCGTAAATAACTTCCCAAATTTGAATTGCGCGGATCGGAATTGCGGATCGGATGACCGGTGGGATGAGCGGCGACGGGTGGACCGGCGGCGACGACGACGACGACAACGACAGCTGCCTGGGGAGCCGCTCAACTCGTGGTGGTGGTGGCACTCAAGGGAAAAAGTGACTTACGACTGGAAGTCTTGTTTTGGCCAAGCGCTCTTTGCAAATTCTCAATATGCAAATCCTTTCGTGAGTTTATATGTCTGAGTCTCCACTGAAGACCTTGGCCGAACAACCTTCTTTGGCCACTTCTATATCCCAAAAGCAATAAGAAAGTGGCGTCTTCTGCTTGTGTTGAAACCGTGGGGTAATTGCGAGAACATGCCAAAAAGTCTGCAAGAAAAAAATAAAAATAAAAACCAGAACTTTGCAGAACCAGTCTCGGTTATGTGGATCCAGACACGTTGTTGCAGCTTGATGCGGCATGACCGAGGCTACTCGTCGTGAGAAACTCGCTGAAAAGACCTGTAAAGTACACCCGACACAAAGATGTAATCTGAAAAAA
This sequence comes from Syzygium syzygioides, assembly GCA_031216285.1. NCBI lineage: Eukaryota > Viridiplantae > Streptophyta > Magnoliopsida > Myrtales > Myrtaceae > Syzygium > Syzygium syzygioides. The sequence continues at coordinate 45,399,080 of CM062249.1, read as the reverse complement.
AAAAAAATTTGACGGCTTGTTGGTGCTGTCGGCAACGTGATGAGCAGCCGCTAGTATCAGGAATGCTATGCAGGGCTGAGATCTCAGTACAACAAACGACGCTCAGCGGCTTGGTCGTCAGAGGGCTGGTTCAGCGTTGTTGTGCAAGGACTTCTAGTTGGTAAAGGCTGGACAACCACTGGAACGTCAGATTGAAGCAAGGAAGCTCGCTGGTTTGCTGCACTTGGCCTGAAATTTTCATTGGGGGTCCGCCAGGAATATTGCTTGCACAGTGAGTACTGGACTGCAGGGACTACCGAGGGTGAGGAACAATGAAGCTCTCTGGAACACTAAGGTTGCAAGACCTTTGGTGGTCATGAAATTGCTGGACTGGTGAGGCAAGGGCCTGCGACTGTTCTGCAAGGAAGGAGGAGCGGTGGTTGTTCACCTCGTGGAGGAGTTTGCTGGTTGCGGTGAGTGACATCGTCGGACGAGGGAGCGACTGGTCTGGTGTGACAATGAAGGTGCAGCCATGAGGGACTCAGCCAAGACCTCTCCCTCTCCCTCTCCGAACTCTCTCTTTTTCTGTGTCTCTCGTGTGTGATCAGATCCCAAAAGCCAAAAGGAGGTCCCCCTCTGTTGACCGAGTCCTCTCTTCTCTTCTCTCTCGGTTTCTTCTCTCTATGGCCGTGTGTCCCCCGAATGTGTCCCCAAAAGACCAGACCCCCATTGTTGACCGAGTCCTCCACTATATCGCAGGATATCCAAATTTGGACAAGGAAAAGAAATATATTCCTTTATCCCCTTCCAAGAACGTAAGATTCACTTTTTCTCCTTCCCTTGCACAAAAGATTCCAAGAAAAACCGATTGATATCTTTCCTCTTTGATATATCGTGACACCCGAAATTTTTAATTTTCAAACGATATATTGCCGATTACTTTCTATGGATTAAAGATATGTGCAAATATGATATTACTCCCTCATATCTTCAGAGAATATGGCCAAATATAATAAATCCCCTTTCCTTCTTAATCTTCTATTTAGCCGAAAATATGTAGGAGATTTTTTTTTTCTCGAAGTATCACATAGGCAAAACATATCAATTTTGGTTATGGGCTTGATTCAATTTAGCTCAAAACCATTTGCTCGAATCCATCCGCCGCTAGTCCAATGCAAATACAACTAACCTATATGAATCTAAAGTATATGCTATGCAATTTTAATATTTTTGTTTAGGGGTTAAAATTTAATCCCTAATTTTCTATGCAAGTAACCACTAAATGAAGCACCAAAATTTAGGTGTCAACAGCTGCCCCTCTTTGAGTGGAGGCTCGCGGAGGTTTCGCTTAAAGACCGAGATCTAAATTTAAACTATGCAAAATGATGAACGATTTTTTTTTGATTTTTTTAATGCAATGATGCATGATATGCAAACAATAAAGAACGTATGCCAAGGCTTCTCACTTCGTGTAGAGCGGTGAAAGAGCCTTACATATGGATCGCACAAAAAGCGCCCAAGTGATGGAAAGCTTTATAATGCTGTGAACTCCTTCGATCTCCAAACTTCTAGTCCACTGGAAGTAAGATTCTCAAGGTACAGGATCGCCTATCTGTTACCTGTAGTTTCCTATAGATGCAAAATAGCGCGCGATATGAAGAAAGAATGAGGACGTGTTGCCTATACCACTGGGCAATCACGAAAAGGATCATGTCACCTCTTCCATTGGGTGAGCATGAGGTTGGTTGTGCCACCTATTCCACTGGGTGAACACAGAATGAAAAATTATGCTGCCTATTCTACTGGGCAAATATTTAAATGGGGTGTGTTGTCTATTCCACTGGACAACACGAAATAAGAAACTATGCCGCCTGTTTAACTAGGCTAATATGAAATGGGGTGTGTTGTCTATTCCACTGGACAACACAAAATGAGAAACTATGCCGCCTATCCTACTGAGCGAACATAAAATGGGGTGTACCACGTACTCCACTTAGCAACACCAAATGAGATATTATGCTGCCTGTCCTATTGGGCGAACATAAAATGGGGTGTGCCGCATACTGCACTTAGCAACACCAAATGAGATATTATGCTGCCTGTCCTACTGGGTAAACATAAAATGGGGTGTGTTGCGTACTCCACTTGGCAATACCAAATGATATGTCACCTGTTCCACTTGGTGAACATAAAATGGGGTGTGCCGCATACTCCACTTGACAACACCAAGAGATATGTCGTCTGTTCTACTGGGCGAACATGAAATGGGGTGTGCCGCGTACTCCACTTGGCAACACCAAGAGATATGTCACCTGTTCTACTGGGCGAACATGAAATGAGGTGTGCCGCGTACTCCACTTAGCAATACCAAATGAGAAACTATGCCGCGTGTTCTACTGGGCGAACATATGAAAGAGATCATGTCTCACATTTCGAAGAGAGAAACAATGAAGAATAATTAGCAGGCGTACCTAAATTCACTTACCTTGTAGGGGTGGCAAAGTAAATCGAGGCATGACTCTGATTCTGTACCATTTGACAATCACTTGGGCTTCGTTCCAAAGATGTTGCTTGATGGACTTTGATGGACTTCAGTGACCTTCCTCATAAGCGTGTCACGGGGGAATCTTCTGGATATCGTCTTGGACACTTAACAATTGGGTGAACCAGGGGCTATCCTGAATGCTCATGGGTTCATTAACAAAGTACTTGGATATCATCAGAGGTACCTGAAAAGACTTGATCAATAGATGCATGAATATTGCTAGAGGCATCTAGAGATAATCAAATATAGGACCTGACAATTGCTCAAATAGGTTAAGGATACCTGGATAGTCACAGACATCCAAGGGATAGAGATATACTTACCTGGTGATATCTCTGACTCTTGAGGGCGTGTCTCCTGCTAGACACGGTTATAGACAACAAATAATATGCATTCATGGGTAATCAAGGACGCATATATTCATGCATTATAAATTTGACTGGTTTTCATGCATGACGATTTTATCGAGTCGGTATTACAAAATTTCACTGGGGAGAATCATGACAAGACAATCCGGATTCACAAGCAGATATCTTGAAAATGTCGAATGAGGGACTTCCGGTCCGGAAGGGCTTTCTCTCATCTCCATCTAAAAGTGGCTATTTTATGGGAATCACTCTATCTCACATTCATCCTGTAGACAAGGGTCCAAGTATTCTCGCAAACGGTACGACCTTACCAATCTGAGAGGTCTTTGTCAGGACTATAACGTGGGCTTGGTCAATGGCTTAGCAAAAGGGACTCTTCGAGTTGAGGCTATTGAAAGAAAATACTCTGTAATCATCTCCGGGTTTACAAGTCAAGAACCCTGCAAAATGAGATAGAAATGGACTTGCTCGCACTTCTTCGAGCTAAGCTTATAAAGATCCGAATCCTACATTAGTTCAAGTATCATAATCTGAAGAGACTTTGTAAGGGACGTAATGTAAGCTAGGCTCATCGGTTGAGAAATGAATGGATCATTAGGCTCAAAATGTGCATAAACAGGGGTGAAAGTTGGTAATCATCTTGGCATTGTCACTAGTCTTTTTCTTCATCCTCAAGTATTGTCTTCTCGGTAGACGTTCCATTGGGCTTGAATTCACCACTTGATTCCTTTGAGACTTGTAAGACCACTGCTCTACTGGGATTCATGACTTTGACATGTCGTATCGTGACATTTTTTCACTAAAGTTCTCCCTTTTTTTTTGGCATTGGCCTTGCTTTTACCAGGCACATTGCTTTTCTTGCCCTTCCCTTTTTTTTTGACTTTTGACACATACTGTTTACAATGCATATATCGGCCAACCACACTTTGGTTTATTTTTACCAAATTACTCAACATTCGGACTCTCAAGGGTCTTCATCTTTTATCAGCGCTCCGAATATGCTGCTTGAACAATGATGACTGTTGCTTTGCCCCAGTGTAAGGGATGATCACCAACTGGGTTTAAGAAACGAATTTGCAGGCTCAATTGGGCTTAGTAAAGGATGAAATGTGTATAGGATAGAGAAAAAAATGCTCTTCATCATCCTAAGGCACTTGAACTTCGCGTGAATTCATTTGAAAAAGCAACGCTCGAAGATTGATGCAAGTGAGAGCAAGACAATCTCTATTCATTTTTCACCTTATAATGCTGACTTACCTCCAGTTTACCCCGATGTAGGGTGGTTCTTTACAGGGGTAATTCGAAAGGATTTCTCCAAGCATTTAGGCTCAAAGTGGCGAAGCAATGGATAACCTGTAGTGTTTGGGATAGAGAAATGAACTGCCTTTCGTCACTTCGGTTGCCGTACCTTTTGCGAGATAACTCTTTACCTTGCAGACATGGAATTTTTTTTTACTCAACTCACTGAGGATTAGTGAATGGGATTGTATATAAGATAAGGCTTGCCTTTCATCATCCCGATGTACCTCATTCAACACATTCAATTCATTCCACATGAGTTATCAAATTATCCAAATAGATTCCCCTTTTGAAATTGATGATGTAGACTGACAAAATGATCAAGCAGAATTTAAAACCAACGCACACATTCCATCTTTAAATTAATTGAAACCATTTATTCATCAGTGAAATGTTTGCAATTCAGAATATAAAACCAAACACTTGAAAAATTTTGCTACAAAGTTAGATTTTATCAGGGGTATGACATCTTCACAGCATCAGAATTAACAGGAGTGGAGAACTCATGACCATCCACGTCTGTGAGAACCAGGGCACCTCCAGGAAGCACCTCTCTCTCTTTTTTTTTTTTTTAAACCACATATGGGCTGATGTATTTTGGGGAAACTTTACCCCCAAGAACAAGAAAGACTGGCAGTACCTTCCTTAGGACTAGATCATTTACCTCAAAGTGTCTTTGACGCACTTTTTGGTTGAAAGATTTACCTACTCATATGGCAACTGGATCAAGCGTTTCGTCTCACCTTCGGGAAGGGTTGCCTCTATCTTCACCTCTTTGGGTTCTCCGGAATCACTCAGATTGATGGTGATAGTTTGGTCTACCGTCAGGACTTTGGGTCTTTCATGATGCTCTAGATCATGTTGAAGGTCTGAGACATCTTCGAGTTCGTCGGTGTCATCAAGATCAGGCTTGGCAGCAATTAATTCATCAAATTGGGCCATTTCCATACCCTCACGTGTCACAAGATTGCCCCTGAAACATAAAGTAAGGGATTCAGAAGGACGAACAGGGCTAAAATTGCATTTTTTTTATTTTTCTCTTTTTTGATTTTTTTAAAATTTTTTGGAATTTTTTTTGTTTGTATTTTTTTTGAAGTTCTTTTCAAAATGGTTTTAACACGAGGGAACATGAAGAAGTCCAGGCCTCAGAATTCTCCTTGGATTATATTTTCTTTTAGTGGTTGGATATCATCACCAGGCTGGTTTGATGTACCTCAACATGCCCTTAAAAAATTTGTAATTTCATTGATTATCACTGAATGAATTATATTTATTGGAATGGAAACTGGGACAATAAAATCATAGAAATGAAAAATCCTAAAAAGCAGCTCCTGAGACGGGGCAAGTCCTAAAAAGCAATAGAAATTCCCACGCAGGGGAGTGTGAGAAAAAAGTAAAGGTGTTACTCTCGCGGGCCAGTGCCCATTTCATTCAACAGTCCTTCGTTGATAGCTCCAATGAGCATGTTATTGAACAGAGCAGTGATTTCCTCCATCGCATCATCAGGATCTTCTGTCACTGGAGGTGTTAGATCATCCATATCTCCCCATCTATCGGGGACGATATCACGCGAGTCAATATAGAAGCTCAGGGGAGCCGAATATTTCACGTAGTAGTCGAACTTGCTGCTCGGTTGCTCCAAGGTGTCGATCACCTCCTTCTCTTCATGTATCATTCTCGCATGACTCGGGAATGTGGTCTGGATGTTTGGAACTATGAGAAGATCATCTCGGCCTTGGCAGAGCCACGAAGCACGAAATGTGAATGCCCCAGTATCTAAGAGGTCCTGAACCTTGTGCTTTAGAACATAGTAGTCATTAGTGGAGTGACCGACTTCTCCCATGTGATAGTCACACTTTTTGGATGGGTCGTAGTTGGAGAATCACTCAGTATCAGGCCGCTTCGGCTTAGTGGAAAGCAGGCCCTTTTCCCAGAGGATCGTCAATACTTGGGATAGAGACCTAGGGAGAGAAGTGAATTGTCTTCTAGCGCCTTGTCGTCGATTAGAGAACGGGTGTCTTGATGGGCTGTCTTGACATCCAGGGAGTAGTCGTGCTTTGCTTTACTGAGGCCGCGATGTTGAACGAGTGGATCCCGATCACCTTGTTCGTGCTTTACAAACTTTGGACGCAAGGTGCTGAACTCCCTAGGGTCAAGGGACTCAATAGTACTGCTAGGTACGACTGCTTTATCATTCGAGTCAATGCTGAAGGGCTTCATTTGAATCATCACCCTTGGCCCATGAGGAAAGGGATGAGTCATGGTGAGTTGTTTCAAGCAGTCCGACAGATGTGCCGTTTGCCTCGAGAGTTGTTGGAGTATGACAGAGGCTTGCTTCAGGTCCTTCTCGATATTAGCGAGGCGGTTTGGCACTTCACTTTGAGCACTTTCTCTCATGGCCAGGCGGGAACGGCCGGTGGTGGACGATCCATAATCACTTAGCTTGAGTATCAACTTCCTCGCGATGGTGGCTCACAGCTAGGGACGTTTCGGCTTGGCGGCTGGCCGACGTATGGGGCTCTGAGAAACAAAGATATGACGGTGTTTTTGCAGAGAAGCCGCAGTCGCCGCGAGAACGACAAGTGGTGGATGGAGCTACGGTTTATGTTGGGCGGTGAGCTCACGGTGGTGGAGGAGCAACAACGAAGGAACTCGGCGAGGTTGCCCCTTGGCAAGGCTCGAGCGATGGATCGATAACTGTGGATGATCTGTAATCACCTGATTCAAGAGAAATGAACTAAAGAAGCACATGGTCAAGACAAGGTTAGTCCATGACACGCTTTCTAGTTTTTTTTTTATTCTTCATTTATTCATAAAAATACTCGTTTATGAACGAGACTTTATGGAAAAGCGTTATAAGCAAAGAGATATAAATAACACTTTAGACATAACCTAAGAAATAGTCGCATCAAAATCCCTAATCATAAAACTAGGAAAACCAAAAATTAAGACTCCCTAGAAACTATGAACTGAAAACAAATTCTCTAGCATTTTTTTATTATAAAAACGATGACAACCTCTTGTAAAAATAGTGACCTATGACACATCCAGGAAGATGAAGACAGATTGAAAATACATTCTCCAAAAAGCCTTCTTTCATTTTTATATATTTTTTATTTTCAAAGGACTCAATGATTATTACTTTCGAGTTGAAAACTGATCTAGACCCATCATGGACCGACCCAAAAAAACGAGAAAATAAGTAAACTACAAGATAAAAGTTCAGAAGACTTACTTTACCAGGTAAGACCATGACAATCACATAGACATGCACATGAATCATGAGTTTAAATCTTAATCTATCTATCCTAATGGCTTTTGCAAAGTGAAATGATGGACGGAACGACATGTCGCAGCCTCGCGAACAATCATCATGACTAGTCGCGGCCTCGCATACAATAGTCATGACTAGTCGGGTCCAATCACTTCGGCTTGATTCGGTCGACAAAGGCAACCTCCATGTGTTGTAGCCTCACGTGCATGAGGACGACCCTTGAGCCATTTTTTGAAAAAAATTTCGAGATCCAAATGGGATAACCTTTAGCGAAGTCTTACCACCAAGGTTAAAGAACCATCTAAATACCATCTTAAAACTATGGGTGTGACCCGGGTCCGGTCACAGGTTATGTGTGGTGTAGTGCAAATACTGTAAATCATGTACAACAATTATATGCAAACACCACTTCAATAGTACAAAAAATTAAACCAAATTCCACTCCACCAAACCTGCAAAACAAAGGGTTAGCTAATCACTACTCCCCTTATAACTCCCATCCTGCAAAAACATTTAATACCTAAGAAAGAGAATTCAATCAAGTTTTGTCAAATTGAGTGATTTTTCCATGAAAATTTTCTTGGCCTAAGTCCTCCTTAAATTTTTTTTTTTAAAAAAATTTAAGTTTTAATCCCCAGTGGAGTCGCCAAGCTGTCGCGACCTAAAAATCAGTCGGGTTTTCCGATCTTAGGCTGATGGATTACTAGATCAATTAAATTAACTAACCTAGCTCGAGTTCTCCCAAACTCTACCAAATCGCAACTTAGGTCCAATTGTGAGCATGCAAATATTTTCAACGGGAGTCGCCACTAATCATTTAGGGTAGGTTGATTAGAAACCTAAATAAAATAGCGGGAGTACTATTTTATTTCTACAAACCAGAAATCATAAATTCGGGGACTTGGTTACGCTAGATTCCCTAACGCCCTTTCGGTATCAATTTCGAGAAAAATACTCAATTTGACAATTTTGATAAATCCTGACTTAGAGTTCAAAGGTGCAGAAATTTCTTTTTGATTTTTACTTATTTAAATGAAAACTAATCTATATGTAATGACGTGCAAAAATTGACATGCGATTAATGCAACCTAACGTGCAAACTATATGTCATGCAATGACGTGACCTATTTCTAATGACGGGCATATTATTTTTTGTATTTTTCCAAATGAAATTCGGAATTAAAATGCCAATTATCTACACATGCAATTTTAAACTAAAGAAATTGACCTATTCTAAAGCAATTTTTTGGCATTTTTTTTATCAAAATTGGAAATTAAAATCAAGTAAAAAAAATATAACCGCGAAATCTTTCGAATTAAGTTTCGATCTGAAGCCTGACAGATCGACTCTAAAATTCGAAATACCTGCTATGGAAATAATTCTATCTAAAGCCGAATAGATAGATTTATTTCCATGTGTGCGGTTGCGGATTATGAAATTTTCCTAATCGATCACATCTTGAAAAAATTTAGATATCTCAAATATCTTGGATATATTCAAAGGATTTTGAAAATTCTAAATTCTATCCAAATTTGATAAGTAACAGATATTCAAGATTTCAAAAAAAATAAATAAATCCTAATTGAAATAATCCCTATCGTTCAAATATGCAAAGTTAGATATCAATAAGCACGAATTAAGCAATAAAATATTTAAACCAAATCAGGATAGATATTTACCTAAATGCGTAAATAACTTCCCAAATTTGAATTGCGCGGATCGGAATTGCGGATCGGATGACCGGTGGGATGAGCGGCGACGGGTGGACCGGCGGCGACGACGACGACGACAACGACAGCTGCCTGGGGAGCCGCTCAACTCGTGGTGGTGGTGGCACTCAAGGGAAAAAGTGACTTACGACTGGAAGTCTTGTTTTGGCCAAGCGCTCTTTGCAAATTCTCAATATGCAAATCCTTTCGTGAGTCTATATGTCTGAGTCTCCACTGAAGACCTTGGCCGAACAACCTTCTTTGGCCACTTCTATATCCCAAAAGCAATAAGAAAGTTGCGTCTTCTGCTTGTGTTGAAACCGTGGGGTAATTGCGAGAACATGCTAAAAAGTCTGCAAGAAGAAAATAAAAATAAAAACCAGAACTTTGCAGAACCAGTCTCGGTTATGTGGATCCAGACACGTTGCTGCAGCTTGATGCGGCATGACCGAGGCTACTCGTCGTGAGAAACTTGCTAAAAAGACCTGTAAAGTACACCCGACACAAAGATGTAATCTGAAAAAAAAAAAAATTTGACGCCTTGTCGGTGCTGTCGGCAACGTGATGAGCAGCCGCTAGTATCAGGAATGCTATGCAGGGCTGAGATCTCGGTACAGCAAATGACGCTCAGTGGCTTGGTCGTCAAAGGGCTGGTTCAGCGTTGTTGTGCAAGGACTTCTAGTTGGTAAAGGCTGGACAACCACTGGAACGTCAGATTGAAGCAAGGAAGCTCGCTGGTTTGCTGCACTTGGCCTGAAATTTTCATTAGGGGTCTGCTAGGAATATTGCCTGAACGGTGAGTACTGGACTGCAGGGACTACCAAGGGTGAGGAACAATGAAGCTCGCTGGAACACCAAGGTTGCAAGACCTTTGGTGGCCGTGAAATTGCTGGACTGGTGAGGCACGGGCCTGCGGCTGTTCTGCAAGGAAGGAGGAGCAGTGGTTGTTCACCTCGTGGAGGAGTTTGCTGGTTGCGGTGAGTGACATCGTCGGACGAGGGAGCGACTGGTCTGGTGTGACAATGAAGGTGCAGCCATGAGGGACTCAGCCAAGACCGCTCCCTCTCCCTCTCCCTCTCCGAACTCTCTCTTTTTCTGTGTCTCTCGTTTGTGATCAGATCCCAAAAGCCAAAAGGAGGTCCCCCTCTGTTGACCGAGTCCTCTCTCCTCTTCTCTCTCGATTTCTTCTCTCTATGGCCGTGTGTCCCCCGAATGTGTCCCCAAAAGACCAGACCCCCATTGTTGACCGAGTCCTCCACTATATCGCAAGATATCCAAATTTGGACAAGGAAAAGAAATATATTCCTTTATCCCCTTCCAAGAACGTAAGATTCACTTTTTCTCCTTCCCTTGCACAAAAGATTCCAAGAAAAACCGATTGATATCTTTCCTTTGATATATCGTGACACCCGAAATTTTTAATTTTCAAAAGATATATTGCCGATTACTTTCTATGGATTAAAGCTATGTGCAAATATGATATACTCCCTCATATCTTCAGAGAATATGGCCAAATATAATAAATCCCCTTTCCTTCTTGATCTTCTATTTAGCCGAAAATATGTAGGAGATTTTTTTTTCTCGAAGTATCACATAGGCAAAACATATCAATTTTGGTTATGGGCTTGATTCAATTTAGCTCAAAACCATTTGCTCGAATCCATCCGCCGCTAGTCCAATGCAAATACAACTAACCTATATGAATCTAAACTATATGCTATGCAATTTTAATATTTTTGTTTAAGGGTTAAAATTTAATCCCTAATTTTCTATGCAATTAACCACTAAATGAAGCACCAAAATTTAGGTGTCAATAGGTGTCATTGCTGATAAGTGGGTGCATGCACGTTGAACCACGTGCTTCATTAGAACTAGTGGATCCCATCAAATTTAACGATTCCAAGGATAGATGATTCATATGGATAATCATATGTTAGATATAAGTTGGTTGTCTAAAGAATCTTGATGAACGCCTTATCATAAGTTATTCAACGTTATTTTGCCTTTTTTAATCAATGTAATGCTCTCGAATTAAGGAGAGTCGTTAAAGCCAATTTACTTGCTCTAATTAGATTATTATTACTGAGGGATTTTCTTTGTCACGCCCAGCACTTCGAAGGTGCGCCACATCCCTCGCAGAGGTCGATTCGTGTGCGACGTCCCAGGACGCTTTGCCGACCCAAACCCAAGGGATCAAACTAAAGCACATGCGGAAGCAATTAAAAACCACCCGTACACAGATAACGTATAACCAAGGGTAACCACTGAAATCAATACTTGTACTGATACTGGAAATCCTTTACAATATTCATAGGTACAGCTCGAATACAAAAAATCAAAAGTGGTTCAAAGCCACTACTGATAAAAAGGGGTAAGTGGCTCGGGGCTCAGGCACTACAACTGGCCGGGGGCTTCTCCCAAAAATGCATCAGTACACTTGTCCTCCTCAAGGCCGGGGATCTGAAAAGTCGGTTTTCAACAACCGTGAGAATAAATCTCAGCGAGTAATTCCCTAAACCTAAACTAGGCTAACATGCACCTCCTGACAAGTACTAAACAACACACAATGCGCACATAACTGACTCAGGCCCTCGGGCCTAAATCTAATCTCACTAGACCCTGCAGGTTAGGCGTCAAATCAACAAAAGTAGATACACGACATAATTTAATCACAGCACATACACGCGTATTTCTATGTCACAACGCATGTTATGCATATGCTTGTGCTCGCACTCATGCTCATGCCTCATCAATGCATTATCGTACACTTGCACACTAGCACTCAGTCATTTCTCAATTTCTCCTCCGACCCGCGTTAAACGCATCAGGTCCGACCCGCGTAAAACGCATCAGGTCTATCACTTCGAGATCGATCTCTAGCCCGCAGGCTCATGACACACAGCCCGCGTAAAACGCATCAGGTCGGACATCTTCCGGTAAACCGGGCATCGTCCCGCGTAACACGCCTCAGGACGGGTTCACTACCCCGCGTAACACGCATCAGGGTTTATTGTGATCACACATTCACAAACCTCAATTTTATCTGAACCGCGCGTTAGACGCATCAGGGCAATTTAGGTGATCACAATGCACATGTCACTCAGGCACACTTATAAATGCAAATGCCGTGCCAATGCTTGAGATGTGCACCCATGACTATAAAGTTTACACTTGGACATCCACATACGCGAATTACGATGTAACATACTCAACTTGTACTGCGCATATTTAAATTCACAAATCAACATGCCCAAATCAGACAATCAATTTAAATCAGCCATAGCATCAAATCAGCACACTATCCATGCACAAATTCACAAAACCGGATCAACAAGCACTCGCGCATTCGAGGCCCACCAAACTAATCCATTTCTAGTCCCGCTAGACACGTGACATGGCATCATCAAATTAACCACAACCGAGGCTCAATTAGCCAGTCAATTACACAAATCGATCAATTCCGGTAACCGTACGCTTAGACCTCAAATTAATCGCGCCGCGCCCAAATTTAGTCCCGTTGTGGGCGACCATTACACCGTAATTTTCTAGACTAATAATCATCACCAAAATGCTCTACTATACTCCCCAATTATCATCCTAATTAGCCACCACGAAATCAAAATACTACGCGCACTATAATCCACATAATAAACCCGAACATTCCCGACTCGGTCCGATTTAGTCCAAACTGACCAGCCCATTTATCGCGCCTCTCGGGCCACTAATCCTCCATTAATTTATCACACTAATCCACCAAATCGACCACAATTACAAACCCTAATCACCTTCACAATTAAACCCCTAAAATACCCTAATTAACCCCTAAACCCGTCTAGAAATGTAAATTAGCCTAATTAGGGTTTAGGGTCAAACTCACCGGGTGTCCGACGTTTAAAATGGCCGGATGAACAGTGACGGGCCCCGGGTGAACAGTGCTCGCCGGATGAACAGTGCTCGCAGGAACAGTAACCGCGGCAGCGGTTTCCGGCGAACGGCGCGAGCGGCGGCGACGGTCTAAGCTAGTTCGCGGCCTAGAGAGAAAGAGACATTGGTCAGAGAGAGAGAGAGATAAAGAACAGCTGGACAGCGGGACGTGGCAGCGGGCTCACTCCGGAACAGTGACGACGGCGGCGGAGCTCCTCCGTTCAAGGCCATTCACGGCCCAAACCAGGAGAGAGAGAGAGAAGGGAAGAAAGGGGGGCTTGCCGGTTGTTTTTGGGGGAGTCAGGCAGTGACCGGTGGCGATGGCGACGGTCGGGACTGCGGGGACGGCGGCAGCGACGGCCAGGTGCGGCTGGCCACGTCCGGCGCGAAGAGCAGCGGCGTAAGCTTGCTGTCGCGCGCGCGCGTGAGGGAAAGGGAGGGAGCAGGCAGGGCGGCGGTGACGGCGGCGGTTGGGACAGTCTCGCGGCGGCGACGGGGCGGCGCGGCGAGCTGGCGGCGACGGCGAACGTAAGGCAGCAGCGGCTCGTCGGCCCAGCTCCGAGAAGACAGAGAAAGAGAGAGAGCAACGGGGTTGAGACGAGGGCGGTGGCTGGTCGGCCGGCGGCTCGCGTGGCGGCGCGCAGCTGAGGCGGAGGCTATAGCGTGACGGCGAGCGGCGGACGGTGGCAGCACGGGCAGAACCAGGCGGTGTCGGGGGAGAGAGGAGGAAGAAGAAGAACAGGAAAGGAAGAAGAAAAGAAAAAGAAGAAAAAAGGGGGGGAGAAAAGAGAGGGTCTGACAGGAGGGATGGGGGGCGACGTGCATGAGTGGACAGTGCATGGGGGGGGCGTGTGTGACCGGCGAGAGAGAAGGAGAGAGAGAGAGAGAGAGAGAGAGAGAGAAAAGAGAGGAAGGGACGTGCGCGGATGGGATGTGTGCATGGGGGGAAACGTGCGCACGGCAGGGAAGAGAGAGAAGGGAGGAAGAATGTTTAAATTTAAACTCAATCGTGATTCCAACGGATACGGTCCAAACTAAAAATCGACCTATCGATCCCGATTTAAATTCGGAAAAAGGCCTAACGATCCACAATAAATCCCGACAATATTCTAGGGTATACGGCCAAAATAAAAATACTCCGAACCACACTACGAGGGAGGTCTACCAGTCCAAATTCACACCCGATCCAAAAATCCACTTTCTCACTATTCTTGATAATGTCGATACTGGCCACAATAATTTCGACACCGTCCAATTTATTTCGTCCCGAAACTCCCGGAAATCGACTGCCAAGTTCAGGGTATAAATAATGGCCAAATTCGATCGAGTACGATTCTAGCAAAATTTCTAATTTTAAAAACAAGAACCTGAGAGTGATCAGTTCCCGGGCGAAATTCCATTATAAGCGCACTGACGAATTACACGTTTTATAATTCCCAAAAATGGGCCAAAATCCAGACTGTTACATTCTTTTAGATCTCACAATAGTAGTTTGTTGACATCTAAATATCGGCAACCCGTTTAGGTATTTATTGCATAGAAAAATTAAAGATCGATTCCAGCCCTTATAAAAGTAGAAGTTAAATTCCATATAAATATAAGGCACACTGGCATTAATAGTTAAGCCCATACACTTGCATATTAATTGAACCGACGGCAAATGGATTTGATTAGATAAATCGAACATTCTGAGCCTAATAATAGGACTAGTGCAGGTGAAGTTTTGAGCTTAATTACTTTGTTTTGGCCCGTGAAGTAGAATCAATTGAGTCAAGCCCATGACCAAAATTGACATGTTTTGCAAGCGAAGATCTTCGGCCACAAAGCAATATCTTGTACATATATTTTCGGCCAAATAGAAGAACATTAGGGAAGGGAATTAGATATATTTGGTTGTATTCTCTTCTAGAGGACAGGGCACTTCGCAAATGGATTGGAGGCAGATATTGCGAGCGTATCTGCGGTAGGGTACTTTTTAGTGATAAATTTGACTACTCTTGGGCGTTTCCCAGAATTCAAAGCAATATCATATTCACTTACATTAAATGAGCAATAAAAGATTGCAGGGAAGTTGAGGATAAAAGGCGTGTGCACAAAGAGGTAGGGTTAAGCATGATTTTAGGGTAAAACCTGAAACCTGAGAACCTTGCCGATAGGAACTTACAGGTTCTAGGTTTCAAGATATGCAGGGTAGGTTCCAGATTTTAAAAATTGGAGAACCTGTTTTGACAAGTAGGTTTCAGGTTTTAGATAGGTGGAATCTAAAACCTGAAACTTGAAACCTAAACAAGTTTTTTATGTTTTTTCTTGTTCTATGTCTTCACGTGATCCTGCGGTATTTCATGGCGTTAGATGATGAATGTCTAACAGGAACCACTAGTATGAGTTTTCATGTTATGACCTATTAATATTTCATATTCTTCGTATGTTTAAATATAAGTTGTAATCAGTGAATCGTAACAGCAAATGGATAGGCTCATTGCAGGTTTCATTAAAGGTGATGATTTACTATAATTGTTCAATTAATGATACGGGTGGAACTTGGGTAAACCCTAGAACTTGTGATAAGGTAGGTTTCATGTTTTAAAATATGATGAACCTATTATAGTTGTTAGGTTCCAGGTGGAACCTGTATGAAACATGGAACCGCTTATTTCTAATATCGATTCATGCAATAACTGTCATTTTAATTGTATTTATTTGAACTGAAGAGCAATCCACAAGTCCATCTACCGGTCATGTCGTTCATCACCATTCACGGAGCTGCTGCCTTTGTGGTTCTCATCGCCGTCCATCCTCAAATTCCGGTGACAGATCAATCCTGCTACATCTCCCTCTGTGTTTCGACAAGAACCCGACGTCCATATTAGGTAACGACTCTAAACCGGTTTGATTTCAATGTTATGTTCCCTAAAATAGGTTTATTGATACTAATGTATTACCTTGGCATTATCCTATTAGAAATTTATTGCATATGAAATCAAATCTATTTACTAATTGACTCGTGAGACGATAGGTCATTTTTTTTTAATTATGTTTGATTTTATCTTCGAGTCAAGTAGATGCTCACTTACAAGATGCTCACTTTCAAGATTGCGATATCCATTAATTTGAGGTTCGAGATGACGGATTCTTTTTCTAAGATATTGTAATCTTTGGCTTGAATTTTGTTGGATATGTTGAGTAATCTTTGCTATGTTTAAAGTTCTCAATTTGACAGAATTTCTAATTTCGAAAATACTTAAAGGATTATTATTTGCATGCCTCACGACATCTTTTCTTTAATAGTTTTCATTAAAAAAAACTCAAAAAAAAGTTAATTATAATTTCATGGTTAGATAAAAGATCATAGGTAGTTTAGAATTAGCTAGATTTCCATAGTCATAATTTAAAGCCAAGTTTAGATAGTTTTGAGTGAAAAACCAAAAAAAAAATCAATAATTTTGAATTTAGTAGTAAGTTATTTCTCCATCGCAATTTAATGCTTTTGCTTATTGAGTGTTATCCTTGTCGTTTATGCACTAGCATGGACAAGTTAATAGGATCAATTCAAACTGCTTGCAAAATATATTTTTGAAATAAAAGAGAAAAGGTAGGCATTAAAATAATATAACGTAACCAAGGCCCCGAATCTACAATCTCTGATTCGTAAAAGTGAAGTAATTTTCCCACTATTTTGCTTGCATTTCTAATCGATCCACCATGATATTGATTAGTGGCAACTCTTAGAAAAAAATAATATGCATGTTTATGCACTTGAACATTAAGTCGAGAATTGGTATGGATTTGGGAAAACCCGAACTAAGTTTAGGCTTTGTAATCCATTACTTGAACCTCATGTGGAGCACCCTGAGGTAAAATTGCGACATAGTTGAAGCATTTATTGCCTACAATATGCAAAAAGTAGTATAATATGGATTAGCATATACTAGAGATTAGTTGAGTGTTTGAATAATCTTGATGAACGCTTTATTATAAATTATTCAACTTTATTTTTCCTTTTCCATAATGGACTCATCTTAATCCTCCCATTTTGAGGAGAGTAGCCAAATTACTTGCTCTACTTAGACCACTATGAGGTATTTTCTTTTAGTTATCATAATATTAGTGGAAGCATTTACTGTCTATAATATGTGAATGGTCATGCTTTTTTCACTCCCACCATAGCTAATACACCGCATGTTACGTTGTTTTGATAATATTAACTTTTGTAGGTCTCACCTTTTCTAAGCATCTTTTTTTTGTTTGGTTGGTGGTGTCTAGTTTGTTTTCTTCTCTGTCTTTTCACGTGGGTCCCATTTTCCTCCCTTTTTAACTTCTCTTTGTTCCTTCTTAATTCTTATCAAGGTTAGTATATTTCAAAAATAAAAGAAGACTCCCTTTTTGGTCTACTTTGTCACTTCATCTAGGCCTCGCACTCGTTGGCTTTTAAATCTTTGACCGGAGTTTGATACCAAGTAACACAATAGACCTAAGTGCTCTCGCATTGAACTTCTTAATGGTGATCAGAACACAAGGATCAGAACAATTAACTGGCTTAGACTTTGAGGGCCGCCTTATCACGTAAGGGCCCATACTTGAGGGTCGAGTTTGCAATCACCTTTCTAGCCCTCTCAATCGCTGGTGATGGTGGCTCGCCAAGATCGGCACGGAAGTTGGAGAGACCGCGGGGGTGAGGATGGGCAAATGCTCATTGCTCTTGAGGATAGGAATGTCGTTCTTGAATGTGGCATTTTCGGTTTGCATAAACAACTTAGTGAGAGCAAGAGTAGATTTGAGCCATGGATCTAGAGGCTAGTAGGTGGTAGAAATTGGCGATGACTGTGACAATTAGGACCAATAAGATGAAGATAGAGAAGCAGACATTATTGATGAACTTGATGAGGATTTGGGTGAGGGCTTCAGCTCCTGGATTAGAATCTTTATTGGGGTTTTTCTTGTCTTCGTGATCGATTAATCGAAGAGTTTGATGCGAATTGGACAATGAATAACACAAAGAGCGAAAGGGAGGGAATGGGGATGAAAAGTGAAGAGATATAAATGAGTTCTTTACTTACACTTATAAGCTTTGAGTTGAAGAAATATAGGTGGAAGAGGACTAGTTGGATGAGGAGGAGATTTCTTCAAATTTGGGCTTCAACTTCGTGAGTTGCTTGTGTCAGTGACAAACAGGTTTTTTTTTGTGCCGTTGATGGATGTTGGGGTGTCAAAAACTTGTCTATTATTTGCACAAGAGGGGTGTTTTAGAAAGAGAGAGAACGGAGAAACATAAATGAAAAGAAGGAAAGTAGCACAATAAGAAAAGAGAGAGAAGAAAAGCAACTTCTAAAAGGTGAGACCCATAAATGTTAATTTAGTCAAAACGTTGTGATAGGAGGTGTTTTAGTCATAGTGGAAGTGGAAAAAGCTAAGGGTTATGCCTGTGACAACATTTACATTATTTACGTCTTACTTTATTATTAGGAAAATCATAAGCATGTTCGAGCTCCCTTACTCACCTTGTGAAAGAGAGCCTACATTTTTATAAGGATTTTTATGTATATCTAATGGGATGATCAAATGAGACAAAAAAAAAATCTTCTTTGAGGATTTTTCACAACAAAATCACAATTACATTCCCAATGTGAAGATGAAATCTAATTAAATCAAAGCTTTGCATAAGATAAGAAATTTTTTTTAAATGCTTGTGAAATTTCATTAATTCCAAATTGACAAAAGTTAATATCATTCACGTAATGTTTACGTGAAAATATCCGAATGCCTCACAATGCATTTCTAGATACCTCTATCACGTCTTACCAATTCTATGTTAAAGTATTTCTCCAATAATAAGGAAAAAACACAAATTCTCTGACAAAATAAATAAAGATACTTGATATTCTCCATACTAATAAAATTAAGAATAAAAATTTCACCAGGATGGTGAGCTTCGAGATATGAGAGACGAGAATAGATAAATCATTATAAGCAAAGATGAAGAAAAGACCTAGGAAGCACAAACACTCTCTAGGGGCCTATGTGTCGGTGTTGGATACCAACACGTGTCCAACACTCTCTGACACGTGGTCAACAGGTGTTAGATATCCAACACGTGGTCAACACTCCAGACACTCCAGCGACATGTGAGTCCAGCATCCCAACATGCCATTCCGACACTCAAGGGTCAATTTTAAACATTTTCATTAAATTAGGAGTCAAAATGTAAATTCGTTCTAGGCTCTTTTTTTATTATTTATTTATTTGTGGATTTGAATCAAATTAATTTGATTGAAATAACCATAAAATTGATAATTTATCTTATATAAATATATAATTAATATATAATGTGTCTCAACGTATCGAAATTCTTTTTTGAGAAATGACTGTTGGCATATCGTGTCATGTCGTATTACTATCGTATGTCAGCATCAATATTACTTAGGAAAAGACTGGATAGTAAGTTTAAATTAGACGAAAAACCATAAATGGCAAGAACTAAGTTAAGGAAAACCATTAAGGCCGATTTCGTCTATCTAGCAAAAAAGGGAAGAAAACAAAAGAGTGGATTGTCATATACTAGGTGGAAATAGCTGTACCCTAAGCTACAAATCATTTAAAATTCATTATAAGAAAAGAATCATCATTAGTTTTCCTGTAATAAGGAAAGTCAATAAAACTTGGATTTTTCTTGCTTGATTTCGATATTGAGGGGTTTTCTTGTGTATATCTCAATAACGGTGATATAGCTAATAAACATATATGCACGTCGAAATGGGTATTATATATATAGACGGGCGGTCTCGCTGTGATATAACATAGTTCTAGTATCTACTCTGTCAGCATGTCGACTTCAGAAAAACATCCTTACCCACCTTGTTGGAACCCTGGATGCGTCTCTGAGGTACCGTGCTGTCTTCCAGGTACGTCCCTGTCGACCCTTTCGAACTCTTTGCGCACATATGACTTGGGATTCGATCATGGATGGTAAGGCATGCCCACAACACCCATAGTGGTTTCGTCTGACATTATACATGTGGGATTTACAGCGACGCCAAAGTTCACGTGGCCAGAGCTGAGGGGAGTGGACGGGCAGGCAGCGAAGGCGACGATCGAGAAGGAGAATCCGATGGTGACGGGCGTGATAAAAAGTCCGGGAGATGCTCCCTTCGGGGACATTTGCTGCAACCGGGTGGTCATTCATGTCGACAATGGCGGCGTTGTCAAGAGTATTCCTATGGTAGGATGATGGGGAAGCAACTGCTATACTGCCCCGAGTGTATGACTCAAGTAGCTCATGATATCCACAATAATGAATAAAACAATCGTTTTCGGGTGCCTTCTTCTCCACGTATGTCCTCTGTGTGCACTGTGCATATGTGTTTTATTTTTTTTATTTGAGTGTGAGTTTTACTTCAAGAGCCGATCGATATGTCTCGTTCTTTCGTGTAGGATTCTATCCCATCGGAGAGCTTAGATCAAGTTACTAAAGCGCGTAAATTTTATATGCACGTTCCATGATATTTCAATGCACCAGGTCTAAGTTTCCAACAAGCATCGCATCTGATAAAATTGAGCAATTTACAAGCGAACATATTCATGTTAGCCACAAAAATGGTACGCTCAGGATCACCATAAACAAAAATCGAAACACGATAATGAAGAAATTATCGATTTGCGTACCTGGTTTGAAATCCATCGAACTTACGAACTCAAGATCTTCTCCCCTATACCCTTTGTTAGAACACTGGCCTAATGAGATTGCCACTCACGAAAAAAAAAGTTCTTTCTAGATCCGTATATGAGTCAAATTGTGCATTATCAGGTTAAGGGAGGGATTTGAGCGCTATTTATAGAGTCTTCAACCACGGGCCCTCTCATTACGGGGCCTCCCATTACGGGCTGGGCCGTACTTGGCTCACATTAGCCAATCTCATATTAGACTTATTAAGAACCCATATATCTTACATTTATTAGACCAAACTAATTCAGTTAATTTCAATTAATGAAGCCCACATTAGAAAATTCTTACATTCTCCCACTTGGATGATATTAATTGAAAGAAAACTATGTGCGCACCCTTATATTGGTCTAAAGATTATTCTTAATAGTCAATCCTATCCCATAAAGTCTCGAACACCGAATCATGGCGGTAACTGCATGTACTCACACAGAGCCTTCCATGGTCACGAGTGCTTTCAATTTTACTGATATAGATTCAATATGGTAGTGTGTCAAATGGACAATATCTCATAATGAGTGATACTTCATGTGTTATCCACTTTGTTGGATTAAATTCTCTCTCCTTAAGTGTCACAGAACCTAGTGTGTCATCAGAGAATATCCTTCATGATTTCAACGAACCTTCATATGTCTTACCTTGATAGTTAACTGTACTTTATGTGTAACAAGACATATCGTTAAGGCTAATACCAAGAATGCCCCATAGCATGTACTCAAGGTTTACACAATGTCTCAAGATTTTCATCAAATATATATATGTACTCAACTTGACAAATCTACATTCACAAATACCTTATTGAATGCAAAAGAGTTGATACATATTCAAATATTACAAAATGTAACAAAATCAAATGCAAACTTTATAAGAGCAACATAAAATTAAACAGCTCCCACTAATTAACAGTATCCCGTGATACTCCTAAGCCCATGTTCATGACATATCGATCAAATACATAAGAGCGAAGGCCTTTAGTTAGCGAATCTGCAATCATACTATCTGTTGAAATGTGCTTTACTGCAATGTCACAATTATGAACTTTTTCCTTTATAGTCAGGCACTTGACCTCCATATGCTTAGACCCTTTAAGACCTCTGTTGTTATTTATAAACAACACTGCAAAGTTATTGTCACAATACAGCTGTATGGGCCTATCCACAAATTCAAATATGGTCAACTCCTTAGTGAGGTTCCGGAGCTAAATTGCTTGAGTAGCGACCGAAAAGCATGCTACAAACTCCGCTTGCATGATAGATGATGTCATTGATTTCTTTTTCTCACTTTTCCATGATACTGCACCTCCTACTAACTTGAAGATGTAACCTGTTATCGACTTCTTTTTATCCTAACAGCCAGCAAAGTCTAAATCCGAATACCCAACTAGTTGTGGTCCTGAACATGTTTGTAAATCAGCATATAGTCTTTTGTCCTCTTCAAGTACCTCAAAACCTTCTTGACAGCAACCCAATGATCGTGTCCTGGATTTGACTGATATCTGCCTAGAAGTCCTGTTGCAAAAGCAATATCTTGAGCATACATAATACTCCCGAGTGCACTACCATAAGGTACATTCTTCATTTGAGCTTTCTCAAAATTTAAATAAGGACATTATGACAGACTCAACTTATCACCCTTAATGACAGGAACAATTCCCGGCTTGCATTGCTGCATGTTGAATCTTTCTAAGATATGATCAACATATGCCCTCTAAGATAAATCCAATAGTCAACGAGAACGATTCCTATAAATCTCAATGCCAAGAACAAAAGACGCCTCACCAAGGTCCTTCATATCAAAGTTCTTTGACAACATCCGCTTTATTTCATGCAGTAAACCAAGGTCACTGCTCGCAAGCAGAATATTATCCACATAGAATATAAGGAAAATGAATTTCCTCCCACTGACCTTGGTATATATACACTGATCTATTTTGTTCTCAACAAAACCAAATGAAGCGACAACACTATGAAACTTTAAGTATTATTGTCTAAAAGCTTGCTTAAGACCATAAATAAACTTTTTCAGTCTACATACAAGCGTACTTGAATCATCTGTCGCAAAGCCTTAGAGTTGCATCATATAGACTTCTTCATTAAGGTCTCCATTGAGAAAAGCAGTTTTAACATCCAACTGGTGTAACTCCATATCGAAATGAGCTACTAATGCCATGATCACTCTAAAAGAATCTTTAGAAGAGATCGGAGAAAAAGTTACTTCATAGTCTATTCCTTCTCTCTGAGTGAAACCTTTGGCTACCAATCTTGTTTTAAACTTCTCAATCTTTCCTTTGGAGTCCCCTTTAGTCTTATACACCCATTTGTAGCCAATGGGTCTATGACCTTCAGATAATTCAACAAGTTCCTAAACTCCATTATGCTTCATAGACTGCATTTCATCTCTCATTGCATCCAACCACAATTCCAACTGAGGGCAAGAAACAGCTTCGGTATAAGTCACTGGATCAGCCACAGAACCGATATCGTAATCTTGCTCTCCTATATAAATTAAATAGTCTAGTGGTATAACTGATCGTCTCTCCCTAATGGATCTCCTTACTAGAGCAACAAAAACCTCATCCTGCACCTGAGAGCCTTGAGGAACTTCATTAGGAGCTGTCTCAACAACAGGATCCTAAACCTCAACAGGTTCAATCTGTAATGTGGGTGTCTCCATAATTATCTGTATGAGAGGAGATAAAGATACAACATTACCCATCGTACTATTATCTTTAATAGTATGTGAACAACTACTTTTTTCGGCCACATCAAACTCCAGAAACTTAGCTGTCTGTGATTCCACAATTCTTGTGCCTCCATTAGGATTATAGAACCGAGATCGGAGAAAAAGTTACTTCATAGTCTATTCCTTCTCTCTGAGTGAAACCTTTGGCTACCAATCTTGTTTTAAACTTCTCAATCTTTCCTTTGGAGTCCCCTTTAGTCTTATACACCCATTTGTAGCCAATGGGTCTATGACCTTCAGATAATTCAACAAGTTCCTAAACCCCATTATGCTTCATAGACTGCATTTCATCTCTCATTGCATCCAACCACAATTCCAACTGAGGGCAAGAAACAGCTTCGGTATAAGTCACTGGATCAGCCACAGAACCGATATCGTAATCTTGCTCTCCTATATAAATTAAATAGTCTAGTGGTATAACTGATCGTCTCTCCCTAATGGATCTCCTTACTAGAGCAACAAAAACCTCATCCTGCACCTGAGAGCCTTGAGGAACTTCATTAGGAGCTGTCTCAACAACAGGATCCTAAACCTCAACAGGTTCAATCTGTAATGTGGGTGTCTCCATAATTATCTGTATGAGAGGAGATAAAGATACAACATTACCCATCGTACTATTATCTTTAATAGTATGTGAACAACTACTTTTTTCGGCCACATCAAACTCCAGAAACTTAGCTGTCTGTGATTCCACAATTCTTGTGCCTCCATTAGGATTATAGAACCGATATCCCTTCGAATAATCCGGATAAGATACAAAATAACACCAAGTGGTTCTGGAATCCAACTTACTTAATATTGGATTATATAACTTCACTTCTGCAGGACATCCCCAAACCTTAAAATTGTTTAAGCTAGGCTTACGTCCAATCCATAACTCAAAAGGAGTCAATGGAACAGCTTTAATAGGTACACAATTCAGAATGTCAAAGCTGTTTTCAAAACTTCACCCCACAGAAAATCAAGTAAATTTGTCTTATTAATCATACTCCTCACCATTTCCATAAGGGTGCGATTGCGCCTTTCGGCTACACCATTTTGCTTAGGGCTCCCAAGCATAGTGAATTGAGCCACTATCCCATAATTCTCTAAGTATTTGGCAAATGGCCCCTTAAGCTGTCCGGCATCGCCATGCTTGCCATAATACTCTCCACCTCGGTCAGATCTAACAAACTTTATGACCTTTCCTAACTGTTTCTCGACTTCAGTTCGAAAAATCTTGAACTTATCAAGAGACTCAGACTTCTCTTTAATCAAGTACAGATAGCCATATCAAAAATAGTCATCAATAAACGTGATGAAATAAAAATTTCTACACAAGGTTGCCGTATAGGGTCTACTTATGTCAGTGTGAATGACCTCTAATAGATTAGAACTTCGGACTGCGGTTTTCTTCCTTATCTTGATGATTTTACCTCTACAATAGTCTACACATGTTTCTAGGTCATCTTTAAGAGCAGGCAGGATGTTAGTCTTTATCAGCCTTTCTACTCTATCCTTAGAGATATAACCAAGCCATTTATGCCACAATGCATAAGACTGTTCCATAGATAGTAGTCTTTTGAAAATAACCTTTTCAACCGTATAAGCAACGTATATGTCATTGGAAGACAAACACAATCTGTATAATCCGTTGGACATATAACAGCACCCAACCTTATTTGAATTAAGAAACAAAGAAATAACATTGTTCTTGATTTTAAAAGAGTAGCCATACATGTCCAAACATGATACGAAAACTAAGTTCCGTCTAAAAGAAGGTACATAAAAAGTGTCTTTCAACATTAATCTAAAACCAGAGTCTAGAATCAAGATTATATCTCCCACAAACACAACATCAACTTTCTCGTTATTTCCCACTGTAAGTCTTAACTCATCCTGATTTGGCTTTCTCCGGTTTATGAATCCATGTATAGTAAATGCAACATGATTAGTTGCACCGTTATCGAGCCACCAAGAACTGGATGTTGCTTCTGATAGGTTGGATTCACAAATAAGTGCCAAAGAATCATTACTTGTAACCTCACATTTAGACAATCAAGTTTTAAACTTTCCACAGTCCTTTTTTATGTGACTTTTCTTCTTACAAAAGAAGCAGTGGTCACCATCCTTTTTGAATGATGTTTTCTTTGGACCCATATTGTCCGATTGACCAGTAGTGTCATGAGCACCTTTATAAGTATGATTTCTGGACTTCTTATTCTTCCTTTTGTGGGAATTAGAAACATATAAGGCTAGATGCTCTTTTTCTTTCTTAAGTTTCTCTTCCTCTACCCCACCCTTGCTATCAAGTCATTCACTGACCGAGTCTTATCTTGGGAATTATAATTTGTCTTTATAATCCCAAAATCAGGTGGAAGGGTGTTCAAGACTTGATGCACAATACAAGCATCAGGAATGGAAACATTAAGAGCTTGAAACTTCGTCTTTAGGTCTACCATCCTAAGGACATAATCTCTAACCCTAGCAGTACCATCATACTTCATATTGAAAAGCTTTTGAAGAAGTGTACCAACTTCAGCATTAGATGAAATGCAGTTTCTAGCCTCTAAGGCTACCATCATTTCCTTAGCAGTACAATCAGCTGACAAACTACTTTTCAAGTGTTCTTGAATGGATTTCTTCATTGTCAATAAGCAAATCCGATTGCTCTTTTCCCAAGCAACATAGTCCGTTTTCTCAACTTCAATATTTGTGGCCATGATATCTGCCTGCTTATCCTTTATAAGAGCAATGTAAACATCCGCCAGCTCCATTCCAAATAGAAAATCCTATTTTCATTTCTTAAAGTTCAACCCAGTAAGGACCTCAATTGAAATGCAATTGCCATTTACAGAAAAGGTGACTAGAAAATAAACAAATAATACAATCAGCATCATGTGAATACTTATCTAGAGAATTACATACATTATCACATAATCACCTTTGGAAAGAAAATATGACATGCAGTTGTACACTCTCCACATGACAGCGGCCATGAGAATATATTCTAATCTTTCGCAAAATCACCACCTTTGGGTGTATGAACC
Organism: Syzygium syzygioides; assembly: GCA_031216285.1. Classification (NCBI taxonomy): domain Eukaryota; kingdom Viridiplantae; phylum Streptophyta; class Magnoliopsida; order Myrtales; family Myrtaceae; genus Syzygium; species Syzygium syzygioides. Next base: position 45,372,493 of record CM062249.1, on the reverse strand, counting down.
ACTAAGATTAGTCATTTCTCAAGCACATGCTATACATGTACCCCTCCATGAACTAATACAAGATCACCTCCTTTGGGAGTGTAATCACGTAATAGACCAGGAGACATCCCACCATAATATAAGACCGGTATTTCTCAAACCCAGTCAAGTGTGCCACTTTGGCAGTCACAACCCAACTGAATTCTTGAAAATCTCTTATACCAGGGATATAAGCTATATGTATCACATTTACTATATGCATGTAATGCTAAACGTAAAGACAGGGGCGTATGTCTCTGAAATTACATGCCATACTAATTATATTGTTCCATTCATTGATAGACAATGAATTACACTCTACACAATCCTTATGTGGTGATATACATGTGAGCTACCATATGTATTTTCAAAACCATAGAGAAATACAAGAAAATACGTAAAAAATACCCTAAAAATACACATATATAGGGTTCTATATGTATTTTCACATCTGTAAAAGCTTCAAACATGTAAAATAAATACACCACAGTGTAGAGCGTCTCGAAAGAGCGCATCGATACTAAGAACGTCCAAAACGGATGTCAGACGCGCCCCCACGCGCCGCTAGAAGGCGCGGAGCGTGCGCACATGTTCAGCCAGTCTAACTGGTCTGAACAGCCGGTACAACCGGTTGACCAGTCCAACCAGTTAACGGTCAATGGACCGGTCTGACCGGTTGACTGGTCGGGTCAACGGGTCAGGTCAACGGTCGGGTCGGGTTAGGATCCGAGTCAGGTCAACGACCGGGTCGGGTCAAGATCCGGGTGGTGTCAACAACTGGATTTGCACCTCGCTGACGTCAGCGTGCGGTTACTGGCAAACAAACGCGCTGGTTTGGCACGGCCGCGCATGGCCGTCACGTGCCTCTGCGCCTAGGGCGCGTGTAGGCTCGTGACGGCGCGTCCGACCTCCTCCGGCAACGTGCCGCCCATCATTCTTCTCGTCTTGACAAATAGATTCTAAATATGTAATAAAATTTAACTTTTATCCGACAAAAAATTTCGAAACTGGGCAAAAACCTCTCAGACAAAACGAAAACGGTCTTAATCCGTATGTTTCAGTTCTAATCTATGGCAGGCTCTGATATCACATGTTGGCCATGAAAATGGTACACCTAGGATCACCATAAACAGAAACCAAAACACGATAATGGAGAAATTGTTGATTCGCGTACCTGGTTTGGAATCCATCGAACTTGACGCAGAATTTGCGACGGTTTCTGAACATGAACTCAAGATCTTCTCCCCTGTACCCTTTGTTAGAACACTGGCCTAATGAGATTGCCACTCACGAGAAGAAAGTTCTCTCTAGATCCATATATGAGTCAAATTGTGCATCATCAGATTAGGAGAGGGACTTGAGCGTTATTTATAGAGTCTTCGACTACGGGCCCTCTCATTACGGGTCGGGCCGTACTCTGCCCACACCAACCAGCCCCATATTAGACTTATTAAAAACACATATATCTTACATTTATTAGACCAAACTAATTCAATTAATTTCAATTAATGAAGCCCACATTAGGAAATTCTTACAATTCAGACCTTATAGAATTACACGGACAATTCATTAAAGGTACAACTTGTTGATTCTAAATAAATGCATTTTGAGAGCCAGCTTGAATTATTTGCTTCAAAAGTTTAAGATATTAGAAAATAATGATAATGAAGATTAATAGAGATGTGGAGGGTACCAAGAAAATCATAGTTCACATGAATCAACATTTGCTCTAACTACAAGCATATGTCCCTTTCATGCCTAGGACTTCAATTGGAATCAACGCGCGTGCGTTTTGGGCCACCTTCAAGAGCATGAATCTGTATGCCATGGTAATTACAGATGAATGCGCGGAGGTGTCATTGCTGGTAATTGGGTGCCTGCACCATTGATTCACGTGCATCATTAGAACTGGTAAGTTCCATCAAATTTAACGTTTCCGAGGATACACTATACATATGGATAATCATATATTAGAAATTAGTTGGATGTCCGAAGAATCTTGATGAATACCTTATCATAAGCTATTCAATGTTATTTTGCCTGTTTTAATCAATGTAATCCTTTCATATCAAGGAGACCCGTTAGAGCCGATTTACTTGCTCTAATTAGATTATTATGAATGTGGGATTTTCTTTTAGATCTCACAATAGGAGTTGAATCTTTTATTGCCTATGATATGCGAAAAGGGGTAGAATATGGATTAGCATATATGGGAGATTAGTTGGGTGTTTGAAGAATCTCGATGAACGCTTTATCATAAATTATTTACCCTTATTTTTCCATTTTAGTAATAGAATCATCTTAATTCTCCCATTTGATGAAGAGCCATTGCAGCCAAATTACTTGCTCTACTTAGGCGACTGTGAGGGATTTTCTTTTAGTCCTTATAATAATAGTCAAAGCTTTTATTGCCTATAATATGCAAAATTTGGTAAATAAAGGTTGTGCCTGTGGCAACATTTATAAAATTCACATCTTACTTTATTACAGGAAGATCAGAAGTATTTCCGAACACCCTTACCCACCTTGTGAATGAGAGCCTACGTTTTAATAAGAAGATTGATCTTAGACATTTGAGGATAATTTCATGCATGAGGTCTAATTTTACAACAAATTCCATGCATCTGATAAAATTAAATAAATTTAGAAAAAGTAACGAAAATGAGAGCTTATCAATTTACATGAAGTTTTGTAGAAGGTACAATTTGTTAATCCTGATTAGTGGTTAATGCATTTTAAGTGCTTTCATCCGTGGCCTTTTAGCAGGCAGCTTTAGCTTCACTCGTCCTCTATTCGCCAGTTTCATCCCTCCATGATGTCTCAACTTTGGCCACCAACGGGATTTCTTCTTCTTGTGGACTCTTATACCGTTACCTCTCGATGCCTGCGAATTCTTAGTGTGTTGTAGATGCCTCAGAAACCCTTCTACGAGAGCATGAAAACGACCAACATGGTGTTTACCCGACTTAGTCGCCTTATTTGCATCTCTGTCATTACTCCCATGGAACATGTCCCGCATTTGCTTCCACATGGAAGTCGTGGGGCGTCTTTGCAATTTGTTATCCCGGTCATCCGAAGATCCTTGACGGTGGTGGTGATGGTGGTAGTGATGGTGGTGGAATATGAGGCCCAATTTGTTCTTCATCCTTCTCAGCCGACCCACTCCCTTCTTGTGATTAGTTGGACGGCTAGATATGGACCTCCTCCAGCGGTCCACTCTATATGAAGGATCCATCTTACCATTGCGGGTTGGGACAGAGTACGAAGAGCTGCACTCTTCTGATGTCCTTTCGGAGCCAGTAGAGAAGTCAGTATCTGCATAGGCCTCACTGTTGCTGCAACTTGTGCTAGTTTCATCGCTGGTCCTGCTGATGTATGAGCTTCTAGAGCTCGAACTGCAATGATCTGATTCTCGCTGAGCAGAGACCATCTTATTCCTTGTTCTTACACGAGTCTTCTTTGGCATCATTTGCGCTTGTCTATGCGTAGGCGCCTCTTTTTTACTGGAGAACTGGTCCATAAGTGTTGGTTTGAGATTAACATGAAGAGGCATGTGGCTTTTGCTTCTGAACTTGTTGCTAGAACTGATGGACGCAATGGAGCCCAATGACTTAGGAGGGATGACTAGTCTCGATTTTGCCAACTTTACCGCTGAGTTTTCTCTAGCCATTTGCTTCTGACTAACAGGCAATGGAGGCTTCTTCGGCACATTAGCAAAACTTGGCGGAACCATTAAACCGTGAACCATATTATTTTTCACACTAATCACGTGATTGTTATGATTAAGTGATTGGCTCATAGTCTCCAGTTTCTCCACCATAGCCTTCACATTTTGTGGCGGGACCAGAGTCTCTTCCTGTTTCAAATTGTCATACTTCCCAGATTTTTTCCCATGAAATTCATTGCGCAAGCTTGTTTGGCTCTGTAAGTCCTTACAACTTTCTGCAGTCAAGTTCGAACTCTGATTCTGACCAGCGTCCTGCAGCAAAACTCCCATCTGACGACTGGTAAAATTTGAGGCTCCATGCTTGCGTTTCTCACTAGGTAACTGGCGTGCCTGGCTTAAGTTCTCTTGGCTATGTGCATTCTGACTCCACTCCTGAAGCGGCAACCCATTTGTCACATATGCACCATGCTCCAGCATATGTCCTGTAAATTTCTGCGCGTTTGGCGCTGTCATAGGATGAATTGCACCAACTGCATAACCAGTTCCACTGTGTGATGTTACTTTCGTGATCAACTCCTCGTTTTGAGAATAAAGCTGCAGAACATAGATGTGGGCTTCAATTTGTTTGACGGCATCAGTTAAGTCTTTTGTGAAACCACTGGCTCCATCAGATTGCTTGACGATCTCACGAGTTAATTTGTTTCTGTACCTGCCTCCTCTAGGTTTTCTATGTTCAAAAGACACAGGATTTGTAGAGATGGTTACAGGAGCAGCAATCCTTGCTATTTCTTCAAGGTCGAGGACTCTTTTGTGGCTTTGTGGCTCTTGTTTACTTGTAAAAGACCCATCTCCATAGTCCTTGAAAATGCTTCTTGCTTTCCCCTTGGCACCTCGAAAATCAATTCTTTCTTGACCATTGACCATTCGCACTATGCTGTGGGCCGATACCTCTGGCTCTTTACCGGATAGTTGTTGCTTCATAATGTTTCTTTGACAAACCCGGCACTGCTTCCTCTGGCTTCCCTGATTGCTCAACAAGATGCTCAATTTTGATGGCTCAGGAACCAATTTGTTAGGAGTGTGCTTAACAGGCATGCAATCATCATTCCTTTGGGTAGTGTCATGTAAAATAGGATCTCTCAAGACGTCGATGACACCAGATGATGTCCGTGTACGATTAGGTAGAACAAGAGACTCTGATGTAGATGTAAAATGAGACGGCTGAGGGGAACTGGAACTTTCACAGGTATTGGACTGAGCTGATACAATCTGTGCACAAGCAAATCACATGGTAAGACTAGACGGAAAATATTGGTACAAGATCTAACTGAAAGTCAAATCCTAAGTTGAAGCTACGCTTGAAACTTTGAACTTTTCACATGATGAATTGTTAATTCTATTCACTGGCTATAAACATCTAATCTTACCAGTCCACTTAAACAAACTACATAAGGAAAGAAAAAGATAGAGAAAATAATTATTTGACCAACCTGTCTGAAGATCCTAAAAATTTCTTCTGTAGCGTAATCCAGAAGATCTTTCAATAGCATTTGTTCTCTCTGATCCAACTGTAAAGCATGCAAAGTATTAAAAATATGAAATCACTGGTTGGTAAGTGCAAGCATCAAGCTTTCCGTGTCCTGAACTTGCAGACGCAAGGACTGCCGGCTTGGAAATGTTGTGTTGCAGGTCCCTAATACTAAATTATCATCAGATTTATCCTTCTCCTCATAATTGAGAATGATATTTGAAGATGGGGAAACTATAGAAAAAGGAAACGAAGGCAAAAATTATCTCCAAAAGGGAGAAACTATTCTATCTTTTTTTTGAACTGTCAATAAGAGATCGACAATACTGATCGAGTAAAACATATCTTTTCTTAGACAAGACAAGCCGAAGATCTCTCGAATATTGCTTATTGGAAAAAAATTGTAGTCCCACAAAGTTTGAACTGCAAAAACTGATGTAATAAGTCAAGAAGCTTCCCAGGAGCATCCTCTTTCTTTGAAGAGAGTAGCAAAAATTCTGCATGATATATAATGAGTAGCTTACATATATAGCATCTCCGCTGAGCGGCCCATCTGTACTTCGTTGGAGAAGCTCGTATAACTTTCTCAAGGCGTATAGATCGGACTTCAGATCTTCAAACTCCATATTTATAGCCAAGACTCCTATCAACCGTTATGTACGGTTAGTATGAAAGTGTCCAATTAAAGAGCAAACTCCTAAACCAATACTTGACGAAGCAAAAGAACATGGTAGGATAAAACTTGTGTGCAGAACAAATCAGGTAACATGATCTTCATCACGACATTGTTCTCCATGCAAACCAAACATAAAAGATGGAACTCTAGATAAATCATACTTTAGTGGTAGACGTGAGGTCAGAGAACGGTAGAGGCTAATCAGAACCATTTCTTTTATTCCTCGTATCTAAATCGAGACATGCATCCGTGGACATGTTATCTAATGGACGCAAAGATGGAATACGTAGGTTCATAGAAACAACACACCACTTGCCATCTAGAACACATTCATTTAGAGACACCCAATGATCGCAACGCCAGTTGAATATCCATAAATTATTTCTGAAACTAGAATCTGCCTGCCCACAATAACAAGGAGATCAACAAATGGCTTCCTATGGAGAATGTGTAAGCTACTAATTTTCACCATCACTAATAACAGCAGAGCCCATCATTGCCTGGCCGAATCAAATAAGAAACTGCCTGTGTCAACGTACCAAAACCCAAAAGGATCGATTTCCTCCATATCCTTGTCTCCATTAATTAATGAAGTACTCATTCTTTTTTGTCTTCAAGATAGTAGTGCAATCATCATCTAATTTCGACGAACAAAACTAAACATTTGAGGACATGAAGTTCATTAATGGTCTCTGGAAGTAACGACATGAACATGAACATGAACATCAGTAAAAAGCATGCAAATGCTCCGGAATCGCCATATCTGCAACGTTCAAAACCAAGAAGAAGAAGAAGAAACCAAAGTTCCGAGATCGCTTACCCAACGAAAAAGACCCAGTTTCTCAAAGTTACTCTTCTTCCTCTGTGCGTTGCTCTCGCTTCGCTCGCTGTTCATTGATCGCTTCGTCGCTTCGTTGCTTCGTTTCTTCGTTTCTTCTCGAAATGGTTTTACTTTCAATGGTCAAAGGGTGGTAAAATCTGCTTGATTACGGCGATCTCAACCATAGTACGATCCGCTGCATGGGCTTTCTGTTGGTGGTGACTTTTCGCGAACAAGCCAAAACTCCAAACGGGGGGTTTTTGTGGTTTATGAATCATTGTCATAATACATTTGCTTATAAAATCCTACATATTGCAATTTGCCAAAAAAAAAATTCTTCTAAAGCGTTTCAATTGGGAAGTTACCGATTACCTCTAGAAATTATTGAGTCGAAGTAATTGTAAATTTACTTCCAATCTTGAAAAGTTGTTAAAATACATAATAATATCAAGAGTCATTGATCAGAGAAAACATATTTTTAAATAGAAAAATGACTAAATAAAGTAATATATGTACACACACCTGCAATATAATGAGAATTGCTCTTTTAAATGAAAAACTACCAACCTCGAGTAAAATAATACTAACTTCAAATTTCTAAAATTACATTTACGACAAAATGTAACCAAAGATATGATATAATTAGGAAAATGACACAAATAATTCATTTACTTTGTCCCTATATGTAATATCATTCTTAAAATTTTAATTTGTTCAATATAATCCTTAAACTATTGATAAATGTTCAATCTAGTCTTTAAACTTTCACTTTGTTCAATTTAGCCCCTCAACTTTCCATAAAAAAAAAAGTCAAAAGCTTTCATAGTCACACTATTGCAAGAATTTTAGAATATCTTTTCATTCCAATTCATTTTCTAAAGGGTTAATATCACAAAACATCCCAAACTAGTACACTTGTGATAAATTTAATCCAAACTAATTTTTTGATCACCAAAAATTTCAAATTGGTACACCTGAAATAAATTTATCACAAACTAATTTTTTAATCACCAAAAACCCCAAATTGGTATACCTGAAACAAATTTACCCTCCATTAGTTTTCGTTAGATTTTTTTGTCAAATTGCTGAGTTGGATGACACATGACACTGGAAGGGTATACCAGTTTAGGGTTTTGCCCTCCATTTGTCACAAACGTACTAGTTTTGTGGTATTAATCCAATTTAACGGAAAAATCCCAAACTTGTATATCTATAACAAATTTACCCCACACTGATTCTTTTAACACCAAAAATTATAAACCGGTACACCCGTGACAAATTTATCCCAAACTAATTTTTTGACTACCTAAAATGCCAAAATGCTATATTTGTGATAAATTTACTCTCCGTTAGTTTCCGTTAAATTGGATTAATACCACGAAAAATCACAAACCGATAACTCCAAACCGGTATACTCGCCAACTGCCACGTATCATCCAACTCAGCAATTTAATAGTAAAATTAAATCAAAACTAACGGAAGGTAAATTTATCGCAATTGTACTAATTTGAAGTTTTTTGTATTCAAAAAATAGTTTATGGTAAATTTATCATATGTGTACCATTCAGAGTTTTTCATGGTATTAACCCTTGAAAGTACGGCTATCTTTTTATTACTTTTTTTTATCTTTTTTATCTTTATAAATATAACATGGATCCATTTAAGTATAATTAAGCTTACAGTCTCTATAAAATAAAAGTGAAAGCCCATGGACGGTTTGGCTTCACGCCTTCTCTGCCCGTCGGAAGAGTAGAAAACAAAACAGAATGATAGAAGGAAACCAGTTCTTAAGGTATCATTGTTGTACTGTGTTCAATAAATCTCTCTGCACTTATCCTTAGAGTAATATATTATAAGTACGAGAAATCCATAAATATTTTAACATCGTTATTAAATATTTTGATGAAACAAAAATATATATGTATCCAATTTAACTCTAAGTGAGGTTATATTTTTGTTATTACGAAGATCATGCGTTAAACTATACTTTAATGGAACTATAGTAATATATATAAAGATTAAAAACTTAATAAAAGATAGCTTATCTTTTATTGATTTAGAAAATGAATTTGAAATGAAAAAATATTCTAAAAACTGGGCAATAGTAATAATTATGAAAACTTGTAAATAGTATTGAAAGATTGATTTGCCTTTGTTATGAAATGTTCCTAGACTATATTGAAAATTTAGAAATAGTTCGAGAACCACATTGAATTAATTAAAAGTCTAAGATGATAATGATCATTGAATCAAAGTATAAGGAATATTTATGTCATTTTCTCACAAAATTACTAAATTGTTATGGGAAAAAACTTACTTTGTAGTAGAGAAAATTGACCCGACTCTCTATATGCTCTAAAGTAACTTTCAATTTAGATGAACATCGGTAATTCTTTTGCAAGGAAGCAGCTGTTACAGAAATTTAAGGAAACTATACAACAAAATGTGGCTCCATAATTTCAAATTTGGCTAGGGATCTACGGTAGAATAGACATGGCCTCATCTTGAATACATCAACTTGTAGTTAGTGATGCAACAGATTAAACATATACATTTACACAAGTTAAATTCAATTATCCAAAGAGTTCCACAACATCAGTCCGTCTACTAGTTTTATAGACCAATTTCCGAGCACATATCGGGCCGAAAAAATCATGCATATATCTTATTGGCTGAAAACAATCACCTACATCTCATAATTCACCTTGCATTTCACAAAAAAGAGGCCAAAAAATTTCCATCTTGAAAGACGAGTGTCTTCTAGACTGGAGAGACCTATCTGATTACCTATTCATTGTCTTCAACATTACTCATATTCAAATGTCAGAGAAAAAAAGGATGAAGAAAAGAAAGTAATAGTCCCTGCAATGGAGATCATAACAGCTCTGGTCTTGTCAATATGATTTTTCTCTTCAAGTGCCAGAATTAAGCTTTCTCGATTTCAGTAATTTACACGAGGAACAAAATAAAGCGAAGCCAGCCCACCAAAGTCATTCTTCATCACCCACCCCTATAGGATCCATCATCATCTATCCAGTAATTAATTACTTGATAATGGAGTAAACCATCTTGGTTTTATTGGTCAAAAACCATCTTGGCTCGGGCTTCACTGATCCACCCCGAACCCCGAAAGAAGACAAAAGTAACTCCGACAGGAAAATTTCACAATTTCGTACGCTTTAAGTAGACCAAAACGCCAATGCTTGTCAAGACGACTGCACCTGCCAGAATTCCAGAACCCACCGACATCCCCTTGCTCTTTTTCAGCGTCGTGATATCTGTCGCAGGGGGCGATCTTAGCTCCTGGCTGGTTTCCGAAAAATCCAGATGCAACCTCACAACCTAGGACCAAGACAGACGGTAGGGCATCAAAATTAACAAAACTGATTAGAATATGCAAAAAGGTGATAGGTAGCAGTATAAACTGATCACTATTCACTCAGCCATATACACTTCGGAGTGGAGGCTGGTACAAATCCGCATTTGATAGCAAAAGTAATAAATGATCAACGAAGATATTAAGAGTTGCGACAGAGGAAATTCTGTCCCAAAGAGGGTAAAAAGATTTTCTCTAACCAATAACTAAATCTGGTGAATCCATCCCGTTCCATCGTTTTACAATTGATATGCTTAAAAGCACAGCCCGCCTCAATGAGAAAGAAAACAAGATACCTTCTGTCCAGATGATCTTGCATGGCTGACAGCACCAACAAGATCAGCATCAGTGGCCAATAGAACTTTATCACCTTCATCATCTTCATACTACCATTGACAAATGAAACATGCCAAATGGATTAATTGGAATTAGTAACCACATTGGACTGACAAAAGCCGTATAATATGCACAGAGTGAACTACATCAATTTGAACTCACCAACAGCTGAGGTCGCTGCGAATCATTACCAACTCCAATTCTTTGCAACACCGAAGATAGAAGCTCGTCTAAGTTCTCAGTACCTAATGACAAGATGAAAGACTTCATTTGGTGCTGCTAAAACTAGAAAGTGCAGGCTTTGAATTAAGCAGTTCTATCACAGCCAAACCAACACAATCATTAATTCAACAAACCCTCCAAAAATCAAGTACATCACAATTGTGACCCTATGATATTTTTACCCCAACAATTAAATCAAACCCCATGAATATCAATCTGTTGTCCTGTATTAAGAAGTGAGAAAATAGAACCTTCAATGTATTTTACCATCCTAAAGATGATGCCCTCATAGAAAGTTAAATCATGCATAGAGAACTGTTCAGATGATGTCTTAGTAGATAGAATAGAAGTTGTTCCTCAGCGAACCAGGTTATTTGGCCCTGAAGAGGGAGATGCTCGAGTCTTAAGTTCTATTCGTACCGTAAAATGTTGTTCCTAGCAATACTCACCGCAATTTAACCTGTGCACACGACCTTTAAGGTCCTCAAATTTGAATGCAAATGAATTTCCCAGACCAAGGGAAGGATATGCAGACTTGGTGCTCTCTGGTCCTTCTGAGGGCAGCGCCGCTGACATGTCACTATAACATTTCACAGAAACCAGAATTTCAACTAATTTTGGTATATGCATTATATTGTATGTACTCATTCCACGTAGACCTCATTCTTACATATGAAGTGATACCTGTGGGTGTCATAGTCATCTGGCGGCTCCAAAGCAAGGGCTGAGTCCCAGAATTTTTGCATCATGGTGTTTGCCATATCATTAACAGCTCCAGAGCTGTTCTCAACCTTTCAAAATCATATAATATTGTCAAATAGATGGGAAAAGATCCAACTCCTTAGAGTCATTTACTTATACTGCCATATGACCTACAGGTTTAAATAAATAATAACTATGATTCAACATATAGTGTATTTTCCTAAAAAAAAACAACCTGCTCGCTCAACAGATCATTGGAACATAAAAAATAAAATTTATCTCTGCTGGAAACATTAAACCGGAGCAATGGGAATGCCGCATGTTTCAAGCTTTTAGGGCTCATTCTGACCAGCTAACCCGATTTTATTTTTGGTTTAACTTTCTCCTTAATTAACTACAATAACCAAGCAAACCTATTTACAGAATTTTCATATTCAGGTCCACTTACAGATTTAAAGCAAGTAAATAATCAATGATTTACATTAAAAAAAATTGATTTTTATTAAACCAATAACCACGGTAATTTTTATGAATAAGGAATGATATGGAACTCGTGATATTTTTCTTTCTTTCAGATTGAATGCATAAGAACATCTTGGTGTTGACTAAGCAATTTGAACCAAAAGCGAAACCAAAACAAGGCGACATAATTGATCTAGTTTGAAGGTTTAACTATATCACTTTCGTTCCCTTTCGGCTTGAAACTTTTTTGTGGCAGATAAATCTTTCCCAAATTGGAGATACTAAAACATGGACAACCCTGGCCAATAGCACGTAGACTAGTATCTCAAACCTAAATCTGGTGGCAAGGGTCAATATGCCTCAATGGAGAGCTAATGAAGTTTGAACATTATGGCACTACAATAGCAAAATTTGCTTTGAGTTGCACCACGGTCAAATTAAATGATAATCATATCAAGTTGGCTTTAATATTTAAAATACTCTCTAAGACGCACCTGTTACTTCAGAAAATAGACTTACCATGGATATTGCCGCATGAGTTATCTGAAGCACATCCACACAAGTGGCAATACACCCCTCTGCAATAAAGATTTAACTCACTATTCGTGCAAATTGCATTGGAAAAAACATGACAGATTTTACCCACCTTTGTCGAGGACAGGAAGGTGCAAGAACTTTCCGTCATGCATAATATGCAATGCATCAAGAATTGTTGTCTCTAGCGTCACACATTCAGGATTTGCCGTCATTACCTGTAGAATTTGGTAAAAAGGAAGTACCACCAAACTCATAAGAGTCACCAAACAAAAAGAAAATAAGCTCGAGTCCAGAATATTTAATAGTAAAAAAGGGGAGGGGGAAAAAAGGGGAGGGGGAAAGAAAGACAGACCATAAAAATTATCAGATTGATTCCATGTACTAGACCAACAATATCCTATGTCACCTAAAATAATTAAACATAGAAAGCAGCTTGTTCATTAATTATAACAATTTGGCACTTTTTTGAGGTACCGATATCACTTAAAGTCTCAAGTTTGTAACAGACACGAGATGCAAAGGAAATTGCAATCTGAGACTAAGTCTTCAAAACCTACAAAACCATCAAAACACTCCAAACCATCGGGGAAAAGATGCATCATTTTACTGAGGTAAAAGCCCACACAAGAGCAAGAGCCACCAAAATAAAACGTGACTCAGTTTGCAGGGAGAACCATGAGCAGCACATCAACAATGATGATCTCAATATTGCACAAACAGCAACAAAGTGATCATCAACAGACTAAAAACCTGCCCAATAACATCCCTATCTGGTGGCCCACAGAAAAAGAGTAGGTAGGTGTCCTTGAATTTTATAGAAAAATTTCAGTGCTCATATATGGTAAGCTAAGCCTCAGACAACAACAATCAACATTTTGCTGAGACCTTAAGAGAACTGATAAACAATTCAGACTCCACTTAATTTACTACTGTACACTGCTACAATTGATTCAGAAACCACAATGATAACAGAAACTTGCTTTCAAAAAACAATGACAGCCGAAACTTACTTTTAAAATAGATGCCAAACTCATCCGAACTTAACTGGGAAAACAAGATTAGCATGAGTGCAGACTCGAACAGAAAACTAACCTTTTCAACCAGAGTCAACTCAGGAGAAAGATTTTGAGCCACCACGCGCATAAGAATATCTTTTGAACTGCATTTGAAGCAAAAAGCAGCCGTAAGCAATAGACTTCATCATACGGTGAGAACGGGAGCTATCCTAATAGTAGGATAATAGGCGGAGACAGAGACAAGGAAAGAACAATACGTGAGTATCCCCTGTATCTTGCTTCCTGTCATAATGATTACTGAATTGACCCGAAACTCCCGCATCTTCTTAGCAGCAACATAGATTGGATCTGATGGTGACACAATGGCAACCCTAAAAATAGATGATATATGCGCTTAGTACCAGAAAACCACTTAACTAAAGCCCATTAAGATGGCACGCATCAAAGATCAAAAATTCACAATTCAGGGGTACTTTATGTTCTCGCTGATGATAGTTGACAAGGATGGCTTGAACATCCGCTCTCTCAGTGTTTCAATAAATGCATATGGAGCTGAGATAAATCCATAGAACAAAATAAGAGTTACAGATTTATCAGCAAATAAAAAGGAAGGATCAAAATTCAGGCTTACCACATGCTAGAAATATGAAAAAATAAATAAAATAAAATGTAGCCATATTAAGAAAATATATTAAGGACTCTTAACACCAAATTTTATTTTATCTATTGAAGTAGTTCTCAAACATTTATCAGGTCACCCCAGCAGGAGCATCCTAATGGGAATAAATAAATAGAGCAAAAAAGAACAGAGCATGTGCAAAATAATTGTTTAAAAAAAATTTTCTCACCAACTAACTCTTACGACACCCCCACCCCGCCCCCCCGCCTCCCCTCTTTCCCCTCTCCTAATCTGGCAATGTAAAATTTTCTACTAATGAAGGCACCAATGACTGCGTCAAAATACATTCTAGTCAGGCAGGAAGGTATATTCTCGTTTAGTAGGAAAAAATCAGCCTACCAGAAAAGTTGCTTCCCCACTGGCGTTCGACTCCTTCTACAGCAGCAGCAATAGCACTCCCTTGCTCAGCAGCCTTTTCCATCCTAGAGATAGCATCGTAGAGGCATTTTGTGATATCTAACAATGCAATGACTTCACCATTTTCCACAACTGGAAGGTGCCTAAATTTACCTGTTCAATGGAATGGAAAAAAGTACTTCAAAATAAGTAAATAGCGAAAGGGTAAACTATGTTCCATGAATTCCTTTCTTCTTTTTTTTGACAAAATAGATAACATAGATCTCCAACATGAGTTATGTCAACCTGAATTTTTAAGCAGGACATGCATAGGAAAATATGAAATGATAAAACCGAGACATATCAAAATGAAGAAGCTCTACAAGTTCTAATTCCACGAATAGCCTTGAGAATAAATTACGCACGTGCATACTACAATGTACAATAACACATAGTGCAGAAGCAGAGTTAAGACTTTTAACAAGTTTCCCGGTAACTTTATCAAAGGTCACTGTTTTCCCTTTCTATCATTGTGTTACAGTTCATAACATCCCTCTCATCATTAAACCTTGATCAGGCAGTGTCAATAGTTAACTGTTAAATAAAAATCACCACGGATAAAAGCACAAATGATTCAAATTCAGAGGACCAGTTAGTTCACCATCTACTGGGAACATTCTTCTTCTTGGTAAGCACCACAACCAGTAGAGTATTGATTATGACAAATAAAAAACACACTTAAGACTTAAGAGTTCAAAAGACCTACCTTGGACCATTTTCTGAAGAG
Organism: Syzygium syzygioides; assembly: GCA_031216285.1. Lineage (NCBI taxonomy): Eukaryota > Viridiplantae > Streptophyta > Magnoliopsida > Myrtales > Myrtaceae > Syzygium > Syzygium syzygioides. The sequence continues at coordinate 45,357,331 of CM062249.1, read as the reverse complement.
CTTCGATAGCCAAAGTATCAGAAGTAACAAATATGGGATTCCTCGTCATTATCTTGGATACTATAGTTTGCTCTGGTCGCAACCCCTCTGCAATGACTCTTGTGGCAATATCCTGACCGACAGATGCATAAATTACATACTTTTCTAATCAAGACAAAAACTCAGCGCAAGCTTTAAGAAAGCATTGAAAATTTCCATCACAACGTTCGAACCTTGTCAGTAACAATCCCAGAGAGCAAAGCATTGGTATCAGTCAACAGAACAGCGTCAACCCGGCGAGCAGCCATGCGCCGACACGCATCGGAAACGGTAGTTCCCTCCGGAATCGTGAGCGCTTTAGACAACCTCAGCTTCTTCACGGTCCTCTCTCCCCCAACGGAACTGAAGCAATTTAATCGAGAACACAGAAACAATCAGGCACATTTCAACTCTCAAGTATCTCAGCTATTGCCGAATCGAGCCAATCATCGAGTAAGATGTCTCGATAATGCTCAAGCTCACACGACGACACAACAAGGACACGCTATAATTGACAAACCCCATCGATACAGCAAGGCCCAACACTCGGAAAAAAAAAAGCTCATTTCTTGTTTTCTTCTAAATAAGCCAGAAAATCGCGTTTCTTTTTTTCTCTCCCGAGAGAAGCGGGCGGGGCGAGAAAACTCACGATTGGCCAGGAGGCGAAGAGGGCTTGGAGGCGTTGCCGTTGTTGGCCACCGCGCCATTGCCGTTCTCCGTTGGAAGCGACTTCTTGGGAGCCGAAGCCAAGGGGCCCCGCTTCTGCTGCAGGCTCGTCCTCCGCGGGCCGGAGGAAGCCGCCACTTGCCCGCTCATCCTCTCGAAATCCCACCACCCCCCGCCCACCCAACCCCACCAAAATCGAAAGAAGAAGAAAAGACCTAGGGTTTTAGGAACCGGCTCTTCACGATCGATCGAGCCGGAGGAATCGAAAGCGAGAGAGAGGGAGAGGGAGAGAGAGAGAGAGAGAGGAGATGACAGCCGCGAGGAAGACGCAGACAGAAGCCCCCCCACCCTGAGCTAGGGCTTCGGATCCTCCTCCTCCTCCTCCTCCTCCTCCTCCTCGTGCTCCTCCGGCGCCGGCTCCTCTGCTCCTGCGTCGTCTTCTTCCTCCCTTGCTCTCTTCCTCCTCCGTCTATTTGATTGATTCCGAGGTGGGAAATGAGGGAGTTCAATTCAAATGACGGTTAAATGCAGCCTCGAAATTTGGGGATTTCTCTTTTTGTCTTTTTCCGTTATTATTATTCCCATTTTTTTTTAATGAATCTATTTCTGTGACTCGAATGCCATTTATTGTATTTACTTAATTCCTCCCTCTCTTGTTTTTTGTTTTTTTTTTTTTGGCCGGGAAAATATTTCCAGTGGATTATGGTGACGTCCATTTGCTGGTTTTGGGGCTTACATTAAATGGGGAGCGAGTGGTGGCAATTCTCCTTTTTGGCCACAAAAAAATTTGACCAAAAAAAAAAGGGTAAAATTAATTAAATAAATAAATAAAAGGTGGTGGCAAATTTACGTGGTTGGTGCGTCATCCTCACGCTTCGACTAGGGATCATAAAAAAAAAATCGACAATATCCCATGATTTTTCTTTTTCTCCATTTACAAGATATTTTTGAATCTAAATATCAGAATTTGAAAGCATTGGTATCTTCTAATTCGCCGCACTCTGGACAATGATCAGATAAATATGTTTTGGGTGTCTATAATGTTCGATTTCTCCAATCCTTTTAGAAATTCTCCCATTCTATTTTGGTTAATATTACGAAAAAACCTCAAACCGATATACCTTTGATAAATTAATCATTTGTTAGTTTTCCTTAATTTTTGAGTTGGATAACACGTAACAGTTGACGAGAGTATCAGTTTGGAATTGTACTCACTGTTTATCGCGAGTATATCACAGAAACAAACGGAGGATAAATTTATCACACATGTGCAAAAAATTAGTTTTGGTTAAATTTGTCACATGTATACCGATTTGGAGTTTTTAGTGGTCAAAAAATTAGTTTTTGATAAATCCATTACATGTTTACCAAATTGAGGGTTTTCGAAGTATTAACCCCTTTTTTTTTATTTTTGGAGTTATTTACGATTCGCATAAAAATTGTTAATGATGGTTATTCGCATAAAAATTGGCAATGATGGTTATTTTTCCCTTTCACATATTTTCTTCCATTACAAGCAACAAATGGTTTCTCTCCCTTTTGTAACTTTCATCTCCCCTACTTTGGTTTTCCTTTTCCTTTTCCTTTTTCGTTTCCTTTTCTCCTCTAGATTTTTTGGTCAAACTTAGAATTGGAAGAATGTGTCATTTGTAGTAACACAAAGTTTCACTTTTTATCCGTAGAGATAAGGTAATGCTCGAAAAATCCTTTCTCTGGTTAGAGACGGTTTTGCAGCGGTTAATCCCACCACGAAATCGAACTTAAAATTCCCAAAATTCGTGTGAACCGACTCAAAGTCAAACTCTAGTCGAGCTCTTGTTTAAATCCATCCGCGCCCTACTCGATTGAATGTACACCACGTTGAAATCACGTTATGGTAACTTTTTATGCATAACATATCAAAACTCTAACGTAAGTCTATAGATCAAGATCACTACACCCCACGAGTTTTGCTCATCTCCAGGCGGAAAAGTTGTTGTGGCTGGGGTTTCTTGGTAGGGAATAAGAAAGAGATTAGAGGCCAGGGTGCAAATTCTGAAGAAAGAATGAAAGAGAGAGAGAGAGAATATGCTAAGGGTTTGACCGAAAAAAGGCCAAAAAATTAACTGGGTATGAGGTTTGGTATATTATTCATATTCAAGTTTCGCTCATCTATATTGCTCCGGTTCCCTTTATTTCTCGAAAAATGAATAATTTGAAAATTATCTTCCTGAAAATGAATGTTCGTATCACTGAAAATAACTAGTCAATTGAAAAAATTTGTATTATCGATAACAATTTATGTCTAAATATTTTTGTGAATGATGAAAATATATTCCGTCGATTCATTCTTGCAAGCGATACAAGCGATCATTTTTAAAAAAATGATTACCAACTCATTCATTTTCCACGTAACAAACGGAGCTCTAGCGTAGTAAAAAAGAAACTCTAGATGACCACACTGGTGTTCCTCATTTCCTCTAGCCGTTTGCAAGTTATATACTTGAGTTCTTATCATGATGGAGACTTCTATAGCTAAACAAAAGGTATTTTCAATAAGCATTGCGGAGCCTCCGTTGCAAGTAGGTATTGCTTTTTGACATCTCTCTATGTCAAGTTCGGATACAAAGAGTGAGAACTGTTCGTATTACAGAATGCATGATGTGCTGCAATACATTGACTTTGATTCTGATTTTAAGTACTGGAAAAATGGGGGAAAACAGGTGGCTAGAGGCGCAAAGCACACGGGTTAACACATGGTATAGCAATTATTGAACTATGCTCCTCCCAGTTTCCCCTCGCGTTTGACAAAGACGGGCGTTTCTTATATAGGGAATGGTCAAAATGGTTCAATTTGTGTTCCCTCCGGAAACATTCAGCAGAGCAGAAACCATCAGTGCAAACATCATCGCCACTAGAAGGGCAAGTTTCATCCAAACCATGGATTGACCAAGTTTGGACAAACTCCACGAATGGCCCATGAAGATTGATATATTGTTCATCTTCTAAGTGCTCATTGATCTTGAATTATTCAAGATTAAAGGTATCGACGAATATTCTAGAAATGCCGATCAAACTCAAACCAAACGGCCATCCAATTGAACGTACATTGGTTGCCGAGGGGTAATTTTTGTAAAATGGCGTGATATAGGACTTGCTCCAATTCTCACAACAAATCGCACGTAGAAACGCTTGACGAGTGCCTCATGAATTATTCTTATATCTATATAAGAAAATTATGGTGCTCTCCTTATCAGATTATTGAAAATGGCAAACGTTTTTACATGCTATTTTGAAGAATCTAGTCGAGCATTAAGTGCCTTTCCGGTACCTTAAAAGCCAAGTGGAAAAAACATGTTTATGGTTCAAGAAGCACTATCTCATTTATTTTTGAAATATGGACACATCTCAGTCAGGTTAGACCACAACATCGGGTGCTTCGCTTGGGAAACAACCATATACATGTTGCGTTTTTATCTTAGCACTTCTATGGTTCTTCAAGGGACGGTTCCTCAATCATAACCTTGTTGTAGTAGCTCATGTATTTTACTGTAATTCCTACACAAACCACCATAACTTGTATAGAAACTTAAAGACTGTACATAAGGACGCCGTTTGAGACGTACTATTTTGTGATTAAACCGTCATCAATCTCAGAAAAGAAATGGGCAAAACGTGATCTTTATGTGAGTGACCACAACTGTCAATGAATGATGCATTTGCTTTCTTCTATATTTCGATATGATGAATTTGACATGACATGACATGATCCTATGAAATATGCTAACGGGCCCTAGTGCAATATGCCAAGCCTTGTGTTGGGCCTCGCCCGAAGAGACTATAGCCTCGATCTATTCGAACCAATGCAAAGATTCAACGTGGGTTGAACAGGGACAATTCATTTCATTTCACATGTTGGAGGTGACCCCAAAACGCAAAATTAGGCATTCAAGGGGTCACGTCTTCTTTGTTGCTTTCCTTAAATTCAGCACATCTAATGATCTTTTCCTATGGTCGGCGGGGCCATCTTTGCAAGGATGGCTGATGCGATCTGTCTGGTGGTGCATGCACGTCCCAATCATTGATAATTTTCAAAGCCTTGTTGCTTGCTCTCCTATGCCACAACACCCCTTAAGAATTCAAGGGACAAGTCTTTGAGTTTTTGCCGCAAGGGATTAAAGAGGAAAAGATGAAAGAAAGCCTGAGACAGAATGTAGACAGACAGTTTTTCAATTGTCCTCTCTTCTCCCTTTTGGCTTAGGACAAAGTGCTTTGCCTTCCTCCGGTTCGAGAGGATGATTGAGGACCAAACACCCAACAACCTCAACACTCCACTTGATGAACATGTTCGAACTCTGATTTTGTTTAGAATTCACCCATTCTAAGAGAACGAATCGGACAACGATAAAGCCGTGATAGGTGTGGAATCTTACGTCGGGACGAGGATCGGGCAACCTAGACGTATTAGATGAATAACGAGTTCGATTGATGGGGTAAGAAAAGGGAATTTTACGTGAACTTTTTGTTGTCATTACTTGTTTACATAAGAGAAGAACAACTACTACATGATATGGTTGTAGTGTCATTGTAGTTAATAATGAAGAGAGGAACTCCGCGAGTGCCGTGTGCTTTGCCATATCATGTGAAGTCTTGTGAAAGTTAAAGCCGACAAATATCGTCCAACGACACGTCGCAATCACCCGCGGAAACCATCAATTATATTCCACATCTTTCTCATTTTGCCAAGAGAAACATTCCTTTGTCCCTTTGGTTTCAAGATAGGAGAAAGATGATGCCCCGAGGTCACGTTTTTAAACCTAGAAACCCTAGGCCAGGCTAATGCTAATTTAGCAACCACAGACAAAACGGGGGGACCAACCAAGGCCTTCTTCAATAGGACGATAAGTATGATTTTCGCATCGATAGCAACATCTTATGCTCCGTTGATATATGAACGCAACGCGACATGTGGCGAAGATCGCCTATCCGAATCTTGGTTCGTGCGTTATATAGTTCGTGATGTCGGTTAGGTATTTCGTGACCCATATCTATCTACTTGGCAGGCTTTCTTGTCATGAAAATATAGCAAAGTTAGATCTCTTTTTTTCCCTATTTCGATAATCCTGGGAAATTACTGAGAAAATTTCTAAACCTATTACACATGTGCCAGTTTAGTCATAAACCTTTCAATCGTGTCAATTTACTGATAAACCTTTTGACAATTTATCAATTTAGTCATTCCATACAATTTTAATCGAAAATCGTTGATATGACGGTTTAGGCGACACCAGTCGTGCTATATGGTATAGTTTGCGCTGACATAGATAATTATTTAAAATTTTAAAAAATTTTTGAATTTAATTTTTTTCTTCTTTCCTTTTTTTTTTTCTAACTTTGGGCCGTTGACCTCTCTAGCCACAGACAAGGGTCACAATGCCCTCATCTGGTTTGGACGAGGGCCTCCAAGCTCTCGTCAGCCATAGATAAGGGCTGCGACCCTCGCTTGGTGGCCGATGAGCGTTGTGATGCTTTCGCCTGGACCAGGCAAGGGTTGCTAGCCCTTGCCTATGGCCAAGGAGGATCGGTCGGCGACCTCGCCAACCTAGGGGTAGGAAAAAAAAGAGAAGAAAAGAAGAAATAATAATAATTTTTTTTAAAAAAAATCTACATCAGCGTTAATCGTGCCACGTAGAACGACCAGTGCTGACTATATCGCCAAGTCACTGATTACTGGCCAAAATTGATTAGAAAGACTAAATTAGCAAATCATTGAAAGCTTTATGACTAAATTGGCACAATTGAATATTTTATGACTGAATTGGTATAAGTACAATTGATTTATGACTTTTGTGGTAATTATCCCTTGAAAATCTTATGGAGCATAGACATCATATCTTAAATCACTAGCTACAACAATGGCATTAGCGACTGAATTAGTCCATCCATGCATGGTGTCACCATCTTAGGTAGACACTATTGTTCCGTTTGGTAATGTTTATGTTCAAAAATAGTTTTTAAATTCTATTCCTTGGATTAGTTTATGAGCAGAAAAATGCGTTTTGTAACTACACAAAATTTCTATTCATGAAAATGAAAAAGAACATAAATTCGTTTGGTATGACTTTAAAAATTTCTAATTCCAATTTTTTTCATTTAATTATAAAAATGTCAATGGAGGCGTTGCGATGGAGCTGTAGGAGGAGGTGGTGACTAGGGCAATGGCGGGAACGGTGTTGGAGGAAACCTTGGTGGAGGTAGCATGGATGGAGGAGGCATTGGAGGTGGGGTGATGTAGAACAGCTAGCCTGTGATTATCTTGAACAATGTGATCGCCGTAATCACCGGAAATCTCGACAGTTTTTCTGATTTTGGGGAAAACAACCATTCAAGCAGTTTCCTATATTATTATTTAGGCAATTTCCTATATTACCAGTTAAGCAGTTTCCTATATTATTATTTAGGCAGTTTCCTATATTACCAGTCAGGCAGTTTCCTACATTACCATTTAGGCAGTTTCTTTAATTATTCAGTTTCCATTAGTATTAGGAGTCATATCTCTATATATAAGATGTCTTTCTTGTAATCAAGAACATTATTATTGAATAAAAATTTCGAATTCTTTGGAGTTGTTCCAAGTTTACGCTTCTCTCTGCGTCATTTGGTATCAGAGCCAGGTTTCTCCTGTGACGATGGTGAATAACGTGAATGTCAATCTCCCCGCTGTTGAGGGCCGTGAGAACGAGCCTATTACGCGGGCTGAGTTCAATCAGTTCGTGGCTCAAACCGATCGGAGGTTTCAAGAGATCCTTGATGTCATCCAGCGTTTGTCCACAAACCATGCACCTGGTGCTCTTCCAGCCGAGCGAAATCCTGTTGCTCGTGATCCTGAAGATGCTATAGGGCTTGGAGGAATTCCCCGACATAGGCGTCAAGACTATGTCGAGGATACGGAAGACGAAAATGAAGATTTTCAAGAGATGAAGATTCGTGGTGGTCGCCAATACAGGGGATTCTAGGAGGAGCATGTTCGTGGGAATTGACATCAAGGAGGATATTGTTGAGATCCTGAGCAGTATCAACTAAAGGTAGATCTCCCTACTTTCAATGGGAATTTGGATATTAAAGATTTCCTTGATTGGCTTTGGGAGGTCGAAAAATTCTTCGACGCTATGGATATTGACGAGGATCGCCAAGTGAAACTTGTGGCGTACAAGTTGAAGGGTGGCACTTCAGCTTGGTGGGAACAAACTCAATTGACACGACGTCGACAAGGCAAGGCTCCTATTCGATCTTGGGGTCAGATGAAACAGAAGTTGAATAAGAGGTTCCTCCCAACGAATTACGAACAACTGTTATTTCAGCAATTTCAAAATTGCCGACAATCGAATAGATCGGTCCAAGCTTATACGGAAGAGTTTCTTCGACTTTCCGCTCACAATAACCTGGATGAGTCCGGGGCACAACAAACTACTAGGTACATTAATGATTTGCGACTTAATATCCAAGATCGGGTTTCTTTGCATTGACTATTCTCTGTCGAAGACGCCCAAGATATGGCGCGAAAAATTGAGATGCAATTGGAGAGGACTAGCCCTAATACTCGTGGTAGAAATTATTTGGATCGTGGGTCATTCGCGAAAAGAAGACAGTTTGAGATTACAAGTTCTTCTAGTCAACAAATCACTGATTCAAGCAGAGTTCCAGGGAGTACTATGGGGACGCCTAAGGAAGCAGTCGCAACAAGTAATCGCACTCCCAATCAGAATACCCAGAATCCATATGCCAAACCCCAACTGATCAAGTGCTACAAGTGTAACGAGTTGGGCCATCGTTCCAGTGATTGTCCTTATCGTAGAATGGCCAATATCGTTGAACATGATGAAAATGTGTATAAGGAAGATTGGGAAAAGGAAGAAGAAGTGGAAGTAGAAGATGAAGTGGGCAAGCAAGTTAATTGTGTAGTGCATCGTCTATTGTTTGCTCCGCAGAAAGAAGATACCCAGCGGAATCAGCTTTTCCGCACTCGCCGTATTGTCAATGGCAAAGTATGCGATATCATTATTGACAGCGAAAGTTGTGAGAACATAGTGTCAAAGGCCCTAGTGGATCACTTGCAACTAAAGATGATGCCACATCCCGCGCCCTACACAATTGGGTGGATACGTAAGGGAGCAGAACTTAAGGTAAACCAATTATGCCGTTTACCTATTTTGATCGGAAAATCATATCAAGATACTATTGTCTGTGATGTTATGGAGATGGATGCGTGTCATGTTTTACTGGGTCGACCATGGTAATATGATGTTGATGCTACACACCGAGTTAGGGAGAATACGTATTCTTTTGTGTGAAAAAGGACTAAAATTACTTTGAGACCAAAGAGTAATTCCCCTCAGATTGTGAAGAAGCAGAATGCAGGGGTTATGATGAACATCCGAAAGCGTGAAGGGATGTATATGATTGTGGACAAGGGCGACCAGAAAGTTATGGTTCGTGTTCCCGACATTCTTAAACCCTTATTAAAGGTATTCAGTGATGTTATGCCTAAGAATTTACCTGACGGATTACCTCCTTTGAGGGACATCCAGCATGAGATTGATTTTCTTCCAGGAGCTAGTCTTCCTAATTTGCCGCATTATCGGATGAATCCGAAGGAAAATCAGATTCTACAGGAACAGGTGAGAGATCTCCTTCGAAAGGGCTTCTTGCGTGAAAGCAAAAGCTCATGTGCAGTTCCTGTGCTTCTCACACCAAAGAAAGACGGCACCATGCGTATGTGTGTAGACAGTTGTGCCATTAACCGGATTACTGTCAAGTATAGGTTTTCGATTCCATGACTTGATGATATGCTAGATAGACTTGCTGGATCACAGATTTTTACGAAGATCGACCTTCGAAGCAGATACCACCAAGTTCGCATCCGTCCTGGCGATGAATGGAAAACGGCCTTCAAGACAAGTGTAGGTTTGTACGAATGGCTTGTCATGCCGTTTGGACTCACTATCGCACCTAGTACTTTCATACGTTTGATGACTCGGGTTCTCAAACCTTTTCTTGGCAAGTTTGTAGTAGTCTTCTTTGATGATATACTCATATATAGTTTGGATGGGCATCTACACATGGAGCACTTGAGAGATGTCCTACTAGCCTTGCAGCAAAATAAATTGTTCATTAATCTGAAAAAGTGCAGTTTCATGACAGAACGCCTCTTGTTTTTGGGTTTTGTTGTTGGTGCGAGTGGCCTTCACGTTGATGCAGATAAGGTGGCTGTGATTCGCAATTGGCCAGTTCCAAAGAATGTTGGCGAAGCTCGAAGTTTCCATGGTCTTGCAACATTCTATAGGTGTTTCATTCGAGATTTTAGTAATATTATGGCCACAATCACTGATTGTTTAAAGAGGGGAAAATTCCATTGGGGAGAAGAAGTTTCGGCTAGTTTTGCTCTTATAAAAGAAAAACTCTCAACAGCGCCAGTATTGATGTTTCCTGATTTTGAGAAGGTGTTCAAGCTGGACTGTGATGCTTTCGGCGTCGGGATTGGCGCTGTCCTTTCCCAAGAATGTAAGCTTATAGCCTTCTTTAGTGAAAAACTTAATGAAGTTCGCCGGCGTTGGTCAATGTATGAGCAGAAATATTATGCTGTCGTGCGAGCTATAAAGCATTGGTAGTCCTATCTTTATCAGTAGGAATTTGTTCTTAACACTGATCATCAGGCTCTTAAATATATCAAGAGTCAGAAGCACTTAAATCGAATGCATGCACGATGGGTTTCTTTTTTGGAGCAATTTAATTTTGTGCTTCGTCACAAAGCAGGCCATTTAAATAAAGTGGCAGATGCGCTAAGTCGACGTGTTACGACACTCGTGATCATGCGCACTGATATTGTCGGTTTTGATCACCTATGCTCTCTTTATCCTGAGGATGATGATTTTGGTAAGATATGAGAGAAGTGTTCTGAAACAGATTGTCATGACAATATGATAATTCAAGAAAAATTATTGTTCTTTGGCAATAGATTATACATTCCCCGTGGTTCCTTGCGTGAATAATTCATTCGAGAGTTTCATGGTAGTACTCTCGGCGGACATTTGGGCCAAGATAAAACTGTAGCCTTGGTGGAGGAGCAGTACTATTGGCCTCAACTAAAGCGAGACGTGGGGCGATTTGTCAGTAAATGCTACATTTGTCAGACCGCTAAGGGCCACTCTCAGAACACCAATTTTTATACCCCATCGCTTATTCCTTCAGGTCCTTGGGTAGACATATCGATGGACTTCGTGTTGGAACTTCCCCGTACTCAACGGGGTTTAGATTCTATTTTCGTGGTGGTTAATCAGTTTTCGAAGATGGCGCACTTCATCCCTTGTAAGAAAATTTCGGATGCTTCGCATGTGGCAAGTTTGTTCTTTCGTGAAGTAATCCGTCTCCATGGTGTGCCGAAGACAATCACTTCCGATCGTGACACGAAATTTCTGAGCCATTTTTGGCGTACTTTATGGTGTTTGTTTGGGACTGATTTACAGTATAGTAGTTCTTTCCATCCCCAAACGGATGGTCAGACGGAAGTTGTGAATCGTATTATGGCGGATATCATTCGCTGCCTCTGCAGTGATATGCCTAAGCGGTGGGATCGGTATCTTGCTCCTGCTGAGTTTGCCTTCAACAACTCGGTTAACCGCTCTACCGGTACATCTCCCTTTCAAGTCATTTATGGGCGTACACCACAGCATACTCTGGATTTGGTTCCATTGCCCAAAATTTCAGGCTATAGTGTCACGGCAGAGAATTTGGCAACCAGAATTAATGAAGTCCAAGCTGTTGTGGCTAGTCAATTGGCTACTTCTAATTCAAAGTATAAGGAGGATGCTGACAAACGGCGACGTTCAAAAATTTTTGAGGTAGGAGATGAGGTAATGGTTTTCCTGCGAAGGGAGCGTTTTCCTATAGGTACTCATAATAAATTGAAGCACAAAAAGATTGGTCCTTGCCGCATCCTGAAGAAGATCAACGACAATGCCTATGTAGTTGACCTTCCTGGTGATCTCAACATTTCCCATACATTTAATGTGGCAGACTTATTTGAGTATCATGCTTTCGATATATCCCTTTATCCTGATTATAACTCGAGGGTAAGTTTTTCCGAAGAGGGAGGGAATGATATAGAACAGTTAGCATGTGATTATCTTGAACAATGTAATCGCCGTAATTACCAGAAATCTCGACAATTTTTCTGATTTTGGGGAAAACAACCATTCAAGCAGTTTCCTATATTATTATTTAGGCAGTTTGCTATATTACCAGTCAAGCAGTTTCCTATATTGTTATTTAGTCAGTTTCCTATATTACCAGTCAGGCAATTTCCTATATTATCATTTAGACAGTTTCTTTAATTATTCGATTTCCATTAGTATTAGGAGTTCTATCTCTATATATAAGATGTCTATCTTGTAATGAAAAATATTATTATTGAATAAAAATTTCGAGTTCTTTGGAGCTGTTCCAAATTTACGCTTCTCTTTGCGTCATGGGGTGTAGGTGGTGGAGGAGGAATGGGTTATGGTGGTGTAGGAGGAGGCATGGGTGATGAAGGCGTCAGAGGGGGTGGTGACTTGGGCAATGGCAAGGATGGTGTAGGAGACATGGGTGAAGGAGGTGTCGGGGGAAGTGATGACTCATGTGATGATGGTGGCGTTGATGGAGGAGGCATGGGTGGTGGTGGCGTTAGAGGACGTGGCAATGGAGGTGGCATGGGTGGAGGAGGCATTGGAAGTGGGGGTGGAGGCGTGGGTGGTGGTGGAGTTAAAGGAGGTGGCGGTGGAGGAGGTGTTGGAGGAGGTGGGGACTCAGGTGATGGCAATGGTGGAGCATTGGTGGCAGTGACGTTGGAGAAGGTGGCGTGGGTGGTGGAGGTGTAGGAGGAGGTGGTGATTGGGTCAGTGGCGATGACAATGGTGGAGAAGATTTTGGTGGAGGTGGCGTGGGTGGTGGAGGAGTTTGAGGCGAGGGTGGAGGTGGTGGAGGTGTGGGTGATGGTGGAGCTAGAGGAGGTGGCAATGGAGGAGGCATTGGTGATGGAAGTGTCGGAGGAGGTGGTGACTCGAGCAGTGACAATAGCGGTGGAGAGCATGAGTGGTGGTGGTGTTGGAAGTAGTTGGTGTTAGAGGAAGAGGTGGCAGTGGCGGCGAAGGCGGTGTGGGTGATGAAGATGTCAGAGGAGGTGGTGAGTCGGGTGATGGCGGCGACGAAGGAAGCGTGGGAGGTGGTGGTGTTGGAGGAGGCGAGAAGACATTGGAGGTGGGGGTGGAGGTGATAGAGAAGGCGTGGGTGGTAGTGGTGTTGGAGAAGATGGTAGAGGTGGAGCCGTGGGCGGTAGGGGTGTTGGAGGAGGTAGTGAGTCGGGCAATGGTGGTAACGATGGCAAAGGAGGTGTGGGTGGTGGTGGTGGAGATGGCATAGGTGGTGGAGATTTTTTTACTTATTATTTCTATTCTAAATCTATTCACTTGCCACCTTTTTATTTCGCAGATTTCTATTTTTTTTCTATTCTAAGGAACAAAAGAACAAAATAATAGAAAAACAAAACATTACCAAACGAAGGTTACTAAGAAAAAAGGCTTCTCTTCCACAACAACCCTAATGTTGCCTCAATACTGTATTTTTTTTAAAATTAATGTTTTCATGCATAAATATGTATATAAGCTCTATTCGTTTCACGAAAAATAACTTCCTAAAAACGTTTTACGGATTTTCTGGCATTCGTTTCATTGAAAATAAACTATCCATTGGAAACATACTCCCTCAATGGAAAAAAAACACATTTGAAAGTGAGGAAAATGTTTTCCTCTTCTTATCATTTTCCCTTCCCTACTTCTTCTTTCACCATTCATTTTAATTATTTTTTTTAAATCAATTTTTATCATCTTTTATCTCTTTCTTTTTTTTTTACCTTCTTCTCTAGCTGGTCGCCGACCACAGATGAGCTCGAGCATAGCTAGAGGGTGGGGATGCTCAAGCTTGCCTGTGGCTAGTCGCCACCTTCGCCGTGGCTGGCGATCGGCTAGAGAATAAGGTAAAAGAAAAAGAAAAAGATAATTAAAAAAAATCAATTTCAAAAATATAAAAAAAATTAAGAGTAGTATATTGAATGATTTTTCTCATCGAAAAGTGAAAAATATTTTCTAGTTCTTTTTTATGTTTCAGTTTAACACCAGAAAATATTACCATTTTCCCAAAAAAATGACTTTTTAGAAAATATTTTTCACAAAATGAAAGGAGCCTACATTTAGAAAGCCTGAAAGTTGAGGATATTAATAACTGAAGGAAAAATGAATTCGACATTAAACATCAAGACCCAAATGTGAAGAAGTCTCGCACTCCCAAATCCAAAAGGACTCGATGATGGCCCGTTATCGTGAAAGGGTTCCCCATTTGGGACGCATCATGAGAACGCCGTCCTGTCCATGATGGCACAAACACAAGGGCATGCAGTTCTTGTTTCGATAGGACTAGCTTACCAGAGATGACATATTCGTTACAATTCTTGACGAAATTAATTAATTCAAACTGTTTGTCCTACACCGAAAGCTAGTTAACCTGAGAGTTGTTCTTCTTTTTTTGTCGAAGCCCCGAGAGTTAGTTGGAAAAACAAATAAATACAAGAAAAACACAAGAAAAGTCCATAATTCGTAAACTGTCACAAAAGTTAATAATTTCGTAAAGGTATTAGCAAGCTAACCCAATCATCCATAAATGAAGAAGACAGTATCTTTTTTATAAATGACTTTTCTACACCTACCAACTAATTTAGAAATCTTTCGATATGGAAAAGACCCGTTCTTTTTTATCAGTCTCTCTCTTCACTATAATTGAAAAAGGGTCGTTTTCCGGCAATCATGACTGTCATCCAATACATCGATTCATTTCACGACACCGTCTTCTCTCGTACCGAGATCAAATTTCTGAGGAGTCAAATCCAAAGAGGAAGGTGTTGCTCTCACTCATCAACGCCCCATTTTCCTATCTCCCCATCAATTTCGCGTCACCGCACTGTGATGTCAACGACAAAACACAAAGGCATCTTCGGAATGGCAGGGGAGTACCTTAAGGAGGAAGGGCGGGAATAACGCGTCCGCCATTTGAAAAGAAGGGGCGAAGGTACGGCCAAACAACTTTGAAGGTGATGACAAGTGATTATTATAATCATCGATCAAAGAAGTCTTGTCATTCATCAGATCCTTCTTTAATAATTTCTCCTAAAGCCAGGAGATTTTGCTGTCCAAGAATATCAACAGGAGAACAATAACACCCACCCCACATCTTCTCATTCCTCTCTCTCTCTCCACTTCCCCTGACATTCCTCAGATCTGAGGCCAGAGACGTGTCTGCGTTGGGATTCCCATCACAGCAATCATTGTCTTGATCCTGATCTCCATCGTGCTTCGCCTGTCAGAGCTGGTATATTTACTTAGTATTTTAGTTTAATAGCTGAAGTAATCAACCACCGTCCCTTCATGTGCAAAGATTGAATTTTTGTCGGCCTTTTTGCCATTTGGAGTCCATGACATTTGTGATGAAGAAGTGGGTCTTTGCCAACCTTTCTTTTTGTTGAAGTTCCGCAGATATTTTCGGAAACTGGGTATTGGCCCTTTTCACATTTCTTCTGTGGTCCCCTGTTTCTCTCTCCCAACCTCTTGATGTGGCGTGGATTTAGGGGGGACTAATGTGTTGGGTGCCCATCAGAAGAGCTATTCGAGCATTGTGCTTCAAGTAATTCTGGGTAAAGACTGCATTTAAGCACGTTACTTGCAAAAATTGAACAGCTTCGTACAAAGTCTGTGCCTTACCAAAAAATATTTTCCCTTACCAAAAAAAAAAGTCTGTGTACTCTCTCCAGTCCTTTACGTATAGAATAAAAGTTCCGCTTTTTGGGCGATTTTTTTAGATTTAAGGATGTGTCGATCGCGAAGCTCGAGTTGTTGGGGGAGTGCATTGTAAGCAAAGCTTGGAATTCTCAGGAAAAAAAACCCAAAATTTTTTCGGTTGGAACAGCTTAAGCTTTTGATCTCTTTCCTCTTCTGGGTTTCACTCGGATTGTTCTTGAAGTTCTGATTTTGCCCAGATAGTGATTTGGGTGATGAGAATTGCTCGCACGGTTGTCGGAGTCTAAAAATTTGCCCGCCGTGGCAGAGCCCGCAATGGACCGCCGGAATTGGCTCTGGCGAAGGAAGTCGTCGGAGAAGAGTCCGGGAGAAACAGAGAGCTCGGGTTCGTTGTCCTCTCATTCCGGACGATTTTCCGATGAACAGGTTCGTAAAATGTCTATCTTGTTTAACTGAATCATTTGGTTCTTGCCTTTGCAGGTTAGTCAACATGCTCTCATTATGATTAGTTCTAATTTTGGTCCAAAATGATGCCACAGTGTTGTTCATTTTCATTGAACACAATAAAAAAATTATCTGCTACTGCTCGCAGATTAGTCTTCAGACAATTTTGTTTTTGTGTAATTGATCCCCCCAAGTATAATTGTGATTATACTTGAGAAGGAGTCCAAAAACTGACCGAAGTAGTCATATATATTGGAGACATTTTCCAAGAAATTTGCCATGTAGATCATGCTCGATAATTAGATGACTTGCTATACTTTGTTTGGAAACTTAATCTTCCTAATCCTCCCTCCTGCCGCACTTCTCTATCATTTCCTGATATGTTCCGCAAGATTGATTTAGCTTTTACATAGTATGGTGATTGATGAGCATTGGTGTTCCTGGCTTGTTTCTAAAGGCATATCCAACACATAGCAGTCTATCTCAAGAAGTCACATCTAAGGTTGCAGCTGCGGATGAGGAAGTAGGTGAGGGTGTGAGGACTCTATCAGAGAAATTATCTGCCGCGCTTCTGAATATGAGCGCCAAGGAAGAATTAGTGAAGCAGCATGCTAAAGTCGCAGAAGAAGCTGTATCAGGTAGTGCAACAAAAATTGACGTTTCTTACAATGAAACACCAAGCATCTGTATAAGAGAGAAATTAGTTTGGTTTCTTCACATTTTTAATGCTACCTTAAAAAACAAGCAAGTTTTCCGCCAGTTTTTCTTGCTTCTGTCTAGGAGGGACATCTGAACTTGTCTGTAGCAGAGTCTGGATGTGATTTGGCTAGAGAGAACTTAACAACATTCGTAGGGTTGAAGATCAAGGAGCCGTGGTTTTTTTTTTCCTCCAAAAGATATTTGCCAAGTATTCTTATAGTACTGTAGCATGATCTTTAACCACAGCAAAATGATTTAGTTTCTTGATGTCTGTATTTAATATCCAAAGCTGCAGCAAATGAATGGAGATTGTAACAAGATATCTGAGAATGTAGGAGGGAGAAAGTTACCTGATATACTGCACAAATTGCACCGAAATTAAGCACTCATGTCTGGGGTAACGATATTGGAAGCTTTCAATCAGAGCAAGAGTGAACTGAACTCACACGGGGTTTCAGATTTGAGGATAACATCTATTGAAACTGTCCCTGTGTGAAATCTATTTAACATTGCATTCGGATTTGCATTTTTGCACTTATGTACTTCGTCGTAAGTTTTTTCCTTCTGATATTCAATCGTAGGATGGGAGAACGCTGAAAATGAAGTCTTGGTGTTGAAGAAACAACTGGAGGCTGCAACACAAAAGAACTCAATGCTGGAAGATCGGATCGGTCATCTTGATGGAGCACTTAAGGAATGTGTGAGGCAGCTCAGACAGGTGAGGGAAGAGCAAGAGCAGAAGATCCAAGAAGCTGTGGTCAAGAAAACTTGTGAGTGGGAATTAACAAAGGCCGAGCTTGAGACTAAGCTTTCCGATGTCCATGCCCAGCTTCAAGCTGCCAAGAGTGAAGCTTCTTCAGTTATAAGTTCTGATCTTGGCCCTAAGCTTGATGCTGCTGAAAAAGAGAATGTGGCCCTCAAAGGCAAAGTCCTTTCTCTGTCTGAGGAGCTAGAAATTAGGATTATTGAGCGTGATTTGAGCACCCAAGCAGCAGAAACAGCCAGCAAACAGCATTTAGAGAGCATAAAGAAGGTAGCTAGGCTTGAAGCCGAATGCCGCAGACTCAGAGCCATGTCTCGGAAAGCAACTGCGACGAATGATATTAAGTCTTTCTCTGCATCATCGGTTTGCGTAGAGTCCTTCACCGATAGCCAATCAGATGTAGGGGATAGACTGCTAGCAGTTGAGAATGACATGCAGAAAGCGAGTTGCTTGGAGCCAAATGATTGTGAGCTGGGCCACTCTGAGTCGTGGGCATCTGCTCTAATAACTGAACTCGACCATTTTAAGAAAGACAAATCTTTTGGAAAGAATCTCATGGTTTCTTCAGGAGGACTTGATTTAATGGATGATTTTCTGGAAATGGAAAGGCTTGCAGCTTTACCAGACGCAGAAAGTGGAAGGTGCAGCCATGGAGTGGAGCCCACTCTGGATCAAAACAGATCTGATGAAGTCCCTCTCAAACCCGAGCTTGAAGCCATGATCAATAGAACGGCAGAGCTGGAGGAGGAATTAGAGAAGAAGGAAGAAGAAAAGGAGAAGCTAGAGATGGCTCTAAATCAATGTCAAAAGCAACTTGAAACGTCATGGAGTCAGCTCAATGAGGTTGAGATGAGATTGGTAGAACTCGACACCATGTTGTCTGCAGCACAAAAATCGAAGCAAGCTGCAGAAGAGGAAGCAAGGATTACCCATGAGAGGATGGAAGTGACAGAGTCAAGGCTCATAGATGTTGAAGAGGAGATGAAAAAGTTGCTCCTTAATGTCAAATTGTTACAAGAAGAGGTCGAAAGAGAGCGTGCATTGTCTGCTGAAAATGAGGCAAAATATCGGAAGCTGAAGGATGAAAATGCTGAAAATGAGGCAAAATGTTGGAAGCTGGAGGATGAAAATCTAAAGATGAAAAGGGATGCTGAACTGCCGCATGAGACCGAGCTTCAGCGCGTGGCTGTCTCTGATGACGAGCTAAAAGTAAAGCAGGTTAGTTCTTTATGGCTTGTGGAAGTTAGTCTATATCTAATTGAAGGCGTGATAACATGAGTAAATTATCGAGATGATATTGCATCTTTTACATAATTTATCAAGTTTGCTGACAAACCTGCTACTACGTTTTGAGTAGTGACGTTACAGTTGCATATAGGGTGAGTTCCATCTGCATGAGAAAAGAGAGATGCTTCTCTTGGTAAATTAACATCCTGTGTCTGGACATCTGATTTTTGTGCATTCTTATGAGATATGACTTCAATCTCCGAGGTGAATGCTTATTTATTTATAGCCATCTCAAGGAAGACGACATGATCTATTTTCCAGAAACACAGCATGGTTTTGATCTTGCTATCGACGTCACATAGCTATGTTAGAAACAGGAGCGCTGCATCAGCATCTTATACTTTACTAGTACAAACCGTATAATTAGGGCACAATCGAAACAAATCTCAAGTTTCTCTGTAGAATCGAAGACATTCAGAGGTTACTATAGAATTTCAAAGCCCTCCTAAAAGTTGGGTTGTTTGAAATAACTAGACCTTTGATGTAATGTAATTTTTTGGCATACAAAGCATCTTACAGTGCTACGCTGGGGTGCTTCTAAAATTCCTTTAACCAGAAATGCTCAAGTTAGGTGAAGTATTTTTCTTTTCGGGTTGTGGCGCTTTGAGCAACACTGCGCTCACTGACTCCATCCACCATCTGATAGGATCAGCTTACCATTGTTTTGTTCATGCTAAATGGGCAATCATGACTAAGTCTGAATTTATTTTTCTTCTAAAGTTCTCATTTAATTCTGTTATGTAAAACAGGAGAAAGAGCTAGCAGTCGCTGCTACCCGGTTTGCAGAGTGCCAGAAGACTATTTCATCTCTCGCTCGGCAATTAAAATCTCTAGCATCAGTAGACGACTTCTTCATTGATTCTGATCTGATGTGCGATCACCTGGATGAAGGATTACCAAGTCCCGAAAACGAGCCGCACCATTTAAACCGGCCACCAGTCCTCATTTCTGCTGAAGAAAGATGAAAGAATCACAGTTTAAGAAGTTGATTATTCAACTGGCTGAGGCAGGAAGATGAAATGAGTGAGGTGAGATAGGAAGAGTGTCTGCTTTGATTTTTTGCCTTGTGAATAAACAATCACCATTGTAAATGCATTCATGACATCTCCGGAACCGATACCCCTGGAGCTCAAATATAGCGGTATAGTCAGATTTTTTAATAATATAAAGTTTCAATTCCTTTAAAGCACGTGGATGTCTAGATTGGTTAGAACTGCCAATTGTCTTGTTTGGTGTTAGTAAGTAGTAGCAAAGGTTGTAAGTTCATCTTGGCCCCGGCAATCCCATGGCGAGCTGCCTAGAAGATTATACATGCCCCAACTTCCTCTTCCAGACAACATGATTTGTGAGTTTGTGTTCCATTATAGTTTTATTTTTTATTTTTATTTTCTTAGGAATAACCTTTAGCTAGAATGTTTGGCAACTTGGCATTCAGTTTTATCCTTAAATCAAATCGGATGTGTAAACTAAAATGAAAAGGAGTTGCATAGGAGCAACACGAAAACTGAACGGAAAAACAGTTTTATCTTCTGAAACTTGCCGTCCTTACAGCTCTACATCCTGCACTTTATTTCGTCTTACTTTTCCTTCTTTTCTTTCACAAACAGCAGTAATTCGTATCAAGTCCTTTCAGTGAATTTTCGACTGAAAGTGAGAAGTTTATGTACCACTTCATTTTGCCCGAGACACCACCTGTACCTGCAAACTGTGGATGGAACTGAATTTCATCTGAAAAAGAAGCACGGCCAACCATCTCTTTATCACTTTTTCACATTATAATCTGGTAGGTACAACATCTCGTCTCGACTTTAGTTTTTTGCAAATTGTAAGTATTTGTATCTTGTCAATTATCATGGTAATGTCGGGTAACTGTTGATCTATCTGTCTACTTTCATACTTCAAATCTCCATTCCCTCCAAAAAAATTTGGTTGCGATTTCCTTTTCTCTTCACCAGCTGTATGATAAGCAATGCAACACAACCCAGATCTTGGCTCACTCAATTGTATCAATCGAAGAAACTTGAGCATCGAAACATCAACCCCCAATGCCTTGACTCATGGCAGTAACTTCATTCAGTTGTGCAATGCTAAAGGCTACCTCTTTTTATATCATCCATGAAAATTCTTCATGTAGATCATCGCACGGCATATGCATTGCTCATAACGAAAGTACCTGTTGAAGTATTATCCCACATTAATTGACAGCGGGTGCTAAATGCTCTTTATATTCATGTGGTATCCCCCCACCTATAAGGTTAAGCCTTTAAGTTGGACTTTCTAACTGTACCATTCTTGATCATACTGCTACAAGTTATGAAACAACACAGGTAATAGAAATCTTAGTCCTGGCTTCATATCAAATTGCTCGACTTATGCCAACTCTAGTACCAGCCTACCAGGTTGGAGCAGCAAGTGTTCGTAGATTCGCTGGCCCACTCATTCCTCTCTACCCTCTTCATATGATTCGTTTCTATGTGTTTCTATGCGGTTGATGAAAGATCAACAAATTATTGTCCATCCAAACAAACAAAACAGTACATGCATAGAGTATCATGAATACATGACATGATATTTCACGTGATTCTGAAGTCTTAAACATTATAACAATGATAATTGATCTTCCACAGGAACTTCTAATTACATGTCATCTTAAGTTGACTATCAGGCTTGTAGACCTGCACAACTGGTGAGTTATCATTGTCAAATTCCTTTTCCTCTAAAATGACCACCAAGCGAGGTAAAAACTGCCAATGGTTTGATTAAAAAAATAGAGCTTGGATGAAAAAATGATTTGCTAGCCTGAAAGAACTCTCGTAAGGGTACTCTGAAGTGACGCGACTGAATCTATGGCAGACTTAGCAAGCCAACTTATTCCCACTTTAATTCGATGCTCATCCGTGGGGAATCTTATCAGATATGCAAATTTCCTCGCTGCAATTCAGAAATATATGGATTAACATCACTTTTTTTTCAAAGGATCAGGGTGACAGAGAGAGAAAACAACCTGCATGTCCAACTGGACCTTCCAGGGTTAACCCATCAATGAAACTTGGTGAAATTGCAGCATCGTTTCTTCCCAGTGTCATCATCTCGCCCAAGTTCTGAAACCTGAAAATTATATTAACAGAATCATGCACCAGTCACATATCCAAAGCTTCTATAGGTGTACCAGTATAAGCTACGAAACATAAAAATTGTCACACACTAGTAGAGGTAGCGCAGAAGTATACTTAATGGCATTTGTGATGGATAACGGTAAGTGCTCCTTGTCACTGAGGGATGTCAACGTGCAACTGAAGCTAACTTATTACATCCACCAATATCTAATAGAACCATAATAATTTGTGGGGACGAAGGTGAGATCAAAGCTACAACATGCATGCTGATTACAAGCAAGGGCACCGCATTGCGATAAGAGCAGATTGAACCATAAAAAATTTTCGGCATAAAAGGTACAAGTGAAGTCAAAGACCTAAAAGGCAGAAGAGGACGGTCATTGATTGCTGCCCACAGATTCCAACCAGTGAAGTCTGCTTGCTGAAAAGCAACCTGGTAGGCCATGAAAGAAACAACTAAAATTGGCGAGGAGATAGCAAAACTAATAGAGGTGCAAATAATTAAGTTGCACTATAACATCATACTTAAATAGATGAATTGCATTTCTTGCTTATTTACCTGAGCGGTGGCTGGAAGAATCTTTCCATCTGAATCTCTTAATGCAGAAGAATCACCAAGAGAAAAAATGCGAGGGTGGCCCTTTACACGTAGAGTTTCATCAGTTTCTGCTTGACCACGGGCAGTCAAAGGAAGCTCATGGCGCTTATCCCGAGGTTCTAAATCGGGAAGTGAAGGTTTAGAGCCCACAGTCCAGAGGACCAAATCTGCCTCCAGATTTTGACTTTGTAATCCCCTTTGAGCGGGTTGAAGTTCCAATATAAATTTCTCAACATCATCTTCTGCCGCAAAGCCCTTACCAGGTCCACGCTCTTTCTGCATTTCAGGAACTTCAGAGTTTCCACCGGAATAGAAAGAATCTTCAGCATCACCCGACTGCCTTATATTGCGTACAAAATAACCTAGAAGCAGCTGGACTTTCCTTGATGAAAGAACCTGGAACGGATAGCAAAAGCTGTACATTGTGATCCACCCTCTTTCTTCCAAATGGAGGAAATTAGTTATGCAAAATTATTACTTCAATAAATTATATCTATAAAATGTCCCCGATATTACTTTCATTGCAGCTTCCCTATTGCCGGGTGGGGCAGTTGGACAGATTGTAGTTTCCACATTTATTGCTGTCACTATTCCCCTCTCCTGTAATCGCTCCGATATAGTGGCAGCTAATTCAACTCCTGAGTAGCCACACCCTACAACAGCTACGCGAATTTCAGACCCCTTCCCAAAGTTCCTTCTCTCCAAAGCTTTTAATTTATTGTCAACCTTCTGCAACAGGAATGTAGACGAGAAAGAATAATAAATTTACCAGATCAGAGTCACTCAACTAAGAGATGTAACTTATAGCATTCCAGACAGTATAAGAAGGTGCCTTACAAGTGCATCCTCGAGGGTTGAGAATGGCAATGCATACTCAGCTGCACCAGGTACAACATCAAGCTTCGATTCAGCCCCCAAAGCAAGAACCAACCTGACTGCCCATGACAAAAAGAGAGAATTAGCATATCTATATACACATAAAAACCAAATGAGGATCTATCTATCAACTGATGATTCATCAAATCCAAGTTCAACTTTAACAAATCCCTAGAAGGCTTGAATTAGTCTAATCCTATCCTCCAGCATAATTAATTGAAAGAGAGCTCATTTAGCTCAAAAAGGTAAGGGACGATCCTACAGCAATGCCTAAGAAAAGCCGATCAACACTATCCACATAAAACCCGTTTCCTGATTACAAGGCAATCAGGAAAGTTTGACAGAGAAAAATCTAGCCTATGTCTAAAGTTATGAAGTGCAAACCTGGTAAAAGCTGGTAAAAGCTATATATATCATGAAGCCTGACAAAACTAAATTCCCATATGAAAGATTAAAGACATACTAGCCGATATTCAAAGAGAAAATGATACCAGTCATATTCAACAAAGAGGCCACTTTCAAGTTGCACAGTCCCTCCAGAACCAGATCCTGGAGGAGCATTGATTCCCAGATGATCCAACGGATGCAAGAGTTTTACCCTATCTTGGAAAAACTGAACGCCAGTGCTCCCAAGAAGATCAGTAAATCGAGGAGCTATTTCCCATTCTTCTACTTCTGCATCAAAACATAAGTCCTCAAAGAGAATCTCCCTCACCCTCCTTCAAGTAAACATATCACTGGAACCATCATCATAAACAGCAAAAAACTGTCACAAGCTCTGTAGTGTTATATCTTCATACCTCCAGATAATAGTTCATATAGCATTGGTTTGAAAACAAACCGCTCAGATTGGTCGACAAGAAGCACCTACCGCATTATCAAAATGATCCAATTTAATAAGATGGCTCAAGCTGAATAAGTAATTTGAACATTAGATGTGGCATCAAATAACAACTTGCTGGTTTCAACAAATTATACAGACTTCTATAAGACAGTTTGGTATAGTCTAGAGGAGAGATCCTTGTTCAAGTATACAAGTTCTGCTTCGATTCCATTCCAGCAACAAGGATGTTTCAATGAAGAACACGTACTGACTATAGAATAATCAAAGTAATTACCTGAGGTTTCTTGCTGTCAGGCCAGACAAGTGATTCCAGTCTCAAAGCAGTGTATAAACCCCCAAATCCACCACCTAATATACACACCCTTGGTCTCTGCAAAGAAAGGTTTCTCCTGTAAAACTTAACAAAAAGCACCTGTGGATTCATATACTATAATTTCAAAGGAAAATGAGCAAAATAAACATATTCAGGAGTGATGACAGAGAATACAGCATACACCTCCACCCAAAAAACCATAGTGACTAGATTCAACTAAACTCTTCTCAGTTTCATCATTTCTTCTGCTTCTAACCAATGCATGATTAACCTCCATCACAAGCCACGTGGCTCAAAATTATAAATTATATCAAATGCAGAGCCCAACCTTAAACACTGAGCTAGAATGAGACTAGCTTGGGGGCAGAGCCCAAGCGGCACATGGAACAGGTGGGAGGTTGTTGAGTGGACTGATCCATTCACAGAAACCCGCGCCCAAACTGAGGATTTGACCCTAGTGTTTCAGCCGGCATTGCCAATTGATAACAGAGAATGTACGCCACAATGTCAATAATGCCACATACCATGCGCACAGAGTAGAACCAACAAAGCAGTGGCGAATTTACGCAAGTTATGAAATTCATGAGGTATGCTTATACCATGAATGCATTGGCTAAGTACTAGCAACCTTCTCTTTCAAGAGAAGCTGCCCAAGATAGATGGTCACTGATACTAGCCATTCAATAGCGTAGGATGTCTAAAGATGCCATGTCTTTGCACCATCTGTAATTCATGTCAAGATGAAATTTTTTGGTGTTTTCAGCTCCACTAAAATGCTATTTGAGAAGACAATTTTTCTGTCTTTCTTTTTTGGCCCGACATCAATGCACAGACCATAAATCGTCTTTACTTTCTGCACTCAGCCGCTCCTTCATAGGTATAAACTCTATCCAACTTGCCAAACAAAGACAATGTGTTAAGATGTGCAGGGTCGCACCAGCAATGACCTGCAACTGTGAACTCAACTCAACCCAAATATCCAAATTCGAAGATCACTTTTTTTCTCCCACTCCGCAAACTCTAGGATCAAAGAGCAAAGAGCAGGCAATAATGCGAAGGTCGTCATGCCGAAAGACAGCTAGATGCAAATTAAGGAGGAAAAAACCAACCTTCTTATCAGGCCAAGAGTATGTAGTTGGTGCCTTCTCACCTTCCGATACCTCCGCAACACCTCCATCGATCCCCATAGCACCCGAAGCAACAAATCTACACCCTTTCCTTTGCGAACTTCTCGAAAACGACAAACCGGTCCCGGGTTTTCGAGAAAAGCCAGGAATTAGCTTCGCCCATTTGCTTCCCCCACCAGACACCCCTACAGAAGCGAATTGCGGACAGACAAAAATCACCACATTCAGCGTACCACCCAGAAAACAACATTCGCTCATCATCACACGTCAAATGACAAATAACCGATGCTACCCGAGAATCGTCATCTTTCACACACACTCGGCATTTCCTTTCCAACCAAACTAAGCTAATGCAAGAAAAAGGCAGAGTGCCGTGCGGGGATACAAAGAGGAAGAGCGCGTACGGTGGAAAGGGAGGAGAGCCACTGAAGAAGCGAGCGCCGCGTGTGCCATCCCAGATGGGAAGGGATAGAGAGCAGTGCCACCCTCCGCGAGCAGATGCCCCCGCAAAAGGCCGAGACTTCTTGTGGGAAGGGATGAGAGCGGAGAGACGGAGAGAGCGAGACGATGGTGGCTAGCGATTCATCTTCGCAATCACGTGGCCGGCGCTCGATCGTGCGTATTCGGACAGTGGGCAGCGGCAAATGTTCTGGTCGGTCGGGTCGGTTTCGGTACGGGTTTGGAACAATCGAATTAATGTATAATTCAACTCCACCTAAGTAAATGGAAAGGGGAAGTAGATCAAATCCACCAAACCGTTTGGTCATACAATATTAACCATCTAATTTATATTGAAATTCACTTTAATGGTTATGGATATGCGTATTATAAATCTAATAGATTTAAGTGAGTGAAACTCGAAAATTATTGGAAATCCCATTTTCACGCTCATAATATTGTATGATTAGTCTTTTAAAATTGTTAACATGATGGGACAATTAAACCCCACTTAGAACTTGTTTAAGAATAAGAAAAGGAAATCTCATGTGTAAAAATGAAATTATCCAATATCATGCTATTGGGGTATCTAATCCCATTCTCTCTCCAAGCTTTCATTAATTAGTGTAGGTATCGACCCAACATAATGCTTTCGCTATTGGTGATCTTTCCGATCTTTCTCACCACTCCACCGGAGAGTCTCGGTTAGCAAAAGGGCCAAAAGAAAATTCTCGAGTTATGAATTAGTGATAGAACCATTGGGCGGTGCTTGCAAATATGCTTACTGTATCGACTTGCCCTTTCATAAATGAAGTAAAAATTAAGCACCCATATTGAAAACAAAACCACATGACTGTCCTACTATATTAGGTATTCAAGAATTAATACATCGAATTTTAGTAATTTCATATCGATCAATTTTGATTCTTTCTTTTTGCCTTTTGATTCTTTTCAGATAGAGATATATGCATCCACGGATTTATGTGTCTAAATAAATACTTTATTTTTTTATCATCGTATGTCCGTAATGCAGTATATGTTTATGTCTCGTTCTTCTATCTTTTCGCGGAAATCGATGAGTATGCATAGCTTTTACCTTACTCTAATAAGATCAAACATTAATGCCTCGTGAAAAGAGAACTCAGTGGATTAGTTCTCACAAGTTCTCTTGCAGGAGAACAAACGCGAAACTCAAAGCCAATCACCACCCGAGAGAGAAAAAAGAAAGAGGAACATGATAAAGAACTCTCATCATCTAAAAGCACTCAAAACTCACACAACACGCAAACACAACATCCACGACATGGAGCCCAGCAAAGGGCTCGTTTACGACAACTTCGTCGTTCGATTACCGGTTAACAAAGAATGAAAATTATAAATCCAAACTACTGAAAAAAATTGCATAAGCAAGCTATAGACGATCATGGATGAATACATACCTTCGCAAATTGCAGAAGCAAGCTGTAGCATGGATGAAGGAGTGCACGAATGAAGGGGTAGGGTTTCTATAAATTAGCTTTTATATAACGGATAAGAGAAATCCTATTCGACCTTATCTTACCCCTCTTTGGATTTTTTAATCCGGGTTATATCCCTTCTATATTCGATATTATACTATCCGGGACATCTACCAAATACGGGATAGGATAAAACATATCATATCCCGAGTTTTATACGGACAACCAAACGTAGCCTAATGACCTGTCAAAACAATTACAGGCATTATGGTCATAAAGTACTATGGGTCATGATTTTGAGAATACTCATTGAATGAGTAAATCAATGAGACATCTCGGATCGAATTGAGATATCAATGTGTACTAATAAGATTGTTCACTATTCGTTGAAGCTTGTTCTCTTTTTTAGATAAATCATATAGCCAAGAGTAACCACAAGCCAGAACCGAAGATCTTGCCCTTACCAAGTAGCTATTACACTAACAGCAATTTCATTACAGCCTAATAGCTAATTAGGCTAATAGCTGTCATCTTGCTTGGACTTAGATTTACTTCCATAAATCCAGCATTTCGTAGGACAGGCAAGATTAATGTTGTCATTTAACAGTTTCTGCTCAAAAGGGGGAACCCGAGAACATCAAGTTTTTATACTCAAAAGAAGAATTTTGAGGATGTCAAGTCATTTACTGAGCAGTTTAACAACAATCATTATCCATTTAAACCCTCTTATTAGAGCTTTTAAGCTAGTTCAGAAAATCCAAGAAACCGGTCAAATCTTCAGCTTTTTGGTCTGTATGTAACCTCCTGCAAGAAAGCCCAAAGCTCGGAAATTCAGCTGGAGCTCAACATTTCCATGGCGGATTCCTGCCAAGATTCGAAATTGATGACGCAGAGCGCGAGCCCCCGCCTTCCCGACGCCTAATTACTCTCTCTCCTGGAGTTTTGGTCTTCTTCTTCAAAAGGGTACTCGCGCTGTATCGGAAAACCTCCAGCAGCGAGGATGGGAGATGGCAATCTCGGCTCCGGCAGGGGCAACGCCAGCGGCGGCAACCGGCCGGAGTGGCTCCAGCAGTACGATCTGGTTGGCAAGATCGGCGAGGGGACCTACGGCCTCGTCTTCCTCGCCCGAATCAAGACTCCGTCCACCAATCGCGGCAAGGCCATCGCCATCAAGAAGTTCAAGCAGTCCAAAGACGGCGACGGCGTCTCGCCCACCGCAATCCGCGAAATCATGGTCGTCCCTCTTCACCCTTTTTCGCTTCCATTTGGAATTTCGCAGCCTAGCGCATGCTTGTTCAGGAGAGATTGATTTCGCCCACCCCCCCCCCCCCCCCCCCCCCCCCCCCCCCCCCCCCCCTGTTTAGATTATTCGGGAGTAATTAGCTGAAATTATGGGTATATGTTGCTTGGAATGTTTGGGGACTTGGAAAGTAAATATATTTAATAAGTGCTGCCACATTTGGTTGGCCTTTAATCATGATGATCTTGTTAGTAATTCATGGGATTTCCATTTAAATGGTGCAGTTGCTTCGCGAAATTTCACATGAGAATGTTGTGAGGCTTGTGAACGTTCACATTAATCCCATGGATATGTCGCTGTATCTGGCTTTTGATTACGCCGAGCATGATCTTTATGTAAGTAACTGTCGTATGCTATAGCTTATGCTTCGAAGTATTGGTATGGCTTCAATGTATCAAGTTTTTTGTTGAACAATTTTATATGTCGACGTTGATTTGTCAGGAAATTATCAGACATCACAGAGACAAGGTTAGCCAGTCCATCAATCCCTACACCGTTAAGTCATTGCTTTGGCAGCTGCTTAATGGACTGAATTATCTCCACAGGTATGTGAGTTTATGAGACCCCTGCTTGTGCAACCACTATTTTTTTGGAATATACTGAATATTGACTGTTGCATGAATGGATCTTTGCTCTAGTAATTGGATCATACATCGAGACCTAAAGCCATCAAATATTCTGGTATGTTCATTATTGATTTTATTATTGTTCCACTGCATTATGGGGTCATCCAACCATAGAATGTAAAGTTTATTCCTTTCGTGTACAACACCTAAATAATATGTCTCTTTGACCAAAGGTCATGGGTGAAGGAGAGGAGCAAGGCGTCGTGAAAATTGCAGACTTTGGACTTGCGAGGATATACCAAGCTCCTTTGAAGCCATTATCTGATAATGGGGTTAGTTATGTCTTCTTAATTCTTCTACCTTCTTCATTCTGCATAGTCTTAGAAACTAGGAATAGCTGAAGTTGGACTATGACCAAGTACAGAATCAGCCATCTATTTTGAAGTCTCTACCTTCTAAGGAGCTGTAATATCATGCTTTGTCTATTCTGCTCTCATTAAACAAATAACGGGAGACGGGCCCATTCTTGTGTTGCTTTTTTCTTTTCCTCCCTGTTCATATCGCCTTTGACTTGGAAGGCACGGTTGGTAATGAGCCGGCAGTAAGACAGCCACCCTATCTTCTGTTAATATGTTGACTTGGCTTAACAACTATCCTAAGCTTGTACCTTCTGCTGGATGAAACTGTTGTTGCTGATTCTTCCATTGAGAAAGGGAGAGTAATCCAACAAGTTACTGTCACTGTTTCAAATTTTATCATTTTCTCAAAGGAGCATCTTGAAAACGCATCTTGTAAACATGACTAGGGATATCTTAGTGAGAGTAATCCAAATTTTATGCTTTATAAGAAGATTTGGAAGCGAGATTAATTTAGAACATGCCTGCTATTGGTTTCCCAGCCTACTAATTTGTCAGAAGTGTAAATCTAAAATGTGTCCTTTGGCTTTGTCTGTGATCACTTGGTATAAGATATCAGTAGACGATACATGTTTCTTTGTATCTCAGTGACACTGTAGTTTTTGGGCAGTGGTTGTCAGAGAATTTGTGAATTGCAGAACTTGTGGTGCTATGACACCAGATGCCTACATAAACAAGGGATACTGAGTTATCAAATTTGTCTACTCCATGACTTTTAAGCACGATAGAACTGTCCATTTATGGTCGAGTTTGAGGCTATCTTTTCTTTTTTCTTTTTTTTTCTGTTCTTCTTTTGGATCACATAATAATGTACATAAAAACCTTATCACCTGCATGCAACTTTCATGATTTGGCTATGTTTTAAAATCACCCTTCCTTATGGAGTATAAATGCAGGTTAAATGTGACAAAGCATGAATAACAAAGTTTTCTCAGTTATATACGCAGTCAATCCTGTTAGTTGTTTGATGGATCAACTATATTTGTTCCCTTGCTTTTGTTTGCGTAGATAAAAATGATTCATGAGATTTCACCTGTATGTTGGGTCTATAGAGGAAACGTTTGTGGTAGTTATACATATTGTCTGGTCATGCATTTTGCAGGGGATTGGTTTATTATTGATTACTTTGCAATTCTGTTTGGTACTTTCTTTGTGTCCTGGGTTGTTCTTCTGACTTCTCATCATTTCATTGAATTTCTTGTCTTTTCATACCCAAATTTAAAGACATTTTCCCCTTTTCTCATCAAATAACCTTTCATTCTTGTGGGTACTTTAGTGTCTCGCTGGCCTATTCTCTCATGAGGTTATACTTTCTTTAGTTTAGATAAGCTCCTTGTTCCTTTCAGGTTGTGGTAACTATCTGGTATCGGGCACCAGAATTGCTGCTTGGTGCAAAGCACTATACAAGTGCTGTTGGTATCCTTTGAAACTGACAAAAAAGCTTGGTTTTCTGCATCCCAAATAGCATATTTCATGTATTTGTTCCGTGTGATGACTTACTTTACTGGGCTAATTAACTGCGGCAGAACAAGTAAGAATTTTATGGAGAATAAATAATGTGGCAGTGAAGTTGGAGTTGGTGTGGCGACAATGCCTTTCGTAGAGTTTGAAAGAGCACCTTCTAATTAAATTCTGCATCAATAACCAGAAAAAAACTTGGTTTCCTGCATCCCAAATTGTTTATTTCACGTATTTGTTCCGTGTGATGAGTTATTTTGCTGGGCTAATTAACTGCAGCAGAACCAGTAAAAATTTTATGGAGAATAAATAATGTGGCGGGGAAGTTGGAGTTGGTGTGGCGATGATGCAATAACCTGAAAAAATACTTGGTGCAATAGGAGGTTGGGCTCTCTTACTGAGCCTAAGGATTGGGATATTTCTGCTTTTCTTAAACTTCTATGATTTCAGTCCAGGTAGCAATGAACTATCAGATTCCATTCTAGTCAATGCCTTACTTTGATAAACTATACTTAAGCCTGGGCTTGCACATTTTTGATACTGATTGATGCACCGAAAATCAGGAAAGTACATCTTGACTGAGTAATGCAGCGATAAACTTGAAATTGCAAAAGAAGCGGCATAACTTCTAGGTTCAGAAATGAAGTGCTTTCAGAAAAATTACACCGCTACCGACACTGATGTTAATAACGGCTTATATTAGTTCTTAAGACTAGCCTTAGATAAATAATGATATCTGCCCTGTCTTTATAATAATTTGTGTAATTTCAGCCAGTTATACTTTATTTGATTGATGTCCTACATCTAAAATCAATAGTGGTAGACCATGCAATTGTTTTAGTTACCTAATGTGACTGGAAATGTTTCCCCCCTCCTTAATGCTGCCACCAGATATGTGGGCTGTTGGATGCATTTTTGCTGAGCTTTTGACATTGAAGCCATTGTTTCAAGGTCAAGAAGTGAAAGCCAATCCTAATCCTTTCCAAGTAAGTTGTCGATGTGTGCAACACTTTAGCTGACTTTTCTTTCTTGAGGCAAATAGATTGTGAGTGCAGTTGCTCGACTCTAACTCTGACTCTCTATTTTGCAGCTTGATCAACTTGACAAGATTTTCAAGGTCTTGGGTAATGTGCCAGCGTATTCTCTTTTCTGTCATCTTCATTCTGTTCATATGCTATAAATGGGTAATGTTATTGTCCCAGGTCATCCGACGCAAGAGAAATGGCCTATGCTCGTGAATCTACCACATTGGCAACAAGATATGCAACATATTCAGAGACACAAGTAGTCAGTACCTTTTCCATTTGTTTCTGCATCCAAAATTAAGTTGTTTCTGTTTTTCAAAGAAGTGACATGTAATATATTGTGCTACTGACAGTGATGACAATGCACTTGGTAGTGTTGTACGTCTCTCTAGCAAAAGCCCTGCATATGACCTCCTATCAAAGATGCTAGAGTATGTGCTACCATTCAGAACTTTTGAAATCGTGCAATTTGGTATTCTTTTACTATTTTATGATGTCTCTTTGTACTTATTGAATTGGTATATAGTTTTTGGAGTTACATCTTGGTCGTTTCATGTCGTCTTTCAAATTTGATTGAATCTGGTTCTCCGGTTGCATATCTGTAAGTTGTAGATTCACAAGAAATTTCACTTTATTTGCAATAGCACTATAATACTATATCAATCACTGAAATAAAATTGTGACAACCTCGAAGTTTGAATAATGGCAGTCCTACCCCTAGGAGTTGCCTTTGATATTTGCAACCTCGTCTGTGTTCAGATATTTTATGCTTCTGTGTATATATGCACCCGCAATGCTGTGTCTGCATGAGCATGCCGGCATGTTTGTGTGTATGCATATGTATGAGCAAGACATTGTGCACGTGCTTGCCTGCCTGCGTGTGTGAAGTGCTCAAGTATCATCTGGTCTCTCAAGCAATCAGGTAGACGCTCTTATGATTTTTATTGGTGCAATCGCTTGATTTGTTGGGTATCATGGAGCTTAAAGCACCATTTACCTGTAACTTGGCTTGGTTTGCAATCTAATGTTGGTCTTTTACGATTCACTGCCTGCAGTTAACTAATTTGCTGTTGTCTCAATATAGTACGTTGACTTAATATTGTCAAAGTGGATAAGTCTTGTTTGCATATTGCCTATTGCTAATTAGCTTTTCTCTATGTGCAGGTATGATCCTCAAAAGCGTATAACAGCAGCTCAAGCCTTGGAACATGAGTATGACTTTTCTTAACATATTCTCTCTTCTCGCTTTTTATAGGCGGTTCGGCACGAGAATCAAAGGGAGTTGATGTGGTTATTATTGATGCTTTAACCAAAGCTATTCTTTAGCTTCCGCAAACATGTTCTCAACTAAGATCTCTGTTATAGCCAAAAAAAGAAAAGCAAAGATGTCTGTTAAGGACATGAATGGTCATGTGGTGGTAGTACCTCATTCATTCTGTTCAATCCCTGCCTATGAGGAACAAAACTAAGATCTCCATTATGGCCAAAACTAAGAAAAACAAAGATCTCTATGTAAAGTGTGTTGTAGTCAGCAATTTATATTCCTTCATCAGTTTCTAAGAACAACATCGGTTGTCTTGTAGGTATTTTCGTATGGAACCTCTTCCTGGGCGTAAGTAAGACTTTCTTCCTTGCCATCGTATATCTGGTCCTTGATCTTCTTTTACTTTTAATGCCTTCATCTTATTAACTGACGAAATATGATTATGCTTAATACTTCCTCACCAAGGCACCTTGTGCTTTTGTCCTTCCCCAGTGCACTCGTACCCAGCACACCTGGAGATAAAGTGAATTATCCTGCTCGTCCTGTAGATATGAGTACAGATATTGAGGGGACAACTAGTCTTCAACCTTCACAATCGGTATGGCTACGATAATCTAAATTTTACTAGTTGACCTAGAATTCTGCATAATTCTCTTGATTTCTTCTCTTAAACTGTCTATGAGGATACTAGTTTGTCATAATAGTTCTCCTCTGTCATCTTCATTGAGCTCTTTTAACATCTTACTTTTGCAGTACTACAGTTATCAATTATTGCCGGTTATTCAGTCTTAAGTAGTTATAGCTGATCATCCAATGCTTAATTCCTCCTCTTTTTGTTATGATTGACAGAATTTTTTTTTCTGTGTTACTGTTCTTTGAACTGAGTAAGTTTAATAGAATTTTTCTGTACGCATTTGTGGTCAGGCATTATTAAAGAGTTGAGAATACCACAAATTCATTGTTGTAATATTGGAGTGATTAGTGCTATCATCCTTTTAAGAAGAAAAACAAAATATCAAGGATGTAATAGTTTGTTTCTGAGATTAATATGGTCTGTTTCTCCCTTAGGGTGTAATCATTTGACTACAATCACAATGGATTTCAAACGAAGTGCTGGTCTTTTCTGGATCCAGTGACCTTCAGGCACCGATGTTCATGGGTGTTCATCACTTATTCTTACCTCTTGGCATACTTGTTGTGGAGTTAGTGTCTTGCTTTTCTTTGTGACTACGCGAGTCTTTTTCCCTAGTTGAATTGGAAACTTGATTTTGGCACTTTGGGAGATACTTTGCTGTTCAGTCAAAGCAATATCGTTCCACATGTATTTGAGATTTAACCATTAGCGGCAGTGTCCAATGTTCTCCTTCATGGTAAGGAGAAGCAAGATAAAGAACTCATAATTTTCAAATGAGCTGTATGTATATGTGTGTACGTCAGTTCAACTGATATGGAACTGCGCAAGTGGCCTCATTCTCTGATTTTCCATTAGGCATCATCTGGAAATGCTGTTGCTGGAAATATGTCTGGTGCTCATGTTGTGACAAATAGGTCCATGCCTCGTCCTATGCCTATGGTCGGTATGCAAAGGATGCAAGCTCCAGGTATGGCTGGTTACAATCTGAATCCTAGTGGCATGGGCGGTGGAATGAATCCTAGTGGCATCCCGATGCAGCGGGGAGTTGCGAACCAGGCCCAACAACAACAGGTTCATTTTCTTGATTTGATCTTAGATAGTTATTTAGAGTTGCTTGTTAAGTTTTATCTGATTCATGCGGTTACTTTTCAAAGCAGTCTCGAAGGAAGGACCCAGGAATGGGAATGGCTGGATACCCTCCGCAACAGAAACAAAGGCGCTTCTAAGGTTGGTCCATTTTTGTGCATTCTTTCCTAAATGCTAGATAGTATTCTTGCTTTCATATGAGAGATTGGACTTCATACTGGGGATTATTTTTGGTACTTTCATGAGCCACAGTTGTCCTCTTGTTGCTTGAATGGCTGGAGAGAGAGAGAGAGAGAGAGAGAGAGAGAGAGATGCGCTCTTTCTTTTGCTTGCACTGCAAATCATGCGAAGGAGATCACTTTTGTTTTACTTTGTTCTGCTAGGGTTAGTCGATTTTTACTTGCTCTTTTCTCCCTTTTCTAAAAGTTTTTAGTCACTCACTTTTTTCATTGAACTAGGGATCTAATTTACTGCAAGAAGTTTCGAGATCTTTCCAAGATTATGTTTACTCTAGTGATACTGGCTATATCATCATGCCTGCTTTTGGTGGCACGATGTGAGGAACTGGATTGCATCTCCAGGAAGCAAAAGGAACTATCGACTTCATTAATGGGCTCATCCTCTGGGGACTTGAGAGGCTTCATCGGCATTGGCTCTTTGACATTGGCAGGAGGGAATAATCAATGGACGTTCTGCTAAATGCATTGGAAGTTGATGCAGATTCACAGTGATAGATTTTTAATGGAGAATGGATTCCGGCATCATACAACTGGCAATCTATAGGGATCTGCGCCAATTTTTGCTGAAGTCATAACTTGCTCTTCGAAAAATGGCGCCGATTATTGATTCACGAACATGTCTCCCTAATGTACAATAATTCTGCTTCTCCCTCTCTTTTTCCTGTCTTGCTTAGATAATAAAATTTGACTTAAGGAGTAGGAATTGCTATGAATATCTCTTCCGTTCTATTTAAGAACAAAACGGTTGACCGGCACGTAGGACTCATCTCCCACTTAAATCCTGGGAAGAGTCGCCAAACTTGATGAGCCGGTCGACTAGGCTGATGACAAGATCTGTTGACCGAGCTCACTTCCTTTCCTGATTCTCCCATCTTGTCGCACTTGCCTACTCTTCTCTCTATTCCAACCATTGCTAGCTGAATCGCCATGAGATAAGACTGTCGAAACCAGAAGAGCGAACCCTCTCCAACTATTCCCATGAAAATGGTATCCGGCAACTCTTTCTTTCGCTAGATTTCTTAGTGCAAACGCGTTCAACGGAAATGGAAAAAGCATGATCTCATCCAGCAGAACACTATTTGTCTCTTTTAGGTTAGCGGGCTCTTATAAATCATGTCACGCGTTGAGGGATCAAAGGGGCTAGCCACCGCTTTTCTAAGATTTCATCGCTTTGTGGAAAATTAATAATTTCAAAAGCTTTTGTTCTAATTTTTTTTGTAACTGCAGAAAGATAATCTTTCATACGTCGACGACTGGGCGGCATATGCTTGTTGTGTTTTCTTTGGTATACGAGTGGACTTGCAGGGACCAACAAAGCATAGGGCAGGACCCTATCTCAACTCATGAACTATCAAACAGAAATCGAGAGATACATCCAAGGGCCGCCATCGCTGCAATCCACTCCGGTCCTCCGAGGAAGAGGCTGCTGCTTGCCACCACTACTCTACTTGTTTAATGTATAACACACCTATTTTCCTGGAAAAAGAAAAAAATGTGACCACATTTGTTAGTATTCATATCGAAACCACATACAGAAACCCGCCCACAATTCATAAGATTCAGCACTTCTATTACCCGAACAAAAGGAAAAAAAAAGTATGTTACAGCACCCTCAAGAAGGGAAGGAGGAAAAAAGAAGAATGTTTTATTTTCTTGGTCATAATGAAAACTAGAAGAGAAGAAAGATCCATTCCAAGGACGGGAGTTGGGCAGGAGCTATAAAAACTTAAAATAAGACGTGCCATTTGATGATTGCTGACTTCATCCATTAGCCAAGTCCAAAAGTGGCCACAGCAAAGTGCCATATACATCACAATAAAAAGTCAGTTCTACTAGCATCATGATTTTGTCTGGAAAACTTGTTAGTGTATAATCTTGTTGAATAATTGAAATCTCAATGGATTCTGATGTAGCAGCACTCGGCGAAAGATCAAGATCATGTTCAAAGGGTGCAATTACAAATTCAGATGTAGCAGCAACCTTGAAGCTTGTATTGCAAAATGAAGTCACAAATGGTCATGGAGACAAAGGTTGAAACTTGAACCCTTCTCCAAAAAAACAGAAGACGAGCGGCAACATGCTTGGAACGAAGGGCGTGCACACGCTCGAATTCAAACCTCATCTTATTTTATGTTGCGGTTGGCGTTATCCGCAATGAATACGGTCATGCAGCCGCACATGCAGAAGCGGACAAACATACTTACAAATCCTTCGCAACTAAGCCTGCTCACGACATAAAATAATATTAGAACCGAAACAAGCTTTTATGGAAGTTTGCATGGGATTCATCCGGACAGCCTTGGTTCCAGTTGGACAGTTCTTGAATGGCCGTCAGCTGCAGTCATGCGAGCCTCAGCCGAGCTGCTTTTCCGAGATACGACCAGTTTTAGGTACATTGAACGGATTACCCCATCTCTCCGGTATTGTCGACCATTACATCTGTCAAACTCTCTTATTTATAGGGCGTCTCCCTCTGTCCCGACACTTGCAATCCCTCTCCAATGGCGGCTGCAACAACCTCCACCACTAACCCCACCCGGAGGAATGGCAGCTTCCCTCCCGAGCTCGAGAGCTTCCACAAGTTCTTCGAGCGCTGGCTCGTCGAGCAGAACCAGCACCTCCATGACCTCCTCTCCGCCTCCTCCCCCGCCCGGGACGCTGACGACCATTACTACAAGGCCAAATCGCGGTGCGCCAAGCAGAACGTGCTCCCCATGTTCTCGCCGGCATGGAGGAGCTTGCTCGAGGATGCCTTCCTTTGGATCGGCGGGCGGCGCCCCAGCATGGCCTTCCACCTCCTCTACTCCAAGTCCAGCCTCCAGCTCGAGGCCCACCTCGCCGAGCTCCTCCAGGGCCTCACCACTGGCGACCTTGCTGACCTCTGCCCCAGTCAGCCCGCCCTCATTTACGACCTCCAGAGGAGCACGATCCGTGAGGAGAAGGCCATCACCGAGAAGCTTGCCAAGCTCCAGGAAACGGTAGCCAACACGTCCATGGTGGATCTCTCGCACACCGTCACGGAGATGAACCGCGCCGCCGGCGGGAAGGCCGTGGCAGAGAACGAAGCCGCGATGGAGGAGGAGGTGGAGAGCGCGCTGGTGGCAAAGGAGAAGGGGCTGGAGGAGATTCTGCAGATGGCGGACGATCTGAGACTGAGCACGCTCAAGGAGATTCTCAACATCTTGTGCCCGATGCAAGCCGTGCATTTCCTGATTGCAGCTGCAGAGTTGCACCCGAGGATTCATGAATGGTGGAAGAAGAAGGACGAAGCTCAAGCTCAAGCTCAAGCTTAGCTCATCATCATGAAGCTAATGCACCAGCCCAATAACACTTGTTCCACTACAGGTTCATCTTGCATAGCAGATAGTAGTCTTAGATGATTTCACGAATGGCTAGGTTTCTTTTTAAACTAATCAAGTGTCGCTAGGAATTAGGATGTGTTAGGTTGGATTTTACTTGCAAGAAGCAGTGTCCTATGACTAGTAGCAGTTTCTTACTTCTTTTTGGGGGCGAAAGTTGTGTAATACTCTGATTACATGATGATCGTTTCTAATGATGTTGAACTTCTCTCCTCTTGCTTGTGGATGAATGAAAGAGAAACAGTGGCTGTTTAGCCCGTGAGTGATGTGGATATCAATCAACTTTGGATTTGAAAGTCTACAAAATTCTCGTCTTTGATTGACTTGTCTCTCTTCGTGGGTTGCTACCAGCAACTCTGATTTCTGAGGTGAAGCAATATAATGATCAAGATTCAACAAGGGTACACTGAAACAGGGTCTGAAAATTACTTGCCCCGAGTCATTCCACATTATTATTTCAACTTCGTATGTTTTCTGTGGCGTTTACTTCAGTTCGAATCTTGATAATGTGCTATGCTGTCCATCGCCACAAATGTATGAGGCACTTCATTCCTTGGACCATCCAAGTAATGCAAGGATGATGCCGATGATGTTG
This sequence comes from Syzygium syzygioides, assembly GCA_031216285.1. Taxonomy (NCBI): domain Eukaryota; kingdom Viridiplantae; phylum Streptophyta; class Magnoliopsida; order Myrtales; family Myrtaceae; genus Syzygium; species Syzygium syzygioides. The sequence goes on along the minus strand of CM062249.1, from coordinate 45,317,885 downwards.
CCACTTAACAATGCCTTCAACAACCTTTGCTTCTCTGGCGTGTATGGCGGATACCTTGCGGTGGCGTCTCCTTTGAAACTTCTGCACAGTACTCCCTTCTTGTGGCTGAAAGCGTCGAAAGAAAATTTCCCATGGTACGCACCCATCCCGCTCTCTCCGACCCCACCAAAAGGTAGAGTGGGAACTGTGAGCTGCAACAGGGTATAAAAGAAATGACTAGTTAAACACACCATACACTAGACGCCTCCACCAAATGCCAATTTAATCTAGGGTGTCACTACACTAAATTGGCCCTTTAAAGGGTACGCCACCGCCAAATGCCAGTTTCAAACTTCCCTTAAAAGATGATTTCGTTTTCTTAGGGAATTAATCTCACTAATTGAACAGAATGGACAAGACATGATCTTGATGTGGCCACCAATAAATTACTTGAAAGCCATCAAAATACAAAATTGGTGTGGCGAATTGTAGTTACTTGTTAAATGCAGTAACGCATGAATACATGCCGCTTAGGAGATCATTCATGCCGTCGATGACAAAGGCAGAGAAAGATTACATGCAGGACGGTGTCATTGATGAGCATTCCTCCGGCAGATATGTTCTGGACAAATTGCTTCTGCAAACCATCATTGTCGGAGAAGAGATATGCCGCCAGAGGCTTTGGCTTTGAGTTGATAATATGAAAACTGTCTTCTATGTCGTCAACCTTTCGATAACGAAGAAATGAAAAAGAAAAAAACAAAACCTTTTCAGCAATATGAATCTCAGTTACATCTTTTGAAAGAATGCCTGCGGATGGTACCTAGATGACTATGAAAGCTTCAAATTGCACGTGTGTATTTAGGTGTGTGTACATACACATGCACACACAGCACCATGACAACCAAGTAAAGGGTGTACAGAAATACGCACAGTGAGAATGGGCAGTAGCGGTCCAAATATTTCCTCTCGCATGATCAGAGAGTCTTCAGGAACATCAAGCAAGATAGTTGGAGCTATTCTTCTGCAAAAAGAAGGAAGTAATTGCGATGTGATGGGCTCATCCTGTGGCCTTGGACCAGCTAAAGTGTGAAACAGAAAGCATATATACTGGTCTCACAAGTTGTTCTCATCTCTTTGCCCTCCCAGGACAATCTTATCGGAGGTTCCATCCTCGTCGAGGAGTTTAGCCAAACGTTTGAAGTGATATAAGTTCACTATGCAGGACATGTCTTGCGACTCCAAAGGGTTCTTCCCAAAAAATTCATCTAGCGCAAGTTGTAGAGCATCCACCTGTTGACACACATTTATCAAAACAAAAAGCCCTTTATGCACATATAGAGATTTGCTACTTCGGTTGAAAAGGACAAGCTTACCAATTTCGGAGCAAATGACTTTGTTGTCACAATGTAATCGATAGCTATGCAAGCTTGCCCGTTGTTGCAAACCCACTTCCCTGCTAGCATTCTTCTTGCAGCAACCTTCATCATAAGAGAGCTCGGAAATCACATCCTTGGAAGATCGGTTCAAGCGGCAAAGTAGGCAATATGCTATTCTTTTTTTTACCTTTAAATCAACATCTGAATCGACAATAGCAGGACATTTTCCTCCAAGTTCCAGAACTACAGGAGTAAGGTGCTTTGCTGCGGCGGCCATGACAATATACCCTACTCTCGTGCTACCTGGATAAACCATTCGCAAAAATTTGAATTAGGTTTCATGAATAAACCTCTTGCCTCAGATTTTGCAGAAACATAAGATGAAGTTTTCTAAAGAAGTAATTGGTATTTAGTGATTGCCGAACCACAACACCTAAATAACATATGTATGCCAGACTGAAAACCGCAATTGCAAGATATATTACCCGTGTAGAATATCTTATCCCACTTCTGGTCCAACAGAGCAGATGTTTCGGGAACCGCTCCTTCAACTACGCTTATTATGCTTCTATCCACATACTCACTAAGTAATCTAGCAAGCAGTGAAGATGTTGCAGGAGCGATCTCCGATGGCTTCAGGACGATGGCATTACCAGCTGCTATGGCGCCAATTACTGGATCAAGAGATACCACTGGACAAAAGAGAGCTTAGGTCATTCAAAGCAAAAAACAAGTACCACATCATGATTACGAAACCCAAGACATGAACAGTCATGCATGAGAGTATAAATGATACGGGCTGATACTTTATCTGACATCATAGGATTCATAACTAAGAAATGGGCCGAGCTGAGAAAAAAAGGAAAAACATACTTATGAAGTGCGATATAAATCTCTCAACAAAATAGTGGAATAAAAAGAATGGCTCTAAGTATAAAAGATGCTAGAGTACTAAGTTATCCGAAGGCTGATTAATCTTTTTTTCCTCCATACTTACAGAAAGGATAGTTCCATGTGGATATGATCAACACGACCCCAAATGGTTCCGATACTATTTCTGCCGATGATGGGTAGGTTGTTATCGAAGTGTTGACCTGAAAGTTAACTATCAATAAGTACAACAATTCAACGATGGACAGAGTCTCTTGTTGCTTAAGATAATCGTACTTGCTAGTTGATCACCTTTTCTGGTGCCATCCAATGCTTCAAATCCTTGAGGGCCTTCTGACACGATGATTTTGTCATAGAAATCTGCATTGTATCTCGTATTTGGCAGGACGCAGTTAGTATGTGAGAAGAGTGAAGCACTATATAGCAGATTGTTTGCACGAAAAGTTCTTTAAAATCCGTTGATATTTGACACAAAAAGAACCAAAATATCCCTTAATCGGTGTTATGGATATAGAACACTAATCTAAGAACAGCAATGTGTGAAAATAGTCGAAAATTCAGTAAATGCTTCGCATAAACTTCATATCATCATCAACTTGGACGTTGGCAGTCTATTATTCATCACGAAGGTTTCGTACATCCGTTTTTCAATTCGAAGGGACAAAAGAACGAAACTATTGATTTGACTGATCACATTGGAATATTTCTGCTGGACGACTAGCGATTTGAACAACGAAATTCTTTATAGTAAAAGCAAAGTAGGAAGAAACCACAAAGAAAGATAAGAGAATGAAACAGAGTGGTTGAATTGTCAATGTAGAAACCACAAAAAATATATATGCATATATATAGAGATAAGAGAGCTCAAAGCAAAGAAAAAGTAAATGATGCTATTTTGACATATGAAGAATACCTCGGACACGAACGCTTCCAGCTCGGGCTTGGAGAGGTCGAGCTGAAGAGCTTGGATGATCTCTTTCTCCCTTTCATCAATCATCTTGCTTATGCTCTGCAACTGAGCAGCCCGCCATTCGTAGCTCTTCGTCTTGCCTGAGTTGAAGCTCTTCCTCAGCTCCTTGACCAGCAACGCGGCTTTTCCAGCGTCAAACGCTTGCTCCTTCTCTTCCTCCATTGTCACCGACAAGACACTCGCTGAACAGCTTTCAAAGGAAGAGACACACTGATTACAATGCCAAGAAACAGAGAGAATACTAAAGAGAGAGAGAGAGAGAGAGAGAGAGAACTGTGAGAACCGGGAGACTCTGAGAGAAGCGTGAGTGAAGGAGATCGGTGATGGGTTGGCGCGACTCATAGGACAGTATGCGAAGTTTCGGATTGTTTGGCAGCTTCCACCAAGTGCACTGTTTCATAGGAATCACAAACACAAAGGAGACAAATGGTAAGACGGATCATTTGGCTTTTTCTCTTTGCACGAAACTTCTCTGTTGAAAAGCACATTGAATAATGCCAGGTACAGTATGATTAGTTTACAAAATCGATATAGTTAAATGACGTTACAGATTTTAATTGACCAGTGAATATGGATCGCCCGTGTAAAGTCACTCGCATTTTGTCACATCGCTTAATAAATTAGTTTTGTCGATCAGTCTCGGTAAGTTTAAAAATGAAAATGAAAAAAAATGTGATAATAGTGAAACATGAAAACATGTGCACCTAGACATGAAAGAAGTCTGGCCTAGTTTTCGAGCAACACAACAAAAAAGGAAGGGACACCAGAAGTCTTTCGTATTTATGTATTGATGTGTGACCTAACTCTAGAAGTTGAGTTGAGTCACACTTGCATGTGTTAAGTAGTGAACCCATTTTGGCTTTGGCATCCTTAGCACTAGAAAAAAAAATCTTTATCAGGTTATTTTATTGATGAAACATACATTCCCACTTCATATGAATGATATGGTAAGGTATATTATATGCACACATTTTAATACATGCAGTTTATTAACTTTATGACAGGTATAATTTAATAACCAAAGTGAAAAAGAAAAAGGGCTATTACTATTAGCAACTTTTAATGTTTTAGAATCACTTGCTGAGGCGGCCTTCGGTCGATCGAGTCATCAAGAACTGGGCTTCAATCTAAACCGCAAGTGCCAACATGCAGTCGTAGGTTATCTCTTGAAGGTTTGTTGCTTGATAGTTCGCATTCTCTTCTTCCAACCGTCTTCGAACTCTCAGCGAGTGATGACTAGGAATAGGTGGCGTTCAAGAAAGCAATCTAAGAAGGTGGTGTGGTGATCTCACCACTCCACTGAACAAGAAAGTAGGTTCATTTCATCATGGAAGGACATAACAAACTGCACCCTTCAAGACTTTATCCATATTGGGATTGATTCTGTCCACTCAAATGTCAAGACTCAAGAAGAGCCCGTACACTCGTTGTTTCATGCTGGTGGAATCAAACGACGGCCCAGAAACTCAGCCGCTGCCCTGTTCGTTCGTCCCACCGAAATTCGTTGGATGCAGTAAAACCATACCAATTCCAAGTGTGTTCAGAGAGAGAGAGAGAGAGAGAGAGAGAGAGAAAGGAAGTTGTATATTCATGACCCATTTAAAAGCTTGAAGCAATCGAGTGAGAGTGATTATGCCTGAAAAAGAAAAGAAAGCAAGAGTGTTTACCTGAAATCTTGGGAGAGATTGATGGAGGAAACGCTTTTCATCATGGCCATCATCTTCTCCCAAATTGCATGCTCAATAGTCTAAGCTACTTGAATGTCATCTGGAGTTGAACACAAAATAGACTCTCTCTCTCTCTCTCTCTCTCTCTCTCTCTCTCATTTTTTTCACTTTCTGTTTTTTTCCTTTCGGGAACCGAAAGAGACTCCATAAAGTCCGAAGCATTCGTTCATTCCTGGCCCTTGAAAAGGTGAGGATAATAATGCTCTCCCAAAGACTCTTGCAACGTACCGAACTGCCTTTCTTAGGTGGGACCGTGAACTGGGATGATGGTGATTGCTCGATGGGATGGTGGTGATTGCTCGACTCGTGTGAACGTTCGAGTTCGTAGTTTGGAACCCAGCAAACTATTCACCGAATGGTCAAGAGTAATATCCTTCTGTTAGGACAGGAATCATCTCCCAGCTAAACTTCATGATTTGGTAAACTGGCTCGCGGCATTTGAATCTTTTTGAGATGAAGTTTACGAGGCTTTGCTTTGAACCTAAGTTTTTCAGCAAGATGGGGTCAAGATTTGAACTATCTTACGATTAAATGGCTTTTGAAATGATCAACCCACATAATTACAGGTGTCTGTATGATATCGTGCATCACTGGCCATATTCAATTATTCATAGGTTATATCGATCATAATACACATCTTGTAGTTCGAGCATTCACTAAGCATAATGGATACGACATTTTACACGCGCATCACTAATCATGATCAACATCTTAGCAGCAAAAAGGGAAACAAATTCATGGTAAACGTGTATAATAAAATTTACATTGAATTAAAGGCCAAACAGAAAATTGCACCCAGAGAGAGAGAGAGAGAGAGAGAGAGAGAGAGAGAGAGAATGTGTACATTTTTTGTCACTTCAGAACAAGAACAGGTTATCAGCGTGGTGACATTGCACAAAGAAAAGCTACGAAACGTCAGTATTTACAACTGGGGGCATATGTTAGCAAAGTCCAACATCGCCTGAAAGTAGCAATAGGTTCGTGTAATTTTTGGAATGGCTCTATCCTCTCTCCTCGGCAAGATATTATGAAAATTGCTGATCGTCTTGCCGTTGAGGTCAGCATCCAAAAGAGAATGGCTTGGTGCTTCTTGGATCGTCAAAAGTACGCATGACCAAAAGCCTTGCGCTGCTGTAGCCATCACCGAGTAAAAATGCTCGCACGAAACTCCGATGCATTCTTGCAGATGTTATAGGGCATAGACATCGACAGGATTTTGTATGAGGAAGAGAGGAGAGGAGTCGCTGAAGGAAGGCATCTTCATGTTACGACAGACAGCACCTCAACTATGTAAAAGATGGCCGGCAAAATAAGTCAGCACCACAGGCCATGCACGCCGTTCACTTTCTCCTGTGTTACGTGTGGCCAACTTCTGCTGGAGAATTTGTTTACCAAACACAGGAATTTGGAGGATGGAAATGGACCTGCAAAGTAGCTCTTTCTTTTAACTAAAGCAACCGGTGAACCAAGCAGGGTAGCTAAATATAGAACAACTGGAAGTTTAACCAAAGAATATTTATGTAATGACCTTATACTTTTCACGCAAATTAAATTACCACAAGACTATGATGCTAAACTTAAATGAGTGCCTGGCATTATGCCGTGGAACAACAACGGCTGCCTGATTTGCCCAGAGAGCCAAATACATCGCGGAGGTTCGCCAAGAAGTCCTGCATCTATCATTATAATTTATTATCTCTACAAATTTTTTCTCCATCTAACACCCCAGACTATTAACTTTTAATATGTATAAAATGTCAACATATCTATCAGTACAATCCAACAATTAGTGGTAAAAAAGACTGACTTCTGAAACAAGACATCCTCGATTCTTCTACAAGGTTTTGCATGATTCCCATGGAACAATGGCTTCACACCCAATGCAACAACTACATTAAAAACGTCAAAATGGGATAATGACCCTCGAACTTTCATCTGACCTCCACTAATCAATCTCATAAGGCTAACATTTCGTAATTTTACCTAAGATCATGACTGGGAAACAAGTCCAGAATATTTGATCCCAAACTTAATAAGGACAAGGCAAATATTATAGATACAATTGGTGTGGTCGCAACTGTACAAGAGGTTACCGGATCGAACAAATACACTACCCAAAAAGCGGGACAATAATCCCTTTCTCATAGCGAATCAGTTTCAGTCTAACAACTGCTAGAAGCGCATGAGGGCCAATGCAGCTGCCAATCCTCGAATTAAACGCAATAGTTCAGCTTTCCTTAAGAGCCATCACACAAATTACCTATACTAGATAACAAAACACAGGGCTTGCACCTAACGTTGTATCTCACATTTTTGCACTGACCTTACAAGATCATAACAAAGTAGCACAAGAAAACAACATCCTAAGATTAACCCCCACTAATCAACATAGCCTCTACGACCAAGTAACCCAAAAAACACGTTTGAGCATCATTAAAACAGAAGAAGTCAATAAAGAAGAAAACTTGCCTGTTCTACGCGAGATAGAAGATATCATCAGTCATGAGAAGCACATACTGCAGGATCCTGAGCGGAGCATTCCCAAAATTCAGAGGTGGCAATCTCAACTCTCTGACTCTACAATCCCCACCAACGTTCCTATCGCCCGGGCCCCGACCGGCCCGCTGCATCCGGACCCGGTTCAAATCCACCTTCCTGAACAAATACACAGAACTGTTGCCATTGCAGTTGCCATCGGTGCCGCCCGGATCCGGGTTCTTCCGGGTCTTGAAAAGGGTCCACCCATGGCCAGCCAAAGCCCTCGAGAACCCATCCATCGATTCGATCCTCTCGCCGCCGACCCGCGAGAACAGGGAGACCGAGCAGCAATCCCAGTTCACCGCGCCGTCGTGCGGCGATTCGCCGTCCGCGCGGGCCAACCGCACGAACACGAGCTTGAAGAGGCCCTTGGAGAGGGAGACGAAGGAGCGGAGGGTGGAGACAGAGGCGGAGGAGAGGCAAGGGAAGGGGAGAGAGACGGCATCGTTGGGGAACAGGAATGCGGAGGGCGTGAGGGACGTGGACGACCACGAGGACGGGAACGAGGACAGTGGGGAGGTGGAAGACGAAGACGGCGACGGCGACGGCGACGGGGACGGCGACGGGAAGGTGAAGACGAGGTGGGAGAGCGACGGGGTGGGGTGCAGGTCCATGCCCATGTCGCGGGCAATGTGGGCGAGCATGTAGGTGTCGGTGATGAGCTCTCTGGTGGGGAGGAAGAGGAGGAGCGGGGTTCTTGATTTGGCGACGGCTCTTGTTCTTGGTCTCCTCCTCCTCCTCCTCCTCCTCGATCTTGATCCGGGTCTTTCTTGAACCTCACCGTCGCTTCCCCCATCCTCGTCGCTGCCTCCGGAGAGGGAGCTCTCGCGGCGGGAGCGGCTCTGGGATCGGGACAGGCCGATGGCTTCGCCGAGGACGAGAGACCGGACGAGCTTCAAAGGAAGCATCTTTCGGCCTTGTCTGCTTTGTCAAAACGGGGAATGGAAGCTTTGTCCCTCTGTCCCTGTCTCTGTCGTCCGCGTCTCTGTCCGTGAGATGCGTTTGCTGTTGTTCATGGGAGGAGTGTCTCTTCGGACATCGGGGCCATCAGTCCTTCTTCGCTTTTGCTTTGGACATGGGAAATTGAATGATTCGTGTGGTGGGGTGGGGCCCGGTGAACTTTGACTGCCCAACCACGTTCCTCGCAGACCAACGAAGGACCATCGCCCTTTTACTAAAGACAGTTCTTACCTGTGCTGCTGTGGAAATTATGTTTGCTCTGATTCGTGCCTTTATGGCCTGGTCTCTCGGCCTACCTTCGTAGCTCGGCGGTCGGGCTTATTCTTTTCGTGATCCCAGCATTGAGATCCGCAGTAGCAAATCTCTACGTAATTTATGGATCGCGTACATCTTTTGACCGTATTTCGAGAGACTTGTTACTTTTTTCCCGATTTGTGGGCACGATAGGAAGAACGGGCTTGTTATCTCTCGACCCGTCGTCACCTCTCGCCATCAGTTTTTCCTTCCGAGACATCTGAATTAGATAATGGGCACCTCCTGTTAAGCGACGAAAACCCGAAAGTTTTGCGGCTTGCAATATATTGAATGCGCAATCACTTTGTTAGGAAGAGAATTATCTATAAATGAGTCACCTTAGGAGAAATTACTAAAAAGGCTTGTGCATGTCTTCAAATAGGAAAAATGACACTAACAGCCCATGAATTTTAGTCTGATCCGCAATTTGATCCATGAACTTTTAATTTGTTAAATGTAGTCACTGAACTTTAACTTAATATTCTATTTGGTCAATGAACTTTTAATCTGTTTAATGTGATCCCTGAACTTTTGGTACATGTTTAATTTAGTCCCTGAAATATATGAAAATATTCAATGTAGATCCCGAACTTGAATTAATGGAAGGACTATATTGAACATTTTCATATAGTTTAGGGACTAAATCGAACATGTACTAAAAATTCATAGACCACATTGAACAGATTAAAAGTTCGTGGATCAAATTTTACATCAGGCTAAATTTCGATGACTACATTGAATAAATTAAAATTTTAGGGATCAAATTGCGCATTAAGTCAAAGTTTAGGGACTGTTTGTATCATTATTCCCTTCAAATACGTAAGTGAAACGAGTAAAAAAAATCTCCCATAAAGTGTAAGAACGAGGTTGGATACAGTAGAAAAATAATTAAAACAATTTCTTCCTAATTTCAAGAAATATTAGGCTCTAGGAGTTGAGGCCCACAACTGAGCAGAACTCAGCTCAAAACAAGGTCCAAGATTCATCTACACGCTTCTTCTCCTTTTTAGCATTTTCTTCCTCGTCTCCGCGTCGACTCTCCCCTCCAAGAAACCCTAGCCAGCTTCCGCCTTCTATAAAGCCTCCTCTCCTCCGTCGTCCCTCTCTGCAACTCGGCGACCCACCTGAGTCCTTCCTGGTCCTGTGTGCCGGTTTGGGTCCTTCGAGCTTCCCCCCTCCCCCTCCCTCTCTTTCTTCCGGCGGTGGCGATGTTTGTCGGAATCTGCAAACTCCCGAGCGCCGTCTGCCGTGTCGGACATGGTTCGGATGTTAGCGTTCGTGGGTAGTGGGGAATTGGGTTTATGTCGGTCTTCCATGTGCTTGCTCGTTCGGATGTCGTGCTTTGGCTTAGCGTAGTGTTCTGTCGTGCTCGTTGTTGTGGCTTTTCGTTGCCTGAAGCGGGGATTTTGAGCAAGCCGCGTGCTCTTTATGGTTTTCGAGTTTGGAAATATCGTGGGATTTGTGAGGTCCATAGTGGCTGTTCCGAAGGAATTTGTTGGTGGGCACTTCCGTCTTGGGACTATACGTCTGCTCCTCTAGCAGGGAAAGTTTTTCGATTGCTTTAGGGATGAACTTGGTCCCTCACATTGATTTTTGTCCATCTGATTCACTTTGTCAGCAAGTCGTGTTCTTTTAGTCAGCTGCTGATCATTTTAGGATGGAAAATCTCACCTTGAGTTCCATTTTTTTCCCATGTTTTGTCTAGCGCTAATACCGATCCTTGCGGCAGAACGTATGCGATTGATTTGCTTGTGTGTGTGTGTGTGTGTGTGGATTAGCTTGAGGGTTAATGTTTTGGTCAGCATGAAATTGCACGTGTCTCTTGCGTCGATGATGATACATCCAAAGGCTTGTTTCTCAAAGAACATTTGCAGTGGCCGCCTAAGAGCTTTCGCCTTCGCCAGGCTTGAGAGCTAATGCTGCTACCTTTCCTTCCTTGGATGTCTGAGACTATTACCGTGGAGCTTTAGTTTCAATTGTCTGACAGTTGGATAGGATTTTGTATTCGGTTAGTTTTGTAGCAGGTGGCGCTTCCCATTTCATATTCTTGTGTAGGTGTGATTTTTAATGATGGGGTGGGGGGTTTTTGTGAGTATTGTGTTATGCAAATGTCATGCTGCAGTGATTATTTTATTGATGATGACAAACTTGAAGGCTTGTTTCTCAAAACATTCGCAGTGGCCGCCTAAGAGCTTCGCCTTTGCCAGGCTTGAGAGCTAATGCTGCTACCTTTCCTTCCTTGGATGTCTGAGACTATTATAACGGACATTTAATTGCATTTTTTTGACAGGTGGAATAGGTTCTTGAATTTGCTTAGTTTTGCAGCAGTTGCCTTTCTCATTTCATGTTGTTTCATGGTCATGCTTTGTAATGATGGGTTGGGGTTTTTTTAGAGTAATTTGTTATGTGAATGTCATGTTAGCATGATTAATTCATCGATGATGACAAACTTGAAGGCTTGTTTCTCAAAACATTCGCAGTGGCCGCCTAAAAGCTTTCGCCTTCGCCAGGCTTGAGAGTTAATGCTGCTACATTTCCTTCCTTGGATGTCTGAGACTATTATCGCGGACATTTAATTGCACTTTTTTGACAGTTGGAATAGGTTCTTGGATTTGCTTAGTTTTGCAGCAGTTGCCTTTCTCATTTCATGTTGTTGCGTGGTTATCCTTTGTAATGATGGGTTGAGGTTTTGGAGGATAATGTGCTATGTGATTGTTATTTTAGTGATGAGTATTTCATCGATGATGACAAACTTGAAGGCTTGTTTCTCAAAACATTCGCAGTGGCCGCCTAAGAGCTTTCGCCTTCGCCAGGCTTGAGAGCTTATGCTGCTACCTTTCCTTGGATGTCTAAGACCTGTTTACTTGCATTTCTGTAAGCTCAATAATTTGCTTAGCTCGAGAGTAGTCTTGTTAAGGGGTAGAAATATATATCTGCAGGTCTTCTAGTTATATATATTCAGCTCCATCTGTGGGTGATGCATCCAAGCGCATGTTCTGCAGTGGCCGCCTGAGAGCTTTTGCCATCGCGGGGCTTGAGAGCTAGTGCTGTTACATTCTTTCCTTGGATGTCTTGTACCTTTAATCTGTACATCTACAAGAGAATTATTGGAAGGCGGACATGTTGGTTTTTTCTTGTTTAGGTTTGGTGGTTGGAAGCTGCTTAAGTTTGTAAGAACGGGTTATCTTTGTGACTGAACTACACACAATAAAAACCAGAGAGGCTTCTTTCTCTTCACGATATTTGTTCATCATTAATACCAAAACAGTTATTGGAGGAAATGTTTCTATGCACGTATAAAACCATATCGATCTCTAAAATTGAATATTCTGGCAATGTTAAATGGCAAAAACCAAAGACAGAATTAGATATATTAAATACAACATTATTACCATTTCTTTTGATTGAAATAGTCTTTGCTGTTACACGTCTATTCTTGTTAACGGTACGAATGATGAGTCCCATTTTACTTTTAATGTTATGTTCATTTTGTGGAAAATATTATTTTTTTGAAAAGTATTTTTAAGGAAGCCATTTTTCGAGAAAATGATATAATTTTTCGGTGTTTGATTGAAATAGACTTGGAAAATATTTCTTCGTTGTTCGACATGAAAAATATTTTCGTCCTTGCGATACTTTTAATATTTTTTTATTTTTTAAAAATATTTTTAATTTTTTTTCTTCTTCCTTGGTTGGTCATCAACGAGATTCGAGCTCACTAGATTCCAGCAAGGTCGAGTCTCACCAGATCCGACAAGCTGGGCAAGGCTTAGCTCGAGGTTGCCAGATGTTGGAGAGGCTCAGGCGACCTCGGGCAAGGCTCGAGCCTCGCCTAGCTTGCTGAATTTGGCAAGACCCGAGTTTGCCGGATCAGGCGAGGCGGATGCTCGCCACTAGTCGACGAGCCTTGACCTCCTCGGAATCTAGTGAGCTCGAGTTTCACTGGCCTGTGGCGAGGCTTTAGCTCGTTTGTTGTCGATTGCCGGACGAGAAAGGACAAGGAGAAAAGAAAAAGAATAAAGGTAGTTAAAAATAATAAAAAATTAGAATTAAAAAAAATAAAATAAAAATAATTATAGTGAATGATGAAAAGAGGAGGAGGAAAATCAAAAAGAGGAAAACATTTTTTATGACTAGCTTATCTTCAATGAAACAAACATCAAAAAATTCGGCAAATGTTTTCCTGAAAGTTATTTTTTGTGAAACGAACAGAGCCTAAGGGCCCGTTTGGTAATGTGTCAAATAGTGAAAATTTCTGTTCTTTCATTCTCAAAATCAATTTGGGAATAGAAATCCGTTTGTTAAAATTTTTATGCTAGGGCATAATTTTGCAAAAAATTGATTTCAGAATCAGTTTTGGAACAGAATAAAAAAGTTACTCTTGAATAATTTTTCTGGAATTGATTTTTCTTGGTTTTCTTCTTTTCTTTTTTATTTGTTCTTCATCTTCTTCCCGACCCACCGTCAGCCTGCCGCCGACAATCGGCGATCGGCAACCGTCCACCAACAACCAGCTAGGGCCGGCAAGGGTGGCCCTCGCCGCCCCCGACAACGGCAAGCCTGGCGGCAAGGGCCGCGACACCCTCGCTGGACACGACCAGGGAAAAAAAAGAAAAAAAAGTACTAAAAAATTCAAAATATTATTAATAAAAAGAAATTTTATGTAATTACCAAATACATTTTTGTTTTTTTATTGTAAAAAATAGAAATTTTGAATAGTTATCAAACGCCTTCAAATGCTTAAAAATTGTTCCCGAGTACAGAATAAAAAAGAATCATTTCTAATTAGAATCTATTCTTAGGCATGGAATGATTACCATGCACAACCTAAATCGCCAAAGATTTTTTCACTCAAAACAACACGCCGCATCCGAAATCGTTTTAATCATAACACCCCGTAGTCAGCAAACATGACCCGTTAAGCTATCAAAGTTGGGTAGACATAATTAATGGGTGGGCGAGACTTTGTCTCGTCAGTTAGCTCGACATGTCGAGAGTAAATGATCCAAGTTCTTCTGCTCTCTCGTAGAGCTTTTCTCTACCTTTTGTGGTAGCTTTACTATAACCTCTTTGTGGTAGCTCCCATTAATCCACACCCTAATCTCAATCCCCGCTGTCCCTTTGGTGATAGCTTCACAAAACACCTCCCCCCTGCTCACACGACCCATTTCGCTCCATTTCTGTTTCATGGAAGAACCGAATTTGGTTCCTCTGGTTCTTGGGCGTTTTGTTTCCAACTGGTTTGGTGTCTGATGTTGAGCTTTTCCTAGTGATTTTCTTTGGTCCTTGAGCTGCGTTCAAGCCCTAAAAATGCTCATTATCCTTTTCTTGATCCCTGCTCACCATCTGTTCGATGTAATGCTCAAGTCAGATCAGTGTTAAAACTAAAGAGAACAGTTCGCTGCTCTCTCTCCCGAGAGCTTCCATCTCCCTATTTGGGAGTCTTCCTCTCCCTTAGTGTCAACTGCCTGAGGGAAAGTGGTCAAATCTATGCACTTATTATACGATGATCTTCCATAAATTTAGAGAGCTAAATTCAGACGGTTTTGGACATTTGTCATAGCCATGTAGAAAGCAATTTCCTGTTGAGATGGACGTATTGATGAGTAGGTGATCCAGTGGATATCTACTTGCATCGCTGAACAGCGCAAGACCCGCAAGCACCAAGTCAGGTGAAAGAAGTGGAATTCTGAAGGCGAGCCAAGTTATGTGCCCATTGTAGCCATGAATATTTTAGCATGGAATTGTCAAGGCATTGCTGGAAACTCGACAATGAGAGAGCTGAAGGCCACATGCCGATCTTATAACCCCGATATTGTGTTTTTATCGGAAACAAAATGTGATACTAAACGGACAGAAACTATTACAAGAAAGATTGGATTTACTCGGTCTTTCTCTATTCCCGCGGAAAATAATGCGGGAGTTTTAGCAGTCATGTGGAAAGATCCTGTAGCTTTATCCTTTTCCTTTGCAGACAAAAACCAAATCCATACAGAGGTTTCTAACAAAGAAAATCCTGAACAACTGTGGTGGCTTTCATTGGTGTATGCACCTCCTTAATGTGGGCTCAAACGAGTGTTTTGGGAAGACTTCACAAGCCGGGTTCAAAACTTGGGGGAAGATTGGGTTGGAATTGGTGACTTCAATGAGACTATATATGGCTATAAGGCGTCCAACAGAAGGGTTCCGGGCCCATCTCGTCACTTTCTGGTAGATTTTATGGATGCATTGGGTTGTGTCGATCTTGGATTCAAAGGCAAACCTTATACCTGGACAAATAGCAGAGAAGGCTTTGCAGGCGTTCAGAAAAGACTTGATCGAGCAGTTTGTTCGACATCATGGTGTGAGAAATTCCCTCGAGCAGGGATTGTCCACTTGCCGGTGGTAAACTCGGATCATTCTCCTATTTTGCTGAATTCAACTTCAATTGAGGATAACTTGAAACGTCCTTTTAAATTTGAAGCTGCATGGCTACGGGACTCAACTTGTGTTAATGAAGTGGAAAAGGCTTGGAACAACAATGTGGTAGGCAATCCATTAACCACATGGCATAGGAAGCTGAAATCGACAGAAACAGCTCTCAAAAGGTGGAATAAGGAACATTTTGGTATTTGCCAACAACGCCTCAAGGAATTGATGGTTCCATTCAAAGTGATGACCCTTCGGAAGATCATAGCAGGAGGGAAAAAGAAATCAAGGTGGCCATTAACGAGCAATGGGAGAGATTGGAGATGATATGGAAACAAAAATCACGACAATCATGGCTAGAGGAGGGTGATCGGAATACCAAATTTTTCCATCTTTCTACAACCATCAGAAGGCGCAAAAATTGTATCCTCACAGTTCAGGATGATGAAGGCCAATGGCTTACGAGTATAGATGAGATTAAAAACTTCTTTTTATCCAAGTATATAGAGCTTTTCTCGGGAACACCGCTTGATCCACATCCTCTCATTAGGGAACTCTTCCCTATGGTAGTCTCTGACGAAGAAAACTTGGATCTTTTGACGATTCCAACTGAGGATGAAATATATAACGTTTTGAAAGAGATGGCCCCTCTTAAATCACCAGGCCCAGACAGATTCCATGCTATTTTCTACACAAAATGCTGGGATGTGGTGAAGGCCCATATTGTCCAATTTGTGCAACATTTCTTTAACTCAGGCCAGTTGCCTCATCTTCTCAATCATACTTTTATAGTACTCATCCCAAAAACTCATAATCCACACACCTTTAACCATTTTCGGCCCATAAGTCTATGCAACGTGAGCTATAAACTTATCTCTAAGTTGTTGGCAAATAGACTAAAAGGGTTTCTCAGTCGTATCATTTCACCTCAGCAATCAGCTTTTGTTCCGGGCAAAAGCATTCAAGAGAATTCCGTAATTGCACAGGAAATCTTACATTCCATGAGGAAGAAAAGAAAGGGGAGTCCATTCATGGGAGTCAAGGCTGATATGTCAAAAGCTTATGATAGAGTTGATTGGAATATACTTGATGCAATACTCTGTAGCTTGGGGTTTTCGTCTCACTTTTGCAGGCTCATCAAAACATGTGTTTCATCGGTTCATTATTCTCTTCTCATTAATGGTAGACTGGCGGGAAGTTTTAAACCTCAGAAGGGACTTCGACAAGGTGACCCTATCTCGCCATACTTGTTTGTGATATATACCGAACTCCTTTCTAGAATTCTATCTAGAGCAGAGGATCTGAAGATTATTACAGGTATAAAAGCAGGGCAAAAAAGTCCACCTTTAACTCACCTTATGTATGCCGATGACTTGATGTTATTTGTTGGAGCCACTAAACATCAAGTGAGAGCACTGAAGGAATGCCTTGAAATTTACTGCATGTGGTCAGGTCAAAGCTTGAATCATCAGAAGTCGTCCGTCTTTTTTTTCTAAAAATACTTCTGTGGGCATGAAAAAGTCTTGTATGGATGAGCTCCACATGCGAAAGACAAATCCTGAATCACTGTACCTTGGAAATCCCCTCTTCAATCCAGGAAAAAGTAGGACAAAATATCAATTCCTTGAACAAAAGGTTGACGATAAACTTAGCTCCTGGAAAAGAAAGACACTATCTTGGGTGGGGAGAGCAACATATATCCGATCGGTTGTTCAGAGCACACCAATTTATGCTATGCAATCTAGTCGGCTACCTCGGAGTACTAGTAACAGACTCGATGCCTCTATAAGGAAATTCTGGTGGGGTGTGCCAACCGAGAAGAACAGATATTTTACACCTAAATGTTGGGATTCTCTGTGTAGAAATAAGAAGAGTGGAGGAATGGGTTTTCGGCAGAATAGGGACTTCAACAATGCTTTGCTTTTGAAGCTCGATTGGGGAATGATCCAAGATAGAGGAAAGTTATGGGTTCGAGTACTTGAAGGGAAATATCTGCAAACCTCAAATTTCTGGAATCACAAGGTTAAAGCATCAGCCTCTTCTCTGTGGAAGGCAATAATAGACACCAGAGAAATACTTAATATGGGAACTCTATATCAAATAGGGGATGGAAAGTCGATCGAGGTTAGAAATCACCCTTGGATTCCTAATGTCTCAACTCATATGCCTTCTTTTATTGATCCAGACCCTGCTTTGAAGCACAGAAAGATAGAAAGCTTCTTTATCCCAGGGACAAAAACCTGGGATGTATTAAGGCTATATCAGACATTTTGCCCAACCTCAGTACAAGCCATCCTTCAGATCCATGTGCCAAACTCCATTGGGGAAGACAAATTGATTTGGCATCCAGCTATCGATGGAGTGTTTTCTGTTAAATCTGCTTACAAACTCATAAAGTTGCAAAATGAAAAAAGTAACAATAGTGGGATTTGGAACAAAATATGGAAAGCTAGAGCTCATGAGCGACACAAAATGATGTTGTGGAGGATAGTGTCTAACGTTTTACCTTGTCGAGCTAACTTGTTTCAATTGATCCATATCCTAGACCCCTCTTGCCCTTTGTGTGGAGCTTCGGAGGAAAATTCAGTACATTTGTTCACAAGATGTCCTCTAGCCCAAATTTTGTGGAGACAGAGCCCATGGGGTATTATCTCGTCTGCTTGGAACTTCAGATCTCCGGAAGAGATGGTGAATCACTTTCTTGATCCAGGAAAAATAGCACAAGCAACGGGAGTGGATTGCAAGCTCTTCACCCTTTATGCAGCAATTCTTTGCACTACAATGTGGCGTTACAGGAATGCAAAGCTACATGAACAGACTATTCCAGTGCCTTCCCACGCGATTCAGATGATCATACAAGATTTCTTGGAATATTCAAATATGTTCAAGAGGGAGGACAAAGTTAGGCTAAGCGAGCAACCGGATTTTATTGGGGTAAGGTCAAACTCTTGGATTCCTCCATCAAACCAAGAGTTGAAATTTAATGTAGATGGTGCGTGGAAAGATAACAGAGGTGCCATAGGTATTATTGCACGATCGTATAGAGGCTCAGTTGTCCAAGCGTGGACAAGACGAGGAAGATGGAGCTCGCCAGTGGAAGTGGAAGCTGCAGCTCTTCTTCTTGCATGCAAAGCTGCTCAATCCCTCGGCATCAACAAAGCGGTATTTGAAAGTGATTGTAAGGTGTTAATTGATGCTCTTCAACAAAAAGGCATTTGTCCTTGGTATATTCATCCTTTTGTCTCAGACACTCGCTTACTCCTCAGCAACAACCCAGAATGGAGTTTCGAGTGGATCAACAAATCTAGTAATGGTGCTGCTCATGAGCTTGCAAAATGGGCTTTTTATCATTTGGGAAATGCTTCATCTTTCTTTTTTTAATAATCTCCCACCTAGAGTCAAAAGCTTAGTGTTAGCGGAGTCTTCCTTAATTTATCGTGTTGATGTAGGTTCTAACTCTTCCGTGTAATTTTGTTCTTTTCTGATGCAATGAAGGTTCGATTTAGCGAAAAAAAAAAATTAATGGGTGGGCCTAGACAGGGCTGAACCTTAGAGCGACCTTGAAAAATCATTGCTCTTCTTGCCCAATAATGTTATAAACGAATAGTGAATTCCTATATTATTGATCCCGAAAAGGAAATGGCTTGTCATGTTGATAATTCACTTCCATCTTTCTAAAACTCCCAACTCCACAACACAAAAGACACAATAAGCTAATGTCGCCTACTGCAAGCAACGCAGGAAGAGCCACAAAGTTGGTCACATGACAAGTTTCGGGTGACCACTTGTACCTTAAAAATATCTTGGTCGAAGGATCAGCAGTTACTGATGCTCCTGACCATGAATCATTCCCCCTCTGTATCATCCATCCAAATACAGAAAGACTAATCAGAATACTCGCACCCAGCCTAATGATCTACCACAAGAAATAACTCATATTGGACTCCAAGACGATATGTTCATACAACTGATCAACTCCAGATCAAGAATGAAGACAACAGATAATCTTGAGCTCCGATATCTAATTACATGGTTCCGCAAACCTACATTTGCTAGGCAGCTACATTATCTTCTGATTTGACTTCATGTTGTATGTGTTCCATGCGTCCTCGATGCCCAGATCCCAAATACCAGAAACCAGAAAACAAAGAGGATGGCCCAATATCGTGCCGGTCCGTACTTGATTCTGGTTAGTACAAACTGCAGAATTCATTCAAAAGAGAAGGCAGAAAACCTAGAATCAGCAGAACAGTTTCTGGATTAAGCAAGGCGTTGAAGTCAATAAATCAATAACAAGGTCAAGGTGTTAAAGCTTTGAACGGTTCTGCCAATGATAGATGCACTTCTTTGGACAAACTTTAGCAGTTGCCAGTTAAGGCTCACCCATAGAGAATTGTACTTTTCAGATTTGAATAAGTGCTAAAAAATTACAAGTGGACATTGACCATTGGAAATTTTTTATCAAAAGCGTTATGAATATGCATTGACCATGGAAATGATCCATGGACCATGGTCATTGCCCAGACTTGATCACGTTTCATTGGACAAAAACATATAAATCATTACTAGTGCAATCATAGATCCAGGTTCCAAAAACTAACTAAAGATAGTCAAATAACTCGATAGCTATTGAGCATTGAGAGAACATAGGGAACTGGCACTCTTTATTAAATTTTGAATCAGACGGCAGCCCATTTAAACCACCAAGAGGAAAAGAAAAACAAAGAATCATCAGCGGAACAGATGGACAGAGAATGAGGCAGCTCTTTTGCAACTGGCGCAGATAATTGAACAGAGGGAGACTACGAAAGCAGAGGATATTTCTAACCAAGTGAATCCACAGACCCTCGTCAATGACTGTTTTCTACGGATACATTAGTACATAACTACTAGTCATTAAATCAAGACTTACGAACTACAAGAGCCAAACAAATATGGATCTTGAGTTTGTTATCTTCAGGAAACCTAAAGAAGTTTTCTAGACAGTTCTAACCCTAATAAAATAGTAATGAACCTGTACTTCTGTCTTCTCAAATACAAACACAATCAATGTGCACAAATATGCAAAGAATAACAGTATCTAATCCACTTACAAAGCGGAAGAAGACCACGACTGTCAAGGCGCAAACGCCACCCAGAAGTATATGAAGCCCGCTTTTAGCAGTTTTCTGCAAATAAGAGTTGACTCTGTTCTGTTAGTTCACAAAAGAGGATTTATGGAGCAAAACTGATGGCCTATGGAGCTAAAAGAATTGCATTACGTTATTCAAGTAATGGAATTAGCTGCTCAAACATTGGCTCAAAGCCTGAAAGAATAGCTGCACAAATACAAAGCGAAGTCTTGCATAATAAGATAGAAAGATAAGCAGGTCACTCTCTCCAATTTTGCAATGCTTTTATCTGATTCTTAATGAATTAAACATTGTTAAAGAATTGCAATATGAAATGTCATGGAAACCAGTGCTAGAGTAATCTATCACAGCATGATAACTTTTTCAGATTTGTTCTTGTCCTTTAGCAATCACATCTATCCCTCCCAGATTACTGCGGCATCAAACTAGACTTACTAATTTTTTTCTTTTCTTCTTTTCCTACATGATGATCACAGCTGGGTTAATTATTGGAGCTGACTTCCTTCCAAACATGCTAGGTTCCAACAGTCTAGAGGCATATGTTTCGAAATCACCAAGCACTAGGTAATGCATCAACCAGGACCATGTGATACAAAGGCAGTTTAAGCGAAAAGTAAGCAGGCAAAAAGATGCTCAAAGCTAGCATGACAAGTAGCCTACCTTTCCAACTCGCGGAGCTATAAGCCATGCAAGAGTAACAGTCAGCAATCCTGTAGCAAGCAAAATCCCAGTACCTTCAACAGCCCATTTTGTCGCAGGATTTTCAGAAGGGCCATTGCCATTGTCTTGATTGACAACAGTTGAAGGCTGCTCGGAAACAACTTGCGAACCAACGTTACTCTGGTTGTTGTTGATTAAGCTATTGTGGTGTGGGCTAAACCACAGTGAAATTTCGCTGAGACGTTGCCTACGAATAGCAGCAAGAGCATCAGGATCAACAGTCATACCCATATTCAATTGTACAGGGTTCGGTTCCCCGCTAGCTGTTCTTTCCCTTAACATTTCGTAATCCTTCAAAGAGCCGACAACCTTTTTGAAGTCAGCAATCCTTATGTTTTTGGCAACCTGTCCGCAGATTTCGCAAACAGTAGATCCATGGTTAACAAACCATTTCAGCGCACAAGCATAATGTACTAGTGCAAGATCGTTTTTGCAAGAACACCCGAGCTCTAGCAACGAGCCATGATGGTGGCCCATTTCCAAATCAGTAGCACAAACAAAAAGCTCCCCTTCAGGACTAATAACCTCGATAAATTTAGAATCTCTTCCGGCATTTTTTGCATGAGAAAGATCGCTCTGGACATTGAGAGTGTTTGTGTCACCATCGCTTTTTTCAGGTAAAGGCGGAGCAATACCCAAAAACCCCAATGCTGTATCTCCCCTTCGGTCAGATTCAACACATTGGCACACACGACAAATTGGCAAGCCCCCTTCCCTCTCCCAACTATGACGGGAGGGAGTTTCTGAATCATCACTGTCATTAGATGAGCAGTGGTCACTCCTTACTTCAACACTGTGGGTGGTCGGAGGGAGATCTTCTTTACCCATGGTATAAGGCAAATCAGTTCCTTTTGATGTTTTAGACCATGCTTGCAACTAATATGATGACTGGAGTTGAATCTCGTAGTGCATTCAGGTGTGCAATGAAAACTTCCGGCACATGCAAGCCAATAAAGAAAATGGAACTACCAATCCAGTGAAAGATAGGCAGGTCAGAAATGCCGGAGCACTAACTGCAAGAGCTCAAAGCTTTCAGCACAATCCAAGGCTTTTATTAATGCTACAAGCTAGGAGCTGCGTACTCAGATTAGGAAAAATAAATTTTTTATCCCACTCTAAATTCCATCCCGAAAGACAATCATCTACACAAATGAGGAATGAGAAAAAGATGTCAGCAGAAGTAACAGCATTCGAATATATTTTCTGGATGAATGGGTCGCAAGAATTGCAAACTGTAAATGCTGGATAGTTTACATCTATTGCCACCCTGAATGGCATGCCCCCTTCTATTGCAAGTCCTCAGTATATTTTTAAGGCTTCCGTTCGGATTGCACGATAAATTTAGGGCCAGTTTACATCTCTCCCACTCCCATCCCATCCCATCCACAACATATTTGCTATTCCTAGTTCCTAACAAGAAAAAACTAGTTTTTTGTGCACCCAAGTTTGATTCCCAATTCAAAATAGTACCCTTTTGCGCAAACAGAATGTAGATCTAGAGTCACAAAACATATTACTACATGAATCAGAGGATCTTAGTAAAACAGAAGGATCAAGCAATGGTTAAACGAGTTGGGCGAAATTGGCAAGGAGACCAAAATGAGAAAAAAAAAGAAAAAGGAAAAAAGAAGGAGAAGCGGACAATAACAAACAGACGGAATCTCGATAACAAGAGAAGCTGATGCAGCAGAGGACGAAATCAGCTTCCTTTACTAGACAACTATGCCCAATTACATACAAAACAAGGATTTCCACCGACAATTCCCCATGCTGCCCGGATACTGCACGAGGATTCGATCAAACAAACAAAAAGCAACCCACTCCTCGTAAAAATCAAACCCAGAATCCAGGTGGGGGTGAACTCACATCGCACAGACCGAGCATCAACATGGATATAAACGAAGTGAAGGAGCGATTCCAGCAAAATTCGGAACACCCCACAATTGAAAAGAGACTGGCAAAACAAAACGAAAGAAATGGCACCCAAATGGAGTTCATGGGTCTGTGCCAGAAACGTACCTTCTCTGGAGCGCTGTGGTGGGCATCGGGTAGGGGATGATGGGATCGATCAGGAGCTCATTTTTAACGAGGGGAAGGGTGGAATTTGCACTGTAGAAGAGCACAGGACACACCCCCAGAATCCCCTATCTTTCACTCCTCTGCTTTTTCTACCTCACAGCACAGAGTGAATGTGAAGTCATCCTTTCCTCCTTCTTCTTCTTGTGATTTTTTGCCTTCGTTTCATTTTTGTCCTCGTTTATTTTCCTTTTCGAGAATATTACGGCGGATAATCGGTTGCACGATGGGTAAGTTCTAGATTTGAAATCTTAAATCTATCCTTTTATAACTAGTTTCCAATTTTTGAAATATAGAACCTACTACCCTATTTTTTTTAATCTGATTCCCAAATTTATTGATAGCCCTTTTTTTTAATTTTGATTTCATTTTTTACACTAAAATAATATGAGCAATAAAATGATTTAAAATAAAATATGAACAATAGAAATCCCTTGTTCGTCAAAAGCAATAATCCATAAGATGAACACGTCGACTTGTAAGCTTCTAAATGCGATAGGAGGTTGGGTTTTCGAGTAGAATAGGTCCGGTTGCATAGCCCTAATCGGCACAACAAGCATTACAATAATTAGAAGCGTGACAAACATTTTCGGCTAAAAAAAAGAAAGAAAATACTCTCTCGCGCTAGATTTCACTTTCCAACTCATGATTTTGTCTTGATTGTGTAATATTTTCATTACTGTCTCAATTTTATCTAATTTCAGGATTCTTTTTCTTACGTGGAGTGTAGGTCCTTTTTGTCTCAGTGGGTTTTCTTTTCTTGTGCTTCTCTCTCTATTTATCTTGTTTTCTTCTCAGGGTGCAGGTCGATTGGGGGGAACTTGGATTCTTCTCCTGTTGGTAGTGGCAGTGTATCTACTGTCCAATTCATTGGATGCTCCCTCAGTCCTAAGTTGTTTGTGATGAGTGTCTTATCACCTTTTCCTTTTGCCACTTTTCTTCTCCATATTGATGGGATATTCGAGCAAATTGATTGCCTCGAGGAACACCTTGCAGTGGAATTCTTGCTCCAGCCCGGATACATCGGAACCGAAAAAAAGTCAATCTATGCACTCAATGGTGGGGATGGAGTCGAAGAGTTTTCGAGTTGAATCGAAATGGTGGAAAGGACACCGTTACTTGTCAAAAACAAGAGAAGGGTCCCATATAAGTTATCGGAAATGAGATACATACATGGTATTTGAACATTATTCGCTTTTTACAGGCGGTTGCTTATTAATGTATTGGTCATTGTCTATATTTACTCATTCTTTTATAAATACCGACCGATCATTCTATTCATTCTTTAATATGTCTAATTTTGTGCAACTCAATATCTTCACGCACGAAACACTACTTGTTTTTACAAACGGTTGGTTTTGCATTTCTTGCTGTTCCTACACTGCCTAAATAATGAGGTGCGCACTGTTTTGAAGATTCAGTACATCTTAGAGGTGGCCGCGACACATCTTCTGCACTTTAAGAATGACGAAAACCGTTATTCAAAATTAGTACTTGCGCGCACTAGATTTTAGAATTTCGCATTTATATCCGGAAAAATTCCAATTAAGGATTCCAAGTAGGGTCTTTTTCTCAAAAAATAGTCTAAAGTGAACATAGTGTCAAATAAGGGCCTGAAGTGTCTAATTAGTCTCAAATAAGGATTCGAAATGCCCAATTAGTCTCAAGTAAGGGTCTGGGTTCGCCGGCTGGTCAAATGCTCGCCGGCCGCCGAGAACATTACTGTTCTGACGACCGAAACAAGGGCATTTTCGTTTTTTTTAAATTTTTTCTTTTTTTTCTTTTTTCTGTTTTTTTCTTTTCCTTTTCCTTTTCCTTTTCCTTGTTTGTTTTTTTTTCCTCTCTTTCCTCCGCCGATCATAGCTGGGCCCGGCAGAGGTCGCTGGCCTCAGGCAGAGGCGGCCCTTGCTAGCGTCGGGCGAGAGTTGCTCTTGCTGGCGTCGGGGGAGGGTGAAGGTGGGCCTTGCCAGATCTGGCAAGGGTCGTTGCCCTCGCTCGATCCAGCAGACGAGAGTTGCCTTTGCCGGATCTGGCCCTGGTGAGGGTCGCCCTCACCCACTCAATCCAGTTGAGGGTGGCCCTCGCCCAACACCGGCGAGGGCCAACCCTGGGTTTCCCTCACTCGACTCTCGCCAGCGTCGAGTGAGGACCGCCCTCGCCTGGGCTGGGGGGGGGAGGGGGGGCGAGGGCAACCCTTGCCCTTGCCGGATCTGGCGAGGGTCGACCCTCGCTCGCCCAGCCTAGGCAAGGGCGGCCTCTACCTGCGGCCGACAACCTTCGCGCGGTCTCGGCTATGGCCAGTGAAAGGAAGAGAGGAAAAAGAAAAGAAAAGAAAAGAAAAAAAAAAGGTAAAAGACGAAAATTGCCCTTGTTACGATCACCGGAATAATGGCATGTTTGCCGGCCGGTGAGCATTTGACTAATCGGTGAACTTATGCCCTTATTTGAGATTAATTGGGCACTTTGAGCTTTTATTTGAGACTGATTGGATACTCAAATTATTATTTGATATTATGCCTATTTTGAATTTTTTTTTAGAAAATGACATCTGATTGTCCAGATTTTACCGCAATTTTCTCATTATTTTGATTTGACATGTCCATGTACAGCTACTCAGTACACCAAGTTAAACTTTAACAGGCTCATAAAAAACGAACCTTTTGTTTCTCCATAAGTTTCAACTTTTTCCCCTCTTTCCAACCCGAAATGATGGTCGTCTCTTTTGAAGAAAGTTCGTAGAAGTTCCCAATTGACTCCATTGATTACTCAAGCTGCTCGGTCCCACTTAAGATGTCTGCCGTCCACATGAGCAAATCTTCCACATTTATATCCAAATAAACAAAACACAAGAAAAGAACAGATGGATCTTCTTCCTTGTTTTGATCATCATCGTACCTCAATCAAGAAGACAGAATCCTTTCTGGGGTAGATAACGAGATTAACGACCGGAATTTGCCAACGCAAGGAATAAGCATAAACCAGAAATTAAAGGAAAGAACCTCATGAAGATTTCCACCCATTAGAAGGAATACCATTTCTAACTCCTTCAATTTACCAAACAGCAAGAAACAAGAAACGTCGTTAAACTTCCCCCCAATCTATACACCCCCATCTCACAAGCTATTCCAATTCGAAATCCTTGGCTCCCAAGCTAGACATCAAGCATAAATCCTTGCCAATCATTTGCTTCATCATGCAAGAAGCCCGCCCTTTAATTGCCCTCGACCTGGTCTTTTGGCTGTTGGGTCTGAATAATCAGACAAGAACAGTGACAGGTTTGAGTGTCGCCAAGAACATATAATTCTTGCTCATTCGTCTGTTGTAATGGAGAGGGAAACAGAGAGAATGACGAAAGAGAAAGTGGGTTTGGTGGCGTTGGTGATAATTGTATCGACCTGGTGTGTTTCCTCTTCTTCTTCTTCCTCATTTAGAGGTGATCTAAGCAGAGGTAAAGCGCCTTTGACTTTCGGGTCGCCGGCGTCGTCGCTAGCTCTCAATCGGGTTGGGTCATCCGTTGTCTTTCCACTTCACGGCAATGTTTTCCCAACTGGGTACACTTCTTGACCTGTCTTCACTTCAGTTCGGTGTTTCATTTAGCAGTCACAGAGAGAAAGCGAGAGAGAGAGAGAGGTGCTGTACCTGCATTTTTGCTCCTTCAATGAATTCTCTAATACCTGTGTGACTCAGTGTGGTGTTATTGATGTTTAGAAAGCATGGGTCATCTCTCACTATTTAACTTTCTTTGGTGATATGGAAACGTCTTTTGTCCTCCAAAAGTTAAAAAAGTTCCAACAGTCTGGCAAGTTACTGCGTTGGATTGCTGTTTCATTGGAATGATGACCTCAAGATTCATCCAATCCAATGTCATGGTGACTTATGTCTCCTTCAGTGGTAACAATAGAAACTATTATCATCCCATTTAGGAATTCATGAAGTTTCCCAACTAAATCTTTCATGCCAAGGGAAAATTGCGCTTAAAAGATTCTATGTGGTTATCATCACATTAAATCGTATCTTTCGCGAGGAAAGTTGTGTTTCTTCAGTTTCCATACATGTCCTTCCTATATGTCATAGAGATGCGGTGCTTTTCTTAACTTTCTTCATCCCCAAGTGTTTCTCAATTATTAACTTTATTCTCACTTTTCCTGTCATTCATTTCTGCCCCTTTTCTGTCACACTGTGCTAATTAGCTGTTCAATCTTTTGAAGCGTAATGCTCCTCTCTTCATTCAATAATCAGATCTGAAGCTTGTGTATTTGCTAAGACTGATGATTAAATGAACTGCCTATATCAGGTCATATAACACAACCGTTTATGTCGGGCAGCCACCAAAGCCTTACTTTCTGGATCCTGACACCGGTAGTGACCTCACATGGCTCCAATGTGATGCCCCTTGTGTACGATGCACCCAGGTAAGTTTTAATAGTTTTCAGGTGCCGTATTGACTTGTTTCTCAAACCTATGAATTCGGATTAATAATCCTAAGACTTGCTCAGATGTTTGTTTCAAATGTTCTCATGATGTTATGCAGGGTGATAAGTCCTGATAACTTTCCATCATTTTCTTATTGCAGACGCCGCATCCGCTTTATCGACCCACCAATGACCTAGTAATCTGTAGGGACCCAATTTGCGCATCCCTTCATTCCGGCGACTACAACTGTGACAACCCAGAGCAATGTGACTACGAGGTCGAGTATGCTGATGGTGGCTCTTCTCTTGGTGTACTTGTAAATGATGTCTTTTCCTTCAGGTCCTACGGCGGCAGGGTTCTTAGTCCTCGCGTCGCCCTCGGGTAGGTGACTTCACATGCTCACCCAATTATGTTTGGCCAGGCTTACCGAGTATACAACTCAGTATTGTATCATACCATACTTTCTTTTGGCCAGACTGGAATTTCTCATTTATGTCAGACAGAGCACGCTCAGATCAATTTTGCCTTTGTAACCATTTCTTATGTGGTGATACTTCCTCTGCAGATGTGGATATGATCAGATACCCGGTCCGTCCAATCCTTTCTTAGACGGAGTGCTTGGGCTTGGTAAGGGAAAATCCAGCATCGTATCACAGCTAAGTAGTCAAGGTTTGGTACCAAACGTACTAGGCCACTGCTTGAGTGCGCGTGGTGGTGGATTTCTCTTCTTCGGCAATGATCTTTATGACTCCTCCCGCTTCATGTGGACACCTATGTCTCATGATTACTCGTATATTCTCTGTTCTTCCACCTTTTCACCATGTCAATATCTCTCATCTTTCATTTACTAACATTGAACTTTCTCATATGTATCTCAGAAAGCACTATTCTCCTGGGACCGCGGAGCTCCTTTTTGCAGGGAAAGCTACTGGACTGAAAAATCTGTTGCTAGTAGTCGATAGCGGGAGCTCTTACACTTACTTCAGTTCTCAGGCATATCAAGCCTTAGCTTTTGCGGTGAGTTAGAGGCAATTGCGAACTAGTATGTGAGTCAGGGACATAATGCAACATCATACTTACCATGTAACTATTTATGTCCGAACACGTCACCACCTTTCCAGGATTTTCAGTTGTGCTCAAGATTTTTGGAGTACTAATGCCTATTAAGTTTGAGAAGTAACACCTTTCACCAAAAAAAAAAAATTAAGAGATAACACAGTAAAGAACTTCTCTCTTGTTTCAGGTGAGGAAAGAACTAAGCGGAAAGCCCTTCACCGAAGCCTTAGATGACCCTACGCTCCCACTCTGCTGGAGAGGCTGGAAGCCTTTCAAAAACATCCGCGATGTCAGGAAGTACTTCAAACCCTTTGCACTAAGCTTTAATAGCGGTGGAAGAACCAAAAAGCAATTTGAAGTACCCCCCGAATCATATTTGATCATATCGGTGAGTGAATGCCTTCATCACTCAAAACAAAACTCTGGCAAGTTAGATATGTACGCTTTTTGTTAACCGCAATGGTTTTGACAGTCCAAGGGAAATGTTTGCATGGGAGTTTTAAATGGAACTGCAGCAGGGCTCCAAAATATGAATGTGATTGGAGGTAAGAGTCTTCCACATGTCGGATATTTTATCCCGGAATTAGTTTTGCACCTGGGACATTGTCATAGAAAATTTGAAAAGGAAGCAAAATCATTGACAATGCGAGTAGACAACGATAAAATATCCTCAAGATCATATCCATTCAGATGAACTGCACTATTGCGGCGAAGCGGATTCATTTCATTTAATTTTGCATCTACCCTTGTTTGTCGGTTTTGCAGACATATCGATGCTGGACAAGATGGTAATCTACGATAACGAAAGGCAACTGATGGGATGGGCTTCTGCAGATTGCAGCCGACCTCCAAAGTCCAGAGCAACTGCATTCTAATCGAAGAGAAGCTCCTCATCATATCTCTGTACTTCCAGATCAGAATTATGGAAGTGCCGTGCTTCAAACCAAGCCTTCGCCTAAGAAGCTTACCATTGCCAAATTTACTTGTAAATAAGCCATGACTAACGTTTTCCTTTTTCTAACTGTGCTGGATGTTATGTGTACAGCAAAATTGTCTTCCTAGATAGCTCAGCTGAATCGATTATACTACGATATGCTTTCCTTTACTTCATCGTCTTCGATACACCAAAAAATTTCTGAGCAGACAGATTAAAAACGCTTTAGCTTTCTGACCATATCTTTATTTCCATGATCTTAGAGTCGAATCGCGCTTATAGACTCACGCATGGTCACTGGCTATCTAGGGAAAAATGGTAATGAAGAAGACATATCTTCACATTTGACATGACATGTTCAAGTGATCGTGCATAAAATGCGTCATGAGAAATTATTAGGTGCGGTCTATTTCTTCATTTCTCATATGATGTGAATCCACTAATGTAGGAATCTCATTGATGGGAAAGGAGGAAGTTAATTTTGATAAATTGATACAAATGGTCCTTAAATTTTAAATAAATCTGCCATATGATCCGAAAACTTTTAATCTGTTCAATGTGGTTCCTATACTTTCGTCCAATGTGCAATGCCGTCCCTAAATTTTCAATTCGTTTAATGTGATACCTGCATTTTCTAATACATGTTTAGTCTAGTTCCTGGATTATATGGAAATGATCAATATTGTCCATGAACTTAAATTAATAAAAAGATAACAATGAATATTTTCATATAATCTAGGGAAAAACTTGAATATTTATCAATAATATATGGACCACATTGTACAAATTGAAAGTTCAGGGACGACATTGCACATTGGGCTAAGTTCAGGAAACATTTGTGTTATTATCTGTATATTTATATACAGCATGCAAAAATTTGGGTGCAGACTCTATTTAGTAGTTTTTCCTTTTTCTTCATGAATCGGGTAATTTTTTTAAGTGGATTTGTATTCCCAACATCATCCTTTCTCCAACGTACCACATAGTACCCCACCGGTTATAGCTCAAATCGACAACCCGCCGGTTGTGTATATGAAGTCCTTAGATTATTCAAGTTAAGAAAGTTATAATTAGTGTGCAACGATAATGCCTTCAAGGACTAGGTCCGGCGAGGTCACGGTAGCTCGTCGCCTATTATTAACCGCTTTTTCTCAATTGAAAATCCATCTTAGGTGCATAGTAAATCAACTCAATTGCAATTTGAAATCCTTTCTGGGGTAGATAACGAAATTAACTATAGCAATTTGCTAACGCAAGGAATAAGCATAAATCTGCAATTAAAGTAAGGAACCTCTCGGAGATTTCCACCCATTAGAAGGAAGACCATTTCTAACTCCTTCAAATTACCAAACAACGGAAAACAAGAAACGTCATTAAACTACCCTGGATTTATTTGGAAATTATCAAAAAAGTTCTAAAATTATTGTAATTGTATCAATTCAATCCTAAACTTATTTTTTTATCAACTGAGTCCTAAATTTTTTTGCATTTATAGCAATTTAGTCAATCCGACCAATTTTAACTGGAAATTGCTAACATGGATATCAGATGTCTTACGTGACGTGAGTGTGATATGGATAATTTTTAATAATATTTTAATATTTTTCGAATGTCTTACTATTTTTTTTTACTTTTCCTTATTTCTTCTTTTTTTTTCTCTTTCTTTTTTTCTTCCCTTCTTCCACCGATCACCAAACAAGGGTCAGTGAGGGCAAGCCTTGCTTACCCAGGCTTTGGGTGAGACTAGCCCCTCCGTCGTTGGGCAAGGATTGACCTCACCATTGTGGGTGAGGGCGAGCCTCAAGTTGAGGGTGGTGAGGCTTGCCCTGGACAGTGGCCGGCGAAAGAAAAAAAAAAGAAAGAGAAAGAAAATGAAAAAAAGGAATAAGTAAATCGAAATTATATTAAAATATAATTAAAAATTGTCTACGTAGCATCGGTCGCGCCATGTAGGACGGCCGGTGTCCACATCAGAGATATTCCGCCAAAATTGATCAAATGGACTGAATTGAAAAAAATACAAAAAATTTAATACTCAATTGACAAAAAAAATATTTAACACTGAATTGCCAATGACTTTTTTAGTAATTTTCTCTCGAATCTACGCTCCCCATCTCACAAGCTATTCCAATTTCAAAGCCTTAGCTACCAAGCAAGACATCAAGCATAAATCCTTGCCAATCATTCGCTTCATCATGCAAGAAACCCGCCCCTTAGTTGCCCTCGACCTGTTCATTTTGCTATCGGGTCTGAATAATCAGACAATTACAGTGACAGGTTTGAGTTTGACCAAGAACAGATAATTCTTGCTCATTCATCAGTTATAATAGAGAAATAGACACAGAGAATGGGGAAAGAGAAAGTGGATTTGGTGGCGTTGGTGATATTTCTGTCGAGCTGGTGCGTTTCTGCTTCTCTTGGAGGTGATCCGAGCAGAGGCAATATACCTTTGACTCTCGGGTCGCCGTCATCGTCGCTAGCTCTCAATCGCGTCGGGTCATCCGTTGTCTTCCCACTTCACGGCAACGTTTACCCAGCTGGGTACACTTCTTTACCTGTCTTCACTTCACTTCAGTGTTTATCAGTTACATAGAGAGAGAGAGAGAGAGAGAGAGAGAGAGAGAGAGAGAGAGAGGTGATGTACCTGCACTTTGGCTCCTTCGATGAGTTCTTGAATATCTGTGTGATTCTGTGTTTGTGTTGTTGATGTTTAGAAAGCAGGGGTCATCTCTCACTATGTAACTGTCTTTGGTGATATGGAAATGTCTTTTTTCCTCCAAAAAATAATAAAAGTTCCAACAATTTGGCTAGTTACTGCGTTGGATTGCTGTTTCGTTGGTATGATGACCTGAAGATTCATTCCAATTCAATGTCATGGTGACTTTTGTCTCACCAAGTGTTAATCAAAGAGACTATTATCACCCCCATTTAGGAATTCCTGAAGTTTCAATATGTTGATCATCTAACTGAATCTTTCATGTCAAAGGAAAATTTCTGGGGGAAGATTCTATATGGTTATCATCACGTTAAACCGTATCTTTCTTCACAAGGGAGAGTTCTGTTTTTTCAGTTTCCATATATTTCCGTTTTATTTGTCATAGAGATGCAGTCCTTTTCTTAACTTTCTTATTAGGTGAGAGATTTGGCATCTCAACTCACCGGGTGTTTCTCGATTGCTATTTTTATTCTTACTTTGCCTGTCATTCATTTCTGTTCCTTCTCTGTGACATTTTGCTAATGTATTTTCAATCTTCATGCAATAATCAGATTTGAAAATTATAACAGCTTGTGGATTTGCCAAGACTGAAGATTAAGTGAACTTCCTATTGCAGGTCATATAACACAACTATTTTCGTCGGGCGGCCACCAAAGCCTTACTTTGTTGATCCCGACACCGGTAGTAACGTCACATGGCTCCAATGTGATGCCCCTTGTGAAAAATGCACTCCGGTAAATCTTAATAGTCTGGAGGTGTTATGTCAATTTATTTGTCGAACCTACGAATTCTGATCAATAATCCTAAAACTTTGTTCGGATGTTTGTTTCGAATGGTCTCAAGATGCTATGCGGGGTGAAAAATCCCAATGACTTCTATCATTTTCTCATTGCAGACGCCACATCCGCTTTATCGACCCAGTGGCGACCTAGTAATCTGCAGGGACCCAATTTGCACGTCCCTGCATCCGCCGGATTACAAATGTGACCACCCGGAGCGATGTGACTACATGGTGGGCTATGCAGACGGTGGTTCTTCTCGTGGTGTACTTGTAAAGGATGTCTTTTCCTTCGAGCCCTCTGGCGGCGGGGTTCTTTGTCCTCGTGTGGCCCTCGGGTAGGTGACTTTGCGTGCTCTCCCAATTATATTTGGCCAGGCTTACTGAGAATACCAACTCAGCATTTTAGCATGCCATACTTTCTTTTGGCCAGACCGGAATTTCTTCATTTATGACAGTCAGAGCCTGCTCAGATCAATTTTGCCTTCGTAACCATTTCTCATGTGGTTCCTCTGCAGATGTGGATTTTATCAGCGACCCGGTCAGTCCACTCCTTTCTTAGACGGAGTGCTCGGGCTTGGTAAGGGAAAGTCCGGGATCGTATCACAGCTAAGTAGTCAAGGTTTGGTGCAGAATGTACTAGGCCACTGCTTGAGCGCGTGTGGTGGTGGATTTCTCTTCTTCGGCGACGATCTTTATGACTCCTCCGGCATCACGTGGACACCTATGTCTCGTAAATACTCGTATGTTCTACTTTCTCCCACTTCTTCACCATCTCGACTTCTCTTATCTTTCATTTACTAAAATTGAACTTTCTTATATGAATCTCAGAGATCACTATTCTCCTGGGACCGCAGAGCTCGTTTTTGCAGGGAAAGCCACTGGATTGAAAAATCTGTTGATAGTAGTCGATAGCGGGACCACTTATGTTGGGAAAATATTGTACGGGGAAGAAATGGAGTCGAAATTTAATCGGACTTTGAGGCGTGTAATCACTTTCTTTTAGGATCAATTTGCCCCACAAAGTTGCTATAGGTTTCTGGCAAATTCCCTTCAGGATACAACAAAGTCACGTGAGATTTTTTGGATAGCAATTCCAGAAAATCTCCTTAAACTCTCTAAAAAACAAAAAACCGGATCAAAGGCTGTGTTTTTCTTTCATATATATATATATATATATATATATATATATATATATATAACAAGTGAAACAATCGGACACACCTGTTCATGTCCGAAAAATAAATTTCGGACATGACTCTTCGTTTGTGATAACCGTCGTTCGAACATGACCATTCGCATTCGGAACTTGCAATTCGGACACACCTTTTCGTGTCCTAAAACGGACGATTTTTTCCGAATAGTCACAAATGAAAACTATGTCCGAACAGTCACAAGCTAAAAGGAGTAAAATAAATTAATTAAAAATTCATTTCGAAAATAAAAAAAAATTAATGAATTGTTGATTAAGGTTAATTTTGGTCCACGAAAAGTGCTAAGTGCGTCTAATAAACGCGTCAAAAACGCGCAATTACTCGCGCACCCGCACGCGGGTATAGTGGGGTCTAGCCCACTAGCCCATTTTCTTATTTCAAAATAGTATAATCCACTTTACACTGATAAAGTGACCAAAGCATTCCTTTCTTTCCTATGTGGGACAAGGAAAATACCTTAAGTGTTTGTTTTACAAACAAACATATCCAACAATCCCCCACTTTGTTTGTAAAACAAAATTTTGAAATTTAAAAAAAAAAAAAAACACAGCCAAATTTCCATGAGATCAGTATACATACATGAAGGTCTCTTTCGAGTTAAACCTGCATTTAGTGCAAGTATCTCAAAGTTCTATCAAAGTCACGAGTAGCTGCTGGCTTTAAACTCGGTACTCTTAGTAATAGAACCGGACATACCGCACATATACCAATCTCTTGTTTCAACGAGAAGTTTATAATTTACTTAGCACTGTTATGGCCTTGTGCTTGTACCTTTTCATGAGCTCTCTAGAAAGCAACCCTATCTTTCGTAAGAAGCGGCACCACTTCTAAGCTCATATAGGTGAAGCATTCATCACGTGTTTCTGTTACTGATGAACACGATACATAATTGTATTATACTTCATTAAGAATATAATTCAACCTCTGAAACGTAACAGACGATACTGACTCCTCTCGTTGGGGCTAATGTCAGTATCCAACAATCACTCTCAGTAACTTGTTTTTACCTATTAAACCATATA
This sequence comes from Syzygium syzygioides, assembly GCA_031216285.1. NCBI lineage: Eukaryota > Viridiplantae > Streptophyta > Magnoliopsida > Myrtales > Myrtaceae > Syzygium > Syzygium syzygioides. The sequence goes on along the minus strand of CM062249.1, from coordinate 45,282,678 downwards.
ACTAGTGATATGCTAGTATCAGGTCAGGTTACCATTACTGGTGATTTTAATAAAGGGTTTAAGCCCCATTTCTTTTGAGCTCATTTTTACTACCTCTCTTGGTAGTGCCTTTGTAAAAGGGTCAGCCAGATTCTTGCTTGACCTCACATAGACAATTGTTATGGTACCATCTTGAATCAATTGTCTCACGTACTCATGCCTTAGGCTAATATGCCTAGACTTACCATTATAAGTGCTACTATATGCTCTTGCCAAAGTAGCCTGACTATCACAATGGATAGAAATGGGAGGCATAGGACTAGGCCACAATTTGATGTCCAACAACAAATTCCTAATCCACTCGGCCTCTTTTCCAGCTGCTGCTAAAGCAATAAATTCTGATTCCATCGTCGAGTGAGATATACAAGTTTGTTTCTTGCTCGCCCAAGATATAGCACATCCTCCTAATGTGTAAATCCAACCAGAAGTGGCATGTTTATCTCCTACACTTGTAATCCAACTAGCATCGGTGTATCCTTCTAGTACAACCGGATAATTACTATAAAACAAACCCAAATTTTTGGTTCCCTTAAGATAGCCAAAAATTCTAGTAATAGCTTTCCAATGTTCCATACTCGGATTACTAGTGTATCTACTCAACTTACACACGGAAAAGGCAATATCAGGTCTAGTACAATGCATCGCATACATTAACGACCCTATAGCGCTAGCATATTCAAGTTGTGCTACTGCCCTATCAGAATTATAATTTAATTTCACATTGGCATCAAATGGAGTATTCATTTCTTTAAAACCAAGATGTTTATACTTATTCAACATTTTTTCAATGTAGTCTACTTGGCTCAATGAATAACCCCCACTATGTTTTTTAACTTTGATGCCTAAGATAGTATCTACTTCACCCAAATCTTTCATTTTAAAGTTGGACATTAGATACTTCTTTGTCTCATTTACTCCAGTCATATTAGTTCCGAAAATAAGCATATCATCAACATATAAGCAAACCAAGACGCCATAGTCTTTAGTAAACTTAGAGTAAATACACTTATCGGCACTATTATGTTTGAAACCATTCAACAATATGATTGAATCAAATTTCTCATGCCACTGCTTTGGAGCTTGCTTAAGCCCATAAAGAGATTTAATTAATTTACATACTTTCCTTTCATTTCCAGGAAGAACAAAACCCTCCGGTTGTTCCATGTAAATTTCCTCATTTAAATCTCCATTTAAGAAAGCGGTTTTAACATCCATTTGATGAACGTAGAGATCATAAATGGATGCTAAAGCAAATAAAATTCGAATAGATGTTATACGTGCTACAGGAGCATACGTGTCAAAATAATCTATTCCTTCCTTTTGCCTAAATCCTTTGGCCACTAACCTAGCCTTAAAGGCTTGGATAGAACCATTAGAATTATACTTTCTTCTGAAAACCCATTTGCACCCAATAGGTTTCGATCCTTCTGGTAAATCAGCTAATACCCAAGAATTATTGGACATAATTGAGTCCATTTCATCATTTATAGCTTCTTTCCAAAAAGAAGCATCTCTAGAAGACATTGCTTCATTAAAGCTTTTAGGATCGTCTTCTAAGTTTAATAATAAATGATACTGATTTACCACGTTATTATTTCTGTCTCCTTCTACAAGGAAAACATGAGTAACAAAGTCAGGACCTAAGTCCTTCAATTTTCTCGCTCTAGTACTTCTTCTTGGTTCGGTCATATTTTTGGAATCATTTGTTTCCTTTTCATTAGAATCTACTTGTACTTCTATAGGTCTTGAATTATTATTTTCAATAATTCCAAAATCTGTAGAACATTTATTCTCAAAAAATTCAACATCTCTAGATTCCACTATGATATTTGATTCTAAATCAAGAAGCCTATAAGCTTTGCTATTTTCAGCATATCCAAGGAAAATGCTTTTAATAGCCCTAGGACCAAGCTTTGTTCTTTTAGGGTCTGGTACTCGGTAATAAGCCAAACACCCCCACACTTTAAGATATGACAAGTTTGGCTTTCTACCCTTCCACAATTCATATGGACTTGCGTTACTCTTCTTGGATGGTATTCGATTATGGATATGACATGCAGTAAGTAATGCTTCTCCCCATAGATTAATTGGTAGCCTTGAATTCGAAAGCATACAATTAATCATTTCTCCTAATGATCTATTTTTTCTTTCAGCCAAACCATTTTGTTGTGGAGTGTATGGTGCTGAAGTTTGATGAATAATACCATGTTCTTCACAAAATAATGAAAATTCATTTAAGAAATATTCACCACCTCTATCCGAACGTAAAACTTTAATTTTTCTTTCCAATTGATTTTCTACTTCGGCCTTGTATTTCTTAAACATAGTAAAAGCTTCATCCTTTGATCTTAGGAGATAGACATATAAGTACCTACTGTAATCGTCCACGAAGGTAATAAAATACCTTTTACCACCACGAGTTAGCATTCCATTGAATTCACATATATCGCTATGCACTAAATCCAATAAATTCGAATTTCTGTTTGTACTTGGAAAAGGCCTCTTCGTTAATTTTGACTTAGCACAAACTTCACATTTATCTAATTCACCATTAAAATTGATCAAGTCCAATTTTTTCGTATTATTTAAATAGCGAAAATTTAAATGTGATAACCTACTATGCCATAAATAAGAAGAGTCGACAACATAAACAGAAGATTCAATCTTATTAAGACTTAACTGATACATGCCATCGGTGGCATAACCCTTTCCCACAAAAATCCCATTCTTCGACAGGATAACCTTGTCGGACTCAAAGAGCACCCGAAATCCACTCTTACAAAGCAAATCGACAGAAACTAAATTCCTCCTAATCTCGGGTACATACAATACATTAAGAAGTTTAAGCTTCTTTCCAGAAGTAAAGTCTAACATCACGGAGCCTTTGCCATCGACCTTTGCAAGACTGTCATTTGCCATTTGGACCTCTCGAAGATCAACATCCAAAGTCGCATCCCAAAGCTTGAATGCGGACTTATCAGAACATACATGAACCGTTGCTCCAGAATCTAACCACCAACTCGATTGGATTGAAGCACTGTTGATTTCAGTAATCGTGGCCAAAGTACCTTTAACTTTCTCGGAAATATCCAATTTTGAAAGCATGTTCGTGACCATGGCCACAAAATTTTCTTCAACAGCATTAACATCCGCTTTCACAATTGGTGTTGGCGTTTTCTTCTCTTTGGACGCATTATTCTTGCGGTGCCTACAGTCCCTTGCAAAATGCCCCTCTTTGCCACAGACAAAACAGGCTCCCTTCTTCTTCTTCTTTTGCACCTTATTAAAATTCCGCTCTCTCTTGCGTTTCAAGTTCGGGTGATCTTTGGACGGAAAACCATTATCCGACAGGACATTCACTTTAGTATCATACAATCCAGAATTTTCGCGCAAGCGCGACTTTTCCTCAATGCGAAGATGTTTCTGGAGTTGAACTAAATTTATGTCCTCAGTCTTATGCATTAGCCTTTTCCCATATTCCTTCCAACTTGAAGGCAGTTTGGCTATGATTGCTCCAACTTGAAATGCTTCCGGTATGTCGATTTTGAGAGCACGAATTTTGTTCACTAGAACTTGTAGTTCATGGACTTGCTCTAGAAGGGGTTTAGTATCAAAGAACTTGAAGTCAAAGTACTTAGCGATCAGATATTTGTTTGTACCTTGTTCCTCTGCTTTGTATTTGAACTCCAATGCATTCCAGATTTCCCTAGCGGACTTCATTTCCGTGAACAAGTCATATAGTCGATCGGACAACGTATTCAGAATGTGTCCGCGACATAGTAGTTCGTCTTCTTCACGTTTCTTCCTCGCCTTGGTCACCCTTTCAACTTCTTCTGCACTCGGCTGTCCTCCTTCAGTGGTAGGAACAGGATCTTGAACGGGCGCCAAATTAGGATCCAGAACGTACGAGATCTTCAGGGCCGTGAGAAGAAACATCATCTTGTCTTTCCATCGTGTGAAGTTGTTGCCGTCGAACCTATCCAACTTGACCATATCCTGATTCATCACTTTGATTGATTCCGACTCCATTGTTGCGAAAATTGATCCTAAAAATTGTTGGGAAAATATTGTACGGGGAAGAAATGGAGTCGAAATTTAATCGGACTTTGAGGCGTGTAATCACTTTCTTTTAGGATCAATTTGCCCCACAAAGTTGCTATAGGTTTCTGGCAAATTCCCTTCAGGATACAACAAAGTCACGTGAGATTTTTTGGATAGCAATTCCAGAAAATCTCCTTAAACTCTCTAAAAAACAAAAAACCGGATCAAAGGCTGTGTTTTTCTTTCATATATATATATATATATATATATATATATATATATATATATAACAAGTGAAACAATCGGACACACCTGTTCATGTCCGAAAAATAAATTTCGGACATGACTCTTCGTTTGTGATAACCGTCGTTCGAACATGACCATTCGCATTCGGAACTTGCAATTCGGACACACCTTTTCGTGTCCTAAAACGGACGATTTTTTCCGAATAGTCACAAATGAAAACTATGTCCGAACAGTCACAAGCTAAAAGGAGTAAAATAAATTAATTAAAAATTCATTTCGAAAATAAAAAAAAATTAATGAATTGTTGATTAAGGTTAATTTTGGTCCACGAAAAGTGCTAAGTGCGTCTAATAAACGCGCAATTACTCGCGCACCCGCACGCGGGTATAGTGGGGTCTAGCCCACTAGCCCATTTTCTTATTTCAAAATAGTATAATCCACTTTACACTGATAAAGTGACCAAAGCATTCCTTTCTTTCCTATGTGGGACAAGGAAAATACCTTAAGTGTTTGTTTTACAAACAAACATATCCAACAACTTATACATACTTCAGTTCTCAGGCATATCAAGCCTTAGCTTTTGCGGTGAGTTAGGCGACCGTGAACTAGTATGTGAACACTGGGGACACAATACAACATCATGCTTAGCATGTCACTGTTCACATCCGAGCATATCACCATCTTTATCTGTTCTCCAGTTTTCTGGGGTACTAACGCCTACCAAATTTGAGAAATAATCGCTTTGACCAAAATCAAAAAATTTGAGAGATAACGCCATAAGGAATGCCCCATTAAATTTGACTTCTCTCTTCTTTCAGGTGAAGGAAGAACTAAAGGGAAAGCCCGTCACCGAAGCATTAGATGACCCAGCACTCCCACTCTGCTGGAGAGGCAAGAACACTTTCAAAAACATCCGCGACGTCAGGAGTTACTTCAAACCCTTTGCACTCAGCTTTAATAGTGGTGGAAGGACGAAAAACCAATATGAAGTTCCCCCTGAATCATATTTGATTATATCGGTGAGTGAATGCCTTTATCTATAAAAAAAACTCTGGCAAGTTAGATATGCATGTCTTTCATGAATTGCAACGGTTTTGGCAGCACAGGGGAAACGTTTGCATGGGAGTTTTAAATGGAACTGAGGCAGGGTTCGAAGATAAGAATGTGATTGGAGGTCAGAATTTTCCATATGGTGGCATTTTTATCACGTAATTAGTTTTGCACCTGAGACATTTTCATAGCAAAATTTGAAAGGAAGCAAATCATTGAACATATGATTAGACAACGATAAGATGTCCTCGAAGATCATGTGCATTCAGATGTACTGCACTATTGCAGCAAAGCAGATTTATTTCATTTAATTTTGAATCTACCCTTGTTTGTCGGTTTTGCAGACATATCGATGCAGGACAAGATGGTAATCTACGACAACGAGAGGCAACGGATGGGATGGGCTTCTGCAGATTGCAGTCAACCTCCAAAGTCCAGAGCAACCGCAGCCTAATCGACAAGAAGCTCCTCATCGTATCTCTGTACATCCAGATCAGAATAATGGAAGCCCCGTTCTTCAAACCAAGACTTCACCTAAGAAGCTTATCATTGCCATGACTAACGTTTTCCTATTTCTTTCTGTACTGGATGTTATGTGTACAGCAAAATTGTTTACGAGTATACCCCAAGCGAACTCAAATACAGCCACGCTTAATAAGTATTGCCATGTTGAGGATAAGTAGAATCCGATGCTTATCCATACTCCAACTTCTTGTCCAGCCCAATGTTCCAGATTTTATCTACCTTCAGTTGAGTGAAGCTCAAGCCTAGAGGCATATTTCACCACAAGGCGACGAATCGTTCTATGGTAGAAATAGGAGTTAAGATTGCTCTCATCTTCCTCACCATCTATTTCACACTGATCAAATTAAAATTCTGTTGTTGGGCTTGCTGTTGCAATATTACGGCCTTGTTACTTGAGGATCTTCACTTTAAAGAAATCAAATGAAGAGAGCATAGGAGTATTAAATTGAAAAATCTGCATTTCTTGCTGCAATCTTTTCTTGTCTAAGTTCTATCACATTAAGAAAAGGGTCATATCACATTCTTCTTATAGTTTTCTTCTAATGGCGTAAGTATATGATGGTGATCCTGCAGCCCATGTGAGAAATTCCACGCCAACCCACCGAGAAAATTTCAAGTCACGGCCTGTCTTATTCCACCGGATGTCAATACTTTTCACTTTCAACCCACCCAAAATCACACGGGGAAAAACGATGATCTCTATCCTTCACCTGATGAGCTTTCAAACTCAAAATGAATGGTCAAAACTTGATAAGGGATAAACCGTTGAATAATCTGTATATACATATAATCATTTTTATCCAACTTATGAACATCAATTACACCAAACCAAAGCCAAACTACAGCCCTGTCTCTTAACAAATGAACAGTCTTTATACCATTCTGATCCTGACAGCTATAATGAACTGGAACTAAGTCCAAAGTAGGAGATATATGAAAGAATTTAATACAATCCTAAGACATATAGAAGAATGTTCTCTACATGAACACGATTAAACATGATCCTAGGCCCCCACGACAACGAGAAGCAACTGATGGGATGGGCTTCTGCAGATTGCAGCCGACCTCCAAAGTCCAGAGCAACTGCATTCTAATCGAAGAGAAGCTCCTCATTATATCTCTCTGCTTCCAGATCAGAATTATGGAAGTGCCGCGCTTCAAGCCAAGCCTTCGCCTAAGAAGCTTACCATTGCCAAATTTACTTGTAAATAAGCCATGACTAACGTTTTCCTTTTTCTTACTGCACTGGATGTTGTGTACAGTAAAATTGTCTTCCTAGATTGCTCAGCTGAATCGATTATATGCTTTCCTTTACTTCATCGTCTTCGATACACCAAAAAATCTCTGAGCAGACAGATTAAAAACACTTCAGCTTTCTGACCATATCTTTATTTCCATGATCTTAGAGTTGAATCGCGCTTATAGACTCGCGCATGGTCACTGGCTATCTAGGGAAAAATGGTAATGAAGAAGACATATCTTCACATTTGACATGACACATTCAAGTGATCGTGCATAAAATGCGCCATGAGAAATTATTAGGTGCGGTCAATTTCTTCATTTCTCATATGATGTGAATCCACTAATGTCGGAATCACATTGATGTGAAAGGAGGAAGTATATTTTTGATAAAATGATACGAATGGTCATTAAATTTTGGCCTAATGTGTCATATGGTCCAAAAACTTTTAATCTGTTCAATATGGTTCCTGCACTTTTGCCCAATGTGCAATGTCGTCTCTAAACTTTCAATTTATTTAATGCGGTCCCTACATTTTCAAATACATGTTTAGTCTAGTTTTTGGATTATATGGAAATGTTCAATGTTGTCCCTGAACTTGAATTAATGAAAGGATAATAGTGAACATTATCGTATAATCTAGGGATTAACTTGAACATGTATCAATGATATATGGACTATATTGAACAAAGTAAAAGTTCAGAGACGACATTGCACATTGGGCTAAGTTCAGGAAACATTTGTGTCGTTATCTATATATTTTATCCAGCATGCAAAAATTTGGGTGCGGACTCTATTTAGTAGTTCTTCCTTTTTCTAGCGATAATATATAACTTCTTGAGTCGGGTAATTTTTTAAGTGGTTTTGAATTCCCATCATCATCCTTTCTCCAACGTACCACATAGTAGCCCACCGGATATAGCTCAAATCGACAACCCATCGGTTGTCTATATGAAGTCCTTAGATTATTCAAGTTAAGAAAGTTATAATTAGTGTGCAACGATGTTGCCTTCGAGGACTAGGTTCGGCGAGGTCACGGTGGCTCGTCGCCTATTATTAACCGCTTTTTCTCAATCGAAAATCCATCTTAGGTGCATAGTAAATCAACTCAATTGCAATTTGAAATCCTTTCTGGGGTAGATAACGAAATTACCTACAGGAATTTGCTAACGCAAGGAATAAGCATAAATCTGCAATTAAAGTAAAGAACCTCTCGAAGATTTCCACCCATTAGAAGGAAGACCATTTCTAACTCCTTCAAATTATCAAACAACAGAAAACAAGAAACGTCATTAAACTACCCTATATCTACTAGAAAATTATCAAAGAAGTACTAAATCTATTGCAATTATGTTAATTCAGTCATAAATTTTTTTGTTTGGCCAACTGAGTCGTAAATTTTTTGCATTTGTACCAATTTAGTCCATTCGGCCAATTTTAAGCGGAAATCGCTAATATGGATGTCAGGTGTCTTACATAACACGGGATGGACAATTTTTAATAATATTTCAATATTTTTCGAATGTCTTACTTTTTTTTTTACTTTTCTTTTTTTCTTCTTTTTTTTTTCTCTTTTTGTTTTTCTTCCCTTCTTCCTCTGACTAATCGCTGAACAAGGGCTGACGAGGGCGAGCCTTGCCTACCCCTAGCAAGGCTTTGGGTGAGGCTGGCCTTGCCGTCGTTGGGCGAGGATTGACCTCGCCATCGTGGGTGAGGGTGAGCCTCAAGTCAAGGGTGGTGAGGCTCGCCCTCGCCAGTGGCCAGCGAGAGGAAAAAGAACGAAAGAGAAAGAAAATGAAAAAATGAATCAATAAATCGAAATAATATTAAAATATCATTAAAAATTGTCCACGTAGTATCGATCGTGCCACGTAAGATGGCCGGTGTACATGTCAGTGATTTTACGCCAAATTGGCTAGATTGACTGAATTGGAAAAAATCCAAAAGGTTTAGTACTCAATTGATAAAAAAAAATTTGGCACTGAATTTTTTTTTTTTGGGTTTAAGTTTAACAGTAAATTGGCAATGACTTTTTGAGTAATTTTCCCTCGGATCTACGCACCCCCATCTCACAAGCTATTCCAATTTCAAAGTCTTAGCTCCCAAGCAAGACATCGGCATAAATCCTTGCCAATCATTCGCTTTATCATGCAAGAAACCCGCCCTTTAGTCGCCCTTGACCTGGTCTATTGGCTATTGGGTGTAAATAATCAGACAATTACAAGCGACAGGTTTGAGTTTGACCAAGAACAGATAATTCTTGCTCATTCATCAGTTATAATACAGAGAAACAGACAGAAAATGGGGAAAGAGAAAGTGGGTTTGGTGGCGTTGGTGATGTTTCTGTCGAGCTGGTGCGTTTCTTCTTCTCTCGGAGGTGATCTGAGCAGAGGCAATATACCTTTGACTTTCGGGTCGCCGTCATCGTCGCTAGCTCTCAATCGCGTCGGGTCATCCGCTGTCTTTCCACTTCACGGCAACGTTTTCCCAACTGGGTACACTTGTTGACCTGTCTTCACTTCGCTTCAGTGTTTGTCAGTTGGAGAGAGAGAGAGAGAGAGAGAGAGAGAGAGAGAGGTGATGTACCTGCACTAGGGCTCCTTCGATGAGTTCTTGAATATCTGTGTGACTGTGTTTGTGTTGTTGATGTTTAGAAAGCAGGGGTCATCTTTCACTATATAACTGTCTTTGGTGATATGGAAATGCCTTTTTTCCGCCAAAAGCTAAAAAAGTTACGACAGTTTGGCTAGTTACTGCGTTGTATTGCTGTTTCGTTGGTAAGATGACCTGAAGATTCATCCAGTCCAATGTCACAGTGACTTTTGTCTCATCAAGTGTTAATCGGAGAGACTATTATCACCCCGATTTAGGAATTCCTGAAGTTTCAACATGTTGATCATCAAACTGAATCTTTCATGTCGAAGGAAAATTTCTTGAAAGATTCTATATTGTTATCATCACATTAGACCGTATCTTTCTTCACAAGGGAAAGTTCCGTTTATTCAGTTTCCATATATTTCCGTTTTATGTGTCATAGAGATGCAGTCCTTTTCTTAACGTTCTTATTAGGTGAGAGATTTGGCACCTCAACTCGCCGGGTGTTTCTCAATTACGAATTTTATTCTCACTTTGCCTATCATTCAATCCTGTCCCTTCTCTGTCACATTTTGCTAATGTCTGTTCAATCTTCATGCAATAATCAGATTTGAAAATTATGACAGCTTGTGGATTTGCCAAGACTGAAGATTAAGTGAACTGCCTATTGCAGGTCATATAACACAACTATTTTCGTCGGGCAGCCACCAAAGCCTTACTTTGTTGATCCCGACACTGGTAGTGACGTCACATGGCTCCAATGTGATGCCCCTTGTAAACAATGCACTCCGGTAAATTTTAATAGTCTGGAGGTGTTATGTCAATTTATTTGTTGAACCTACGAATTCTGATCAATAATCCTAAAACTTTGTTCGGATGTTTGTTTCGAATGGTCTCAAGATGTCCTGCACGGTGAAAAATCCGGATGACTTCCATCATTTTCTCTTTGCAGACGCCACATCCACTTTATCGACCCAGTGGCGACCTAGTAATCTGCAGGGACCCAATTTGCGCATCCCTGCATCCGCCGGGTTACAAATGTGACCACCCGGAGCGATGTGACTATGAGGTGGGCTATGCAGACGGTGGTTCTTCTTGTGGTGTTCTCGTAAAGGATGTCTTTTCCTTCAAGTCCTCTGGTGGCGGGGTTCTTAGTCCTCGTGTGGCCCTCGGGTAGGTGACTTTGCATGCTCTCCCAGTTATGTTTGGCCAGGCTTACTGAGAATACCAGCTCAGCATATTAGCATGCCATACTTTCTTCTGGCCAGACCGGAATTTCTTCATTTATGTCAGTCAGAGCCTGCTCAAATCAATTTTGCCTGTGTAACTATCTCTCATGTGGTTCCTCTACAGATGCGGATTTTATCAGCAACCCGGTCAGTCCACTCCTTTCTTAGACGGAGTGCTCGGCCTTGGTAAGGGAAAGTCCAGCATCGTGTCGCAGCTAAGTAGTCAAGGTTTGGTGCAGAACGTACTAGGCCACTGCTTGAGCGTGCGTGGTGGTGGATTTCTCTTCTTCGGCGACGATCTTTATGACTCCTCCCGTATCACGTGGACACCTATGTCTCGTGATTACTCGTATATTCCACTTCCTCCCACTTCTTCACCATCTCGATTTCTCTTATCTTTCATTTACTAAAATTGAACTTTCTTGTATGCATCTCAGTGATCACTATTCTCCTGGGACCGCAGAGCTCCTTTTTGCAGGGAAAGCCACTGGATTGAAAAATCTGTTGATTGTATTTGATAGCGGGACCTCTTATACGTACTTCAGTTCTCAGGCATATCAAGCCTTAGCTTTTTCGGTGAGTAAGACGCAATCGTGAACTAGTATGTGAACATCGGGACACAATACAACATCATACTTAGCATGTCACTGTTCACATCCGAGCGTATCACCATCTTTTCGAGATTTTAACTGTTCTCCAGTTTTCTGGGGTACTAGCGCCTATTAAATTTGAGAAATAATCCCTTTTACCAAAAAAAAAAAAATTTGAGAGATGACACCGTAACGAATGCCCATTAATTGACTCCTCTCTTCTTTCAGGTGAAGGAAGAACTAAAGGGAAAGCCCTTCACCGAAGCATTGGACGACCTGACACTCCCACTCTGCTGGAGTGGCAGGAAGCGTTTCAAAAACATCCGCGATGTCAGGAAGTACTTCAAACCCTTTGCACTCAGCTTTAACAGTGGTGGTAGAACGAAAAACCAGTATGAAGTTCCCCCCGAATCATATTTGATTATATCGGTGAGTGAATGCCTTTATCTATTAAAACTCTGGGAAGTTAGATATGCATGTCTTTCATGAATTGCAACGGTTTTGGCAGCCCAAGGGAAACGTTTGCATGGGAGTTTTAAATGGAACTGAGGTAGGGCTCCAAAATATGAATGTGATTGGAGGTAAGAGTTTTCCATATGGTGGCATTTTTATCACGTAATTAGTTTTGCACCTGAGACATTGTCATAGAAAATTTGAAGGGAAGCAAATCATTGAAGATATGATTAGACAACGATAAAATGTCCTCAAAGATCATATCCATTCAGATGTACTGCACTATTGCAGCAAAGCAGATTTATTTCATTTAATTTGAATCTACCCTTGTTTGTCGGTTTTGCAGACATATCGATGCAGGACAAGATGGTAATCTACGACAACGAGAGGCAACGGATGGGATGGGCTTCTAAAGATTGCAGTCGACCTCCAAAGTCGAGAGCAACCGCAGCCTAATCGACAAGAAGCTCCTCATCGTATCTCTGTACATCCAGATCAGAATAATGGAAGCCCCTTTCTTCAAACCAAGCCTTCACCTAAGAAGCTTATCATTGCCAAATATACTTGTAAATAAGCCATGACTAACGTTTTCCTATTTCTTTCTGTACTGGATGTTATGTGTTATACTGGATGTTGTGTACAGCAAAATTGTTTACGAGTATACCCCAAGCGAACTCAAATACAGCCACGCTTAATTAGTATTGCCATGTTGAGGATAAGTAGAATCTGATGCTTATCCATACTCCCAACTTCTTGTTCAGCCCAATGTTCCAGATTTCATCTACCTTCAGTTGAGTGAAGCTCAAGCCTAGAGGCATATTCTGCCGCAAGGCGACGAATCGTTCTATGGTAGAAATAGGAGTTAAGATTGCTCTCATCTTCCTCAGCATCTATTTCACACTGATCAAATTAAAATTCTGTTGTTAGGCTTGCTGTTGCAATATTACGGCCTTGTTACTTGAGGATCTTCAGTTTAAAGAAGTCGAATGAAGAGAGCATAGGTGTACTAAATTGAAAAATCTGCATTTCTTGCTGCAACCTTTTCTTGTCTAAGTTGTAACACATTAAAAAAAAGGTCACATCACATTCTTCTTATGGTTTTCTTCTAATGGCGTAAGTACATAATGGTGATCCTGCAGCCCATGTGAGAAATTCCACGCCAACCCACCGAGAAAATTTCAAGTCACGGCCTATCTTATTCCACCGGATGTCAATACTTTTCACTTTCAACCCACCCAAAATCACATGGGGAAAAACGTTGATCTCTATCCTTCGCCTGATGAGCTTTCAAACTCAAAATGAATGGTCAAAACTTGATAAGGGATAAACCGTTGAATAATCTGTATATACATATAATCATTTTTGTCCAACCCATGAACATTAATTACACCAAACCAAAGCCAAACTCCAGCCCTGTCCCTTAACAAATGAACAGTCTTTATACCATTCTGATTCTGACAGCTATAATGAACTGGAACTAAGTCCAAAGGAGGAGATATACGAAAGAATTTAATACAATCCTAGGACATATAGAAGAATGTTCTCTACATGAACACGATTAAACATGATCCTAGGCCCCCACGACGAGCCAAAAACCCGACGGAACATCCGCCACAGGATTGAGCATAGTTCAACGAATCAAGGCCACCGCAACAAAACCCATCCGCACCTCTTGAATAGTTACCATCTTTTGTCAAAGTCCAGCACACCCATCATAGCCAACCCAACCCATTGAATTTGAAGACTGCAATTTTATAATAAGTTTCTACTGCTAACCTAACAAGAATCTAATACTAACCTAACAAGAATGGGGTGAGATGCATCCAAGAATCTAATGTTTCTGGCCTTCCTTTTTCCTTTTTTTCTTTTTGTGGGATCAGAATGGTTTCATGTAAAAGTCCTGCCATGGCGAGACCTGGACTGGCTGATACTGCACTTGAGCTGCAAAGGGATCGTCTAAAAAGCAGCTATCGATGAACTCGGACGTCCACTCGGGCTCATTCCATTTAGGATCGCTCTGGACCTCCTTCTCGCACGTGAAATCAGGTGATACTGCATGCTCTGAGCAGCTCGACTCCGTGTGCAACCTTGGAACCGAATCCGAGGTGTCCATGTGTAAAAGATCGTTGGTCATTGATGACTGCACGAGTTGTGACAGCGGCGGTGAGTATGAACTCTGGTTGAGCATCCACGGCTCTGGCTTCTTATCTTCCGATTCCGCGAACAGGACAGGCTTTTGGTCCGACAGGTAATGCTTCTCTATCTGACCTTTCTTGTTGTATATTCGACATAAGACCCAATCGTCAAGCTGTGAAAATAGCATATGAAAGCTCTTATTAGCCGAGATTTTCAGGATTAATTTCTGTCATCTATTTAATGGTCATAAACACAATCCACAGCAAAATCTTTTCTGTCCTCCTAAATTGGCTAACTGTCACACAGGAAAAATTAATTTTCCCTTCAGACTACAACCAAAAACTTAGCAATAACACTGGGGAAGAAACAATTACCCTCAAGTTCTTGTTCTTCTTGCTGGCTGATCGGTCAACATTTGCCAATCGGTACTCATGCATGATCCAATTGGTTTTCACTCCCTTAGGAGCTTTTCCAGCATAAAACACCAATGCCTTTTTGATGCCGAGCGGGGGCCGTCCAATTGGCTTGTCAGCTCCGGTAGCTTTCCAGTACCCGGTACCGGCAGCCCTGTTCGGCCGTGAACCGTTAGGATATTTCCGATCCCTCGGAGAAAAGAAGTACCACTCCTTTTCACCGTACAAAGCCATGTCTACACACAAAAAGAAAAGGTCGAAAACATATCAGCAGTGGAATTAGGCAAGTGACTGGGGAAAAATCGTCCAGATTTCAACCAAACTTGTTGAAAAATCACATTCTTCTTATGACCCACGTGTTTATTTAAATCATATCAACCATTCATCATGTAAATTATATCGGATAAGCATGGGAATGAGCGGTCCAGAGGAGTTTAGTTGAGCAAGAATTCATACTCTCTTTCTTTTTTCATTTTTTTTTATTTGCCTAGATCTCACAAAATCAAATCTGTGGAAAAGAAAATCCATTCTTCTTTTTTACATTTTACCAATTAACCACAATCCGAGCGAACAGCAACCAAATCGATCCAAAGAAAGGACCAGAATCTCACATCGTGTGACTGCTCAGCACATAAGAAAAAACCCAAGCAAAGCAGAGGAAACATAACGGAGAAGATGCTTAGATATGCATAAAAATCCACAAACTATCCACAACAACACCGACCCAACATCAAGAATCACTCACCCACAGAAAGAAACGAACCGTCCAAACAATCAAACTCTTAACGAACGCGCATACAAAAAAATCACAACTTTCACCTTACCAAAAAAAAAATCACAACTTTCGAACAAGAAAAAGCCCGGAACTTTAAAGCGCACCTGGAAGCTGCCATGGATCGAACTTGTAGAGATCAACCTCGGCAATGATTGGGACGCCGATGGCCTGAGAAGCGCATTTCGGGATCAAGTAGTGGTTCACCAGCTCGTCGTCCGTGGGGTGGAACCTGAACCCAGCTGGTAAGTTCAACTCGGCCTTCATTCACCTTCTCTCTCTCTCTCTCTCTCTCTCTCTCTCTGCGACCTCTCCTTCTCGTTGGGCTCGAGCGGCTAAGAGTGAAGACACACCCAGAAGCCAGAAACCTCGAAAGCCTCGGAACCTTGGAACGAATGAATGAATGAAGCGAAGGAGAGGGGGGCGAGGGGGTCGTTATATACTGAGAACCGGGCGTGCTCGAATGCGAAGGAGGGCTCTGGAGGCTGTATCTTAGGAGAGAGAAACCGGGCGCAGCCTTTGACGGGCGACACGTGTCCGAGGTTGAGTGGCGCTCCCGGCCCAGCACGTGCGAGCGGTGTGTCCTGGGAGGACGGTTATGTCAGCGCTTACATCAGCTAAACTGGCCAGGTTGTCGAAGTCGGCTCAACTTGGCCCTTGGACATCATTGACTGGTTGCGATGACGTGGCCTCGCCTCTTCTTCCTCCACCCCCTCCCCCCTCTTTTTTTTCCTCTCTCCCTGTGCTCTTCCCACGAAACCTTTGTACGTGTTGTGCAGTACACCTGGTCCTGAAAATATATTCTACTGACAGTACAAAAAAGCGATGTTCTCAAGAGCATCGACCAAAATGTCGAAATGATTTCTATTAGCATGCACTAGTAAATTATAATCCACGAAACTCCTTGAGTATTTAGAAGCGCCGTAATCGATAAATGAATAAAGTTCCGTTTTGTTTCGTAAAAAATATAACATTTTTGAAAAGTATTTTTTAAATTGTCATTTTTCATGTTAATATTTTTCCGATATATGGTTGAAACCTCAAAATATACTAATTTTTTTTTCGTAATTTGATAAGGAAAATCTTATTTGACTTTTATGAGTAGACATATAACTATTTATGTGTTAATAATTTGCACGTGGATAGTTGGGGAATCGGGCACGGACACCGGTGTCTCGGACTCGGATCATTAGCTCCCGAGCACAAGCGTCGGTCTTAAGTCCACGAAGGCTAGGCTCAAGACCCTAATGTCCTAACCATCAACGTCGAGCCCTAAAGCCCTATGCCTGGGACTAGGTCCCTAGCGCCTAAACCCAAGTCCATCTAGACAGGGTCAGGACCCCAACGCTAGTGTTGGGGGTCCAAGCATGGATATCGGGGTCCCAAGCATTGCCTTGATGGATTCAGGCCTATGAGGCCAGCCTTGATGAATCCGGGCTAGGTGTTGGGAACCCAAATACAAGCATTGGGGTCACGAGCCTAACCTCGATGGACTCACGCCCAGCTTTGATGGACCCAGACATAGGCTCGTGAGGACTTAGGCAAGATTGTATAAACATTAAATGAAGATATCATTGCCTACACTCAGTGTACGAGGGTTCAACTCACATGCTGTCGTTAGATCACATGGGTCCCACGTGATATGTGATCTGGGTAAGGGTCTGAGTAAGGGTCCGGTTAAGGGTCGCCCAATTTCGGGTGATTTCCGGTTTCTAAAATTTGGAAGACACACTTGCACCATGCAAAAGTGTTCCATTCCATGCAAAAACTCAAAAACAACATTCTTTCCGTTGCCATGTTCGACTCCGTTGTTCCATTCTCCACCAGGGAATAAGGAAAAAAAATAAGAAATGGTTCAGACAGGTCAGTCTAATCTAGGATCAAGTGGGCTGATTCTAGAAATTGGGAACTAACCCTTTTGATTCGATTTTCAATTTCCGATTTTAAGTGAGAACTGGCCTATCTTGAAATCGATCCTCTCAAAAGCTAGGCTTGCACCGGGTGACGTGGACCAATCATATAGAGGAGCGTCATGGCCTAAAATCCTGTGGCTACCGATGTTTGGGGAAGCACGCGTCAGCGATATTTGCAGACGCAGGCAAAACACACGAACGTCATCTCGTGCTACATGCTTTTGGGTTTGACGATTGTCCTCATCCACCGTTTTCCTCTCCATAGAAATCTCTCTCTCTCTACATTGACAATGTGGACCCCACATTGACCATTTGCCTCCTCATGTCCGCTCTTCTTTTTTCTTCTTTTTTTTTTCTCCTTTTTATTACCCTTTCTCAGTTTAGCATTTACAATTTCCTACTTTTGGTTAGAATTTTCAAACAAGAGTTATATACGTCTCGAAGCTCAGCCATGAACATATATAGATCCATCGAGCTCGTGGATTGGTCTACAAAAATCTTATTCGAGACAACGCAATCTTGAACTTGTGGAATGTGATTTGCACTGTCCAACTCCGAAATTGACTCTACCCATGATTGAAGCGACAAAGTTATCTAGTTGTCTCCTTTGGCTAAAATGATGGTTAAATCAACATCATACGTTGTATGCAATCTATAAGTGTCCAATTCGAAACATTTATTGATGTTTACACCTCCACCGGATACAAGCATTTGGGGAAGCACCATGAGAAAAGAAGCTTAAAATATTTCAAGAATTTTTCCTTAGACTATCTTAGGATGGATATAGAAATGAACAGGGAGAATGATATCTGGTGGAAGCTCTATTTGAGGATGACATGTATTCGATTAAACTAGCTAGTTGTGGCCGTATCATCTTTTCCACCATCAGTCTTTTTCTGTCTTCAGTGTCATTGCCCAAAATAGCTAAAAGGAAAAGAAATATTGTTCGGCAAAAATCTCAAAAATAGACGGAACCACCATCAATATCTCGGCGTAGATGCGGGATGGAAGCCCAATGGAGAAAGTGGTCGGAAATCAAAGCATGTTTGATTCTCAAATCCCAACACCATCAAGTAGAAATAGTTTCATATTTAATAGGGGTGAGCGGTTTTAAGCTTTGTATAGGTTCCATCTAAAACCTAGAACCTATTTGTTGGAACACATTGCTCATTTTTTGGAACTTAGAATTTACCCTGCATACGCTGAAACTTGGAACCTGCCCCGTCACAAGTTTCAGGGCCTACCGAGGTTCTATCTATATTATAAATTGAACGATTGCAGTGAATCGTTACCTTTAATGATTATAACTTGCTATTATAATCTACCGACCACGACTTTATTTAGACATACGAAGAACATGAAACATTAATAAAGTAAAAATCTCAGTCACAAAATAAAAGCTCAGACTGGTGATTCTAGATTATACAATCATCATCGGACGCTATGGAATACCGCAAAATCACTCGAAGATACAGACCAAGAAAAATACAAAAACTTTTTACAGGTGCCATGTTCCACCCATCTAAAATCTGAAACCCATCCATCCAGACAGGTTCCTTAATTTTTGGAATCCAAAACCTACCATGTATACTTTGAAACTTGAAACCGGACAGGTTCCCGTCGATTCGATTATCTGATTCCGAGTTTTACCCTGGAACCATGCTCACCCCTAATATTTAGCACTAGTGTTTTTACAAGTTTGAATTTCACCTATCTAAAGTATGCTTTCTTGTCGAAAAAAGAAGAAAGAAAAGGCTAAACAAAGAATCTTAGAAAACGGATGCTGCAAGAACAGGCTTACCAAATAAGCTCAAGATGTCCCATGAACACTTTGATTGTTATAAACAACACGCGTTTTTCCCATTAGCTTTTCTTTGTGTTTTGGTCGAATTTTCCATTAGCTTGAATTCAACGGATTTGGACTTTTCCTTTGTTCATAATACAATTAGCTCCACTTTTTCATGTGATTATCATTAGTTAATTCAATTAGGTTGTGCCTCTGGTCTACTTAGGTAGTGAGTCTTCCAGCAACTGGTCTTCAGGAAAATTTCATAAAAAAAAATTAAAAAGAAAGAACCCCAAGTGTTCCTTGGGTCATACTCATTTTATTTTATTTAAATTGAAGATTTGGCAGTTTTCTTTTTTCGCGTCAATGGTCAATGAATTGTCACTGTTGCCTCCCGGCTGTGGAGGTGAGAACGATCCGACGCTTTTGGCCACACAAAAATAAGACACGCAAAAGACCATTGTGGAAAACTCTACTGGTATCTTTTTCTTTTTGCGAACGGGATATTATATGAGGCAAATATCAAAAAATATATATATTCAAATTATGCTAATTGTGATACAAATAACTTAACTTTTTGTTGTATTGCCAAAAATCATAAACTTGCTTACTTTGATACAATTATCCTCAACTTTTTTTGTGTCACAAAAAATCCAAAATTTATACACGTGCCATTCTATTTCAATTTCATCCGGTGTATATTTATTACATTGATATAAGTTAAATAAATTTCGAAGTATTTGTGTCGTAATTCAAAATATTTGTATCATAGTGGGCATAATTTGAAATTTTTTGTGACATTGATCTTATTATATGTCCATGATATTTGTTTTCTAGGATTGACAAAAACAAGAGAAAAAAAAACGGGGGCTTTGTTCCCATTGGTTGGCGTGACGTCTTGCGTGGCATAAAAATCGCGCATGGACAAGGTCGAGACCGAGGAAGCTGCTTAGGGAGTTCCTTTGCCTCCAACCCTCCAAATTAAATTCAAGAATCATCGTATCAAGAGCGAATTCAACATCTGGGTGGGGCCCACCCTGTTTCAATGACAATCAGATCTTGGTCCTAAAATTATTTCTTTCTTTATAATCATCATGTCAGACGCGGTCGCCATAAAGGTCCCATCAAGAACCATATTTAAATTACAACAATTAAATCAATTTCAACTCAGCAAAAATACACCGTTTAATGATTTTTTCTTTCTTCGCTGAGAGACTTTAGAAGTGGGACTTTATTCAAAATTATCTTAAAACTCGATTGTGAATAGTAGGAGTGTACAAAACAGACCGCCTAAATCAAGAATCGCTTGAACCGGCCGATTAGATTCGGTTCTCGAGAATATCGGTTTAGTTCTCGATTTCTAAAAGTGGAATCGTTGTCCGGACAGTACAGTTCCCGGTTCCAAGGGAGAACCGGACCAAATTAGATCAACTATATATACTCTTTTTTTTTATATTTTTTACATTTTTTTTCAAAAAAATTAGTAAAATATAAATTAATCCTAAATGAACATCATTGATAAAAATTCATTAAAATGCAAATTAAATCCTAAGTGAATTTTCATTGAAAAAAATTCGTAAAATGTGAGTTAAACAATAAACAAACCTAGGATCAACCGACTCGATCTCCAGTTCCCAATTTTGGGAACTGGTCCTTCTGGTCCAATTTCCAATTTTACTTTGGAACTGGATCAGATTAAAAACCGATCACTCATAATGTATAGATTTTTCATTATTGATGTTTAATCAATTAATTAATTATTTGTGGTCGTGTTTGGTGGGGCAAAAATTAAAGATTTTAAATCTCCGGAAAAAGCAAAAGTGGGATGCGACCAGATTGTCTTGTCCCACTTGCGCGTGGGGCCACCGAGATGGGAACACAGAAAATATCGCAACCCCCAAAAGCCAAAGACACAGAATTCAACACAGCGTCGCATTATAGCTTTCATTAAAAATTGTCTGCGTCGAATCTTCATGGGCCACTGTGACGGCCGCGGAATACCACGTGCATACGATCTTCTTAATTTTGTAAATATACTTCGAGAAATTAAAAACATCAATTTAGATCGCTTGTAAAAATGAATAAGTCATCACTTACAGAATGGATGAATGAAAAATATATTTATTGTTCATTAAAATATTTAGATGTAAATTGTTATTTCTAATGAAACCACTTTTCATTAACCAATTATTTCAAATGATCAATTTTAAGAAAATGTTTTCTGAATCATTCATTTTTTGAGAATCAAACGGAGCCTTAATCTACAGTATTATAATAACAACAAGTGCATGCTCGACCAATATATTGGTGAGGGAATAACTTTTTAATTGAGAGGCGGCAAGGGACCTTTAGACGCACAAGAATTTATTCAAATGCAATACAAGAGAATCATTTGTGTACATAATAAGAAAAACTCTGTATATTCTATCCATTACAAATTCCATATAGGGTACCGACCCACCGAGGTTAATACGAGCGGGAGGAATTGTGATTTAAAAACCAAAGGTCTCATACTATTTTTGGTAAACCAAAAACGAAATTTCGCGGATCAAAAGGGTTGCATACTTTTCGGGAAGAGAGATGTATGGATGCTAATGTCTCTTGAGAAAGTGATTTTTTTTCGCCGCTCGGAATGGAAACTCTACAAGAACACGGATGGAAGATAAGGACTTAAACCCATGTGTGAATTGTGAACCTTTTTATTGTCAAACAATTGACACGTGAATGCGGAAACATCACCATCGATGGGTTGGCTTGCATTGAATTACACGACCACCCAATTACATCGATTGGCTAAGTCCAATGACTCTTCGAAATTGTTGACCAAGTTTGGTCAAACGAGCTCCTATTTATTACCTACATGTTTTCCCCAAAAAAATCGATTGGTACGCCAACTCATTTTGCCATTCGTCTCGCCTCATTTCTCTCTAGTTTACCCCCAAAATGTGACTCTCGTGCATTCCATTAGTGATATGCGCAATTTCGAGGAGGACCAAAAGACATAATTTTCCTAGAAATTCATGCATGTTGATGGGTTGCAAATCACGCGTGCGTGTGATTTCTTGGCATTTTCGGCTACAAGAGATTGTTGCTTGGCCTTATTAGCTCTACTCATAACGTTAACAAATACCTCTAAGACACTAGTTAAATTAAAGGGTTAATACCACAAAAGACCATAAACTAGTATATCCATGATAAATTTATTTTGAGCTAATTTTTTACCATAAAAAATTCCAAACTGGTACATTTGCGATAAATTTACCTTCTATTAAATTGGATTAATATCATGGAAAATTACAAATTGGTAAATTTGTGATAAATAGAGGGGTAAAACCTTAAATTGACATACTTATCAACTACCACATGTTATCCAACTTATAAATTTGACAATAAAATTTAACGAAAACTAACAAAGGGTAAATTTATTACAGTTTTACTAGTTTGAGATTTTTAAGTAGTCAAAAAACTAGTTTGAAGTAAATTTGTTATATGAGTAACAGTTTTGGATTTTTTGTGGTATTAATCCTAAATTAAACGAGATTTCTTTGGAGACTTTGAAAATAAGTTACTTTGAAAATGGAGAGATTTACATTTCCAAAGTATTACTATTTAATAATGCATGCTTAATAAGTGCCCGTCAGCATAATCTCAATGAAAGTTCTCGTGACTATCGATGCATAGATATGGTTTGCGACCTAGGGAGCTAGTTACACGAGAATTCTCACATTATACATTTAAAATTTGTTTCATACGTAGCCAATGAATGACGTAAAATGGTTCTTATGTTCATATGACGAAGTTCCGCTATATCTTTCAAGATGGCGATATTGAATTGCGAAAACGGAGCATGTTCCCACTTGGGTTTGATTTCATTTGATGTCACGTAGAATTGCTTAATCGTCCTAGTGGTGAGCTCGGCCTGCCCCGTCTGATACGCCAATTAGTGTAGTTGAAAAACTGTTCTATGTTGACAAAATGTTGTATGTTGAAAAGCTAGAGCCCGGCGACCCCAACCAAGGCATCACTGAGGTTGCTTGACCCAAGGTGAGGCAAATCTTGACGGGGCAAAGCTTGCCAGTGTTGAGTGACCCTCGACGAGCTGAAGACCGGCGAGCATCAACCATAGGCTGCGAATCCTCAGCAAGGCTTGTCGAGGTGGCGTGACCCCAACCAAGGCGGCGCTGAGGTCGCTTGACCCAAGATGAGACAGATCTAGCTTGGGCAAGCCTGCCGATGTTGAGCAACGTCCCTCGACAAAGATTGTGGGCATCGTGCCAGTGACCTTTAACGAAGCTTTGCTCATGTCCCCGTCCCTCAACCTCCTCCGTAGAGTTTCCCGGCCACGGTCTACTCTGTCCATGTCCAATCAATAAAGTAAAACAGCAATACTAATATACCAGCAAGGGCAAAACTGAAAAAAAAAAATCATCGAACTTTGAAGTAGCATTCTGAAAATACTAAAGCCCATACTTGTCTTGAGATTTGAGCATTTTTAATGCTCTAACTTCGCATCTAAGATCCTTGAGATTGTGTTACCAAAATACTAAAATTTTGGGTTACAGCTGCTTGTGAATGCTGCGCCAAGTTGGAAAGGTTAACTAAAGAACAAGGAAGTGACACTATGATGCTTGGGGATGGGACAAGGAGAAGTCACAGAATTTGTTGTTTCATGTTAATAAACTTGGAGTCTGCATGCATACTGATTTTACAAACCGAAAAGTACATGGCATTGGCGGATTATTATATCAACTTCCTAATTCTGCTTGGACAAATAATGAACAGTCATGAAATCAAGCTCGACAAATTCAATATTCAGCCGGGAAAAAATGTCCACACGACCAATGTACCATTATAAATTTGTTAAGTGACTTCTTCAATTGCAATTCCAACTTACTCACAAAATTAAAAGTTAGAAGGCCGAATTGCACAGATGCTAAAACTCAGAGTGCTAAATCTGTACTTAACCCAAATATAAAAAATGCCATTGGTGCTTTGCACTATGTTTTAGTTGGGAGGAGGTGAGAGGAAAGTAATAGGGAAATTTCTGCTTTCCATATCTGTACTTTCGCTTCTACTTTTCTAATCAAGTTCTTGTACTTCAATCTTAATCAAGTCATTCTACTTATACAAAACATTTGATTAAGTCCCCGGCACGAAATCCCGTCAAAGCCTAACTGACATGGCCATTAGATGACGCCAAGGGCCCGAAGCATGGCGTTTTGGCTTAGATACTGTCTACGTTGAGATGCATTTCAGGCATTATTTCTGTAAGCATGCAAATAGTAATACCAAGGTGAGAGCACATTAGGAATAGAGCATGGATTTAAAAGTTCAATCTTGTAAGAAATTGAGATGCTTTAACATCGATGCTGAATCGGTTGACTCAAATATCCATTATGAGTGGCTTTGTTTTATGATAAGACGATGAAGATGCACTGGAAGCATTCCTGAAAGCGTATGGACGCAACAACTTCCCTTAGACGACTCAAATTGGAATGGATTTATAGGTTCAATCTCTCTGATGAGGACTATTTAAACTGCATTTGGCAATTTTGGGAATCATTATGGATAACTAACTAACGCGAAAAATATAGACAACATACCTAACTTGAAACCCGCCCGACAAAAATATGTGATCAAAGATGAAAACAAAAACATTCCTCCAGAAAATTATGTAATTGAGAGTATTTTTGTCATATGTTATGAACTTCCTTATTTTCTTCCAGAAAACTATATTGATAACACTTGAAACTCTTTGATTGATTGGATGGAAGATCAAGATGCTTTGTGACAAGCACTTCTAGGAAACTCTTTTTCAAGATAGTTATTTTCCTTTTATGATGTAGGCGATTTCGACGGAATACTTATTCCAAAATGTAGTTTCTCATAAGAACACACTGATGAACTTCAACGCGTTCTTCAACTATGAACTCGAACTCAAATTAAATACAATAATGATAGTAGGATGGAGGAGAAGAAGAAAAAAGTCGCAAGTTGAATTGGTCTTCTTTTTTTTTTTAAGCCTTCCTTTGGCCTATTTGGTAGCTCGTCAAATATAACTTCAAAGGTCGCGTCTCCCCAACTGGTCGCAAGTAGTACAATTTCGGTGCACCACACCTTTCGGAACAAAATGTTTTAAACATTGTACCTTTTGGAATAGAATTGTTCATTGCACCATTTCTTGTGATAGTGACATCACGACCAAATGAATGAATTGTCTACGTTTGACAAACCCATTTTTCCTTCTTTTCTTTTCTTCACGTCCAAAGCCAAATGCACGTAAATGAATACATTGAAAAGTGTAATATTCAATCACAATGCATGGTGTTGGTAAACAAGTTATATGTATTTATCTATATAACACATACATTAGTTCTGAAAATTGAAAAGATGGGATGATGTTAAGACTGAATTGGCTTCAAGAAAGAATAGACCATATTGGCCTTTTCCTTTCGAGAGTTTTCTGTGTTATTTGATTGATCAATGCGCATGCGTGGTCGAATCCAACGTATTTGGACCGTCCAAGTCATTAGAATGTCACTACCATCACTCAATACAGAAATCACGATTAGCTTAATTAAAAGGGAATAAATGAGTTTTCTATACGGCTCTTGTCTGCTCAGACAAGGACTGGAAACAGCCAACCCCCGTCCATTTACATTACTATAACCATAGAAAAGGTTCTACTAATTTTTTATTCCTAAATTTTGACCTGACCCTCACTTTAGTCCAATCAATTAACTTGACTTCGATGGTTTTACTCTCAAATTGTCATTAATATATATGTGTATATATATACACAGAGAGAGAGACACACACAAGCAACTAAATATTCATGAGTCATGTCCTTAGCTTTTTCCAAAGGATTTTTTTTTAAAGTTTATGTACGATCAACTCATTTCATTTAACAATTGAATTTAGCCTCTTTCTTTAAAGCTTTCACGTCAATTAAAATGCCGGCCTTTGCATATATAGGAAGTACTAAATCATTCGTAGCGAGTTTATCAATGAACTCTCATTGTACACTATGTTCAAGAAATTCAACATGATATATTGAATCACAAAATTTTATTACGAAAATGATTAATGTGATCGTAGTCAAATCATATTCATGGAACTTTGGGATTAGAATTCAACCCTTGTAGTTAAGTAAGTCATCATTATTGAAAATTTAAGAACCCAAAACCTTTTCAAACCCTAGCTAGTAGAACGGCGTGGCAAGAAAAACGTGGAAACACTCCTTGGGCGTCACTTCTGGTCGTTTCTTTCGCCTTTGGTATTTTTCAAATTGTTGCTTCGATCCGATGGCCAGAGAGAGCAAAAGTGTCCACTTCAATCAGACCCCACTTAGCCTCCAATCTTTAATATGGTCGAATCATCCAGCAAGTTGTAGAAAAAGGGTTGTCGTTTGACGCCAATTAAGAAAGATTTTGCCAATGCCCCGGCCAAAAACGACAGGCACCATGTCAGTATTATAATGGCCAGCTCTCGCACTAAAGACATGTTAAGGTAGAGAAGTGTGACGTGCTGCATGACTTAAAAACGCACGTACAGGTTGTACGAGGAACTGGAAGCTACTAGGAGCTTTCTCTCGCTGGGAAGAGCCTTTTTGTTTGTGGCCACGTAGGTAATGGCCATGAAATGATGTTGGCAACTTGGATTCACGTAATCATGTTGTATCAACACCGACGTGGCAGTACGACCATCTTTTTCTCGAAGCTTGTCGTCGTGAATCGTCTATTTAAGCATTTTTTTCAAAGCTGCCTAGCGCTATTGCTTTCACCCAGATGAAAAGACAATCTGTTTTGTCATTTTAAGCTTAGCATCGTAGGAATATTTCAATAAAAACCCACGATTTTATCAACTAGGTTTAGTAAATTCCAAGAAACTATGGCCACAAGGTTTTATGTCTTTAGCATTCGCCTCT
The DNA here is from genome assembly GCA_031216285.1 of Syzygium syzygioides. Taxonomy (NCBI): domain Eukaryota; kingdom Viridiplantae; phylum Streptophyta; class Magnoliopsida; order Myrtales; family Myrtaceae; genus Syzygium; species Syzygium syzygioides. The sequence goes on along the minus strand of CM062249.1, from coordinate 45,255,723 downwards.
GGAACCTGCCTATTGATGACAACTGTTTCCCAAGTGACACCACCTTATTCTAGCTCTAATAATAGAAGAATAGACGTATGTCGAATACAAATCTTGTGCAAAATCCATCTTAGTCTTGATCAAGTAGGTTTGTTTTGGGTGCAAACCGAATTTATGCAAGTTATTTTAATTTCAAACAATATTGACTGTAGCTTTTGATTTTAGCTCTAGCTTTACGCACTTGAATCTTGCTTCAAATTCCAACTATACCGTAGCTTATTCTGAGTAATTTTGGCTTTGTGCAGCTCATGCCTCACAACACACTATACACATGCGTACCATCATTAAACATCATTTCATTTATTCCATATTATTAACTAAAAATAATCTTCATCTTCATCCTATAAATCAACAATAAGAACTAAGCTAATTACAGCTTCCTTGGTCATCACACAAGACGCCATAAGCATGAGATAAAAGCTCTAATCAAACACATGAATCCATACAAGGCAAAAGGGCGTGAACAAATTCAAAATCTAGTTGATCTTGATGGAAGATAAGAATAATTTAGTCCTAGCTAGCTAGCGAAAAGAAGCCATAAAGAATGTAATCAAACGCATCAAATCTACACATTGGGTCATGAATGACTTTCTAGACAAGAGGGTCCAAGTCACAGTCCTAGTGACATGAACCTTTTCGGCCCCTCTTTCGTGCCATTTGCAAACGCACACCTTCCACGAAGGTTCTTCACGGTGCCGACGTTGACCACCGAAGGTGAAGGAATTGGTGGGGCCAATGTCTACGAATAGGTCCAAACTTGGTTGGGCCTTGACAGCCAATTGGACCTTTCTCATTCATATTTTCGGAAAAATTATCTTTCGTACATTGAGATGACATCAAAAGGGCCTTTCCATAAATAAGAAAAGCAAAACTCTGAGTCAGATTTCTCGTAGTTATCTAAATATAAAGTCTTATCCATTTGTTAAAATTTTTTAATATTGAATAAAAAAATTGGCATTAAAGATCTCATAGAAAACTTTCAACAGTTACCAGATAAAAGCTAAAAGAAAAGATAAAAAGGATATCGATGTCTTAAAATCTTCGATTGGACTCAAAAGAGCATATGCCTTGGGCAATTTGGCGGCTCAAGATCATCCTACTGAAAACCTTACATTTGTTGAGGAGGTTCTACCCCAGGGAAACGGTGTCTGATGGAACTTTAGCTTTATCTAGTCCTGTATTGGAACACTTCACTTGATTTCCTCTGCAGTGTTAGGCTTTGGCGGTACTTGTCATGCACCTTTGGGCACTTCAACTCTCAAAGAATCTTTTGATTCTTTGGTTATGTATGGAAATGCAGAAATAATATGACCACAATTGTGGGTACTCACTTAATCTTGTTAGGTGCGGATGCTTTTCTTCAAGTATTTAAGGCCCTTCAATTTGGAGGCGTATACGATACCCAAGCTCCGGACGGGAAGATGCAAGAAAAATTACCCAAAAGAAATAGAGATTGTCTCAATTGACACCTACATCACGCATTTGATACCCGTGATTTCATGTCTAATCCCTCTAACAAATTTTTAATTTTTCTATTTCCTCTAGGTCCTTTTTTTTTTTTTGAGTTTTCTTTGCTGGATGTGTACATCAGTATATGTATATCTTCAAATAATGTTCGTTTAAGTAAATGGATTTGGGATGGGTCGATGCCATCGCCGTGATTTTTTAGCCGTCCCTACAGTAATTAAATTAGTGTCACACTAATTAAATAGTCAAGACGTGGGTGAAACCTAGCCAGAACTCAAAGTACAGATGTAAAATGTTATTTCTTCGTTATATTCTAAAATTATATCAGATATCGGATGTCTATAGTATTATCACTACATACATCAATTGTAACACAAGCTACCTACGTGCTTCTTCATTTATCACAGAAGGAATGGTAAAAAAAGTTATAAACTTATTATATAACGTCAATTCAATCATAAACCTTTCGATTTAGCTAATTTAGTCATAAATTTTTTTACGATGGATGGTATGACGAGTTAGAAGTATGTCAACGAAATCCACCATTTTTATTAGCCAAAAAATCGAAAACTAAATCCACCCTTTTAAGTCTGATCAAAGAGCCGGTTGCACAAAATTTGAGACTTTACGCTTCTTGAAACACAAAATCTCGTATCTTCCCAACTCAACCAATTCCCCAAACTCATGTGTAAAGAACGTGAGCATCACCATCTTTGTATTTACAAGGCCCATGAACCGAATGAATCAGGTTAACACTGGTGGATTGAGAGATTTCCTAAGGCCCGACCCGAGACAAGTGAACGAAGTGGGGGGCTTGACTTAACGTCTACGTGAAAAAAAGGGAAAAAAGGACGTCGCAACGTGACATGTGCGACTGTAAAGATATTGGTAATTTTGTCACGCATGAGCATTACATAGCTTAGAACTCCAGGCAAGCCACCAAGCCGTGCAAGATAATCCTAAGAAAATTTTGTGATATTATGCATGGAGCAGACCACCGAACCTTGATAGGATAGTCATAAGAGTTCTACGTTTGTTTGGTAATCATATGTTGGGGTTATCTCGTATCGGTTATGGAGGAGACAAGTTGTTAGTTTATAAATATGAGGGAAAGTCTCACCTTTTAAACTAACTTTTTAAGGGTGATTTTTAAGGGTGAGAGAGGCTCAAAACCACTTAACATTGGTATCAGAGAGGATATCAACAAGTCTAGACTCAACAATCACAGGAGAGATGTAGGTTGTTGCCGCTCCGACTTAGGGCTTGATGTGTGAAGGGGAGATTGTTGGGGTTATGAAGCGACAAGTGGGTTAGTCTATAAGTGTAAGGGAAATCCTCATCTTTTGATATAGCTTTTTGGGGATAAGAGAGGCTCAAGACCACCCAACATCATGTACTTGTCTACATGCATCTAGGTGGGAGAATTGCCAAAAATTCATAAACATATTGCACAGAGGCCAATTCAATTCTAATTCTTTTAATTTGGCAAATTTAGTCCTAAACCTTTTAATAATTTTTCAATGTAGTCTTTTTGATCAATTTTGGCCGGCAACTGCTGATGTGGACTTCGGCCGTCCAAAGTGGCATAGCTGGAACTTACGTGATTTTTTTATCTTTTTGATTTTTCTTTCTTTCTTTCTTTTCTTTTTTTATAAATTGTCTTGAAGGACTACATTGACAAGGTTTAAGACTCAATTGAAAAAATAAAAAGGTTTATAACCGAATTGGTATTTGTACAATAGGTTTAGAGTTTTTTTTGTAATCATCCTCATCTAGGCAATAGTTTCATCCTTACATTTCCAATACAAAGAAAATTTATACATGGATATAAAGTAGGAAATTTTTTGTGTAGTAGGTCTTATTTTTGGAAAAGAATTGGAATTTTAATCAGACAAACTTTATTTATTGTTAATCTATAATTTATGAGAGATTTAAGGGGTGGTACGGAGAGTAATGTAGACTAAGTTTTAGACTACTATTTTATTCATCGTTTAGTCCCATGCCGTCATGAATAATCTTATTATAGTGACAAGGGCTTTGATTGGAAACTCCATGTGAAAGTCTAAGATGGGAGCTGCTTTGGGTCAGCTTTATCCTAAATATGTCATTTGAGAAGTTCTTGCTATGATTTTCTGGATTTGCCACCTATAATTATCAATTACTTTGTTTCTTTGTATGACTTGAGCATCCTCTTCAACACATGTGAAGCACACGAGACAACCAAGACAAAGAGAGCTACTTCACATATAAAAGACCGTAAGACTTGAAAGGAGTGGCCTCTGTCCCAACCCAGTCTCTTGAACCAGTCATATTACAGAGAGAGAGAGAGAGAGAGAGAGAGAGAGAGAGAGAGAGAGAGAGAGAGAGAGAGAGAGAGAGAGAGAGAGAGAGAGAGAGAGAGAGAGAGATGGTGGGTTGGAAGGTGCATTTGGTTGCACTAATGGTGGTGTTGGTGACCGGCTTGTGGCGGGAAGGGGTGAGAGGAGGAGAGGTGACATATGATGGAAGATCACTCCTTATTGATGGGCAGAGGCAGATCCTTTTCTCTGGTTCTATCCACTATCCTAGAAGCACTCCTCAGGTCTCTCTCTCTCTCTCTCTCTCTACTCATCATGAATGTTGCTGAAACAATCTTCTATACATCACCAAATTCTTGTGTAGTCTTGCATTCCTTTTCCCCTAGGCGCCACATGTCTTGTTGCTCTCATTTGGTTTTCGTATCAAGTCCTCTTAGTGATTTTAAGTTGAGGTTGGGTCCCCTAAAGAGTTCTTGTATAGTAATGAAGGATGTTGGATGTAGGAGACACGGGCCACCACTGGCCCTTAGTTCCGCCACTGCTCACAACGAACCACACTCGAAAGAAATTGGTCCATTTTGTTTGTCTTATTGTTGGTGATATGACTCTTTATTCGTACTTGACCTACCATGATCTTTATCAAGAGAGTAGCATGAATCAGCTCTTGACCAGTTTGCATATTTATTTTCTTTAAATCCTATTAAATTTGTGTTACAGCTGTTTTGAAGGATGTTGGACATAGGAGACACGGGCCACCATCGGCCCTTAGTTTCGCCACTATTCACGACGAACCACACTAAAAAAAAATTGGTCCATTTTGTTTGTCTTATTGTTGGTGATATGACTCTTTATTCATACTCGACCTGCTATAGCCTTTATCAAGAGAGTAGCATCAACCAGCTCTTAACCAGTTTGCACATTTATTTCCTTTAAATCCTGTTAACTTTGTGTTACAGCTGTTTTTGCAGCAACAAATAATTACTGATTAGTGGTACTTTCACACCCAACTGTCTTATTTAATTCCCTTCTCTTTTGAGTTTGAGAACTTCCAATAGATAATGCAGCCAATGTAAGTGATTTTTTTTTCTCACTCCTTATGAAGTATCCATCATCTTTCAATCTAACATAGTATTTACTCATCAGGATGTGATCTGTAATGAGCTGAGAACAAAATATATATTCTTTCTCATAGTGAAAGAAGGAAAAAAGAGAATGTCTTTTAAAGTAGCTGGAATTAGTTGTGAATGAATGAATCACGGGTGACATATATTGCAGCTCAGCTTAGCCATTAAAGTTTTGACACGTGTCCCTATGAGAGAGCCTAAATTTCAAAGATTGGTAGGCATTTGATGCCCCTTTTGGTCTCTCTTGCCAGTATTCTCTTGTCTTGTTCAGGAAGAAAATGAAAGCACGGAGAACTCGTATTCTACCTACTGCAGAGACAGAACAAAAAGCATGTGAACCAAGTGATAGACAGAAAAAGTAACGCTTGAAGAAGTACTTAATCCCAGGTTGTCGTGAAAGAGTAAAGAAAGAAACTTGTGCATAGCATCGTTGTTTCCCTTTCACGTCGACAGTGGAAGACGCGTCAGATGAACGACTCTTTAGCACTATACTGGACAAACTAATGTCGTTGTCTAATATGATAGGCTCGCTCAATCACAATTTAACGCATACTAAGAATTCACGTCATTCTGTGAGCTTTACAATGCATTTGCACATGGTGCAGATGTGGCCCGACCTAATATCTAAAGCCAAAGAAGGAGGAGTTGATGTGATCCAAACCTATGTGTTCTGGAACTTGCATGAACCCCAACCAGGCCAGGTACCAAAAGCACATTAACACCACACCGATAGGGTACAATGCAAGTTGTAATTTGTCGAAATGCACAATTCATTTATTCTAAACTGATTTTTTTTTTTTTGTGTTTTGCACAGTATGACTTCAGTGGAAGGTATGATCTGGTGAGATTCATCAAGGAAATCCAAGCGCAGGGGCTTTATGCTTGCCTCAGAATTGGACCCTTCATTGAGAGCGAGTGGACTTACGGGTATGTTTGGTAATGTGTCAATTCATATTTCCGGCCATTTACAAACCTTAATCAGACAAAAGCTATTTTTTACCAAAAAAAACAATCATCTCCAGCAGAAATTTATCAATAATCAATGAAATCACTAGTGTTATCTGGGTTGCAGGGGTTTCCCATTTTGGTTACATGATGTTCCGGGAATCACATTTCGAACAAATAATGAACCTTTCAAGGTATGTTATTTTTCTTAACTCTCTGACCTCCAAAAATAGTGGAAAACAATTATATATAAACTCTGGAACAAAGACATTGAAAGAACCCCTTTGGCTTATAATTCTCTAGCTCTCTAACCACTACTTCGGCACAAAGATAGTCATAATAAGAAAGAAAAATGTGCTGTGAAATCTATCATATTTGTCTAAATTATAGGGTATTCTGCAACAGAAAGAATCGAAATTAGGAATGAGAGGCTATGCCCTTCAAATTTAACTCGTCGGACACTGGTCTTCTCCATTTCAAATTCATTTTGTTCATTTCTATATGGAATGTTCAGCAAACTTTTAATTTTTGAATCTCTCTATACATGCCACGTCCTTGGTGCACCACTTTAAATTTGTATGATTTTGGTGTAAAGTCAATATAACACCATGAATTTTTGGTTTTTTCTTATTCTAGGTGAAAATATCCGTTGGTTGTCTTCCAATTTTCTAGATTTTAGGTGTGAGCTGTTCATGACGGTACCTTCTTTCATTTTGGTGCATGTGACTCCGACCAAGGACGGAGACCACACGTTGGATGACAACAATTGATTAGTCAATGACTAGCTATCCAAGCATTCATCGCTCACACTAAAAACACCTCTGCTTTTTAGTGTGTGTGTGTGTGTGTGTGAGAGAGAGAGAGAGAGAGAGAGAGAGAGAGAGAGAGAGAAAGAGAGAGAGAGTAATTCGAGTATTAATCTTGAATCTGTTACTTTCTTGATAAGTAAAACTAAGCTGTCATTGACATTTTTCCTGTCTCGAATCTTGAGCTGTAGTTCTACATGCAAAACTTCACAACAAAGGTCGTCAACTTGATGAAATCAGAGGGTCTATATGCTTCCCAAGGAGGCCCAATTATACTGTCCCAGGTAGAAGAAAACCCGAAAGGCAGTTTTTCTTAAATTATTGAAAAACTAGCAACAATCCAGTGTATAAAACTCAAAACACCATGTTATGCAGATAGAAAATGAGTATCAGAACATCGAAGCGGCTTTTGGCGAGCAAGGACCCTTGTATGTCCAATGGGCAGCAAATATGGCCGTTGCACTTGAGACAGGAGTGCCCTGGGTGATGTGTAAGCAGAACGATGCCCCGGATCCAGTGGTAAGTGAACCTTATTAGGTTTAAACCGAAAATTGTGCACTTTCAGTGAAGAACCATCGATCGTCAACTATCATTCTATATGTCCATGGACGTAATCTGTCCTTTCTTGGTCTCTCCTACTATAAGTGAGGAAGAATCTGTTTTCATGCGGCCTCTAATTATTGCTTTGACCCGCAGATAAATGCTTGCAATGGCATGAGATGCGGAGAAACTTTTCCAGGGCCTAACTCACCGAACAAGCCGGCTATTTGGACAGAGGACTGGACGTCCTTGTACGTCTTCCCCTCAGCTGTCTACATTATTTTCGGAAGAATTATTGAGCAGATTTAGCAAAGAGAAACAACAGAATGACAAAAAGTCTCAGAAATATTACAAAGCCGAAGAGAAAAGTAAAGTTGATTTTATATTTTTGACCAGCTTTTGTTTATTTTATTTTTTTGTGAAGCTATCAAGTCTATGGTGGCGAACCATACTTAAGGTCACCTGAAGACATTGCATTCCATGCCACACTCTTCATTGCAAAACTGAATGGAAGTTATATCAATTACTATATGGTACACCTATTCTACTAAAGTATTCTATCATCTGATTTTGTTTTGACACTGCATGTCTGTGTGTGTGCAGTCAAGTTCCTACAGCATGTATGTCCGGCGCTGTGCTAAACTAAAGATGATAAGTGTATTGCTTTTATGATGCAGTACCATGGTGGAACGAATTTTGGCAGAACAGCCGCCGCATATTTCATAACAAGTTATTATGATCAAGCTCCACTCGATGAATATGGTGAGCAGCAGATGATCTGATTCGATGTACTTCATGGATACGCAGACCATTCTAATGAATTTACTGATCCAGGTCTCCTCAGGCAACCAAAATGGGGTCATCTTAAGGAGTTGCATGGGGCAATTAAGAATTCCTCTTGTACTTTGCTGGAGGGAGTCAAATCTAATTTTTCTTTAGGCCAGTACCAACAGGTGGTCACTATTCTTCATCAACATTCAATTTATTAAGAGCAACTAGTAGCACAATTATGGTTATAGACTTATGGTCTGTTTTTTCCCTTGATGTAGGCTTATGTTTTCCAGGAAGAAACGGGAGGATGTGTTGCTTTCCTTGTAAACAATGATTCAAAAAATAACGCTACTGTACAGTTTGGTAATAAATCATTTGAATTGTTGCCGAAGTCCATTAGCATTCTTCAAGACTGTGAAAATGCGATTTTCAACACAGCAAAGGTAAGTTGCGCATAAATTTAGACCGTCCTAATGCATGCTCACAAGTCACAACCACTTGCAAAATCAAATTAAGCTTCGAACATTTGTTATCACTTAGGATGCAGTACTTATTTGCCATTTTTAAAGAAATCAAGACGCTACAGAATCTAAAAAGTGTACTAATATATTTCGTCAACCTTTCATTCTTATTTCTTTTTTTTTTTTGGGTAAAGTAAGAAATTTATATACTTTTCCAAGGATTCATTCTTATATCTTTGTGATCAAATTTTTTGATAATCCTTTGTTTCTTTCGTCTGAGAATTCTCAAGATGGAAAGGCAATCAATATTGTGATAAATTTATGGTTGTCATAGGTATTCTGTTAAATGAGAGACGACCAGAAGGTTTAATCATTGAATATACACCTGTTTTGACCAACAGAAAAGTCACTAAAGAACAAACACAATCTCCAGTAAATTGATCCACATTAGATGTACGAGTAGCAACAATGAACATGTTATTCCATCCTTCAGGAAGACAGTCATTTTTCTCTCACCTTTTATTCACAGGTAACAAGTGAGAGCAATACAAGAATAATAACATGCAGCCAGACATTTGAATGTGCAGATGAGTGGGAAGAATTCCTTGATGTAACTCCAAGCTACTTAGATACATCGTTAAGAGCAGATACATTGCTAGAACACATGAATACAACAAAAGATGAATCCGACTACCTTTGGTATACATTCAGGTGGAATCATCTTGCTAAAAGTGATTGCAACATATATCCTGTATATGATATGTTTTAGCTGATCCATTCATACTTCTTATAATGTCAGTTTTCAGCCAAACTCAACGTGTGCTGAACCAGTACTTCACCTTGTGTCTCTCGGACACGTTACACATGCTTTTGTCAACAATGAGTACATGGGTAAGTTCCAAGAACCGCTGAATGAATTAATGGAGTGTGATCTTACAGAGTAATGACTCATTCACAGCCTGTCTTATGACATACATTCAAATAGCAATAAACAGCTGAAGACATACTGATACCATTCAACCAAAATACAAAGTCATACTGAGACCAATGACAGATTTATGTAGGTCCAAAATTTACAAGAAGATATGGATGAAAAATTTCATACAGAGTTCGTCAGGAAAAATAATTCTACAGTCCAGATTCACGTAATGAAACATCTAAGCTTGCTACTGCTGATTTAGGAGCGGCCCATGGAAACCATGATGTCAAAAACTTCACCATGGAGACCAAAATTGTGTTGGACAATCAGATGAATAATATTTCCATACTCAGCGTTATGGTTGGACTGCCAGTGAGTATTTGCTTAAACTTTTCATATCCAGTAAGTTTGCAAAATTATGTGGCAATTGACATGATCTATCACCCAGGACTCAGGAGCATTTCTAGAGAGAAGATATGCTGGATTGGCCGAGGTGGAGATCTGGTGCACTGAAGACCAGTCATATAATTTCAGAAACTATTCATGGGGATACCAGGTAAGCTCTTATCTGGACAAGTATACAACAGCAGAGTAAGAGTGGACAATAATATATCTCTCCTTAGAATGGAAAAGGTAACAACTGATAGCTAATAATGTTATTATCGCTTATGTAAGGTGGGACTCTGTGGTCAAGGATTAGAAATATACAACGAACAAAATCTGGGGAATGTTGAGTGGAGCAACATAACAGCTGTGAACCAGCCACTTACTTGGTACAAGGTAAATTACGTTTTCCCTTCTTAAATGAATGTCAAAGTAATACCAATAAATGGGATAATAACTTGCAGGTTATCACAAAAATATGGGGCAGGGATTAACTTGCACTGTTATTGTCTCCTGCAACTTGATTATTTGTCTTTCACTAAAAAAGAAAATGAGTTCCTATCATTGATGATGGAGAAAACTAATTCAAACTTCGATTATTAATTCTTTTAGTTTTTGTAACAAGAATCTGCAGTTTGCATGAAAACTGAGGTCTAACCAATAAACAAGTGACAGCAAAAAGTGCTTAGAACAGATGAAGTTGTTCGTTCATCATTATAAGCTCATATCATACTGCTTTGCAGACTTATTTTGATGCACCAGAGGGCAGCGAACCGCTTGCATTAAATCTTACAACCATGTCTAAAGGAGAAGCTTGGGTGAATGGACAAAGCATTGGTCGATACTGGGTTTCATTTCGTACAGCAAAGGGAAATCCATCACAAACTTTGTATGTTAAAGTTATCCACTTAATCATGAAGTTACATTACTTTCTATTTGTGCAATATTCTCTTATTTCCAGCAGAGGATAGATGGAGATTAACTGAAAGGATTTTACCCAGTGGAAGCATAGAACAATAGTGAAACAGTAGGCTGAACATCAGACGCCTTGGAAACAAGAGACATCCCTTCAAATTTGTCCATGCTTGAGGCCCCTTGTTCACTAATAAACTGAATGGGAAAACAAAATACACCTCAGTCTATTGCATGTCTCGACACGTACATCTTCTCGCCAACAGCTACAACCGTGAAAAGAGACGTTGCAGCTTTTCCGGACTGTCAAGCAAACACTTCACAACTGCAACATCCTCATAACTGCAAAAACTTACAATTGCTTTTAGAAAGCTAATATATAATATTTAGTAGCATAAACACAAGTTAAAGCACTTCAAATCACAACAAAAGCATAACACAACACAACTATCATTCAGTCACTATTATACCGAACGAATTCTAATAGTCAAAGCTAGTCTATTAACTAAATGGATGAGTATTGAGGAAATAGGAATATCAGAAACCTTTGATTGCAAAAATAATACGATAGTATACATGCATAGTGAGGATTAAAAGCCCTTATCCGGAACCTGATAATATCTATATGCAACTTTCTCATCACCTCCGTCAAGCGGAACACAACGCAAGACTATTCAAAGCCCATCAGAGACAAGCCAACGCAAAAGTTTTTGATCAGCAAGTAGCTAGGCATCACAAAGTTGCATACTCTCTCCTGTTTATATAATTTTGAATTATATATCCCTCTCAAGCATTTATTTCGTTTTAATTTTTTTCTCTGTTTTCAGGTATCATGTGCCTCGATCCTTTCTGAAAGCCTCAGGTAACCTACTAGTTCTGCTAGAAGAAGTTGGTGGTGACCCCCTTCATGTATCCTTATGCGCCTTATCAGTCTCTACGTTAAACGACACCTCTTCACACATCCATCTTCCTTCATGAGATGAAGAGATTGAATACAGATGTATGTAAATAATTCTTGGTATATTGAAAAGCTTTTCATTATTGTGAAAGGGTTCTTTCCAGGAAAAAAATGCATCATCAGCCAACTCAATATGAAGAGATATATCCCAGAGGTTATGAGGAGGAACATTAAACTGTTGAAGTCGTTAGACAACCAAAGGAAGTAACAGAAAGTACTTGGAAGTAATTTGAGCACAATAGCATCTATGGAGACATTGTTGTACCAACCTTGATTGTGCTTATTCTTCCCATTGTTGATAATTTCATTGACCGATTAAAAGTTGATTTTTCATGAGCACCTGCGAGGTATTCTCTGCACGAATTTTGTGCCTCATAATGATTTTTCCTATTTAAGTCATTTTTGTGCATCATGGGCAACCTTTCATCTGGAGATTGGGCTAGTTCGTACATAAATTGACAAACTCATTTTTAAAGTTTCAGAGGAACTCTAATTGGCAGAATTCAGCATCCCTGCATAATTATACCGTTCAACAAATATCTAAAATCGACCAAAAAAAATATCTAAAAACATTTCAAGATGGTCTAGAATTGGAACAGATATTACATTACAAACAGATGAATGAACTGGCAAGGACTTGCAAGAAATGCACACTCGATATTTTTAAAAGCTTATTTTACCCCAAAATTATGACCAATTTGTGTAAGCCACGTTGGATCTTTTCCATGTTTTCCTGGTAAAGGACCTCGTGAGATACTTTACTGATACTTTACCCTCGACAGCATTACGTGATACAAGAACAATAGACCAGAACTAATTTCTTGTGCATGGAGTTCTGTTACAGGCAGCAAACTCTTAATTCGTAAATGCAGAACATTTAAAGATACTGGAAACAAGTTAGACATAGTTTAGCATAAAAAATTACCTTCCTTGAGTTTAGTACCTGAATGCATCTTCTCCATGGGTATCCACCAGTGTCTGATGGCATATTCCTGGCATAAAAAGAGGTTTTGGAATGTGAACTTGAACTCACCATGCCATTGCCAGCAGACCCCAAACGTCAGTCCAGATAGCACATCCAAAACTAGGACTTGTGACATGAACTTGAAAAAGTCGTCCAATGAATGCTAGCAATTAGAAAAAGGGTACCTGATTTGGTGTAGGCGTTTCGTCAAACAGGTAAACGGGTTGACAGCCCCAACCATTCTTGGAGTCTCCTTCAAGTATTTGAACTAAATCTTAATATACGATTGCATGGATGCTAACTAACATTATAAATGACAAATCTTTTCCCCATCTCGAGGTTCTTTGTAGATTCTGAAGCCCACAACATGTTTTCTAGCAATGTAAGACCAAGGGTTTTGGGCAAGTTTAGTCTTAGGACACATAGTTTTAGCTTATGCATTCAAGGCCGGATTCTTATACAGGACTCAGATTCAAGACTCCAGGAACATGATTGTCGGCCCACATGCCCAGCTCATTCATGGGTCGAGGCTACTTATTCATTCGCTCCATGCTTTTTCCTTCCATAGATCAAAGACTTCGTAGCGGTGATAGATAAAAACACTTTTGAACTCACAATCAGAAGACAAACATTAATTTCCAACATAGGATGCACCCTAGACCGTGAGAGAGCACAGGCATAGCACAATGATATAAAACTAAGAGAACTAAGAGAGCACGAGAATTTTTGAATAAACGATTAAGTTTGTAGACGCAATATTGTTACCGTCAATATAGGCTTTGTGAGCTACTAATGGCGTTCGTTTAAGGTCTTTAAATTTAGGAGGTGGGCTCGTGGACTGGCCGATCGTGCAGGCATAGGAGCTATTCTAACCGGTGGTATAGTACCGTGCCGTTCAGCCAAGCCATCACAATGTAAAATCTAGATTTGGACCCTTATTCTTGTATCGCTGAACGAAATTTTATTAAACCATGATAAGCATGGATGACGGGAAAAAAATGTAAAATTAGCAAGGTGTATCTTTTTAATACACTTTAAAAATTGACTTTTACAGTTTTTGATAGAGATCACATTGCACAAATCACATGACTTAGAGGATTAAATTGCACAGAAAATAGCTAAAAGGCGGAAATTGAAAGAGGGCCCCAAAAATTAGAAGATTTAACCGTATACAAAGTAGCAGCTCTCTCCCTTGACGGCTCCGTTTTGGACGTGGAAAGATTAGTGGGCTTCTAATTATAAAGTATGAACTTCTAGTATAGATGCTCCAATTTAAGTATATAAGAGCACTCTAGTACTCCAATTATCCCCCACTTATGCAAGTATAGGGGAAATGACAAGAATGTCATCCTATCCAAAGAATGCAATCTCGAATATAACCAATATTAACTTGTTATCAAGATATATGTCTTCATCTATATATATGATAAAACGATAATCTAGTTATAAAATCATAGTACTAAGATCTACAAAAACAATATATACATCTCATCACCCAGCTAAACCCAACAAATTATCATCTCAAATATACATAGCTCATACCCAAAATCCCACTATTAAAATTTCCCACCTCGTCCCACTTATCTCTAGCTAAAGAACTTGAAAAAGATATAAGATGAATGATATGAACAACCATAGCTCACTGAGTCAAGCGAATCTCTTCTAAGCAAATTGAGTATCGACTGTACATATTTATCAAAAAACCTATGACTCCTATATCCCAAATCCAATATATAATATAAGTACAATGTCAAAAATGATAACAAAACTTTATATATCAGTAATACTTATTCCATTAAATCAAATCTAGTGCTCACTATCCAATCGATCAATCTTGCGCTCACCATCCATCTGTGGTTACGCTTAACACCTGTGATAAAAGCAATCAAGATTCCTCCCTTGATTAGGTCTCTACCTATATTATCGGTAGCTCATATATCAAGGATATCCTAAAAGCAGTATGCTTACTAAAAAACCCCTCAATGGTTCAAAACATAGTGATATTGGGTATCAAACTACTTACATCATCCTCCAATAATCACAAATCAAATCTAGAGTCCATATAATAATTTAAGTTCACTAATCAAAACATATAAATGTTTCACAATCTAATTTATTAAGCAAAATACATTATATAAATCAGATTCATAAAGCAGTACATATAACTTTTCACCATACATTTCATACAACGTTTTAAAAAACATTAAGAAAAAAGCAAAAAGTAATAAACACCCTATCCGTCTTTATGCAATAAATACTCTCTAGACATCACCTTTTCATTATCATACCATCTAATGCCTTCTTACGTTACTCATAATATGTCCAATTCCTATTATTTTCAAGACATGAGTTTATAAAATCCAAGAAGAGATAAGTACCACTCACAGCTAATTAAAAGCCAAGTTGAATGTTATGTAACTCGGAAAGCTTCAAAATCTAAATGCTTCAAGATGGTGTTAATCCGACTTGTCAAGACTTTCGAAACATACGCAATCCGAAACCCCTTTCACTCTCTCTCGATTTCTTTCCTTTTTCTTGTTTTGTAAATCTCGATCAAATCAATCTTTGCAATTCTTTCTCTGCGCAACTTCTCTGTTTGTCGAAAAGCAATGTCTCTAAGTCGGCCAAAGTAAGCTTAGTCATGTACCATGTGTCCAATAGCACATTAGTTAATTTATTTTTTATTTTAGCAGGTAAATAGGATGTGTCCTATTCCATGCATATCCATGCACTAAGCTAACTTATTGGTCTTGTTTTTTTTTTTTTTCAAACTTCAATCATTACATTCTACCCCTTTAAAGAAAATTTCATTCTAAAAATTTGAATTTATCTCAATTTTCAAATAAATGGGGCTGGTTCTCCATGGCCTACCAACTGGAGGGGCATTTCTCCTTATGGAATAATTATGTGCTAAATGTTCAGGTTGCCTGTATTGGAAACATGATCTACTATGAGCTAGAGCTATCCTCTACATAGGACAGTCCCGTGCCATGGATCCCATTTTTTCCACATAGAAAACATGCCCCTTTTTTTTCGGTGTCATTGGCTGCCGTGATGTTTCCGACAAGTATTACAAGGGCCCTGATTTCTAAAATAAATCGGCCGATTGTTACCTCTCCACTTGCTGCTGACACTCGCACCATTGTCTTGGAAATCAGTAGGCTTGGGTCTCTTCTGCTGATGAGTGCTCCATGTATCACAATCCTAGGCAGATGCCTTTTTCTCCCTTTATTGCCCGCTCCAAGACATCTTTGCAAGTTGCCAGCACATGAGATGAAAGTTTAGAGCGGATCTTTGGTCGAAGGCCACTCTCAGAATGTTCAGCCTTGTTTTTCTCATCGGCCATAAAATTGTTTGCTAGTCTACTTAACTGATTGAAGTGGCCAGCATACTTTATCACCGTAGAGTCACCCTAAGTCACCCTCCATCTTTGCTTGGACT
This sequence comes from Syzygium syzygioides, assembly GCA_031216285.1. Lineage (NCBI taxonomy): Eukaryota > Viridiplantae > Streptophyta > Magnoliopsida > Myrtales > Myrtaceae > Syzygium > Syzygium syzygioides. The sequence continues at coordinate 45,239,695 of CM062249.1, read as the reverse complement.
AGAAAAATTCACCATAGAAAACCTTGGTGAAATCCCTCCAAAAAACAGTTGCATAAAGCTTGTTAGGTACCCTCCATACAAATCAGGTTAACGGTACAAAGACGCTGGAAGTGCTAAAAATTTCGTATGGCACTCACTTTAGTGTCGAAAATTTTCATCGACTCATTTAAATTTAAAATCAGAGAAAAAACAATCATTCAGTACCCTCAACAATAAATTTTAACAAAAATTATTAAGTAGCTTTAATAATAAAAAAGTTAAATCTGGCGTGACATTTTTATATTAAAAACAAATCCATGCAGACTGACTTTCCTTGTGTCCAAGTGGGTCCCACGTTTCATTTTTCTTCTCTCCATCTCTCTCCTCCATTATCCTCTCTCTAAGCTCCTTCTCATCTTCTTCTCGCTCCTTCTCTCGCTCTTCTCCCTTCGGCCGTCTCCCTTAACCTGAATGCCCTTGGTCCCTCTTGCTTGAAAAACCCATCTGGTCCATCCTCTCCCCCCGAGTTCAGCCTCCGCCCCTCCCCCATCGTTGCCGCCAGCGGAGTCGCCGACACTGACCAAGCCGACTAGATTTGGCCGAACGACGCTTACGACGATCATGGACGAGCGTCAGCGTCTCTCACGAGTGGCTTGTCTTTGATCTCGCCCATCTCAGTCTCCAAATGCCGCTCGTCCAGAATTGGCCTCCCCTTTCCTCGCGTTCCTCTTCTCGCCAAAACGAACTTCCGATCTCGAATTTTGTTCCTCGGGAGCAATTACTCACCAGATTAGTGGTTCTTGGAGGACGATTTCTGCAATTCCGCGGACTTGACTGCTGCGACCATCCGTTCGTGGCCAATCCACAATCATCATAAAAAAAGAAGAAGCAAGCAGCAAGGCGTCCAAACAGATATGATCCACGAATGCTGCGTAGGCCTTCTGCGGCGCCATGATATCTGCAGAGAAGGGGTAGAACGGGGTGCTCGAAAGGCTTAAAGGTAAAGTCTAAACAATTTAAAAAATATACAGAATTAGATGTTGAGATTAAAATCTGCCTAATTTAAAAAATAAATATAATCATCATTTTGAGTAAAATGATTTTCTATTCTGTTTAAACGTACATAAACTCCAAATCACATCCATTTGAATATGCACAGAACTAGCAAAATAGATTCAACCATCATCACAACCTCACTATCGCACAATAAAATAACCTTTCTCAAGCAACCAAGTTAAAAGTGCAAAGTAGATTTACTTAGCTTAAACCTAGAGTTTTCACTTACTTTGTGCAAAATTTGAACACCCAAAGGTTGAAACTTTTCCACAGATTTTTTTGATCGGTGGTGATGAGAGTAGAAAATGAAGTTAGAGTGTCGGTTTGGGTGAAATTGTCTTCCGTAATTACCCATACGAAGATGAAAACTGAGAAGTATAAGAAGGGGTGGGTAAATTTAATACACTCATAGGTGACACCTTCTCTTTCCATCATGGCCAGGTGTAAGAAATCAGGAAATGAGTGGTGGCCAAGGAAAATGATTACCCAAGGCTTAGGTATCTAGCTCAAGAGGACAAATGGCATTCGATCAACCTTTCCTTCAATAGTCACGTGAGAGAAGAAGAGTTCAGATAAGATATTTTGAGAGAATATCTCCCCCCTTTCCTTAACGACAAATTAGAATAAAAGACTAACACTACTTAATCAAAATTAATCAATAATAATAACACCCATTAGATTTCCAAAATAATGGTAAATTAATTAATACTGCGCTACGATTATCATACACAACAACGTTTAAGATTTTAATTACGACAAGCTTGGGCCGATTACATTTCTGAAGCCGCGTTTCACGATTTACAATCCAACAACGATTTTTACACGTCCGCATGAATATTAACTTAAATAATGCTTAACTTTATAACCCAAATATTATCTTTGAACATAGAAAATTCCCAAAGTCAATTTCTTATTGTTACGAAATTTCCGAATGTCACACAATCTCCTTGATGAGGACTATTTAAACTGCATTTGGCAATTTTGGGAATCATTATGGATATCTAACTAACGCGAAAAATATAGACAACATACCTAACTTGAAACCCCGCCCGACAAAAATATGCGATCAAAGATGAAAACAAAAACATTCCTCTAGAAAATTATTTAATTGAGAGTATTTTTGTCATATGTTATGAACTTCCTTATTTTCTTCAGGAAAACTATATTGATAACACTTGAAACTCTTTGATTGATTGGATGGAAGATCAAGATGCTTTGTGACAAGTACTTCTAGGAAACTCTTTTTCAAGATAGTTATTTTCCTTTTATGATGTAGGCGATTTCGACGGAATACTTATTTCAAAATGTAGCTTCTCATAAGAACACACTGATGTCTGACCAAAAAAAAAAAACATAAGAACACACTGATGAACTTCAAAGCATTCTTCAACTATGCACTCGAACTCAAATTCAATACAATAATGATAGTAGGATGGAGGAGAAGAAGAAGAAAAAAGTCACAAGTTGAACTGGTTTTCTTTTTTTTAAGCCTTCCTTTGGCCTATTTGGTAGGTCTTCAAATATAACTACAAAGGTCACGTCTCCCCAACAGGTCACAAGCAGTACAATTTCGGTGCACCGCACCTTTCGGAACAAAATGTTTTAAACATTGTACTTTTTGGAATAGAATTGTTCATTGCACCATTTCATGTGATAGTGACATCACGACCAAATGAATCAATTGTCTACGTTTGACAAACCCATTTTTCCTTCTTTCCATTTCTTCACGTCCAAAATCAAATGCACATAAATGAATACATTGAAAAGTATAATATTCAATCACAATACATGGTGTTGGTAAACAAGTCATATGTATTTATCTATATAAGACATGCATTAGTTCTGAAAATTGAAAAGATGGGATGATGTTAAGACCGAATGGCTTCCAGAAAGAAGAGACCATATTGGCCTTTTCCTTTCGAGAGTTTTCTGTGCTATTTGATTGATCAATGCGCATGCGCGGTCGAATCCGACGCATTTGGACCGTCCAAGTCATTATAATGTCACTACCATTACTCAATACAGAAATCATGATTAGCTTAATTAAAAGGGAATAAATGAGTTTTTCTATACGGCTCTTGTCTGCTCAGACAAGGACTGGAAACAGCCAACCTCCGACCATTTACATTACTATAACCATAGAAAAGGTTCTACTAATTTTTTATTCCTAAATTTTGACCTGACCCTCACTTTAGTCCACTCAATTAACTTTTTTTTATCAGAAAAAGAAGCTATTTCATTCATGTTAAACAGTTGATAAGTACACCAAAATAGCTTCTGAGCATAACAAATCCCAAAGGACTTGTGGTGGATTGAAAACCCAGTTGAGTGGGAGGATATTATGGACTTGAGCTTTAACGATCCAGTCTGCAACCTTGTTCTGGGTCCGGGAACAGTGGGCCAACCGGAGGCCTTTTACTCTGATAAGCAAGTCTTTGCTCTCTTTGATCACCGTGTGGACTTCCCAAGAAACCTGATCTGTGCCTTGAAGCATTCTAACTAAAAAGAGATTGTCTGACTCCAACTCTATCTCTTTACATTCTTTCTCTTCGTAGCCACGTGAGTTTAGCCACTTCAATGCGTCCAACAGAGCTAAGGTTTCGGCATGGAGGGGAGATCGAACCTGCACAGAGCTCGCGAATCCGTCAATCAGCATTCCGGAGGAGTCTCAGCACACCCACGACACCGCACCAGCCCCTTCTCTCTCCAGAAACTCTCCATCTACGTTTATTTTCAAAGATCCCAAGCGTGGTGGAATCCAAGAAATCCGTGAGTTCTCCTTTCTTTTCCCTTTTCCTATGGGTTTAGAGCTCCAACGAGTAATTTTGTCGTTCATTGCATAGGCATTCGTGACAACACTCCTCGGATCTGGTTTGGTGCCCCTGAATATGAAATTGTTACGAGATTTCCATATATGCCAAAGAATAGCTGTGACAAGCTCCAGGTTTAGCTCATCCGTTTTGGTGCTTTGGTAATTTAGTAACCATTGTTCAATTTGACTGAGTCCATGACTCGAAATCATGACTTGTACCCGCGAATCTGACCAGATTTCTTGAGTCCATGAACAGAGGAGGAACAAGTGCTCAAGAGTTTCTCGATTCTGCTGGCAAATAGGGCAAATTGGGTCAGGGATTATGCTTCTTTTAAGAAGGTTATCCTTTGTAGGCTAGGCATTTTGACAAATACTCCATAAAAACATCTTGAGTTTTGGCGGGACATCTAGTTTCCATAATTTATTCCAAAGTTCTGATGGGGGCTGGTAGGAAGAGGAGGGTTGCTGTATGCATGATAACGGATCGTCTTGTCTGAGTTGGTTATACCCATTTTTCACTAAATAGAACCCCGATTTAGTCCCTGTCCAGACCACTCTATCCACTTCATTTTCCTTTGGTAAAGGAATAGATGTTATCTCCTTCACTACTTTGTCATCAAACAGTCGCCTAAGTGTCTGCTCATCCCAATTGGGCACATTCTTGTCTATAAGATCAGCAACAAACACTGGGTCATTGCGATTCGTTGAGCCTCCAATAAACCCTGATGGTAACCACTTATCCTCTCTCACGCTAATGGATTCACCATTCCTTACAGACCACATAGTTGACTTCGTAATGGCATCCCACCCATGAGCAAGCTTCGCCATCCCACGATAGTCTAGTTCTCTTCCCCGCATGCCAGAAATCGGTATTAGGAAAACAAACTCCTTTTAAAAGTTTGCTCCATAATGCGGATGGAGACTGAATGATCCTCCAAGCTTGCTTCCCCAACATGGCCTTATTGAAGGTGATCAAATCCTTGAAACCCAAACCTCCTTTGTCCTTTCTTGTTTTAAGTAACTCCCATTTTTTCCAATGTATACCAGCTTTTGATTCCCCATTCCTCCACCAAAAGGTAGCAATTTTTCGCTCTATTGCACGACAAATAGATAAGGGAATTTTGAAAATGGACATCGCATATTGTGGTATCGCTTGAATCGCAACCTTTAGAAGCACTTCTTTCCTTGCCTTTGAAATCAAATTTTCCTTCCACCCTTCCAGTTTCATATTCACCCTAGCCAGAATCCACGCAAACATGTCTTTCTTTGAATTTCCCCAATCCGAGGGTATTCCCAAATATTTTCCTGTTTTTTCTATTTCCGGGACACGCAATTCTTGGGCCATATTCTGTCTTAATCTCAGAGGGCAACCGAAGCTAAAGAAAATACCTTATTTATTCAGGTTAATAGTTTGGCTCGTAGCATAACAATATTGGTTTAGAACCGCAGCCACATTTTGACATTCGCTCATTGTACCATCCAAAAAAAAGATAGAGTCATCAGCAAAAAGCAAATGAGTGAGTGTTGGGCAAAATCTATTGAATCTGATCCCTTTTATAATTCTTGCCGCTGATGCTTGTTTCATGAGCAAAGAGAGTACGTTTGCTATGATAATGAACAAGTATGGGGAGAGAGGGTCACCTTGCCTAATTCCTCTTGTTGGCTGACAGTACGGTAAAGATTCGCCATTGAATTTGACGCTAAAGGATACTGTAGTGACACATTGCATAATCCACGATACCCATTTCCTGCAGAACCCCATCTTTAACATACAAGCTTCGAGAAAATCCCATTCTATTCTGTCATAGGCTTTTTGCATGTCTCATTCTATTCTGTCATGGCCATTTTGCAATGTCATCTAGGAATGAATGGTGTGAAAAGGGGTCGCAGAAAAAGAAGTACGGAAAGCAAAATTCAGCGAGAAAATAGAGTGATAGCAAGCTACTTTGTACAAGTTGAATTTTGTCCAAAGAAAATATGAGAAGTGGGATGCGTGCATTTACATATAGATGGATATAAGAAGCTTCATCTCGCATAGATGATAGACAACACAAAAAGGTCCTTCCGCATTGTTAGTAGTCAACAAATATAGAGAATTTAATTGATAATCTTGTTCCTCCTACCGATACACGACTACAGTTCTTTAAGGAATGTTTATGAGCGTCTCTTGAATGATTAGTTAAATGACTAATTAAAAAACTAATTAAGAAAATAAGAAAATGCAAATTCTATGCCAACAACAAAACTAGTCATGTGGGTTCTCGCGCAATAATCCTTTTTCTTTTTTAGTGTGGAAAGGAGTTATAATCTAGGCAAATATAGGAGTTATAATCTAGGCACATGCATATGTGCAGCTAACGTGGGTCTGTTGGGGGGGGGGGTGGCTTCTACCGTCACTTTTTCATTTTTTTTGCGTATTTTGAATCTTGCGACTCCGTCAACCAATATTACTAAGTAATGCTAACCTCACAAAACCTTTCAAATACACAACTTTAACGTACACTATCATGTATATTTCGTCATAATTTTCTTGGAAATTAGATATCCTTTCATCTTCCAATTTTGCAGAGGAAGTAGCAAGTGAAAGTGTGTAGAGAATCATGCAAAATTACTGTAAAATTTCATTGCCAACCAATGCTTACCGCTGGAGTAGACCTTGGATCCACAAACCTGACCGTTGTAGATGCTATACATATAAAATCTATCGAAATAAAAGTAGTAATTGCGCTGAAAGAACCTATAGAAATTGAAGTAGCAAAAAAAAATTTCCTTTAGAGAATGTCGATCAAAGCAGAGGGCAAATTCATTGGCCATGATTTTATGGATTAGCTCGTAGTTCTAGAAGCTAATATTAATCTGCTTAGAAGGCCCAAAATCATCCGAAATGTGCGTCCACCTGCTAATGGTGCAAAAATCCCTAAAATGCGATGCACTGGGATTGAGTAGAGCATACAAGTTCCAATTTGATGATGTGTTGGAAGAGTACGACCCCTCAATGCATGAAGTGGTAGTGATGTAAAATGGAGAATTAACCAGCTTTGAGTAGTTCACAATGATGAACAAAGCTTCTTCATATCAGTTGTATGAGCTGTTTGGATTGATACCTAAGTCATAGAGCTGTCATGAATAATAGGGAAGAGACGAGCAATTATCCTTTTGCAACCCATCGTCGACCAATATAATTTGATAGGTGGAATAATTAATAGATTGCACATAGAATCGGCTATCAAGCAAATACATAACAGTGTGATTATTTTCACAAACCAACTCTTTCTTTGGATTACTGTAACATCCTGAATTTCAACTCATTTTCGGGATCCGACGAAGTGGATATCATTTCTCATTTGATTTTAGTACGTCTTGCCCGGAGCTGGCCCCTCGCGGGATACTGACTAATGGAAAAGGCTAACTAGGAAAACGGTACGTGAACCGGAGATCCGATCGCGAATCGAGCGCCAATTCCGAGAAATGGCAAGGAAGTATTTTGGGCCAATGTGGACCGATTCTAGGAAGGTGACGAATCTAGTTTGGCCAACGACGTATGATTGGATCGCGGGTGATTCCGCTCGACCGAGAGTGCACGTGGCAAATAAATCCCGAACCTGAACCGAACGATCGTGACCCCTGGAATAACCAATAATTCCTTGCGCTATCCCAGTAATCGAGACCATCATGACTCAAGTGACCCTAAGTCGATACGCGTAACCCCTAAACAGCCACCCGTCAGTAAGAGGCTCTAAAATTCTGAATTGAGCAATTTTGATTGCCATATTGGACCCGAACTTCGATGTCGAAATTCTATGGGTGTTTGCGACTATTTTGCAAGGCCAACGTCATTTTGGTGTGGCCAATACATTTGGGGCTAGTCCAGCTGAAAATTGAAATTTCGGCCGAAATTGGGAAAATTACGATTTTGCCCCTTTGGACTCCAACGTCGATTTTCGAGGCCGTATGAGATTATTTTTTGAGGCCAATGCCATTTTAGGGTAGCCACGCATGTCTAGAGTAGTTACAGTTGAAAACTGGAATTTTGGCCCAGAAGTGAAAAAAATTACTATTTTGCCTCTTCAAATTTTGCAGTCGATTTTCGAGGGCTTAAAAGGTTATTTTTACAAATCCGACGTCATATAATGTTGGCCACACACATTTGGGGTTGGTATGGTTGAAAAATGAAATTTTGACCCGGGGCCGAAAAATTACAAAAATGCCCCTAGGCATAAATTTGGGGATTATGAATTTTTGGAAAATTATTTGGGGATTAAATTGTGGATAACATCAGCCCAATAATTCAGTTGGGAAAAAGACCAAAATGCCCTTAGATATTTTGGTTTAGGAGAATATTGACCAAGTGAATGAGGGGCAATATTGGAATTTTGGAAAAGTTGGTCAAACCTTTTTAAGACCAATAATTCAGCTCTCTCTCTCTCTCATCCACCCCATTCGGCCACTTCCTTCCCCATCCTCTCCCCCTTATCGATTTCCCCTTCCCCTTCTCTTGGCCGCGTGGATGCTGATCACCGCCGGGGGACCGTTGCCGCCGCCGTGTGCCATCGTGAGCCGCCGGCCAGCCGTTTCACCTTCTTGCTTTAGCCGAGTTAGTCTAGAGTTCGAGTAAGTCACGCCCTAAACTCTATTTAGGATATCAGGTAGTAACAGGCTCGTTTAAACGCGGTTTAGGGTAGTTTAGGGGTTGATTGGGGTGTCGATCATGGTTATTGGTGGTTGATCATGGCTATTGGTGGCTGAGTATGGCTGTTAGTGGTTGTTACGGGTTGGATTAGACGTCGAGAAATGAGTTTTGGTGGTTGGAATTCAATAGAAATCGGTTCGGGTTTGAATTCGTGAGGTTTGGGGTGAATCGCAGATTCTTGGTTACTGTACCCGCCCAGTTTGCTATTTTTGTAGAGAATTTTATGGGCCGAATTTGGGGAAGGTTTCTTTATGAAAGTTGTTCCCAACATCTTTAGGTATAACATACTTTAATTTGAGAATTTTTGGAGATCATTTGAGCCATTCGAAAGTCCATCTTTGAACCCAAATAAAACTGTCCGATTTATTGTTCACCCGACCTTCGGGTTTGTTCGAATTTTTATAAATTTTTTCAGACCTATTTTCAAAATACTTCCTTCACAAAAATTGTTCAGGACATTTGTGGCTATAACATATAAAAATTTCAAAACTTTTTAAGGTGATTTGGGTGTTGAAATAAATGTATTTTGAGGACAAAATAGTCTGTTAGAGCGAACTGATTTTGGTCTGATTTCGAGGGACAAAAAGGCATGGTTGCAGATTGAACCGGATTTTGTGTTCTTCATAAGAAATGTTTATCAAGATGTTTTTTTATGACATATCCAAAATTTAGAATTTTTGGAGTTCGTTTACTATTTATTTTGCTGGGATTTCGGTCACTGTATAAACTGCCCAGATTTACCCTGATTCTGTGGATGTTCATTTTTATGAGTGAGAGATTATGTGTGACTGCGTGCCAAGCATGTGTGGCCGTGTGACGTGATTGTGTGATGGTAATGTGTGTTGGCGTAAGGCATGTGTGGCGTGGGATTGTGTATGGCCGTGTATATGTGTGGCCATGTGGTACGTGTGGTATGAGTGGAACAAAGGTACGGGAATGTAGGATTGGTTTGAAAAGTGAAACCTTGAGGCGTGTTCGTTTACGCTGGGTAAGGTCCGTCCTGAGGCCTGTTCGTTTACACGGGACGATGCCCGGCCCGACGGGGTGACGATGCCTGACGTGGTCAGAAGACCGTTGGCCTGATGCGTTTTACATGAGCACGGTGGAAGGAAAGTGTGTGTAGGATCCCATCCTGAGGCGTGTACGTTTACGCGGGACGATGCCGTCCCTGACGAGGTGACGATGCCCGGCCCGACGGGGTGTCGATGCTTGACAAGGTTAAAAGACCGTTGGCCTGATGCGTTTTACGCGGGCGCGGTAGTGGTGGAAAAGTTGAGAATGAGCAGGAATTGGCTTGAGGTGCGAGGTTTGAGAAAGTGACGCATGGTGTGAGTTCATGTGCAAGTGTGGTTGTATCGTGTGCGAGTGTGGTTGTATCGTGTGATGTAGTGCTCGATTATGGAGTAAAAACTGCTAGGCATAGTATGAAACGTGCCCAAGTACATTTTGCCTTATAATCGAGGTACGCGCGATTGTGATGCATTGATGTATGTGAATTCATATTACATGCTTTGGTTTTGCGACATGAATGAGGCATCATTGTGACATGTTAGCTGTATTATTATTTGGTGTGTAGGGAGATATATGAAGAATCCCAGGTAGGTTCGCGTGTGATTGTTAGTATGGGTGGTTGTTTGTGTCAGGTATGTGTTGTTTGGAGGTACGTGATAGCCTAGATGGGGTTTAGGGGTGTACTTATTGAGATGTAATCTCATGGTTGTTTCAACCAAACATTTTAGAACCCCGGTCGTATCAATGAAGCTTCCGCCGCCGCCGCAACATTTTGCAATACCGTTGCACATCGACATTAACGTGGTAGAGTACCCGACAGATGAGCAGGAGACTCAGGAGGATTCAAATTCAGAGGACGAAGAATCAGACTCGGAGTGGACGCCAAGTAGAGGGCGTAAGGGCAAGTGTAGGGGTTGTGGAATAGGCTTTTGAAGCGTACTATTTTTGGTGATAGGGTACCCAGGTTATCGATCCTTTTTGATATCGGTGGTATGTAGTGTGGCGATGCAGTATACTTGTATTTATATAGTTTTGTAAATTGTGGATATTATATAAGTTTGAATCAGAAATGAATTTGTGCATTCTCCCTTATTACTCCAGTTATTATTGTCCGGGTATTGATGGTTTTGGCTGTTGATGTAAATCTCTGATAAGTTTAATTTGGGTCAGCGATACCCTGGGATGCCGCATCATTCGACTAGAGAAGTGTGTCGCGTGTTTGAAGGAGTTCGGGGCGTGACAGTTACCGCATCCTTTCGGGTCACTCTTCAATCGAAATAAGTGACTTATATTGCGAACGTTGCCACAGGATGAAGCGATGCACCGCAGATTATTCAACCCGGCATTGTTAGTCATCGCTTGCAATAGAACAAGGATGAGTAGCAACACTGGACAGACATTCATGGAGCTGAGAACAGTAATCATTTCTGTGTTCGTCTTTGGGCGAAAGAGAAATTTGGTAAAGAATTGGTTGGTGGGTGTGGAGGAGAGGCACAATATAAAAGGATGGAAAAAGGTAGGACGTCCTTGTTTGATTTGAGACTTTGGAGTCGCCTTGTACTATAGAGCAGCCCAAGTCAGTCAACAGAACAAATGCATGGAAGTCAAGAAATTATAGGAGGTGGACCCAAACCGAAGTTCCATCATTCGTGGAGTCATGTCCAACCCCAATTGAAATCCCCTTTAATTGAAATTTACGTCCATTGGAATTTCACAAGTTTCTTCCACTCTCCCCCTCTTTCCCCTTGCACTTCCTTCGGACACGCCATCTTCCTTCTTGTTTTCTTCTTCATTTTTTTCCTCCTCCCATCTTCTCCGTCTTCTTTCTCCGCCCCATGAGTCCCGATCATAGGAAAATTGATATCTAGTTTTGAGGAACAATGTCAAAAATAAAAACTAGCTTGCCTCGAAACTTCTTCTTCTCCGTCATCCTCAAGGTTTTTCTGTTCAATTGTTGGCACTTTATCACTCGATATGTACCTCATGTTTCTTAAATTAAGCTACAAACTTCATACCTAATCTATTACATACATGTTCGAATCATTTCATGGAATAAATCACTAAAAGAAAAGTATCTTATATGACTAATATATGTTTCCCAACGTCATCATTGATTTAGCTATGAATGAATACATATTTTGTTGCACAAATCTGAAAAAAAAAATCCATAGCTAAAGTTAAAATGTATAAATTGCAATGGTTTATGTGCATAGTGATTACATAATTAGAGTGTATATTAGTCATTGATAAGTTTAAGAAAATACGAGTTCAGTTCTAAATTTTGTTCTTGATTTTCTTATAAGAACCTAAGTAAGTACTGGGACAAGGGAACACTTTTTTCTTGATGACTCTTAGTTATAATTATTTTGAATTTAAAAATTTATTTTTTAGCTTAAACTTTTCCTTTAGAATATTCAATTAATTAAGGTTGGCTTCATTCATATTTATTTTTTAAAAAAAGACATACCTAAACAACCTATATTTTGCGTACGAGGCATATATATAGAGTTATCCATATAAATTTGCTTAAGGCAAATTGCAAAATGTTGTATTCAATGGGCAAAGAAGTAATTTTCATCTAAGAAATTGTGATTTTTAATTAACTCTATATATATGCCTCGTACGCAAATCTAAAAAAAAAGATTTCGAGCATGAAACTAAAGATGAGATTAATTTCTAATACTAGAGATCCTTCTAATACACAATTTTCTTCTTCGTTTTTTCCTCCTCGCTTCTTCGTCTCCACCTTCTTTGAATTTTTTCTGTTCCATCGTATACGTACTCCATATTTGCTGAATTAAGTCACAAACTTTAGACATTATTCAATTTGTTACACAGTCGAGTCATCTCATGAAATAATAATCGATATAAGAAAAGTATCTCATATTTCAATGTTATATTGCATGACGCCATCGTTGACCTAGCCATGAATGAGCACGTGTCTTGTGAGCAAATATGAACAAATTCTTAGTGAAAGTTAAAATGTATAGATTTGAAATAGTTTATGTGCTTAGTAGTTACGTAAAATTATCCTCTCCTGTACTCCGCTTAAAAGCAAAATCATATCCATAGTTGTATATGCACGTGACAAGAATAACTATACTTGCTTGTGGAGTTCTTAGTATACTGAAAGCATACGACCAAAACATGCCCATGTCATCATGGTTGAAAATGCAAGATTCCTTAATAACCAATGCGTTTTCGTCTGTCACAGCCCACGAATACCCACTCATTTTAGATTATTCTCGATGATATGTCTGAGTATGCTTTGCAATATATAAAGGAGAAAGCAATAGGTAAATAGCACATCACAAAAATAATTGTTTTACCAAACACATGATAACCCCAATAGCTGAAGTTAGAGTTCGTGGATGAAGAACTAGGGAGGAACGAGCAGTTACCCTTTTGCAATCCCACGTCAAACACAAGGATATCGCCAAAATTGACAATGACATTTTTTCTATAGATGGATTTGACGATGTATTTAGGATTTTTCTCACACACTAGCTCATTGAATCATCATAGAGTTTCCGGTCACTCTTCAATCTAAAGGGATAGCTTATCTTGTGAACTTTGCTGCAAGAGAAGCAGAATAGGGACATTCATTCTACGAATTACATGTCCCTAGTAGCACAACAAGAAAGACCAATGACACGAGGTACACTATTGTGGAATTGAGAGGAAAAACCATTTTCCTCTTAGCTTATGAGCAATGGAAATTTGGGGCATGATACGTGGTAGAGGATCAACAAGGATAAGATGTATATGTAATAATGGAAAGTGATAGAGACTTTGAATATGAAGACTTGCGGTCGTCCATTGAAAAGTCCATGTCAACCAATAAAACAAGGTCAAGTCAATCAAGTGGAGAATGTTACAAAGGTAGTGAGTAGAACCCAACATCATCGCCATTTCGTTCTAGCAAGAAAACATCACAATTGACAACTCATATATTTAGCCATCCAACGATATCATTTCATATTTTTGTACATTTTTAGATAATAAATTATTTCAAATTTTCAGAGATATTTATGCTGCTATTGAGTTTTCTATTTTCTAATATCACAAGAAAGCCATCTTAAGATTTGATTGCACATTTTGAATCAAAGTGAGTCCGTGTGAGTTAGGAATCAAATGCATCCTATAATTTAAGGATTGGATAAATTCAGTTCAAAGGAAAAAAATATCAAGAACCCGAAAGAATTATCCACTGTATTCTATTTTTATTGAAGAAAATTCTCCATAAGTCGTTCGAGTAAAATATTGGAACTTTACATTGCTCTCACTATCTTTGAAGAGAATCTTATAGTGCGTTCAAAACATGCCCATGATCATGGGTGACGATGCAAGATTCCTTAATAACCAATGCGTTTTCATCTGTCATGGCCCACGAATACCCACTCATTTAAGATTATTTTAGATGATATGTCTGAGGAGTATGCTTTGCAATATATAAAGGAGAAAGCAATAGGTAAATAGCACATCACAAAAATAATTGTTTTACCAAACACATGATAACCCCCAATAACTGAAGTTAGAGTTCGTGGATGAAGAACTAGGGAGGAATGAGCAGTTACCCTTTTGCAATCCCACGTCAAACACAAGGATATCGCCAAAATTGACAATGTCATTATTTCTATAGATGGATTTGACGATGGATTTAGGATTTTTCTCACACACTAGCTCATTGAATCATCATAGTGTTTCCGGTCACTCTTCAATCTAAAGGGATAGCTTATCTTGTGAACTTTGCTGCAAGAGAAGCAGAATAGGGACGTTCATTCTACGAATTACATGTCCCTAGTAGCACAACAAGAAAGACCAATGACACGAGGTACACTATTGTGGAATTGAGAGGAAAAACCTTGTTCCTCTTAGCTTATGAGCAATGGAAATTTGGGGCATGATACGTGGTAGAGGATCAACAAGGATAAGATGTATATGTAATAATGGAAAGTGACAGAGACTTTGAATATGAAGACTTGCGGTCGTCCATTGAAAAGTCCATGTCAACCACTAAAACAAGGTCAAGTCAATCAAGTGGAGAATGTTACAAAGGTAGTGAATAGAACCCAACATCATCACCATTTCGTTCTAGCAAGAAAACATCACAATTGACAACTCATATATTTAGCCATCCAATGATATCATTTCATATTTTTGTACATTTTTCTTAGATAATAAGTTATTTCAAATTTCCAGAGATATTTATGCTGCTATTGAGTTTTCTATTTTCTAATATCACAAGAAAGCCATCTTAAGATTCGATTGCATATTTCGAATCAAAGTGAGTCCGTGTGAGTTAAGAATCAAATGCATCCTATAATTTAAGGATTGGATAAATTCAGTTCAAAGGAAAAAAATATCAAGAACCCGAAAGAATTATCCACTGTATTCTATTTTTATTGAAGAAAATTCTCCATAAGTCGTTCGAGTAAAATATTAGAACTTTATATTGCTCTCACTATCTTTGAAGAGAATCTTATAGCGTGTTCAAAACATGCCCATGATCATGGGCGACGATGCAAGATTCCTTAATAACCAATGCGTTTTCATCTGTCACAGCCCACGAATACCCACTCATTTTAAATTATTTTAGATGATATGTCTGAGGAGTATGCTTTGCAATATATAAAGGAGAAAGCAATAGGTAAATAGCACTTCACAAAAATAATTGTTTTACCAAACACATGATAACCCCAATAACTGAAGTTAGAGTTCGTGGATGAAGAACTAGGGCGGAACGAGCAGTTACCCTTTTGCAATCCCACGTCAAACACAAGGATATCGCCAAAATTGACAATGTCATTATTTCTATAGATGGATTTGGCGATGTATTTAGGATTTTTCTCACACACTAGCTCATTGAATCATCATAAGGTTTCCGGTCACTCTTCAATCTAAAGAGATAGCTTATCTTGTGAACTTTGCTGCAAGAGAAGCATAATAGGGACGTTCATTCTACGAATTACATGTCCCTAGTAGCACAACAAGGAAGACCAATGACACGAGGTACACTATTGTGGAATTGAGAGGAAAAACCATGTCCCTCTCAGCTTATGAGCAATGGAAATTTGGGGCATGATACGTGGTAGAGGATCAACAAGGATAAGACGTATACGTAATAATGGAAAGTGATAGAGAGTTTGAATATGAAGACTTGCGGTCGTCCATTGAAAAGTCCATGTCAACCAGTAAAACAAGGTCAAGTCAATCAAGTAGAGAATGTTACAAAGGTACTGAGTAGAACCCAACATCATCACCATTTCGTTCTAGCAAGAAAACATCACAATTGACAACTCATATATTTAGCCATCCAACGATATCATTTCATATTTTTGTACATTTTTCTTAGATAATAAGTTATTTCAAATTTCCAGAGATAGTTATGCTGCTATTGAGTTTTCTATTTTCTAATATCACAAGAAAGCAAACTTAAGATTCGATTGCATATTTTGAATCAAAGTGAGTCCGTGTGAGTTAAGAATCAAATGCATCCTATAATTTAAGGATTGGATAAATTCAGTTCAAAGGAAAAAAATATCAAGAACCCGAAAGAATTATCCACTGTATTCTATTTTTATTGAAGAAAATTCTCCATAAGTCGTTCGAGTAAAATATTAGAACTTTATATTGCTCTCACTATCTTTGAAGAGAATCTTATAGCCTGTTCAAAACATGCCCATGATCATGGGTGACGATGCAAGATTCCTTAATAACCAATGCGTTTTCATCTGTCACAGCCCACGAATACCCACTCATTTAATATTATTTTAGATGATATGTCTGAGGAGTATGCTTTGCAATATATAAAGAAGAAAGCAATAGGTAAATAGCACATCAAAAAAATAATTGTTTTACCAAACACATGATAACCCCAATAACTGAAGTTAGAGTTCGTGGATGAAGAACTTGGGAGGAACGAGCAGTTACCCTTTTGCAATCCCACGTCAAACACAAGGATATCGCCAAAATTGACAATGTCATTTTTTCTACAGATGGATTTGACGATGTATTTAGGATTTTTCTCACACACTAGCTCATTGATTCATCATAGCGTTTCCGGTCACTCCTCGATCTAAAGGGATAGCTTATCTTGTGAACTTTGCTACAAGAGAAGCATAATAGGGACGTTCATTCTACGAATTACATGTCCCTAGTAGCACAACAAGGAGGACCAATGACACGAGGTACACTATTGTGGAATTGAGAGGAAAAATCATGTCCCTCTCAGCTTGTGAGCAATGGAAATTTGGGGCATGATACGTGGTAGAGGATCAACAAGGATAAGATGTATACGTAATAATGGAAAGTGATAGAGATTTTGAATATGAAGACTTGCGGTCGTCCATTGAAAGGTCCATGTCAACCAGTAAAACAAGGTCAAGTCAATCAAGTGGAGAATGTTACAAAGGTACTGAGTAGAACCCAACATCATCACCATTTCGTTCTAGCAAGAAAACATCACAATTGACAACTCATATATTTAGCCATCTAACGATATCATTTCATATTTTTGTACATTTTTCTTAGATAATAAGTTATTTCAAATTTCCAAAGATATTTATGCTACTATTGAGTTTTCTAATTTCTAATATCACAAGAAAGCCATCTTAAGATTCGATTGCATACTTTGAATCAAAGTGAGTCCGTGTGAGGTAAGAATCAAATGCATCCTATAATTTAAGGATTGGATAAATTCAGTTCAAAGGAAAAAAATATCAAGAACCCGAAAGAATTATCCACTGTATTCTATTTTTATTGAAGAAAATTCTCCATAAGTCGTTCGAGTAAAATATTGGAACTTTATATTTCTCTCGCTATCTTTGAAGAGAATCTTATAGCGTGTTCAAAACATGCCCATGATCATGGGTGACGATGCAAGATTCCTTAATAACCAATGCATTTTCGTCTTTCACAGCCCACGATTACCCACTCATTTTAGATTATTTTAGATGATATGTCTGAGGAGTATGCTTTGCAATATATAAAGGAGAAAGCAATAGGTAAATAGCACATCACAAAAATAATTGTTTTACCAAACACATGATAACCCCAATAACTGAAGTTAGAGTTCGTGGATGAAGAACTAGGGAGGAACGAGCAGTTACCCTTTTGCAATCCCACGTCAAACACAAGGATATCGCCAAAATTGACAATGTCATTATTTCTATAGATGGATTTGACGATGTATTTAGGATTTTTCTCACACACTAGCTCATTGAATCATCATAGCGTTTCCGGTCACTCTTCAATCTAAAGGGATAGCTTATCTTGTGAACTTTCCTGCAAGAGAAGCATAATAGGGACGTTCATTCTGCGAATTACATGTCCCTAGTAGCACAACAAGGAGGACCAATGACACGAGGTACACTATTGTGGAATTGAGAGGAAAAACCATGTCCCTCTCAGCTTATGAGCAATGGAAATTTGGGGCATGATACGTGGTAGAGGATCAACAAGGATAAGATGTATACGTAATAATGGAAAGTGATAGAGATTTTGAATATGAAGACTTGCGGTCGTCCATTGAAAAGTCCATGTCAACCAATAAAACAAGGTCAAGTCAATCAAGTGGAGAATGTTACAAATGTAGTGAGTAGAACCCAACATCATCACCATTTCATTCTAGCAAGAAAACATCACAATTGACAACTCATATATTTAGCCATCCAACGATATCATTTCATATTTTTGTACATTTTTCTTGGATAATAAGTTATTTCAAATTTCCAGTGATATTTATGCTGCTATTGAGTTTTCTATTTTCTAATATCACAAGAAAGCCATCTTAAGATTCGATTGCATACTTTGAATCAATGTGAGTCCGTGTGAGGTAAGAATCAAATGCATCCTATAATTTAAGGATTGGATAAATTCAGTTCAAAGGAAAAAAAATATCAAGAAACCGAAAGAATTATCCACTGTATTCTATTTTTATTGAAGAAAATTCTCCATAAGTCGTTCGAGTAAAATATTGGAACTTTATATTTCTCTCACTATCTTTGAAGAGAATCTTATAGCGTGTTCAAAACATGCCCATGATCATGGGTGACGATGCAAGATTCCTTAATAACCAGTGTGTTTTCATCTGTCACAGCCCACGAGTACCCACTCATTTTAGATTATTTTAGATGATATGTCTGAGGAGTATGCTTTGCAATATATAAAGGAGAAAGCAATAGGTAAATAGCACATCACAAAAATAATTGTTTTACCAAACACATGATAACCCCAATAACTGAAGTTAGAGTTCGTGGATGAAGAACTAGGGAGGAACGAGCAGTTACCCTTTTGCAATCCCACGTCAAACACAAGGATATCGCCAAAATTGACAAAGTCATTATTTCTATAGATGGATTTGACGATGTATTTAGGAGTTTTCTCACACTAGCTCATTGAATCATCATAGCGTTTCCGGTCACTCTTCAATCTAAAGGGATAGCTTATCTTGTGAACTTTGCTGCAAAAGAAGCAGAATAGGGACGTTTATTTTACGAATTACATGTCCCTAGTAGCATAACAAGAAAGACCAATGACACGAGATACACTATTGTGGAATTGAGAGGAAAAACCATGTCCCTCTCAGCTTATGAGCAATGGAAATTTGGGGCTTGATATGTGGTAGAGGATCAACAAGGATAAGATGTATATGTAATAATGGAAAGTGACAGATTTTGAATATGAAGACTTGCAGTTGTCTATTGAAAAGTGCATGTCAACCAATAAAACAAAGTCAATCAAGTCAAGAATGTTATGAAGGCAGTGAGTCGAACCCAACATCATCACCATTTCTTTTTTTTTGGTAAGGACAAAAAAAAAAAGAAATGGTGATGATGTTAGGTTCGACTCACTACCTTCATCACCATTTCTTTCTAGCAGGAAAACATCACAATTGCCAACACAATATTTAGCCGTCCAACTGTATCACTTTATATTTTTGGAGATTTTTTTTAGATAAGTAAGTTATTTCAAATTCCCGAAGATATTTTTACTATTATTTAGTTTTCTATTTTCTAACATTGCAAGAAAGCCGTCTTAAAATTCGAGATTGTGGAAGTATACTGTTATTTGTGCCTTTACTCGCACAACCCATGTTTCAGAAAATAGCATTTCTGAGGACCATAAAAATTTGAGACCTTAGGTTTCTTTGAGGCACAGAGTTCTCATTATCTTACTAACCTCGTAGGATTTTGTATTAGCATCTCTAGCAATTTGAGCAATGGATGATGTTGTGTCTTGACTTGTGTTTTTTTTGGGCGAGATTGTGTCTTGACTTAGAGACGCGGTTTTTAACATCGAGTCTTTAACTACTACGCCAATTTCATAAGTTGCACATAGCATCTTTCTCAACAAACGGTCAAAGTTTCAAAAATTAAAAAAACAAAGGAAAGATAATGATAATAGGAAACAAAGGTAAGGTCCGCGAGTATGCACCTGCTTTGAACATGCTATCAAACGCAACAACAGACACGGACGAAGACCAGCATCGACTCCTCCTGCAACAACGGAGAAGATTCATACACGCGGCAGCTCATATGAAAACGAGAAGATTGCATCAATAACAACTAACTAAAGCCCAAGTCAAATATTACGCCACTCTCTTTTTTTCTTTTTCGTTGTTCTATCAATCTCGACCAAATCAATCTTTTTTTAAGGGTGTTTTGAAAACCATTGGTACAAATATTATCATTCCTTACCCACCCATAGGTGGCTACGTTGGTTTGCGCTCAGTTCCTTTCACGAGAGGTCCTGGGTTCAAACTCGCCTATCGGTGATTTAAGTGGGGGGTCGTGGCGGTAGGATGCTGCGCTAGCCCCCCTCGAGGACTAGTTGGGCATCACCGCTGGTTTGAGCCCTAGCTCGCTGGCCGCGCAGACACCTCGATTATCAAAAAAAAATATTATCATTCCTTTTGAAATTCTGATTGCGATAATGAAGTATTGTAGATTTTCGCATACAATTCTAAATCTGCATCCAACATCAATTATAGGCAGAAAATTCGCACCACAAAGATTTACTTTCTGAGGACCATAAAAATTTGAGACCTTAGGTTTCTTTGAGGCACAGAGTTCTCATTATCTTACTAACCTCGTAGGTTTTGTATTAGCATCTCTGGCAATATGAGCAATGGATGATGTTGTGTCTTGACTTGTTATTTTTTGGTCGAGATTGTGTCTTGACTTAGAGACGCGGTTTTTAACATCGAGTCTTTAACTACTACGACAATTTCATAAGTTGCACATAACATCTTTCTCAACAAACGGTCGAAGTTTCAAAAATTAAAAAAATAAAGGAAAGATAATGATAATAGGAAACAAAGGTAAGGTCCGCGAGTATGCACCTGCTTTGAACATGCTATCAAACGCAACAACAGACACGGACGAAGACCAGCATCGACTCCTCCTGCAACAACGGAAAGATTGATACACGCGGCAGTTAATATGTAAACGAGAAGATACACGCTCTTTTTCTCCTATATATAAGCTTGAAGGTTCATACCATGTATTGCAATTGCTTTTCTCAACCCATCTTTGTTTTCCTCCATTAGTGATAAATCCCTTTCTGTATATTGCTCTTCTTCTTCCTCTTTGACTGCCTTTGATCGAGGGAAAGGTTGCAAAATAATTAAGGTAAGTTGTATATCTAATTGGTGCTTGCTCTTGTTAATTTGTTCTTGTTTAGGATAGTGATGATAACTTTGGTGTCTCATGGCCTTACTATTGTTTTTTGCCATATATATGTGTGCAGTATAACCACTCTATATGATAATGTCAAATGCACTTGGCAGTTCCTTTGCACTCCCATCAAGTTATCAAAACCTAGTCACCTTTTGGCATATTTATTTGTCATTTTGGACCACACTTATGGCTCCAGTGGACGTTTATATGCTCGAATAAGCTCTAAATACCTTAGTAAGTGAAGCAAGAAAGGAAGGAACAGGTGAAACTGTTTTATGACTTTGTACCTGCGTCCCAAGTGTTGTCCTTTGGTCTCTAGAATATGCTCCAACATTACGTTTGTTAGGAGGGATTAGAAGGGAAGAGACACAGTTCCAAAAAATACAATCGTGTATGGATGGAGAGAAACAAACGGATGGAAAGGATATAACTTTTCTCTAATGTCTTGAGGGTAATTTGAGAACTCTTTGTATTGATATTATCATTACTTTTGAAAATTCTTATTGTGCTAATAAAGTACTATAGATTTTGGCATACAATTCTACAACCGCAATCAACATCAATCATAGCTAGATAATTCGCACTGTGAAGATTTACTTTCTAGGACCTTATACCTTATTATAGAGTAAGTAATGCTAATTTAGGAATAAATATGAGACCTAAGTTTCTTGAGGCGCAGAGTTCTCATTGCCTTTCTAACCTCGTAGGATTTTATACTAGCATCTATAGCAATATATGCAATGGATGATGTCATGTCTTGACTTAAGACGCAGTTTAATACCGAGTCTTTAAATAATATGAAAATTTCGTTAGCTTTACACTACATCTTTCTTAAGAGTGGTCAAAGTTTCATAATTAAAACAATTGAAGGAAAAATTAATAATAATAGTACACGAGGGGAGTTAATATTAAAACAAGGAATATTCATACACTAGTTGCTTAGGGCGCGTTTGGTAAAGCTTCTGTTTCTCTATTTTTCTGTTTTTCTATTCTCTGGAACAAAAAAAGAACAGAAATCCTTTTGGTAATGCATTTTATTTTTCTATTTCCTGGAATAGAAAAGTGGCCAAGAAATAGATTTGGAGCAAAAATAAGAAGTAGAAAAAATCTATTTCTTTGTTCCTAAAAATAGAAATAGAAATAGAAAGGTCAAGTCCTCAAGCCGCAACCTCAGCTCCTCCTCCATCCTCCGTCGTCTGCAAACCGTCTCAAAGCACCAGTCCGATCCATTCTCGGCAGAAATAACAAAAAAATTAAAAAAATTAATTAAATTAAAAATTCCAAAAATTCATAAAAATCAGAAAAATTCTCAGAAAATCCATAAAAATCAGAAAACCCATAAAAATTTGTAAAATTCCGAAATTGAAAAAATTAAAAAAATTCATAAAAGGCTTTCTCGAAAATAAAAAGAGAAATTTTAGGAAAGTAAAAAGTTTTAATAAAATTTTCCCCAAAAAAATAAAAATAAAAAATTCACATAATGGCTTAGAATAAATTAAAAAATTCCGAAAATTCATAAAAATTAGAAAAATTTCAGAAAAATCCCATATAAAATTAGAAAATTAAAAAATTCCCAAAATTCATATAAATCAAAAAAAATTCTCAGAAGATCCATAATAATCAGAAAAACTCAGAAAACCCTTAAATATTTGCAAAATTTCGAAATTGAAAAAATTAAAAAAATTTCATAAAAAATTTTCGGAAAAATAAAAAGAAACAGATTTAGGGAAAAGTAAAAAATTTTAATAAATTTTACCACAAAAAAATATATAAAAAATTCACATAATGACTAGAATACCTGTGGCCACCCACTTTGAATGAAATTTAAATTTTTGAGGTGCCCAAGTAGTATTTTTTTAAGATTCCTTAGTTTAGGGATTCAAAGGGGTTTTAAACCCCGAAAAAGGATTAGACAAACCAATAAATCATGCTTATTGGTTTTTTTTTCACTTATAACTTGCACTTATAATTAAATAAAAGATATATATTTGAATACAAAAAATTGGGAATAGAAATTTTATACAGTTACCAAACGCATTTCTGTTCTAGAAATAAAAATTTTGTGCAGTTACCAAACGCATTATTTTGCTCAGAAACTCTTCCAGGAAATAGAAATAGAAAAAACTATTTCTGAAAAGAAATTGTTTCCAGAAATAGAAACGTTACCATACGCACCCTTACTCTTCTCTCCTTTATATAAGCTTGAAGGTACATACCGTGAAGAGTGCAGGAGTTGGTTTTCTCAACCCATCTTTGGTTTTTCTTCCTCTTTGATTACCTTTGATTGAGGGAAAGGTTGCAAATAATTAAGGTAAGTTGTATATCTAATTAGTGCTCACTCTTGTTAATTCGTTCTTATTCATGATAGTGGTGATAAATTTGGTGTTTCATGGCCTTACCATCGTTTCTTTCCAACGCTCAAGATTCTTGAGCAATATTCTGTTTTGCTGTGTATAACCACCCCATATGATAACCTCAAATGCACTTGGCATTTCCTTTCTACTCCCATTAAGTGATCAAAACCATGTCGCATTTTATGTGTTGTTTTGGACCACGTTGATATGCTCAATTAAGCTGCAAATATCTTACTGAGGGAGCAAGAAAGGAGGGATTATGAGGGAAGGGAAATGGTTCTAAAAATTACAATAGTGCTTGGATGGAGGGAAACAAACGGATGAAAAAGATTAAGAGGGATTAAGAGAGATTAAAATGAAATGGTCTGGTTAATTTCATATACATATAACATTAGGAGGGAGTCGTGTAAATATGTATTAATTTTTTTATTCCTGCTCACTTGTTGTTTTATCTATCATCAATTAGAAATCCATTAATGACATTTACGTCATTATGAAATTTTTTCCCTAAATTTCCCTTTCTCTTCCCTCTCTAGCATCCAAACGATATTATAACTCAATCACTTCCGATCCTTTCTTTTCTTTTTTTACTCATAATTATTTAAAATTTTCCTCCTCAATTACGTCATCGAAACTGAGTGTAGATGGATAATATAGTACTTGATAATACCTAGAGGTGTCAAAATGGGTCATAAACCCATATATGACCCATTTAAAAATAAATGGGTCACATAGGGGTCACTTTAATTTTAAAGAGTCAAGCTTAAATGGGTTTTAAATTTTAAAGCTTAAAGATAAATGGGTCTAAATGGGTTGAGTTTGGAACCCATGTCCAACCCACTTACTAGACCCATCCACACACTCTTTCCCTCTTTACAAAAATGTTTTAAAAAAATCGAAATTTAATTATTTTTATTTTTTTCTCTTTTTCTTTTATTTTTTATTTTTTCTTTTCTCTTCTTTCTTTTTCTTTTTTTTTATTCCGGTCGATGGTTGGCCATGGCGACTGGCCACCGAGGCGGAACAACCTCGCCAGAGGCCGGCGAAGCTCGAGCTCGCCGGCCTCGGGCGAGGCTCGAGCTCGCCGGCCTCGGGCGAGGCTCGAGCCTCGCCCGAGGTCGGCGGCCTCGAGCTTCGCCGGCCTCGAGCGAGGCGCCGGCCTCGGGCGAGGCTCCAGCCTCGCCGATCTGGTGAGACTCAAGCTCGCCGCGAGGCCTCGGCCTCGCAGATTGGCGAGAACGAGCTTCGCCGACCTTCGGCAAGGTCGTTCCGCCCCAGTGGCCGATCGCCGGCTATGGCGGTCGGCGATCAACCAAAAATAAAGGAAAAAGAAAAAATAAAATAAAAAATAATTAAAAATTCGATTTTAAAAATAAAAAATATTATTTTATTATTTTCTTGGATAATGACTTTGTGGAAAATATTTTCTAGAAATGCCACATTTTTCGTAAAACAAACAGAACCTCAATTTAAAAAAAATTATAAAATTTTTTACTAGCTTTGTATTGCATAAAATGTTTTAGCAGTATAATTTTTAAAAAAAATCATAAGAAACAAGTATTCCTAGATTAGGTTAAATACAAAAGTGTTTTAGTAATATGGGTCAGGTCGGGTATCGGGTCGGGTATGGGTTGGGTCGGGTATGGGTCGATATATTTACACTATGAATAAATTGATCATAAACGGGTTAATGGGTCAATTTGGATCAGACCATTTATGACCCGACCCAAACCCGACCCGACCCACCCATTTAATGGGTCTAAATACCCAATCAGCTCTTCCTTGATGCGTGGATTTCTTTCTTTTACTTCAGAAGCCATAATAATATAATGAAAATGACTTAGGCTCCATTTGTCTCACAAAAAATATTAACGATTTAAAAATATTTTTCTAAAAATAATCACTTATATCGTTTGAAATAATTAGTTTATAAAAAACTATTTTCATTAGTAACAACAATTTATGTTTAAACGTTTTTGCAGACGATGACAATATTTAACGTTCATTTATTTTTGTAAGCGATACGAGTGATCATTTTTAGGAAAATATTTTCCAAATTATTCATATTCTGCGAAACAAATGGAGCTTTAGTGAATAAGCTCTAGTGAATATAGAGCACACGCCAATTTTCACATGATGAGTGTTGTTTGTGAGAGAGAGTTGACTGAAGGAGGAAGAGTGGGATTGTTGACATTCTCGTTGGGATCCTCCTGTCACGTGAGTTCTTTGCTTATTCCTTTTCTTTCTTTTTCATATATTTTCAAAATGTTTTTATAAAAATGATCGCTTATACCGCTTATAAAAATGAATGAATGAAAGATATTTTATCGTCCACAAAAATATTTAGAAATAAGTTATTATCGATAATCAAAACATTTTTCATTGACTAATAATTTCAAGTCATACAAGCGATTATTTTTGGGAAAATATTTTTAAAATATTTCATATTCCGCTAAACAAACACACCCTAAGAAGGAACTACTCTAGTTAATTTTATGTACATTCTAAATATCGGAGGGATTTGCATACAAATAAACAAATTTATTATTCATTCTCACTTGTTCTTTTATTTTACATCTATTTAGAAATCCATAGAAAGATATTTATATCCTAATTCATTCTTTTCTTTTCTTTTCCCTCGTAGCATCCGAATAATATAATAACTCGATCACTTCAAATCCTTGCTTTAAATCTTTTTTTTCCTTCCTAATTAGTCCATTCAAACTGACTGTAAATGTACAATTTAGAACTTGATAATACCTAATCAGCTCTTCCTTTATGCTTGGATTTCTTTCTTTCTTCTCTAGAAGCCATCATAATATAACGAAAACGAGTTAATAGGTGAGCTCTAGTAAATTTACAGCACATGCAAAATATCCCATGATGAGTGTATGTGAGAAAGAGAGAGATGGGTGTGGCAAAAACAGCGAATATACAAGGAAAGATCCCACGTGACGGCAGACCCAACGAGTATGTCCGCGAAGTTTCCACCTAAATCAATAGACCTTCCCAAACGGCCCATCAGCCTCTCCAATCCCACTCTTTCTATTTCAGTCACATCTCTCTCTCTCTCTCTCTCTCTCTCTCTCTCTCTCTCAGAGTGTGGTCTGAGGCCTTTGTTTTTCTGGTGGGGGTGCACAAAAGACAAAGCAACCTCAGAGTCAAAGAAACACACACTTTCCACTGATTTTGGTTCTGTTAGGCCGTTCCTGTTACCTTTCCCGAAAAATGTTACCTTTCCGGAAAATGTTTTTCAGGAAAAGTCAGAGTCAAAGAAACGCACACTTTCCACTGATTTTGATTATGTTCATTTTGCGAAAAATATTATCTTTTTAAAAAATATTTTTTAAAAAATTATTTTCCTAAAAAATAACATAATTTTTCGATATTCGACTAAAATAGGGCTGTCAAATGGATGGATCGGGTCAGGTCTAGATCGGATCGAATATGATCTGACCTATATTGATTCATATAATCCGTTTTAACTCATTTTCACGCAATGTAATTTTTATAATCCATACCCGATCCGTATGCGACCCATATCTGATTTGACCCGTATTACCAAAACACATTAATATTCTAGGAAAACTCATACTCACTCATTTAACTTATTTTAAGCTTTTTACATACTCACTCATTTAACTTATTTTAAGCTTTTTACATGTATATGTTTTATGGATAAAAACTTCACATCATATTAAGCAATTAAAAATTAGTAAATAAAATAAAAAATGTCAAAAACCTATAGATCGAAACATGTTTTAATTTTTGGATAATGCGATCAATCATGCATCCAGGGATACATATGTTTTATTTTTGGATAAATCCGACGTGAAAATTATAATTATGTGTAAAAATCGATAAAGAGAAACAAAGTAAAAAATGAAGAGTTACAATGACATTCCTTTTTTTTCCTTAAAAAAAGGAAAAACCGAATAAACACAAAATGTCGTCGGTACACGTCCCTCTCTCTCTCTCTCTCTCTCACCTCTCTCTCCTCTGTATGCCTCTTGCTCTCTCTCTCCTTCCATGTAAATCTCCATCTTCAATCTTCTTCAGCTACTCACTCTCCTCTCTCTCTCTCTCTCTCTCTCTCTCTCTCTCTCCTTCCATGTAAATCGACATCTTCATTCTTCTTCAGCTACTCACTCTCCTCTCTCTCTCTCTCTCTCTCTCTCTCTCTCTCTCTCTCTCTCTCTTCTTGTTCAAGGCAACAGTCAATGGCTCTCTCGGCGACGTCATTCTATTTCTAGATCCTGAAGCTCCTCTCTTCCTCACTCAGGTTCGGATCTTTCGCGTCGCTCTGGTCACCCCCAATCCCGAATCACGTCCTCACCGGGGTTGGGATCTTCGGCGGCCACTTCTACTCGCGGAAGTGTTGGAGCCCCACCGCGCCTTCGAGGAGGTTTCCACCGGGTCCAGCGGTCGTCGGCTCAGTCCGAGTTGACTCAGTCGTTGTCGTCATCCTCGAATAGCGACATCGTTCGATTGGGGACAGAGTCTCGCGGCGGCGGCGAGTGCAACCAGGAGATAACCGGAGGCGGAGGGACGGAAGAAGCGGAGAGGGGGCGGCGAGATTCAAGGGCGAGAGAGAGGCGAGGAGCGGTGGTGCTGCTGCTTCGTCTGCAGAGGGGGAAAGAGAAGAGAGTAGTTTGGGTTGAAAGTGGGTTTATTACTTAACCCACCGAAACCCATATTTTTCGGCCTTTCTCTTTCTTTTGAGCCCATTTTGACCCGTATTATAAGTTTAAGCTGATCCTGATCAATTTTTTATCAATATGAGTTAAAATATGGATTTGTGATCCATTTTGATAATCCTAGCCTAAAATATGAAAAAACTTTGAAAAACATTTTTCGCCATTCAATATGAAATTATACATTGTTTTTAATAAATTTTTATTTTGCATTTTAATATTTCTTTTCTTTTCTTTTATTTCTCTTTTTTTATTTCCCTTTCTTTCTTCCTCTGCCGGTCACCGGCCACAGGCGAGGCTCGGCATCGCTTGCCCAAGGCCGGCGAGGCTCGTCGTGGCCGGCAACCGGTCTTGGGCGAGCGAGGCCTCGCCTTGCCTCGCCTCGCCAGATCTAGCAAGGCTCGGCCGAGCATCACTGGATCTGGCGAGGCGAGGCCGAGGCCGGCGACCAGCCTCAGGCGAGCGAGGCCGAGCCTCGCCGGTCTCGAGCTTCACCGAGCATCGCCGAATCTGGCGAGGTGAGGCCGAGCTCAAGCTCGCCGGCCATGGGACGAGAGGACGCGCAAGGCAGCAGCGGCTCTAGAGATGAAAGCCCTACTTTGCTCAGAACGATGGGGAAAAGGGGAGAGAGGAACAGAGGGCGTGAGCGTGAGAAGAGAGGAGAGGGCGTGAGACGAGGGAAAAATGATTTCCTCTTCACCAGATCCGGAAATCATTTTCCTTGGTTTTCAAAGGAAGTTTTCATTGACCGGAAAACATTCTCCTTTTGATCACTCATTTTTCGCTCCCGAACATCGGAAAAATGTTTTTTAGGAAAATATTTTTCACAAAATAAACGGATCTTAAGTGTTAATTAAACTTTCAAGTAGAACTAGATGCCACCCAGATTGGCACGTTAGAATTTAATTTCCACACATACAATTCACTAACAATTGCTATTTCCTTCTTTCTTTGTCTTTGTTTTAGGAGGACATTAAAGATCGGGGAGATCGCTGCCACCATGGACACCCAAAACCACCACCACCAAGTTGGTGACATGTCCATTGAAATGCTTCCTCAGAGTGTCTCCAGACGCTCCGTTGACGAAGACCGCCCCAGAAGAACCGGTAAACAACCTCACCTTCTTATATTTTATAGTCTAGTTCATTAATACTTGTTTACTACAAGTTTGATACATCAACCATGCAAAATTTACTTTTTTCGTACTAGGAGTAACAATTTAATAGGCTTTATCCAAGTGTAATTCCTTCATAAATTACTGAAAAACTAACTTAAGAGACAATGAAAGGTTTACAACTATACAAGGTTGATTGGATTTTATCGGCTGACTGACCAGGGACCTTATGGACGGCGAGTGCGAACATAATTACAGTGATGGTAGCAACAGGAGTGCTTTCACGGGGATGGGACATTGCTCAGCTCGGTTGGATTGCAGGCCCTGCTGTGATACTCTTGTTCTCCTTCGTGGGCTACTACACCTCTCGCCTACTCTCCAATTGTTACCGCACCGGCGACCCCAACACCGGCAAGCCTAACTCCACTTACATGGACTCTGTTCACTCAATCCTCTGTACGGAATTCTATCACCATGTTGTTGCTTCTCATTATTTGACTCCCGCACTTTGATCAAATTTCCTATTACCATATGTCTCCAAATGTATAGCAAAATGAGTCCCGCAACTTTTAATTAGGTGATAACAGTAACTCTACATTCTTAGAATATTAACATTTTCAAGGTTTTATTCTCAGGTGGAGCAAAGGCAAAAGCATGTGGTTTTCTTCAACATATAACCCTATTCGGATACACCATTGCCTGTAGCGTTGAAGCATCTCTCAGCATGATGTGAGTACAAATCTACTTTCCCAAACTCTTGACAAATTTATTTAGCAGATCACATTGAACTTTCAGTTCTACCGTTTCTTATATAACCTGACTGATTCAATTTTATACACGTTACCTCTTTCCAATAAAAGGGCGATAAAATACGTGAATTGCGCCAGCAAGACTAATTGGGAGTACTCAAAGTGCCAGATTTTGAGTACTCCGTACATGATCATCTTCGGCATTGCAGAGGTTCTGCTGTCCCAGATTCCAGATTTTGATCAGATATGGTGGCTTTCTATTGTGGCTACTGTCATGTTCGTCACTTACTCTTTGATTGTTCTTGGCCTAGGAATTGCCCATGTTGCAGGTACAGGCTTCTTCTTTTCTCAAAACAGATGGCCAAGAAATTTTAAGAGATTACATTACCAATATCATAAATAAGAAGTTGTTTCCATCAACTTTTTTTCTTGATGAGCAGCTAGTGGAAGTTTCAAGGGCAGTCTTACAGTAACAAGCGGTGGAGATGCGACTGAAACCCGAAAGATATGGAGATGTTTCCAAGCTCTTGGAAATATCGCCTCAGCATACTCATTTTCTGTGATCCTTATTGAAATTCAGGTACTAAAACATGATTCCATCCGTTCAAAAACTAAGGGAAGGGTTAAGAATGGATAGAACAGAATGAAATACCTTGTTTTTTCCTTTTGTCTTTGGCAGGACACCATCGGATCCCCCCCATCAGAAGCAAAGACCATGAAGAAGGCCATTTCTCTGAGCATCGTGGTGATGACAACTATCTACATGCTAGGTGGCTGCGTGGGCTATGCTGCTTTCGGTGACGACATTCCAGAAAATCTTCTGATCGAATTTGGTTTCGACAAGCCATTATGGCTTCTTTATATTGCCAATGCTGCTAGTGTGATCCTTCTTGTTGGAGCATACCAAGTAAACAGTCAGCCGATATTCGCCTTCATGGAGAAACAGGCCGATCAGAGATGGCCTCGTAGTGAGCTCATCGCTAAAGAGATAAAGATCCCGGTACCGGGTTTGGGCCAATTCAACATAAAGCTCTTTAGACTTGTTTGGAGGACGGCTTTCGTGATCTTGACCACCGTGATATCGATGGCATTCCCGTTCGTCTTCAACAATGTCGTGGATATCATCAGCTTGGGATTTTGGCCTCTAATGATCTATTTTCCCGTCGAGATGTATATTAGACAGAAACAAATTCCCAAATGGAGCACTAAATGGGTATACCTGCAAATGCTAAGCATGGCCTGTCTTGTGATATCGATCATGGCAACTGCGGCTTTGATCCCAGATCTTAAGGACAACCTTAAGGCTAATCAGCCATTCAGGATGGTCTACTAAAAAAATGCATGGACCTTTGGTTGATTGGCCATCTCAGAAGGAAAAAAATAACATCATGGAAGTTTCTAGTTTCATTGTTTGGTATGGAATTACGAACTCTGTATGTTCTATCGATTGCTTAGGAAAACTTGCTTTTTATTCAAATGATGGTCATACATTGTCCCATTGTTGTAAGAGACAAAAAAATCCGAAAATTTTGATTATTCAAATCGCCATATCCACGTAAATTGGTTTAGGCTCCAATCATACGATGACAGGCATGTCGGCCTTCCAAGGTTAACTTGAACAAAGAGGGTCACATATGATTATCATGTATGCATCGGTAAATAAGCGAAATCTCATAATTTGAAAGAGTTTGTATATTCTTTTTGGGAAGAGGAAAAAGAAAAATAGATGTAAGGATAATAACGTTTAAAGAAAAAGTGAATTTACTATAAGATTGATTGGCTTGTCCCATACCTCTTCGACATCCTCGACCAAACTCCCTTTTATCAAATGTTGTCCCCTGGCCTCAGTCAAACAGCTCTATCATGCATATGTTTTCCCCTAAAAACCAAAATTGATTGGTACGCCACTTCATCTAACCAATCATTTTGCTTCAATTCTCTCTAGGTACTAAAAAATGCTTGATGACCTTACCAGCATTCCATTACTGATTTGTGCATGATTATGCAACTCAGTTAAGTGTAGTCTTTTATGTAATAATTGTATCACGTGAACAACTAGCATCTGCGTCACGTATTCCATCAAATGTTTTTATTTATTACAACTTCTGAAAGGTTCCCAATATACACTTTATCTATCGCATAATGGCATATACATTACATGAAGAGTAGGTATTGCCTACACTCCGTATAAGCTTGTCCAACTCACATGCACCATTAAATCATAAGGGTCGTACGAGGACCCACCTCACATGTGAACTGGGTATGCATCGGGTTCAATACTTCTCTCTAGTGACTTAGACCATTCGTTTATCGGAGTGTTATGGCTTAAAATCCTCGGCTAACAACGTATAGGAAAGCACACGTCAGCCATCTCTACACGTTTTGCTGGTAAAAGACCTCGTGAGATGCTTTACTTACTATACACTCAACAGCATTACGTGATGGAAGAACAATAGACCATCGAACTAATTTCTAGTGCATGGAATCCTCTTACAGGCAGCAAACTCTCATTCGTAAATGTAGAACATATAAAGATACTGGAAACAAGTTAGACATAGTTTAGCATAAAGATTGTTTACGTACCCGAACGCTTAAATTTCCGGGGGTATCCACCAGTGACTGATGATTCATTCCTCGTCCTAATTGAGGTTTTGAAACGTGAACTTCAACTCACCATGCCGTTGCCAGCAGACCCCAAACGTCAAATTAGATAGATTAGGACTTGGGACTTGAACTTGAAAGGGCAGTCCAATGAATGCTAGCAGTTAAAAAAGGTACTTGATTTGGCGGAGGCGTTTTGTCAAACTGTTACAGGTTGACAGCCTCAACCATTCATGGACTCTCCTTCATGTGTTTGAACTTAAATCTCAATATATGGTTGCATGCATGCAAACTAACATTATAAATGATAAGTCTTTTTCCCCATCTTTAGGCTCCTTGTAAATTCTTAAGCCCAAAACATATTTTCTGGCAATGTAAGACCAAGGGTTTTAGGCAAGTTCAGTGAGGACGCACAGTTATAGCTCAAGCATACAAGGCCAGATTCTTACGCGGGACTTAGATTCAAGAGTCAAGGAAAATGATTGTCGGCCCACTTGCCCGACTCATTCATGGGTTGAGACTACTTATTTCATTCGCTACCTTCTTTTTCCTTACATAAATCCAAGTTGTAAGGCATGGTTATCGATAAAAACTCTTTTAGACTCATAATCAGAAGGAAAAAAAAATTGTACCATAATAGAGAACAGGCACAGCGCACTAATATAAAACTAAGCGAACCTGAAAAAGCACAAGAATGTTTGAATGAATGATTCAAATTTGTATTATCGGCAAATACAGGCTTTCTGAACTACTGATGGTTTTGGTTTAAGGACTTCAATTTTAGGAGGTGGGCTCGCGGACCGGCCACCTGTTTGGGCACATATGAGCTGTTCCAATCAGTTGTGTAGTACCTCGCCATGCCGGCCGAGCCACTACAATGCTAATCCGGAATATGGGCCCATATTCTCATATTGCTAAATGAAATTTTGTTAAATTATGATAAGCATGTGTGCCGGAAAAAAATGTGAACAATTCTATAGCAAGGGATATCTTTCAATACAGTATTTGGTAGTGCACGCTACATTTTTTATTGAAAAAGTTACGAGGGTAACGTTAGAAAAATCGCATTGCACAAATCAAATGACTTGGAGGATTAAATTGAAAGAGGGTCCTTGCATTAAAAAGATTTAACCATGTACAAAGTAGGAGCTCTCCCCATTGGCGGCTCCGTGGTGGACGTCGAGAGGCTAGTGGACTCCTTATTGGGACGACCACTTGACGGCCATATGTATTATATTAATGTCGTGATTAATTCTAGTAATAAAGTAGGAAAATATAGACGCTCTAAATTAAGTATATAAGAGCACTTTAATTCTCCAATGGCCTATCGATCCCCGGTCTTCGGAATCTAAGTGTCATTGGCACTTTGCGCCGTGGGGCTGGCAATTTATTAGGGCCCCTCAATATGAAATGTACCTAACATTATATTGTTAATTAGGTGGCCTAAGTGAAGTCATTCTCCCCCTACTCGCTTTGCTTTACAAGGATTGAAGGATACAAAGGATTCGAAATTACGAGGAAATTGATGTTTTCGAACTATTGAAAACTACACATAGGGCCAAAATAATAAAACGCCACATTCTATGGAGACAAAGATGAATAGTATTTAACAAGTCCTTCATGTCTAGTTTAGTCAGAAAATTATGCCAATATGATTATTTCGGATGACCATCGAGTACGAAAGGATACAATTTTTCTTTAATGTTTTGAGGGTGTTTTGAAAACTCTCTGTATTGACATTATTGTTCCTTTTAAAACTCTTATTAGTGTGTAACGAAGTATTATAGATTTTCGAGTACAATTCAAGATTCGCACTATTATCAAGGCCTTTTACCTTATTATGAAGTAAGTAGTGCTAACTTAGGGATAAACTTGAGACATTACATTTCTTGAGGCACGGGGTTCTCGTCACCCAACTAATCATATGAGTTTCTATTAGCATCTCTACCAAATTTCGAATGGAGGATGTTGTATTGGTTTAATATTGAGTCTTAACTAATATGACAATTTCTTAAGTTCCACATTACATCTTGCTATGCTTCTCTCTCTCTCTCTCTCTCTCTCTCTCTCTCTCTCTCTCTCTCTCTCTCTCTCTCTCTCTCTCTCACAGACACACGACAAATGTCTGGAAGGCTGAGAAGCCCTCTTTACGCTCTTTCCACCTGCCTTCGGAGAGGGGACCAAAGTGTTCCACGAAAGGATTGGTCAAAATTTTAAAAATAAACAACCAAGGGCATAAACAATAATAATAAGGAAAGAGAAAACAAAGCTAAGGTCGGCAAGTCTATCATAGTCTGCAATTGCTTTAAACATCCAATCAAAAGCAATAAGAAACACTAGCCAAAGGTACGGACCAGAGGCGAGCATCGATTCCTTTCAACAACAATGGAGGAGTCTTAATTACACGCGGGAGTGCAATACGAAAGTGAGCTTTATCACTAATTAAACAATGATTTTAGCCACCGTAGTTGCTGACTCTCTTCTCCTACATATAAGCTCGAAGTTCCTGCCATGGAGAGTGCAGCGATTGGTTTTCTCGACCCATCTTTGGTTTTTCTTCCGTTTGTAATAAATCCCTCTTTGTATATAATTTCCTTTTCTTCCTCTTCGATTGCCTTTGATTGAGGGAAAGTTTGCAAAATAATTAAGGTAAGTGGCACATATGATTAGTGCTAACTCTTGCTGATTAATTTGTTCTTATTGCATGATAGTGATGATCATGTTCCTTTTTGACCTTGATTGCATTGAGCATATATTATGTTGAGCAATGGAAAGAACTCTTTTGTTGTGGTTTTGCTTTCTTTCACTTTCTTTCATTCCTCCACTGGAGATTTGGGAAGTGTGCTTTGTCTTCTAATAGATTAAATGCTGCTTTACATGCATCACTGTCACTACAACTGCAAAGCATGTGCGCATTTGATATCCATTCTAATGTGCTCTATTTTTAGATTTATTTTACTGTATATCAATTGGTTTGGCTTGGTTTATTTTTATTTTTCTTTTGTAAGTGATGATTATTTACAAAGAGAAGGACAATGGTCGGTTTACATTGATATTAGCTAATGCGATACCTTGCAAAAGTATGCAGAGGAGGCAAATTAATGGACCGAATGGAGTTTCAGAGACTTAACAATACTGAAGATCCAGCTTCACATATCCATTATTGAACATAGATAGGCCCAACACCAAAGGCAAATATATGCTCAAATAAGCTCTAAGCATCTTGCTAAGTGAAGCAAGAAAGGCAGGAACAAGTGAAACTTTTCTACAATTTTGTACCCATGCCTTAAACGCTACGTTTGTTAGGAGGATTAGGAGGGAAGAGAGATAGTTCTATAAAAATACAATCATGTTTGGGTGGAGAGATACAGACTGATGGAAAGACTATGAAAGATTAGGAAGAACTGATCAAGTAAATTTTTTATGTACATTTTAATTCTAGGAGGGATTCGTACGGATTTTCATATAAACAAACAAATTTATTCTTCTTGCTCACTTGTTCTCCTATTTTACATCTATTTGGAAGTACATAGAAGCATATTTACGTCGTAATGCATTCTTTCCCTTTTCTTTTCCCTTGCCAGCATCCAAATAAATAGTACAACTCAATTACCTCAGATTCCTTCTCTTCTTTGTCCTCATAATCATTTAAATCACTTTTTTCCCTTTCTAACCATCACATCTAAAACGAGCGTAAAAATACAATATGATGTTCAATAATATTTAATCAGCTCTTCCTTTTTATACATGGATATCTTTCTTTCTTTTTTTACAAGACATCATAATATAATGAAAATGACTTAGTCAATAAGCTCTAGTAAATTTAGAGCAAATGCAAAAATTTTCTTGTTATGAGAGAGAGAGAGAGAGAGAGAGAGTTGAGTGAAATAGGAAGAGTGGGATTGAAGAGGTGGATTGGGCCCGTTTGGGAAGGTCTGTGATTTGAGTGGATCGTTGCCGTACTCGTTGGGTGTCACGTGGGGATTTTTTTTTTATAAATTTTTCATTTGCTGTCTTTTCATTTGTGTTTGAAAGTTCTTTCTTATGATAAAAATGCAACTCATGGTCCTCCTCTTAAATTTTATAAACAGAATGCAGAGATTAAGAAATTCTAGCAAATTTTATTTCCCATTATTATTCAATGAGCGGCCGACCTTGCGGATGAATATCCACTCACTCGTATATTTGTGTAAAATCTAATTCAATGGCAGTATACTTACAAACTAGCAGTAAAATAGCTATTTAATGTCCTTTTTTCCGTGGTCGGTGAGGAAAAAATATTATGAAAATAATTTCTTTAACAGACAAATTCAAACATCAATATAATAGAAATTATTATATGCACCGGGTTCATGTGAGTTCAATATTCAAATATCTTGGATCAAATGGATTTCATAAATATCACGTTTGCAATAAAATCACATAATCGAGTGGTACTATATTAATCTCATCTAGGCAAAGCATCTAGTAACTTTTTGGAAAATGTACAAACCATCATGTCTTGAACTTTGGTTTAACACTATTCCAGTATCTTCCATGTAGCCAACTGCCCACATTATAAATACACACACTTCAATCCCTCCTCTCCCACCATTGTGAGTTCTAACCTCTCTCTCCCAACTATTCTTCCATTTTTCACTTTCTTGCCACCCCCATCTCTCTCTCTCTCCCTCGCAGGGTGTGTGTTTTGAGCCCTTCGGTTTTTAGGTAGGTGCACAAAACACAAAGCAAACTCAGTTTCAAAGAAGCACACTCCCTCCACTGATTTTGATTCGGTTAGTGTTAATTAAACTTTCCAGTAGAACTAGATACCACCCAGAATGAAACAACATCGCCTCTGATTGATGAATAAATTTGAAGTTGTTATCATTTGGCAAGACAGAATTTAGTTTCCACACACACACAACTTAGTAACACTTGCTATTTCGTTCTTTTTTTGGGACATTGAAGATGGGTGAGAGCGCTGCCACCAAGAACAACAAAAACCACCACCACCACCAAGTTTGTAACTTCTCCATGGACATGCTTCCTCAGACTGTCTCCAAATGCTTCAACTCCTTTGACGACGATGGCTGCCTCAAACGCACCGGTAATCAACCTTATCTTCTTACTATATATTGTCTGATTCCTTTCTACTTATTCACTACAGGTTTGATACATCAGCCATGCGATCTGTACTAGGAATAACAGTTTAATATGCTTTATCCAAGTGTTATTCCTCACAAATCACTGGAAAAACTAACTTGAGAGACAATGAAAACTTTCCAAATGTAAAGAGTTGATCGGATTTTTTTGGTTGACTGATCAGGGACCTTATGGACGGCGAGTGCGCACATAATAACAGCTGTGATAGGATCGGGAGTGCTTTCGCTAGCTTGGGCCATTGCTCAGCTGGGTTGGATTGCTGGCCCTGCTGTGATGTTCTTGTTCTCCTTTGTGAGCTTCTACACCTCTTGCCTCCTCTCTTATTGTTACCGTGCCGGCGACCCCGTCTCCGGCAAGCGTAACTACACTTACATGGACTCTGTTCGCTCGATTCTCGGTATGAATTAATATATTGTTGCTTCTCATTATTTGACTCCTGCATTTTGCTTAAATTTCCCATTACCTTATGTCTCCAAATGTATAGCAAAATGAGTAGCCTGACTTTTAATTAGGTGATAATAGTAACTCTACATTCTTAGATTATTAACATGTTCAAGGTATTATTCTCAGGTGGAGCAAAGGTAAAAGCATGTGGTTTTATTCAATATTTCAACCTATTCGGAATCGCCATCGGCTATACCATTGCAGCATCTATCAGCATGATGTGAGTACAACTCATTGTTCCCAAACTCAGATCACAATGAACTTACAATTCTACTGTTTCCTATATAACCTGGCTGATTCAATTTTATATTTGTTCCCTCTTTCCGATGAAAGGACGATAAAACGTTCAAATTGCTTCCGCGATAGTAACAGGGAGAACCCGTGCCATATGTCGAGCACTCCGTACATGATCATGTTCGGCATCACAGAGATTCTGCTGTCCCAGATTCCAGATTTTGATCAAATATGGTGGCTTTCTATTGTGGCTGCTGTCATGTCCTTCACTTACTCTTCGATTGGTCTCGGCCTGGGAATTGCCCAAGTTGCAGGTACAGATTTCTTCTTTTCTCCAGACAGATGGCCAAGAAATTTCAAGAGATAATTTTATCAATATCTTAAATAAGAAGTTGATTCCGGCAATTTCTTTCCTCGATGAGCATCTAGTGGAAGTTTCAAGGGTAGTCTTACAGGAATAAGCATTGGAGCTGTGACTGAAACCCAAAAGATATGGAGGAGTTTCCAAGCTCTTGGAGATATTGCCTTTGCGTACTCATTTTCTGTCATCCTTATTGAAATTCAGGTACTTAAACGTAATTCCATACGTTCAAGAACTAAGGAAATGCTTAAGAGTAGATAAAACACAATGGAAGTACCTTTCTTTTTCCTGTTAACTAAAAAATTCAAGCAAAAATTTGTGACGGCTAAGCCGGAAAGTTAAGTCATGAATGCCCTAAGCTCAAGAAAATTGCATCTTTACCAGGACACCATCAGATCCCCACCGTCGGAAGCAAAGACCATGAAGAAGGCTACTTTTCTGAGCACGGCAGTGACAACGACTTTCTACATGCTCTGTGGCTGCATGGGCTATGCTGCTTTTGGTGACGCGGCTCCAGGAAATCTTCTGACCGGCTTCGGTTTCTACAACCCATCCTGGCTTCTTGATATTGCCAATGCTGCTATTGTGATCCATCTTGTTGGAGCATACCAAGTGTTCTGCCAGCCGATTTTTGCCTTCGTCGAGAAACAGGCCACCCAGAGATGGCCTGATATTGAGTTCATCGCCAAAGAGATAAAGATCCCGGTACCAGGCTTGGGCCAATACAACATGAACCTCTTTAGGCTTGTTTGGAGGACGATTTTCGTGATCTTGACCACCATGATATCGATGCTACTCCCTTTCTTCAATGATGTCGTGGCGATCCTTGGTGCCTTGGGATTTTGGCCTCTAACGGTCTATTTTCCCGTCGAGATGTATATTAAGCAGAAACAAATTCCCAAATGGAGCATCAGATGGGTATGCCTCCAAATGCTGAGCATGGCCTGTCTTGTGATATCGATCGTGGCAGTTGCGGGTTCGATCGCAGGAGTTATGCTCGACCTTAAGAGTTATCGGCCATTCAAGACGAGCAACTAAAAAAATGCACGGACATTTAGTTGATTGGCCATTTAAGAAGAAAAAACTAACATCATTGAAGTTTCAAGTTTCATTGTGCACAATTCCTTAAGTGGGTGGTGCTGGTGTGGTTTGCATCTTTGTCTTGGTCTAGTTTGTTTTCTTGAAAAGTTCCTGTTTGGAAGAGAAGGAAGGAACTTGTTTGCAAAAAGTGTGGAATCCTCAACATAAATCTCTTTTCTTCTCAATTTGCTTGTTACTGTAAAAATCTTGATATGACGAGGGTGAGAAAATACTCATCAATATCACTTTGTGATAACATGTCCTATCTGACAATCGATGACACCCATGATATCTATGATCAACCAAACCAAACTCCTCGCAAGTTTCTAGTAAACAGCAAAGCAATATAGCATGTGAATTGAAACTTACATTCGTTTGTGTGATTTTGATCTCCAAAGACAAGCATTTGTTTACAACAACAAAAATACCGAAAATGTGCTGCTAAACGTGGGGATGTTCATGTTTGCTGCATTAGAAATTTCCTAATTAGTTAAACAAGCTTTGGAACATTGCAAGACATCAATGTCTTCCTACTCTTCTGTCTGATCGATCCTCCTCCGGCTTCCAATTGTAGGCATAATCCTGCTTTCCCTTTTGACGTTAGCCCTGACAAATGATTTGGCATTACATTTTCACTTTCACTTGTTACAATTTCTCTAGGTTTTATTACATTTCTAATTACTAGGTGGCATACATGTCGAATGGACAGCTCCGCTTAGATGGAAACTTCCAGGAATGGCTCCGACGCTTAGGTATTCTCATCCGTGCGGGGGTATGTGCTTGACGTAAACAGTCACCTAACGAGGAAAATAAGAAAATCCGAACTGAAAAAAAAAAATCAAAGAAACGGGAGAAAAACAAGATCTCGAGGAAAGCTGGCATGATCAGTCTGTGTTAACCGACATCCATATCTGGGTAACTTCAATCCTATCAAAGTAGGGCCGCCACCTTTCATGACCACATTTAAACCTTCATGCAACTTTTTCTACACGTCCTCTCTCCAACGGACAATTCATCATAGAATTGACCTTTCAGATCCTGAACGCACCCTCCTTATTCCCAGCAATATCTTTCGCTACCAGAGAGACAGACAGCGACTTTCACTTGTTGGAAAAGACATCAAGTCCTCAAAAGATGCTCTGCTCATTACTAAAAGATTTTCACTAGAACCCGCACAAAAAAAATATATGGTTTGTCATGCATGAAGATGTGAACCTCAGTCCTGAGTCCACGAAGGTTTCATTTGAGCTGGAGAATACAAAAAGCTGAAAGCTAAAAGGCA
Organism: Syzygium syzygioides; assembly: GCA_031216285.1. Taxonomy (NCBI): domain Eukaryota; kingdom Viridiplantae; phylum Streptophyta; class Magnoliopsida; order Myrtales; family Myrtaceae; genus Syzygium; species Syzygium syzygioides. The sequence continues at coordinate 45,198,408 of CM062249.1, read as the reverse complement.
GAATCAAAAGGGGGTCCAAATAATTGAAAATGAACGGTCCCTCCAAATCACAGGAAAAATTTGAATGGGTTAAACTAGGAAATGTCAGGCAAAGAACATGCTGAGCACTGTTTCGGTGCTTTAATCAGGAAGCAGGTAACGTGGAAGGTACACTCAACAGGGACTATAAGTAGAAATGATTTTTAGGGAGAGTACACATTCAAATGATGGGATTTTTGGATGCTCCATCAGAACCACCGAAGGTGCTGCTTCATGTTTATTCCATTTTTCATCATGATCTGAGGCCAGTAACGTTAAAAATCATATAGTAGTGGAGATATCATGAGCATCTGGTCCACTTGGACATGGTTCTTCCTGACATACGAAAAACAGAATCCTTATAGGTACTTCGTTTGAATTACTTAGTGTAGATAACGGCGTAAAGTGGACAGACACTTAAACTGCACAGCATAAGCAGCTGTTCCATAAAGTTCTTTTCATCATCTTCTTTCTGCTCTTAATTCAAATTCTCCAAAATGAAGATCAAAAGGTGAAAATCATGGAAGCAGAAGGCAAGATCTACCACTACCCAGATGACGTGATATAGTTCATTTATAGACAGATGTCCTTGTTAATATAGAAATTCCCATATTTGTTAATTTAGAGGAAAACTATCCAAATCCCAAGTAAAATTACTAAACCATCAGCCAAAAGCAAGTTGCTTATTTAAATAGAAAGTTCACGACCGTTTAAATAAGGCTTGGCAGCATCTCCACTTTCTTTATTTTTTGGATTGAAAGGGAAACCTTAGATCTCGAGCAATGACAAAATAAGTGACCTTATAGGAAGATATAGACTATTAGCCTACATGCGACACCCAAAAAACCAATCACCGTCATTTCGATATGATACCACAATGATGCCTATAAATACACGGCCGGAAGTGTTATGTTCATCATCGAACTAGAACTGTCTGCTAAATAAAGACATTTCTTCTATAGAGATATGCTGAACAATCATACAGGTCAATACAGATGAGGTTATACACTCAATAAATGGAGCTATATCACAACCCAAGAGGGAAAAAATCACCAAAAAGAAGACAGTCTTCTCATTCTCAACGAGAAGCAGATCTAGTAAGAGTTTTCCATAAATGGAATCAACACATGCTATTCTACAAATGCACAACATTCCAACCGATAACACAATAGCCTTCAACTTCTTTACCTCGAGAGAAACTCAATTGTGGCGAGCGACGATGTTCTGCAACTCTTGGGAGAAATCAACTGGATTGTGTGCATCTATGCTTTGTCTGCACATGTGCACAGTACATTTCATCAAGAAGACGTGCTATCCTTCTTCTGTAAGGAGCAGACTAGCTTCCACCAAAAATATGACATGATTGCCGACAAGGCAGTGTTGAAGAGGCAAGATGACTCCAGGAATTCAAAAGAGCTCCTCAGAATTGAATTTGTTCCAAGCTTCCTGTAGCATTATTAAAATAACGATATCAGTAACAAGTTATCCCTCAAACAAGAATTCTTCATTTGACTTGTGACTGGTTCCTCCACCCTTCAACAAATTACTTGCTACATAGTGGCAGTAAGACGACCCACATTTACAAATATGTCCTGAAAATTTACAGTGATAAAATGCGAAAGACCAACAAAGAAATGACCAACTAGCAAAATTTGATATCCCAAATACCTTAAGGAGGTCAAACACTTTTTCAGCAACGTATTTCTGCTGAAGATTGGCACCTTTCTGCTGCACTTTATCAGGATGAATGCACAAGGTTGCTTTCCTGTATACCTTCTTCACTGCTGCACCAGTTATCAAATCTGTCAAAGACACAGGCTGCCAACCACATTCAGGCCAGAGCACCTACCACAAATCACAAAAAGAAAAATCAGCCACTGCAAAATACAAATCAATGACCAAAAATCCATCACCGAAAGCAAATAATATCTGTCACTGACTAATATTTTCAAACCAAAGTTTTCCATTCAGTAAACGGCAATAGTCATCATAAGTTAAGAAAGGGAAACAAGTATTTAAGACATACATATTGCAAAGTTGAAAGCAGAGCCCGTAGGTTCCCCTCTTTGCCAGCAGCCCAACGCTTAATCTCCACATCCAATGTTTCAGCAATTCTCTGAAAATCATCCAAAATAATATTAAAGAGAGAAATTCACTAATTTGTAATTTTGACCAAGTATCATTGTAATTAAAGAACTAATGCGGGATGAACATGAATAAATAGAAGCAATATGCAACCCGTATATAGTGACAATCAACAAAAACTATCAGATCCAAAAATCAAAACAAGCTTCAGATTTATTATGGTATCTGCATTCAAATTTACTATTTCATTCCCTTCGTCTTCTAAACCATGTGGGACACAGCATTGGATAAAAGCATCCTCACTTTTCCCCTGCTTAGCAGCAGGGGGCAAAGACCTTGACAGTAAGTGCATTCTTCAAGCCATGGAAAGTACACACTGAGCCTTTGTTATTCCTCCTAAGGAGTCTAAATCGGTGTACCACCAGCTGCTGCACAGCGCAGTTCAGAATGAGATGCTTCTTATATCTTCCTTTTTACCTTGCTCCTATCTATTAGGGCACTGCAGAATCATTTCCAGAATATTGCATGCGAGGGATTAAACATCAATCTCAATGGAGAAAAAGTTTTTGTTTTCAATTGTCATATCTATGATTGATCAGTATCAAAGAGTGGCAAAAGCAAGAGATTGATGATGGAGAAAGTTGCAGATTGGTGAAAGATTCACAGATGGCAGAAGTGAGTTTATGGTACAGCATTAACAGGCAATCGTTTTCAGCCCTTCTTATGGGAGTTTAAAGCCTGAACCTAACATTCAAAAGCAATTTAAGACTGCAACATAGAAATTCAAGGATTAGCCAAGCCTTATGACAAGCCATACCCAATAGTCATTACACTTGCAGAATCTTGATAAGTTAGGTGACAGCAACAAACTTTAGCAATAAAAGTAAAGCAATCAAGACTTGAATATAAGTCTTTCTGCACCTAAGCCACGAGCTTAGACACATAAAAAGAAACTTAAACATAAGGAAATCACAACAGCTTCTTACATGTCTCTCGGCCTGCTCCCTTTGAACTAGAAGATCCCGCTGGTTCTTCTCAGCCAGAGCTTTCGCCTAAATAGGACAGACAAGACATAAATCTAAGAGAGAGATCCACAATAATCAAACCAGTTCAAATGAGGCTAAATTTCAGTATCCATCATTCACAAGAGATTAACAAAATGTCCCCTTAGCAAGCATATACCGCTCGTTCTTGTGCCCTCTGTTGGCGCTCCAACCGAGCTCTACGTCTTTCTTCAGTTTCTCCTTCAACTTCCTGGAACTCCCCAGATGATGCTACTCCTCCTTTTGGTTAACAGAGGGAGTAAAAGTTCAGTAAACAATCAATATTTAGAGTTAATAAAGCTTTATCTCTCTGTGAAGTTCATGCATGATACCTCCAAAAATTGAAGAAAGATCGTCGACAATATTTGTAGTTGATGAGGCTTTTATCATGCTTGATGAAGTAGATTCAGATGTCTTGGCCACATCAGGCCCCTTTCTGCTTTGTGACTGTGTTTCAAAGAAAGGATCCTGGGTCATCAAGTTAGGATTAGAAATCATTTTTTACGGCCAATGGAAGGTCAAAAAATCCAGCAACTCAGCTCTAAGTTCAAATACTCACTGCAGAATTGGCCCTGGTCCGCGGAGCACTGCTTGCGCGACCCATGCTGAAAAAGGATTCAAGATCATTATCATTCTTTTGTTGGTTGGCTTTAGCTGCCTTTTCTCGAGCCTCCGCAGCAGCCCTCTCTCGAGCCTCTACAGCAGCCCTTTCTCGAGCCTCTGCAGCAGCTCTCTCCACAGCAGCTCGTTCTGCCTTCATTCGTGCTTCAGTAGCCCTTCCCCGTGCTTCCCTATCCCTTGCTTCTGCTGCAGCCTTCTCAGCTCTTTCCCTCGCATCTGCAGCTGCTCTTTCACGGGCTTCCGCTTGTGCTCTCAGCACTGCTGCCCTTTCTGCACGCTCTCGAGCTTCAGCATTCGCTTTCTCAACAGCAGCCCTTTCAGCTTTCAGGCGAGCCTCCACAGCTGCTCTGTCACGTGCATCAACAGCTGCTCTCTCACGTGCCTCCCTAGTAGCCCTTTCCACGGCTTGTCTGGCCCTTTCCCTCTCAATCTCTCTTCTCTCCCTTTCCTTTTCAAGTCTCCTTTGTTCCCTCTCTTTTTCTTCTCTTTCTCTCTCTTTCTCAAGTCTCCTTCGCTCTCTCTCTTCCTCTTCCTTCTCCCTCTGCAGCCTCTCGCGATCTAACTTCTCTTGCTTTTCTCGGAGAGCTCTCTCATGAGCATCCAGAAAATCCTCGTCCTTCTCAAAATGCACGGTGTCTCTACTTCTAGCAGTCTTACTACTCTCTCTTTCCCTTACCTCCTTTGCATGCCTAAACTTGGCCTCTGCCCTCTCCATGGCTTCTTTCATGGCTGCTGCAGATGCAGCAGCATCAGAGTTCATACCCATTTCCTCACTATAAAAGCCGTTAGAATGATCATCAACATTATTTCTACTCCCACCCATTGCAAAATCTTCTAATCCATCGATTGGAGATGAAACTGAACTCCCATAAGCAGGAGGGAATGACTTAGGATCCTCAAAATTTTGAGTGGAATTTGGGAATGAAGAAAACTCATTAACAATTTTCTTCGCATTTGCAGATCCGAAAGAGTTACTTCCTGCTCTTGAGACTCGTGCTGGCCTTGGAGGAGGAGGTCTAGACGGCGGGGGCACACTTGTAGGTTGTGTAAAAAGAGGAATTTCTGATACTGTGAGCCATAACTCATCTGAGGATGAGACATTTTCCTCATATCTTGGGGACATGTCTACTGGACTACTGGCATCATTGGGATTGGCCTGCGCATAGTAAGGACCAGAAGCAGTTTGACCAGCAGACATTTTAGTACCTCGAGAAGCAGGAGGAATATCGAAAAAAGTTTGATCAGATTTAAGATCATTATCAACAGGCAAAGACTCTTCCTCATAGTTATCTGGACTCCTCTTAGAGCTGTGCTCTCTCCTCAGAGGACTTCTATCCTTGCTGCTATTGGTTCTTTCAGATGAAAATGACGGCACATTTTTTCCCAAGCTATCAAATGGATCCATGTCATCGTATACTCCCCCACTGGATACAGATGGAGCATCAGTTTTCATGCTCTCGGATTTACCAAGCTTACTAAATTCTTCCAATGGGTCAGTGGAAAGGCCTGAAGATGAGGTCACATGGGGTGAGGTTGATCCTAATGACGCAAATGGATCTTCTGTCATTTTACTCGTGTGATGTGTTGGCTCGGAAGACCAAGTAGGCTCTGGCATTGGCCTGCAGGAAAAAGAGAAGTTGGTGCATGTACTGAGGAATATCTTATACATTTGTGAAACGGAAAATGAGGAAAAGTAAAATTACCAGCATGATTACAATTAACAAGATAGTGATCCCAGACAACATTCTTTTAGGGGGCAGCAAGGGCGGGGGCGGGGGAGGGGGGATAGGGGTAGAGAGAGGAGAGTTGACTTGATTAGTTATGTTGTAAATTAAGTTGTAGGATGGCTATGGCTATGCAACTCTTGAGTCATTAAAACAAACCTTAAAAAAAAAAAAAAATCAGCTTGCATCGTAGTGACTACAGATAAGCACAATTCCTTCTATATCACAAGACCCAGTCATTCCATCTCAACCTCAATTGTGGAAAAACAAGGAAAATAGAAATTGCCCGATGCCCTTTCAAAAGATTAAGTACACCAAATAACCTCATAAAATGCTACCAGATAACCATAAACTTCATGATTTGGCTGTTGCTCTTGAAATGACCCTTAAATTTTATAATGTTTAGAATTTAAATCATCTCAGTCACTGCCATGTTAATTGATCTTATCACGTCACATATTCAAATCTTACTTACAATCTGAGAAAAATAAAGAAATAGCCCATTTTCTCCAAAGTAGAAATGTCAAACCCCCCCCCCCCCGGCGCGGGCAATTCCCTTTTCTTTTTCTCCTTCCCAAGGCTAGGTCCTCGTTGCAATTTTTTTCTGTAGGTCTACATAGTTAGAATATAAGAACATTTCACGTAATCCATTGGCTGCAGTCGTAATTAGGCAACTGAATCAGAGTCAAAATCTCTTCGAATGTGATAAACTATACTACCAGTTCTCCTAGAACTAATACTGTCTTCCAGGGTGATTCAATTACTTCGTCAAACTGATCAAATTTTCTAATGTCAGCATATCAAGGAGTTTATCATAAATGGCTGACAAAGCCAATAAGAAGCAAATCACCATAAGAGTAGCATATGTTGTCTCCTAGTTGTTCCAATAACAAGGCATGCGGTATGCAAATCTATGGCAAACCTTTGGCAACATTAACTGTATGTTTTACTGCTAGGTACTGTTTAGTCATAGAATTTCCATGTTCATATTCTTAATTACATTTTTATTCAATTATATACAGTTTTCTCGAACAAAACGCAAAGATTGAGAATCTTTGATCCTCCAAATTTCACCATTGCATACTACATCTCATGGGATTGAATCCAATCTGATGAAGTCTGTAAGTTTGTAACCATCACCAGATGGTTCGTATTTGAGAAATCTGACAAAACTTGACTCAAATAGCTTGTCAAGACTCCACATTGTCCAAAGCTACAAAAGGATGAAATATATAAAGTTGGTTTGTTAATATCTGATGGGGTCAACTGTTACAGTGAAACTGTTAGACCTAACAGAAAGTGGAACAGCTAAGGAAATACTTGCTCTAATAACACTTCGTGCTGTATAGTTTATCGAGTTAAATGCAATTTTCTTGGCACAAGTACAAGGACCTATACCAAGACAACTATACCTTCACATTTTTCAGTAGGCATCTCCATGTTATAGAATGAATATCCATCTCCATATTCATAACATCTAAAGAACTACAGCATGCACAAGGCAGTTTCATGAGCAAAACAGCATTCTTCTTGATAATTGAGATCATAAACTAGTGGCATTCAAAAGGCATACTGCTGCCCAAAGTTGATGAAGAGGGTCATTAATGGAGCTAAATTATTCTTGCAATCCAATGAGTCTGATTCCATCTAAAGAACTTGGGAACTCCACATCACAATTGAGTAACTATAATTGACACCAAGGTTTACCTCAACCATAAGTCCACTTGCTTCATTGTTTAATTTACTGAGTGATGGAAGAAGTACATAAATGAATGTATTCCGAGAAAGGGAAAATGACACAAACAGTTCCTGAACTTTGGCCCAATGTGCAATTTGGTCCCTGAACTTTTAATTTGTTCAATGTAGTCCCTGAATTTTAGGCTAATGTTCAATGTCATCCCTGAACTTTTAGTACATGTTTAATTTAGTCCCTAAACTATATAAAAATGTTCAATGTAGTCCCTAAACTTGAATTAATGGAAAGGACCGCATTGAACATTTTTATATAGTTCAAGAACTGAACTGAACATATACCAAAAGTTCAAAGATGACATTGAACAAATTAAAAATTCAAGGACTACATTGCACATTGGTTAAAGTGCAGTGACTACATTAAACAAATTAAAAATTCAAGGACCCAATTACACATTAAGCCAAAGTTCAGGGACTGTTTGTGTAATTTTCCCTTCTGAGAAATAGGTGTAAGATTAGAAGAGCTTGTTTGCAATTGAATGGACATATGAAATGGCATCCGGTTGCTCTAGTGAGAAGATGCGATTATAGGATCAAGAAACAACTAACAAAGAGTAGAAGAAAACCTAAAAAGACATGAAAGGAGACGCTAAAAAAATATGGGGAGCACCTAAAACTACAAAAAAATTTTCATACCAAATAGAGAACAATGGTACAAAAGCATTCAAATAGCCAACCCCACTTAGTCGGATAAAGTTATGAAAGTAGCAATCACAATCTCCCAACATCTTTTATCAAAAATGAGAAGAAAATAAGTTTTCCCCTTCACAATTCCCGATTTCTCCACAATAATATCGCTCTAAGAATAAAAAAAGAAAAGTAAAGGTAGATTCTATGTTCAACACTGCACTTTTCCACATAGAGATCGAACTTTCCATTTCCAGTAAGAAGACTGGATAGACCATTAAGTACCAAATCCAATCGAGCACGTCGATTAAAGATGCATGATCGTTGCCATGAAAATGCCGTGTTCCTACTGGTAATCACACTTGGAAATAAAGAAATACTGATTGCGAGTTTGAAAGAGAAAAGGAAAGAATATGCGATCAGATCAGCAGATTTTGGCAGCGAGAGAGGAAAGACAAATCAAAGTAGATAGTACAAGTTAAAGCAGGCATTAAACAACAGTTATTTGGGCTTGTTAACATGTGTCCTTGGGGGCACCACTTGTTAAACATGTTTGATGAGAAAAAATTCAATTTTCAAAACATTAACCATGCATATCACAAGAACAGTCTGATTAAATGATAAGTCCATTCATTCTTCTTATATACACATTTTCCTTCTCAATGGATCAGCTAAAATATTCATATAACGATCTCTTGGAAAAACAAGTCGCAACTTCCTCAAAATGTTGTGTTTGGGAAGGGTAGCCTGTGCACGGGAGGAATTTGTGGGAGGATTATAAGATTCGGAAGTCATTTTCCACTATTTGGAAATAAAAGAGAAAAAGTATGTGATAGGCCCATACATCCAATCTCTCAAATTTCCAAAAAAAAAATTATAGGAAAGGCAAGAGATGTGTATGCCAGTGACCTGCTCGGGATGGTACATACCTAATAATGAAGGTTACGAAAAAGCAATCAGTCTACTATTTCTTCTCTATCATTCCTCCTGACCAAACAAGCAAAAGAAAGTTGATTCTCAATCCCCATTTTCAATGCCCTTACTTCCCTTTCTTTTCAATACACTCTTTCTCCCACTTCTTTTCATGTCAAGCACAGCATCAAGGTGGGAACCCAACTTTCAAAAGTAACATAGTACCAATAGATCGTCCCAAAACCCTGATAGCTACGGGGTAAGGAGGGCAAAACAACTTTCTTCATATTCACATACGGAATCCGCAGGGCTTTGGCACATAAATACCAAATCCTATTTGGCCATGTCAGTTCAATGCATACCCTAAGATCGATAACAAATCCACTGGGATCATAAATGAAGACCTAGTAAAAGAGAAAGTATGTACACAGTGCAAACAGCAGACAATGCTGCTAGAGATTAGAAAACAGATAAACTAGTCAAATCAAACAATGATCAACACTATTTTGATCAACCAAAGCTAGCTCTAGCAGGTGCAATCAAAATACGCTCAATTAGGAACAATGCTGACAAATACTAAATCTCTACAGCACGAAAAAACACTTGAAGTCCACAATGTAATCAGGAAACAGAGACCGAGGCACTTAGCACATACCTGTTCTTAGCAGGAGGACCGCTTCCTCCAAACCCAGGAATTAAATCATCATCAAAAGCTGGAACACTCCTGTCATACCCCTTACTCTTTGACTCACCTTCGTTCTTTCCAAATCCGCCCAAAAGATCGTCAAACGCACTACTTTCGTTCCCTTTCCTCCGCGGCGGAGAATCGGAAATGGACTTGAAGACATCCTCAAATTTAACCCCGGAAGAGCTCTTCAAGCCCGGAACACCTTCAAATATATCGTCGTCGTAGACCGGCGGCTTATCATACACCGGCGAACCCGGCGATTTGGCGCTCGAATTGTACATCGAGTCGAAATCGAAACCCGACCCGCCACCGCCGCCGCGGCTCTCCGATTTGCCCGCGCCCCTCGCATTGTCGCCGAAGATGTCCCCGAAGTCGTCTAGGGTTTGGGACCTCGCCTTCGGCTCGAAGCCGAAGGCGTGATCGGAATTCGGGGCGCGGCCGGATCGGGATCCGAGATCGAAGTCGAAGGAGGCGGCGGCGGCGGAGGCGGAGGCGGAGGAGGGTTTCATCGGGGCCGATTTGCCCTGGGGCTTGAAGCCGAAATCGGCGGTCAGGAGGCCGTCGAAGTCGTTCATTGCCGGCCGGGTGGGTCGGTGGGGCGGCGGGCCTTGGATTGACGGGTCGGGTCGGGTCGATCGATCGACCGGGGGAGGATCTCCCGACGACGGGGGGAGGTGGGGGGAGGAGATCGAGAGGGTGGGTGGGATCGACAGGAACGGAGGAGGGTTCGTCGGGTGATCTGCGGAGTGGGGAAGAGCTTCGAGCGAAAAACTGAGATCTGATGATGATGATGATGATGACGATGATGAAGATGATGATGACGATGAAGAAGGAGGGCGGGAGAGAGAGAGGAGGAGGAAGAGGAGGAGGTTGGGCTGCTCCTTCCTTCTCTAGGAACGAAGAAGGGGGAGGGGGGGCAGGAATTGAAAATGTCAAGAAAATGGAGGAAAAGGAGCTCGGTGTCTTTGTGCGCGTGTGAGGGGCGGGGGGGATCTAATCTGACCTCTATTTCCTCCTCTTCTCCTTCCTTCTTTCTTTCTTCCTTCCTTCTCCCCCCCTTGGGAGTATTTGGTAGATTTGTCCTCTCCCTGTCTCTGTCTCCCTCGTTCACCCCCTGCTCTCGTCCTTAATCACCTCTCTTTGGCTATTTGCGCGTGCTTGGCTAAGGGGCGATAGGTTTTCCGGATTGGGCCGGTTCCGCCTTAAAACCGGAAGCGTGACAAGTAAGGCCGGTTCACGGGTTCTTGAAATCGGGAACCGGACCGGTAGGGCCGAGAACGGAGCTGGAGTTGCTGGCTATGGTCCCGAATTTAGGGTTTTAACGATTTCTTCTTCTTTTTACGCTTTAAAAGAAAGGGAAATTTTTTATTATGAAAAAAATAACATATCAATCTGGTCTGATCCGAACAGTTTGGTTTCGCACTTGGAATAGAGAACCGGATTGATTATTCTTGGTTTCAAAAATTTAGAATCAGAAACTAGACCGGTTCTCTCTGTAACTGCCCAGAACGGGCTGATTTGGTCCGGTCCGATCCCACATAGGTCGGGTTCCCGTGCACACCCCTAGTTTTGGCATTGTTGTGTAGTAAAATTGATTTATGAAATCTTAAGCGTGATGAATGATAGCCCAGCACATCAGGTGAGTCATATTCAATATTTTCCATAAGAATTTATTGTATCGATTGGAAGGAACCGACTCGCCAACCCATCCAAGGTACGGATTATATTTTCTTCTTATGATACTATGGACAATCAATGCGCTTAGATACATGCCTCGGCCTCGGTCCAATTGAGTGTAAATTTTATTGTCTCGTTATCTTTAACTATGTGATACCAAAGAGTGTCATTAATAATGGTCTTCAGCTATTCTTTTTCTACTCCACATATACTTAATTTGACCGTGTGCTAAGATTAATGTTTACTCATAATGAAGTTAAGGAACCCACTGCCATCTCAATGAATACTTTAGAAACTTTAAAGTCATCATCTAGTAGGATAAGATAGAAGTGGATAAATTATAGCCAAAGATAGTAACTTATGATTAATTCATTTTAAATCTTAATTTGTTGAGTAAAAGGTTATAAAATTCTATTAGCGAGATTACTTTTAATTTTCTTTTGCCATTCGATTTATGTGATTTTAATTCTACTATGCAGCTTCCCGATGCTTTCTTTCGTGCACATTCAAAATTCTGATGTTTTTGTGTAGATCTTTTCTAACTTTCGCAAGCCAATCGCGACACGTGCAAGTTAAAAAAAAAAAACATGCCAAGTGGCAAAACGAGAATGAAAGTCTTCAAGCTTGCAATTTATGTTTAGAGGTCTAAAGAAATTGATAAATGATAGGCCATAGCCAATATTGGTATTCTAACATGATAGCACTTTTCAGTTCGCTCGCTATGGATTATCTATATCAGCCAAATGATTACTATTTTTCCTTTTATCAATTAATTTTATTGATTTTATCTCTTATCCATCTAACCACTTAATTCTTTTATTACGAAATTGCTTTCTTATTTATATATATATATATTGAATTTTGTGACTCGTGCGTGTTAAAGAAGATGCCAAAGTGGCGGAATGAGAAAGGATAGGCTTCAAGATCAAACAAATGGGGAAATCTGATTTCTTTATCATCAACTTGGCCCTTAAAGTTAAAACTTAGCTTTCACATTAATCTTCCTTTTCTGTCTTTTTTTTATCTAAACAACGTCATCAATGTACATTGTACTTCTATTCCAAAACCAAAATCAATTGTTTACTTTACTGGTTCAAAAATTGTCAATTCTACGTTTTAAAAAGCGCCACCCGCGATAGATTTTGCCGAGGTGTACTCTTTTTTTTTTTTGGCTGAGGTGCACTTTTTTTTTGTCATGTTGCTGAGCTGTCCTTGACCCGTTTATAAAAACACGATAATAATCTTATCGTAAAGTAATTTACCATATTTCGCATTTTTTAGGTACACATTTCATATTGAATTATCGAAAAAAATAAGAAGCATGGTTACCTCGATTTGGTAAGGCGAACCACTCAAGAAGAGAACACCGTTCCCACGTCATAACATGAGAACCTTCGTGCATTACCATCTGCTGGACATTTATGAGATAAAACTTGGTGTTGGTGTTTTACCACAACCAATGGTCAATGCAATGTCCATCTTTAATGAGAGCCTGCGTGAAAGTCTACCAATCGTCGATACCATGTTTGAACTCTCTCTCTCTCTCTCTCTCTCTCTCTCTCTCTCTCTCTCTCTCTCTCTCTCTTGCAGCTTAAACAGTTTTCCCCTTCGAACAAAAGACTGACGCTGGAATGTAAGTTGAGTTGCTTCAGGGCCTTTTGGAGAAAGGCCGGTGTGAAGCCCCCGCACTCTACCATCCGACCATCGACATGAGCAGACATATAAACCCTAACCACCAGAGATGCCGCATATTTGTGCCGACACCGGAAACGTAATGCTTTCATTCCATATCTAGTCATCGCGGGATCACAACCCATCCAGGGATGTTAAATGCTCCTTTCCAGTTATTTAAACAGAAGCAATTATGGGAAGCAGTTCAGCAATAAGATATAAGCTTTCCCTCAAGCCTTACAAAGCCTATCAAGCCACAAAAGTGGAGCCCCACCTAAACTATTCACATTGGCGTTCAGTTCTAATATAAGGGTTCAACTGTCAAGATAGAAGAATAAAGACCAACGGCACAAGTCCCTGCAAGGATAGATCATTTACAAAAAAACCTACGAAATGGAAAGTTGGAAACCAAACTTCGCAGATGGCACAACCTTGTCGGCCAGTATTAGAGTGCCGAAAGGATTGGCTGTAATGAAGCATCTTTCAAGAGATCACATTCGCATCCGCTTGACATCAGTCTCGGGAACACTCACGTCGTTTCTGTCATCCTGCCACTGAACCTAGAAATAGGAAAAGCAAATCAATGATCTAATCTATCTCATTACAAGGTAGATACGAACCTTGTTGCGCTGAATGTAATAGCTTTGAAAATTACATTATCAAGTCTTAACTGCATATTGTTTCTTTTATTGGTCAAGTCAACTGATTGCAATCTAAGAAAACAAGTAGAATTAGTCTCTGTATTATCAGACACAACAGTGGAGATGTCATGGTCAGGAACATCACTAGATCTGTGGCTCCACAAGTTTCATATCAGGAACAATTGTAGTTTAGAGTTTTAAGAGCCAGTGACTTACGGTTTCATCAGGAACAAGGGCATATCTCTCTGATGGGGAGACCCACGTTTTTCCTGTGTAAAGTTTTCCATGCATATAAAAAGATGCAACATATTGGGTGAATAGTGAGTAAACATATGGTAAAAGGTAGGGAAAATCGAGATCATTAAGCACCTGATGAGAGATCTAGGTTTGAGGACTGAATTTGCTGCCCACTAGATCCATCAGCACTCAAAGCATCTATTATCTTTGGCATGTTCCTACACATTTTCCAAGTAATTAACATCAGTGAACAGAGATTCGGCAACAACTTCGTTAATTCTACATACGTGAAGTAATGTAGACCGTGTTCATTATCACCAGTTAAAAGTTCCATCATTTCCTCCGTTCTTTCAGATAATCATCAGCCCCCGAACTCAACCACATATCTTCACTATTACCAACATTACTTATTCTCCAGAACAGTGCCTATGTTGTAGATCAATTAATGAAGTTTTTAAAAACATTAGCTGGCAAAAACTAAAATGAAGCTTCGTTTTTTTATTTTTCAAAATCGAGGAAAGTTATTAATTTTTTCTTAAGCTTTCATGTCTCCAACTCAATGCATTTGACCATTAGATTATTACAGAGATGAGTCCAACTCAGAGTATGAACCATAAAAGAAAATACCTATTAAACCAATCATAGGAATACTAAATAGAAGACCTATTATCCAATGAGAAATCCTTCCAGTAGTATCAGCCATTTAGTCCACCCAAGCAAACCCCACATATACATTTGGCCAAAAGAAAAACCCCACATAAACAGATGGCACACTTGAGGGTCACCACATCCATCTAGTACTGGATATTTTCACTTCTTAGTCATGGTCAGAGAACTCAGGCCTTGATTCAATCAATTCACCAAAAAAAAGCGTAAGGGTGACAATATACTATCTTACGATCCTTGCCTAAGCCCAGAATGAAGTTTCTTCTTCATATTCAAATATCAGTTCAGTTCCTTGATGGATGCAACAAGGAAGGTATATGCTCGCATCAATTTTCCCATATTTTGTAAATAAACAGAGAGTTCTCTCAGGAAAGAAGCAATGAAATTACGTCAAAGCATATGGTGACTGTGTGCAGCAAACTACAGATTACAGAGTTCATTGCTCTTAAATGATGCCACAAGCACAAGCAGCAATACCCAAAAAATGCATGTAGACACTTTTACCTATCAACAGATTCCCCATGCCCAAGCTGTCCATTAGTTCCTCTACCCCAGGAGAAAACATTGCCTTCTTCAGTAACAGCTAGTGTGTGCCTCCATCCACATGAAACCTGAGCCACTTTCTGTCTCAAAGGAAAAGAACAAAGAACGTATTAGCACCAGAAGTAGGAAAAGACAATAAGGATGAAAAGTTGCAATCTCATGCGTGCGAGAAAGGAAAACCCACGGAACTGAAAATAAATGCCATGAGCTATCTTATCAGTTATCCCAATAAATGGAAGTAAGGATGTGCCTGCTCATTAGGGAATTTGACTTGCACAGGAGCACAATGATCAACGTTGTCACCCACTCCAACCTGTCCAAACTGCATATAAAAGACGAGAGAGTATCAGTTAATTTGCAGTATCACAACTAAAGCATTAGTTTTAGAAAATAATTACGCAAAAGATGTAGAAATATAGAGGAGAAATTCAGATATGAATCCCCAAAAAAGTAATAATAAAGACGAATTACTCCAACATCCCTCAGGTGTAGGCAAAGTTGCAGGATGAGTACTCTGCATTCGAAAATACCTCTAACACCAGTACATCCACTATTAAAATCATACAATGCAGTGATTTTATTTGTATATCTCTCTAATCTAGATAAACTAAAAACAATTAACTTGGAAGGCATCCATCCACATTAAAATTATATTATAAAAGCATTATTCATCAACTCAACTATTTTAATATTAGCTCATAAACAAAGTGGATATTGAAGTCACATAATCATATTTCATTTATTTGATGAATCCAATAAACTGTGATAGAGGGTATCAATGTGATTCTGTAAAACACATGGGGTCTCCCTCCAATTTTGCCAAAACCTGATGGTCAACTAAGAGAAATTTTTTGAACAAAAAAAAACTTAAGAGAAATTTATCCAAAAGAACATCAAATCCCACTCTAACCGAACCAATACCATAGGGAATGGCAGATCCAGACTGCACATGCCGAAAAAAGAAGGCCCAAACATTCAGTAAATGTTCATTAAATAAAGAGAATATATCCATATATGGAGAGCGAAGAGAGCTCAGTGGAGCTGAACGGCTTCCTAACGTCCCAGGCAAACAATACTGGGCAATTGCTGATGGAACTGATTAGCAAGGAGGAGTCTAACCAAGTGATGGTGAAAAGGAAGCCAAAAACCAACCTTGTTCCAACCCCAGCCATACAATTTTCCATCAGAAGTGAGCGCCATAGTGTGTCTCCAGCCACCAGATATCTGGAAAATAGAATTTGGGTTGTTTGAACAGAGATAACATGTTCAGCTGACCAGATACATTCAGTAAAGCCTATCTCAACCTAACATTTAGCAAACAAGGTATCAAAAGTACTAGCACGAACAAAAAGCCTAAAATAGAGGAAGAAAGAATGCAGAAAAGGTGATAAAGTGATGCCGATTAGACCTACATAAGCACGCATCTTCATCAGCCGTGAACTATAGGTAACAAGAGAAAGTTGAATATTATTTTATTCACACATTGTCCAAATCGAAATCAGGAAACCAGCAAAGCTAAGTTCAGAAAATCACTCCCATGGATCCATTCACAAGCACTTTTTAAAAGTCAGTCATTCCATTTCTTCTCTAAGGACCTTTCACCAATAATCTTTAGTAGGCCAATATGCATTGGAAGAAAGACAGAATGACAGCTGCAATTGAAGGATGTGTCACCTGAGAAACGAAACTTCCATGCAAAGCTTCCAGCTTGTGAGGAACAAGGTGATCTTCAAAATTTCCATGGCCAAGTTGACCATACTTGCTCCATCCAAAGGTGTATAAGGCACCAGAAGCAGATACTGATATTGAATGTCGCCATCCGCAGGCAACCATAACAATCTTTTCTCCGTTCAACTGATTGAATTCGTAAGAATGTTAGAACAATAGTCCTCGATACCATACAATGAAATAATACAACCAACAGTTATAAAAACAAGATCATATGTTTACTATAACAAATAATAAAGTTTTTCCTTCGAAAGTCAAATACAGCATTGTTTTTTATGCACACCAGAAGCAAGCAACAGACTAGCAAGATAAAATGTTCTCTTTAAGTCAGGAAACAATTGTGGTCCGTAAGCCATGCCACATAGCACGGAACTACATAAAGTTGAAGTAATTAATACCCTATAATTTATATTGGGTTAACAAAATACTTCTTGTTTTGGCTACAAGTTCTTTTCTAAGAGACATAATCACCCAATCTACAAAAACAGTGCCCCACAAATCAATATGTCACTTAAGTCATCCAGACAAATCTAGTTGCTGTTGAAAAACCATCAGTTCCAGAACAAGCTAGCACACATGAAATTTGAAGGACACAAGAAAGCTGGCACGATAACCAAGATGAAACTAATAATATACAAAGAAGAGGTGTGTCAGAGACTCAAAGCTGCAGAATCAAAACCATTTCTCTCAAGGTAATTTATAAGGTGATCATATAAACTGCTTCCTATGTCTGCTTATTCTTCTTCTTTTTTTAATTAAAAAAACAAGGATCTCCACACTTCGACTACCAGTAGTATTAATTATATAGCCTAACAGTGGCTTGCCTTCACATTGAACATATTGTAGCCTGTTAAGCAGTATCTAACTTATACTTTACAAGCACATCAGTGATGATGACTGTTAAAAGAAGTCAAGCTGTCTGGTCCTTTTCTCACATCAAATTCTGATCAGTGAGCAGAGAAAAACTTCCAAGTATTTGTGTAACTCTTCACGCACAGATCTCCTAAAGGACAACTTTGCATCGTAGGATAAACCGCACGGGATGACTGAAAATTATTTTAACTAGAAAAAGTCCACATCACCAAAATCTTAACTTACGTGAATAGCAGAAACTTTCTCAGGAACTACGCGATCAGTTCTATCACCTAGGCCCAAGTTGCCATAGCGGCCCCAACCCCATCCGTAAAGCTCTCCAGCTTCTGTAACTGCAGCAGTATGTTCAGCTCCAGCTGCGACCATTTTAATGGGGATGCCCTAGAAGTTGCATCACCATGATAAAGCAAATAAGCTATATAAGTAAATCCCTTATCCTTCTACAAAGTAAACTGTAAAATGTTCCTGTGTGTCATTAATTCGTATTGGAACACAAATGGAGGCTCGCTGTAAAGGCCTCAAATAGTCAAAACTTGATGCAGCCTTAGAAGAAAGATTGAGCATAATCTCTGGCAGTAGTGAACACACATACCTTTCTCAAAAAGGATGTTGGTGAAAGATGGGTCGTCTATGCAGTGAGCAACTAACATCCTTATTGACATTAGTACTGAGAAATAACTTGCCAGTACCTGAAATGCATGTATCTTCTGCGGTAGAAGAGAATCCTCAGTCGTGCCAAGACCAAGTTGACCATTTTGATTCCTCCCCCAGCTTCAATCAAGCAAAGAATTTGTAAGGAAAAGTGTAAGGCACTGGCTGGTTTTACATTGGTGACTTTAACCTAAAGCATTCTATCAGGGAACAATATCAACATGGAGGAAACACATTGGATATTAGAAACACCCAAAAGCTGTAGGAAAACCAAACTTTAGATTGATGAAGTACCCCTTACTGAGGTGGGTACAATAAGCTCCAAGGTAGGGTTGGCAATTCATTTGTCCGTGTCACAAATCGTGTAATGCCAAATTTAGGTCTAATCCAAACATGGCCACATATAGTACGCATTCCATATTTTTGAAACGCAAAGATGAAATTCACTTAACGGGCTATACAATCTACACGTTAACATGTCGAACAGTCAAAGATATAATCTCTTATTTAAACGTGTAAAAATTTCTTTAAAAGTATATTAACGTACTGTAATGAATATATCTAAACATGCCGAGTTGAACAAATAACACGTTGACATCATGTTTAATTAAAAGTGTCATAAGGGTCAAGCGGTGAATGACACATTTATTGTTTGTGTATAAACAGGTTGACCCAGTTTTGACATGAACACTATGAAGCTCAACCAAAGCAAGCTTACTACATGTTAAACAAAAGGGTGGTGTTGAAAATTGATAGCCCTACTCTGAAGCTGTGAAAGGGTTAGTGTTGATGGTCATATCATTACATTGTGCAAGCACTAAAGCACTGGTTTTGGAAGGTCCAAAATAAACACGTCATATCACTAGCAACTTTGGAAATGTACTTGACTGCATAAAATATGTCAGCCATTTATAGAACGCTTAAGCTAGCTTGGCAGACGATATATGCATTTAGTGGAACATACAGAACTGAAGACACAGAATTTAACTTTAGTAGGTACTTAAAAGGGAATAAACCCCCATGTGCGAGTAACTTTCAGATATGTTAGATTCTATCCGTCATATGTGAGCTCTTTTGTGTATATGCTCGTTAGAACCGCAATTTCTTTTCTTATTCAGTTCAGTCCCCTGAACTCTTTATTTTGTTAAATCCATATCACATTGGAATGAAGCAAGCCACCAATTTAAAGATCACTCGGTCGCATGGCCCAAAAGTTCCACGCTACTTCTCCCCCTTCAGACAGGTAACATGTGTGTGCGCCCACACTTTCAAAAAGAAAGAGAGACCAAAAAATATCTTCTCAAAGGAGAAAAATATTATGTGAGCTCATCAAAATCAGATTATTAGAAGATGTTTCCATCAAACAATTGTGCAATTAAGGAATTTAGCATGCGACTACCTTCAATGAGACATGTCAAACTGAAATACAGCCAAAATACAACAATAACACAAGTCAAGCGATGTCGAAAATTCCCGTGAATCACAACCACAAGAAGAGAAATTCAACAAAAAGATTCTGAAGATAGTAATCATTTAATCCAGGTTATCCGCACCTACAACTGTGGGGATCAAAAGAAGTTCAGGATTGGTTTAAATCTTAGTCACCTTCAACATTTACTGAGTCACTGATAAACATGGCATTAACAGAAACAAATAAGAGAAGATAATAAACCTCTGGACTTCTCCTTCCATAGTCACAGCCAAACAATGGCTGTCCCCGCAAGCAATTTGCTTTACTCTCAAACCCTGCAAAGCTTTGATTGGTTGAGGTGAAAAGACATCACTAGAGTTGCCATGACCCAACCTCCCAAAGTCACCCCTGCACAATCAACAAAAAGCTCAATTTTCCTCCGACTGACTGGGTTCATAAGTATCTATGTTGCTTATGCAATAACTAAGCTTTGATTGAGATAAATATGACATTTTGTAGAAGAAGAAAGGAGTTTAAGTTTATTTCGCATTAGACCCATTCATTTTGCCGTCTTTGTTATAACCACATTGAGAACATTCATCCCAACAGCAGCAAATCTCAAACAGAAATTCACGCAATGGCCAAATAAACCTTAAAGCCAATCCGAAAGAAAAACCATCTATTCAAGTCCAAACAACTGCCCAATGTAAGAAATAGACACTACTATTCAGCAGAATGATTCAAAACTTTCATACTGTAAAATTAAAAGATTAGAACAGACCATCCCCAGCTATACACCTCCCTAAGTGATTCAGAATATGCAGTAGTGTGATCAGCTCCACAAATAACAGACACTACTTCTTGACTATCCAATGCACTCAAATGTGTAGGTGATGAACGATCTTCCGCATCCCCATGGCCTAGTTGGCCATCCTCCCCTCGTCCCCATGAGCAAACAACATTCCCAGCTGCAGACGACACAGAGTAAGGTTTAAAAATGTATGATGCCAACCTAAATTTAAGAAGTTATTACTCATCACAACAATTGAGCCATGCAAAGCACCGTAATTCTTTTTTCAAAAGACTATATCATAAGGACACCAAGAGAAAGTACCTAAGATGCAAGTATCACAGAGACTAATCCAAAAGTAAACAAAGATTCTAATACTTGTGCTGAATCTTACCATTCTATTTACCTCACAAACAAATGTCCAATCTTACCATTCTATTTACCTCACAAACAAATGTCCATGATCCATGAATTTGGAAAGAGTATATAACAATTAGAATTTTTTTTTTTTTTGAAAAGCTCTCCTCACTTGTACAGACTCAAGCCCTACTGTGCCGGAACAATGATTGAACTAGATACATGCAGAATCTCAACCCCAGTGAATAACCAAATGAAAGTGCATTACACTCCCAGCCCTTGATTACATCCAAGTCACACCTTGATTACCTTTCAAACTAGGGGTGTAATTGAGTCGAATTGGATCGAATCGAATCGACACGGTTTAATAATCAACTATGCGCCGTTTGATGCTCCACTCGAGCTTGATTACTCAAGATCGAGCTCTATTTCCCAAGATCGAGCTTGACTAGATTAAGTTTTCAACAACCTCAAGCTCAAATAAGCTCAACTTGATTACGTTTCGGATAATCTCAGCTCTATACAACTCGATTTGCTATTTAGTTTTATTGTAGGCTCGAGTTAAGCTCAAAGTCCAATACTATAAGTGCAATAAATATCATAAACGTATCATGTAATTAAGACAAGAAACATTCGACGGCTTGATTGAACCTGAGAGCTACTCGGACAAAGCATTTTCAAGTTGGAGCTCGACTCAACAAAATGTTCGAGCAACTAGAGCTCAACTCGAACTCGAGATGGATCGATCCATCCTCGAGCATTCTGCCATTTGAGATCGAGAAGATAGGTCGACTCATTTACACCCTTATTTCAAACATTACTACAAGGAACAGGGGCGCACTTATATATTCCCTGAAAATGCACAGAAACGCGTGGAGACAGAACGAGAGCCACAAAGCGCCAAAAGTAAAGGAACCAGAACACCCAATGTCAGAAGACATACGACAACAACTCCCGCGACACTCTCAACTATAATGCCCCACGTTTTGCAAAAGACTTTAAAAAAAAAAAGAAGAAGGAAAAAACCCCAGCTTTTAGCTCATTAGTGGTAACAAAAAGAGCGCGACGCAGCGCAGCGCACGGCAAACATGCTCAACGGCACACCCGGCAAGCCGATAAACCTAAAGAATCGAGGGTCTAGAATAGGAATGGGGAGCCCCATCAACACGCATTTCGCCGCACGGGCAAACGCAGACCACGCAGAGCAAGAGTCGGGGCAGGAATCTCACAGAGAAGGGCGACGGAGTGGCTGGCGCCGGCGGAGATGAGAAGCACGCGCCGCACGGGAGCGCTGACCTCGCCGCTGCCGGCACTGGCCGAATCCACCTCCATCCTCCCTTCTCCGGCGGCGAACAAGAAGAAGAAGAAGAAGAAAACAGAGGGAGGTGGGGAAGGGAGAGAGCTGAATCACTGGCGAATGGTCGATGGGAAAGAAGACCGATTCGGGGTGGGGACACAGAAGGAGAAGGAGGAGGAGGAGGAGGCTATGCTGTGCTATAGTAATAGCTCGGGAAGTCCCAAGAAAAGAGGAGGGGGGGGACCAGAGAGCTCTAGAAATAATGGGGAGGAGGGGAGATTAGGTAAGCGACGCCACGTGTGCATCTCCCTCCTGACATCCGCCCCTTCATCTTCTTCTCCTCTTTCGTCCGCTTCACTTGCTCCTTCACTGTAGTGTAGAGCTAGGGAGAGAGAGAGAGAGAGAGAGGACGATGTAGACGGAGGTGGAAGGAGGAGATTGATGAAGAAGAATGTGGGGGAAAGGTTAAACAAAAAGAACTGAAAGACGGGGTGAGAAGACAAGAGGCAGTTGAGGCCACCGACACCGGCATTGACTTTTGAGGCCCCCCTGTGCCGTGCCCCCCGCGCCGCGGTACATTTTTGTCCGCCTCCCCTCTCCTCCCCCCGCCAAATCCATCTTAACCGTTAATCGTTGTTAATCTTATTGTTATTTCATACACCAGTCATCCTCAAATCACGATCTAAAGTTAATTTTATTTCAAATAAGAACCTGACTTTACCGGCTGTTTAAACATCATTTTCGTCCGAAGACAATTTGGACCTAAATTTTAGTTGAATTAGATTAAAAATTTTAAAAAAATATACAAACTTTTTTTTTTGGAAAAAACCGGTCCTTTCAATCATGGCTGATGGGTTCACCGACGACCCAACTGTCGCAGGTGGAGTGCCGTGTGTTTATCGAAAGAAAAGAAGCTAAAAAAATATAATGAAAAGATAAAAAAAAAACGAAAAATGCCCTTGATTAGCCGGTGAGTTTAGGCCATTTTATGAGAGTGACATGGCAACTTCAAATTCTTATTTCAAACAAGATCCACTCTATGCCCTTTATTTGAGAAAGTGTGGGCACTTCGGACGTTTATTTGGAATTTTCTCAAAAATCAATCATAATAATTACATATAATTCGATTCGCGATAGAGATCCCACCTCTTATAAGAGTGTTCATTTATTATTGTACCTAAATGAAACACCGGTTTGCAATCGATCCATCTTAAAAGGATATTCCCTCGATCGACAATGAAATATCCCGTCAAAAAGATTACCGAAATGATGTGCATGCCCCTTTCTTTTTTTAAACCTTTTTATTTTTTCTTGTGCTTTCCCATTATAATTTATAATATAATTTGAATTTCCGTAAAATTAAGAAAGAATTACATGAGAGTCGACGCACGACTATCGTGAAAGTTTCGACAGTTTGGGAGTTGAAATAAGTAATGATAATGACACAAATATTCCCTGAATCTCGAGCCAACGTGCAATGCAGTTCTTGGAAATTTTAATATATTCAATGTGGTCTCTAGATTTTTATACGTGTTCAATTTAATTCATGGACTATATAACTAAACTGAACATATATTAAAAGTCCATTTACACATTACGTGTTCAATTTATATATTTACACATTTAACTAAAGTCCATGAAAAAGTATTAAATAAATTTTAATATTATGGACCACATTACGTACCGGTTCAAATTTGCCATAACATTTCAATTGTTTACCAAATAAGGCTCCGTTCGTTTGCCGGAAAATATTCTTCTTTTGGAAAATATTTTTCCGGAAGTCATTTTCTTGGAACATAATTTCCTGGTATTTGGCTAAAATCTGAAAAAGTTTCGGAAAATATTTTCTAGTGTTCAGCGAGCGGCAACGGCGGCGTCCGACAACTGGTGGCAGCGATCGGCGGCAATCGGTGGCGATCGGCG
The DNA here is from genome assembly GCA_031216285.1 of Syzygium syzygioides. Lineage (NCBI taxonomy): Eukaryota > Viridiplantae > Streptophyta > Magnoliopsida > Myrtales > Myrtaceae > Syzygium > Syzygium syzygioides. The sequence goes on along the minus strand of CM062249.1, from coordinate 45,174,473 downwards.
ATCGGCAGTCGGCGGCGGTCGGCGGTGGCGGTGGTCAGCGATCAACTTTCTCTTCTACGAAAAATATTTTTCCTCTCACGGGTAATTTTGCCTTCATTTTAGGGGAAAATAATTTGCTCTTTGTGAAAAGAAGAAATCATTTTCCTCAAAACAATGAAGGATTTGTGGGTAGGGAAGGGAAATGTTTTTCCACGGAAAATATTTTCCATCCCAGAATACCGAAAAAATGCGAAAAATATTTTTAAAAAAAATATTTCTTCGAAAACGAGCACAGCCTAAGTAACAGTGCACGAGCACAAAGTCAAAGTGGGGAGATAAAAATGCAAAGCGCGAGACCCGCCTGTCAACGTAGAAACAAAACCCCCCCTAAGCTAACGAAGCACACGTGTCGGGCGACTTTTTGTTCCCCTCCCCTCCCCCCGTACTAGCACAGCGGTAAACGACGACCCGTTTTTATCCCTTTAATTTAATTTAATTTATTTTTTATATTTTAATCTTTTTTTTTTACTTTCCCGCCATGATTAGATTAGATGACCGTGGAGGGGGGGGGCGGGGTCGGCGCGGCGGAGTAAATGACGGCGACGAATTCATTTCGGGGCGCGGGACCAAACGGTCAGAGCCAGAGCCAGAGGCAGAGGCAGAGGAGAGTTACCTCGGCACGTGGCCGCGCGCGTGACCTGTCGGGCCGAAACCGACTATATGCCAAAATGCCGGAAATGGCGGAGGAGGAAGGACGAGGAAATTTTGGGGTGTGGCCCTGTGGGGGAGGGGACAGAGCGCCAATCGCGGCCCCTCCCCACTCCTTCCTCGTCTGGACACAAAAAACATGGGAGAACAGCTCAGAGGGAACTGTTTGACGGTGGTGCCCCTTCATCTTCGCGCCGTGTCCTTGTGACTAGGACTAGAAGTGCGCTTACCGGTGGACAGTGGGTTCGGATCGGCATCGAATTGGATCGGACACGAGGTCCGCCTCTGCTGTCCCGACGGTGCCCTATCTCTCGCGAGGATAGCAATTGCGATGGCTCGCTCGTTCGGAGCCGGATCGGAAGTCGCGTCGTGCGTGACACGAGACGGAGACGGTTCCCGCCTTATCGAAAGGGGTCTAGAGAAGACGTTGCTTTTGAAACCGTAACATGAGCTTGATTACCGAGAATAGAATTTGCGATCGCCTGCTCGTAGAGAGTCAGATCAGAAGTCGCGCCGTGCATAGAAGAGACGAAGACAGTGTCACTCTCGAAAGGGTCCGAAGAAAAGGTCGCTTTTGAAACTGTACGTGAGCTTGATTATTGAAGGGGTTTATGTACGATCGATGCCGACGCTAATGGACATTGTGATTGCTGATTGGCTTGTCATACCACATTAGTCACGTGACAAGCATGTAAAACGGTTTCTCTCCATCTCGGGGTTTTGGGGATGAGATCAAAAGATCCAACAAGAAAACCAAAAAAGTCAAGCTTATTTATGGGAAGAACAACTATTGATATTTGTTTCACTCAAAATCACTGATTTGAAAAATATCTACTCCCAAAAGCTTATTGTCGGTATCACTCAAAACAATTTAGCCAATCGGGAGTATTTTTGTAATCAACAATAATTTATGTCTAAAATCTTTGTTAATGACGAAAATATTTTTCGCTATTTTATTTCCGTAACGCGAATGTGATAAGAGGGATGGTTGTACAGGAGAATATCTTCTGATGCGTTTGATTTACCGCAAAAAGAGGTGCACGTCCATTGGGAAGCCATTTGGGTCCCTGGAGGAATGGGGAGAGACCCTGATCCATGCCACTCCGAAGAGCCCAAAAGTAAAAAAGATTCAAAACAAATTTACATACAAGTGATCATTGTACGGGAGAATATTTTCTAATGCATTTTTTTTCTAGTTAATTCTATCTCTAACTCTCCTTACTCTCTAGCTTTTGCTCAGCATGGGAGTCGAATCCCGCATCTGTGATACTGGCATCCCCACGCCCCAATCCTTGATGCGTTTGATTTACCGCAAAAAGAGGTGCACATCCATTGAGAAGCCATTTGGGTCTCCACGAGGAATGGAGAGAGAGAAGGCCTGATCCATGCCACTCCAAAAAGCCCAAAAGGAAAGATTCATAAACTTTAGTCCATTTTCCAAAGCTGTACTCGCGAACTCCCCCGAAAAAAGCCCAAGAGGAAACTCACGAAAGATCCACACCAACTCCCAATCCAGCTGAAAGGAAAGCCCTCGTCGCAAAGTGCAAAAGTTCCGAAGGTTTCACATGGAATACAAAGTGCTAAAATGCATGCAGATTCAAAAACCTGGACACTGCTAATGTCACCTGTGTCAGCATATCGAAGCCCCCTACGAGAAGGCACATGAATCCAAAGGGACAGACCAAAAGCAAAATGATCGATTTGACACATTTGTCTGTCACGTGGTGCTATAGTTTCCATCCGCTCACAAAGTTCTTCAGAGACTAGGAGTTGATTTGCTTAGAAGACCAGTAGTGCCGAATATCCTTTCGGGAGAACCAATGGATGGAACTTGTCCCGCATGCGTGGGCGCTGAATGTGGAAAATTATCTTTGGAAAGCGACGATGAGATTATTGTGGAGCACACGTGCTAAGTCGCGTTCTCGACCGTAGAGTTTCCATATCTTTATTAATCATATATAAAACAGGGTTAGAAGACATGTTTCGGATGTGGAAATGGGAGTACGGAAGAATGGAGTGGATCGAGGAAAAAAAGGGTAAAATAATACTAGAAGTGCCAAAAGTTTTTTACGGCGTTCACTTTATTGCCAAAAGTTTTTTTTCGGATCACTTAAGTATTATTTTTTCTAAAACATAATCACTTAAGTGCCAATTCCAATTTGGGTTGCCAAAAATCCAATGTGACCATATTTTATTAATTCATTGGTCGACATGGTTCACTGGCATGTCTAGTCAACATATAGAGCCATAAACGATGTCGTCTACAACGTTTGCCCCAAAATATAAACCCTAAATCGCAAATTGGAAGAAATTCCCCAATTAGAAACCCTAATGACCATCAACCCAAAATCGAAACCATAATTTGGTTTGCCCCCAACATTTAACAACTCAATCTTGTAAATGAAGAGCAGGAGCATGACGGGCAGCTCAAATTCGTTTCAACGAAGTGAAGAAGAAGTTAAATATTACTCTTATTGTGGGCTACCGAGTTCATTGGACTGGCTTGAATCCCAAGAGAAGATTCCATGGATGCGCTAAATATACAGAATGCTCGAAGTGCAAATATTTCAAATGGGTTGCTGCGAAATTTTCAGGTCAAGTAATAAAAGTGATCTTAGAGTTACTCAAAGGATGACATTGGATGTGTTAGATGATGTGGACTCAATGCAAGTAGAAAATAAGGCTTTATCATCTCTAGCAAACCATTTGAAGAATCAAGTTTTGAAAATGAAAAGTTAAAGACAGTAATATCGAGTGTTAATTGTGTTATTGTCTTATTTGGCCTATTTCATGCTCAAATAATAAAGTAAGTGATGAGAAGAAGTTTCCTAGTCTACTATAATTGAAGATCATGGAATACGTCATTATAGGGGGGTAATTTGTAAGTTTAGTTGTGTTGCTAGTTTACTGCAATTTTTTGTAATAATGTTGGTTTGCTGCAAATTCATATGCTTTTGGTGGAAATTGGATTGAAATTCAGTTAAGCATAGGCATGTTTACTAAGTGATCCTATGAGCTTTATAGCTATAATTTTCAGTCTTTTGGTGGAAATGGGATTGGAATTCATCCATGCGAAAATAACAAGTTCTCTGGTTTAGTTGTTTATTCTCGATCTTGCTAGTTGTTGTGTTTGTGCTAGAAATGTTGGTTTGCTGGTTTGCTGTAATGGCTAGTTAAGTTCACGAGTGATTATTTGAGCTCCAGAAATTGTAAATAGTGATTATTTAAGTGCCAATTATTATTAAAAGCGATCACTCCAGTGCATGTCATGATTAAAAGTGATCACTTTAGTGCCAATCCTAGGTAAAAAGTAAATACTTCAGTGCCAAGCACAAATCAACACAAACAAGTGATCAGCTATAAAAAAAAGTGTTTGCGCAAGCGCAAAACTACGCCAGGTTACTGGTGCAAGCGCAACTAGCACAAATAAATGTTGGTGCAGTCTTGTGCTTGCTTCAGTTGCACACACACATGCTAGTGCAAGCACAAAACTGCATCAAGTTGCTAGTGGTTGGACTAGTAGCACAGCTGGTGCAATCTTCTAACAACAAACAGCACCAGCTAAAAGTAAGCATATGCAACACCAGCAACGCAAGACCAAGCTTAAACTTTGCCAACATCAGCCCATAACAAACTTGCACCAGCGGCATACCGGGCAACATAACAATATGCAACACCAGCCAAAAGCAAGACAAAAATGGGAATTGACAAAAGCATAGATAAAAACATCATTGCCTTAACATCGATATGCTTGTTTTCATTGACAAAAACATCATTGTTTTGACAAAAACTTCGTTGCCTTGACAAAAGCAACCATATGCAGCACCAGTCCAACAGTGAAGCTTCCCCTCTCAACAAACATCTTAAAACCAACCCAAAGAAAACCATGTGCAGCAACTGTCACGCCCCGCGCTTCCCGGCGCGCCACATCCCTCGCAGAGATCGATTAACGTGCGACGTCCCAGGACGCGTCGCCGACCAAACCCGAACATAGAGATTTAAAAACAACACATGCGGAAGCAATTAAATCCACCCGTACCTAATTAATTACATAACCACGGGTAACCACAGAATTCAACACATGTACTAGTATTGGGAATCATATACAATAATCAGATACAACCCAACTTCAAAAATCAAGAGCAGTTCAAGGCCACTACAACTAGCCGGGGGTTCCTCCCAAAACACTTCAGTACGCCTGTCGTCCTCAAGGTCGGGAATCTGAAAAGTCGGTTTTACAACAACCGTGAGAATAAATCTCAGCGAGTAATTCCCTAAACCTAAACTAGGCTAACATGCACCTCCTGACAAGTACTAAACAACACATACTGACTCAGGCCCTCGGGCCTAAATCTAATCTCACTAGACCCTGCAGGTTAGGCGTTCATTAACTGATAATAATACCGGCACAGGACTTAATCACGGTATGTGCACACGCATCTCTATGTCACAACACGTGTTATGCATATGCTCCTGCTCGCACTCATGCTCATGCCTCATCAATGCATTATCGCACACTTGCATACCAGCACTCGGCCAATTCTCAATTTCTCCTCCGACCCGCGTTAAACGCATCAGGTTGGTCTCTTTCTTTAATCACAACACTCCGTGGCCCGCGTTAAAACGCATCACTGGCCCAGTGTCTTTAGCCCGCGTCAAAACGCATCAGGCGCAACACCGATCTCCTCACGAACCAGAGCCCGCGTAAAACGCATCAGGTTGGTCTCTTTCTTTAATCACAACACTCCGTGGCCCGCGTTAAAACGCATCACTGGCCCAGTGTCTCTAGCCCGCGTCAAAACGCATCAGGCGCAACACCGATCTCCTCACGAACCAGAGCCCGCGTAAAACGCATCAGGTTGGTCGTCTTCCGGACGTACCGGGCATCGTCCCGCGTAACACGCATCAGGACGGCATACCCCGCGTAACACGCATCAGGGCGAAATGTGATCACACGAACATACAACCAATTATTATCTGAATCCCCGCGTAACACGCATCAGGGCATTTTAGGTGATCACAATGCACATGTCACTCGGGCATACTTATAAATGCAAATGCCGTGCCAATGCTCATGATGCACATCCATAACTGTAGTCACATTTGGGCACTCACAATTTCACAATGAGTATTCAGTTCAATAAATCACGAACCCAATCAACCAAATCACCCAGCACAGTCATGGCACAAACTCGGCACGTAATTCATGCATATAATTCACTTAATTGAATCAATATGAAACTTATACACTCGAAGCCCGCCACGCTATCCCATTCTTAGCCCCACTAGACATGCGACTTAGCATCATCAATTTAACCGCCAATAAGGCTCAATCAGCCCGTCAATTACACAGTGCAATCCTTCCCAGAATTTTCACGACTAAACCTCAAATTAATCACGTCTTACCCAAATCAAGTCCAGTCGTGGCCTATACCACAATTTCTAGGCTGATAATTGTCATCAAAAACCCCATTATACTCCTCAAATATCATTCTAATTGACCACCACAGAAATCAATTACGACGCGCATTAATATCCACATAATAAACCGGAACATTCCCAAACTCGAGCCAATTTAATCCACATTGACCGGCCATTTATCGCGCCTCTCGGGCCACTAATCCTCCAATAATTTGTCACACTAATCTCCCAAATCGATCACAATTTCCATCCCTAATCACTTTCACAATTAACCCCTAATTTACCCCAAATAAACCCCTAAACCCGTCTAGAAATGTAAATTAGCCTAATTAGGGTTTAGGGTTGTACTCATCGGGTGTCCGACGCTTAAAACGGGCCGGACGAACCGATTCGGGTTCGGGTGAACAGTACCCGCCGGAACAGTGCTCGCCGGAACAGTGACCGGCCGGACCAAACAGGAGCGGGAACGGCGGCGACGAGGGCGGCTTGGGGTGGCTCGGCAAGGCTGGGCGACTGGCCGGTCGACCGGGGCGGCGGCTGGCAGCGGCGACGACTCCGGCGGTGGCTCCGGCGCTCCGGCGAGGCCTTCCACGGCCGAACCAGGGAGAGAGAGGGAGAGAGAGCAGCCGGGAGAGAGAGCTGGGGGAAAGTGAGGCTGAGGGGTGGGCAAGGCCGCCGGGGACCGACCGGCGGTGGACGGAGCGGTGGCGACGGATAGGACGGCGGCGCGCGGCGGCGGGACGGCGCGGCGCATGGCTGAGCAAATCCAGAACAGGGGAGCTTCGGGGGAAGAAAGAGAGAGAGCTGGGGGGTCGAGAGCTCAGGCCGAGACGTCGGCGGCGGCGGTGGTCCGGCGCGGCCGGGGCAGCGACGGGCGGCGAGCCGCGGACGGAAGGCGGCAGCAGCTCATCGGCCCCCACTCCGGGAAGACAGAGAAAGAGGGAGCAACGGGGCTGAGACGGGGGCGGTGGCTGGTGGTTGTCGCGACGGCGGTCGGGCTGGCGACGGCGACGCGCGACGGCCGGCGAGCCTGGGCGACGGTGGGTTGGCAGGTGGACGAGGAAGCAGAAGCAAAACCAGAAGCAGGGGTGTTCCAGGGGAGACCAGCGAATGAGGAAAAGGGCAGCCGGGGCGGCGGCCGGCAGTCGGGGCGACGGCAGTGCGGCGGCTCGGGCGGCGACGTGGCGGCTCGGGCGGCGACGAGCTCCGGTCGGGCGGGGCAGAAGCGAAACGAAAACCAGAAGCCCCAGCAGAAGAAGAAGAACGAAGGAGAAGAGGGAGAAGGGAGGAGAGAGGAGAGAGAAGAGAGGAGAGAGAAGAAGGGGACAGGTCAGGTCAGTAGGGGGGACGTGACCGGTCAGTGGGGGGGCGTATTCCTGAGAGAGAGAGAGAGAGAGAGAGAGAGATATGAATTTTTGACTTGAAACGCGAACCAATGGACGCGATCCAAACCAAAAATCGACTTATCGGTGCCGATTTAAATTCGGGAAAAAGGCCTAACAATTCCCGAAAAATCCCGAATAATATTCTAAAGCAATTGACTGAAATAAAATAATTCCAGTCACACTACGAGGGTGGCCTACCAGTCCAAATTTGCACCCGGTTTAAAAATACACTTTTCCACTATTCCTGATAATTTCGACGCTGGCCACATTAATATCGACACTGTCCAATTTAATTCGTCTCGAAACTCCCGGAAATCAACTGCCAAGTTCAGGGTATAAATAACGGCCAAATTCGATCAAGTGCGATTCTAGCAAAATTTCTATTTTTAAAAATAAGAACCCGAGAGTGATCAGTTCCCGGGCGAAATTCCATTATAAGCGCACTGACGAATTACGCGTTTTATAAACCCCAAAATGGACCAAAATCCGGACTGTTACAGCAACCCCAATAGTCAATATCAACCCTCATCAGTCAAGCTTCCCATTCAAAAAATAAAAAATACCATATTCACAACCCTATCGGTCCATAACCACAACACCAGTTCCTTTCCCTTTTGATGGGCTTTTGGTTTAATTCATAATCTTTGAACTCTTTCTAATTGGAATTAGACGTGCATGTACTTCAACTGGCCTTCCTGTCCTATGTATCTTCTTCTTAGCGGCAACCGTTTTTATTTTCCCAGAAGAACATAATGTCATTTGATGGGAGCTCTTCATAAATGACATTAGCTCTATGGTAGTATGTTAGGGTCATTGTTAGTGCCAACATTAGTTGGTTAAGATGGAACTGGTGTTGAATTCTTTGTTGGTGGCTGATATGGAACTTCACTCGATGTCATTTTCTTTGGAACCACCCCTCTTGTCTTTGGACCTATCACCTGTCTTTGGAGACCTCAATTTCTTTGTGATTAGGTGGACCTATCGAGCACTTGATTGAATTTCCCAAATTACTCAAAATGATGCATGCAGTTTCGGAGATAACCAAGAAACTTGACAAACATGTACAAAATAAATCTCTATGGGTGTATTCAAAGTACAAACACGTTTATTATATTGTAAAGTGTTGCGACCTAATCACCGCGGTGCACCACTTAGGAGTTCGGCTAATGAATTATTAAGTATAAACCTAATTCGAGCCCTCCCAAGCCCTACCAATTCGCGACTTAGGGTTTAAGTTTTTAACATGCAAATATTTTTATATTGGAGTGGCCACTAATTTATTTTGCAGTGGGTCGATTAGAAACCCAAATAAAATATGGGAAGATATGTTTTATTCCTACGAACCAGAGATTTTGAATTCGAGGACTTGATTGTGCTAGAGCTAGTTTAACGTCCTTTCAGTACATGTTCTTTTCAAAAAAATCTTTGAACAAGCAGTCTGGATCTATTTTATTACTTATTAACTAACATGCGAGATGACCATGCGGTTGCGCAATCCACCGATTTAACACATAGAAAGCAGTAAATAAATTACTAATTTAGAAGAATAACGTACCTTTTACCAATGCAAGCATCTGCATTATTAGTTAGAAAATCACACATACAGTCCTATTATGATTTGTAATTAACAAGCACTTTGATCAATGTGTTATTTAGGGTTTTCTATTTATTTAAATGAAAACTAACCTAAGTGCAATGCTGTGCGAACTATCACATGCGATTAATTAAACTTAGCATGCGAATTATATGTCATGCGACAATATGACCTATTTCTAATGACGGGCACATGATGTATTTTTGGTATTTTTCATTAAAATTCGGAATAATAAAAAGCACCTAAAATAACATGTAATCTATTCTAGGAAGACACTCTAACTTATCTTAAACTGAATTCTTTTTGGGGTATTTTTATGAAAATTCGAAATCCTAAAATACCCTAAATAATCTATTAGGACTAAAATAACCCCAAATTTAACATAGGAAATGTAACGCCCCCACCTCGGAGTTATTCATGTGACGTCCCGTTCATTATTATCTTTTATTACACACAAGCGAAAGTATAACTCGGGACAATCACATTAAAAACAACAGCGGGATTAAGACAAACAACATCACGAGCAAATCTTGCATTTACAGGACATGCAAACATATTTTACAAGCCAACTTAGCCGATTTTAGACATTTACACATAACAAACGTTATGGCTTAGGTGTCCTTAGCCCACTACTTCGGATTCACGGCTCCCAGCTTTCCCTGAACTCCAACATGGCTCAAACTCCCCCTGTCGCTGCCGTCCGTTCGACCATCCTATGGACCTGAAGGTGGGAAAAATAGGGGATGAGTCAGGGAGACTCAGCAAGTGAAAACACTAATATCAAGCGAGGATATATCAATCGCCGTTAACACAAGTCGGCTTTTACCGCACCCACATCGACGGTAGATCAATAGTAAAGTTCATACAAGAGAATATCACGCACGGCTATAACATGTGCACTTTACCAGCCAACTCTCGGTTACCAACCAAGACTTGGTTCTATCTCAAAACAACATCAAACTTGAAACACGATCAAACCAAGGAAATGAACCAACTACAACCAACTAAACGACCGAGAAACAATTCAAGCAAACCACGTCACAACGCATCTCAACATCCTTTCCCGATATTAAGGAATTCACTTACAACAACAAACAAGAACTAGAGAAAACGAGATGTGTAAAGGACACGCAAGTCTCGGCGACTCTCGGGCGATTCACGAACACTCGGGCCTTGGACGTAGCTTTCTCACTTGATCGAACAACAAGAAAAAGTATGAGTTGGTGAAGCTCTCTCTCTCTCTCTCTCGGCTTCTCTTTCTCTCTCTACTTTTCTCTCCCCTTGGCCAAATGGCCTTCTTTCTATTTATAGAGAGGCAAAAACTTGGGGCCAAAGTTTGGATGAGGTAAGCGCATGTGTCATCATGAAGTACGAGGTAAACACACGTGTCATCATGGAGGGACCCTAAAGTCTTCGTTCATTAATGCATGACATCATGAAGGGCCACCAAAGTCTAACTTAATTAATGAAAGCCATAATGAAGCTTGGAGGATAAGTTTTGATTCGGTCAAGGCCTTATCCTCTAGATTGTTCTATCAATTTCCCAAACTGTATACTCCCTAGAACCTTCTAACTTTACTACATTCTCACGCAAATGACTCGGGCTAATTAGGTCACACGAAATATACCAATTGGCACAAAAATCACAACTCGTGCCATACTTAATCATAAGATTTTTTGAAGGTTTTCCGCGATAAATACACATAATAATTCCATCCAACCCGAGGTTCGGCACAGATATGTTCTCAAATATCAACAAAAGATATCAAGTCAAGATTCCAACGTTTTTCATATAACAATTGATAAATCTTTAAAATCTGACAAAACCGAATAGTTTTGCACTGTTTACGAAATTAGACTTGAAAATATAGTAAATGAACTCCGAAAATTCTCAAATTTGAATATGTCATAAACAGGGTCTTAACAAACATTTCTCATGAAGAACACAAAATCGGAATCTCTCTGTCAACACCATTTTTAGTAGCTCAAAGACAGACTAAAAACAGTTCATTGGAACAGAATTCTTGTTTCTTAAAGTAAGCTCTGTCCAAAATCCAAATCATCTCAGAAATTCCCAAATTTATATACATTATAGAAAAGGACGTTCTCAACAATTTTTGTGAAGGAAACTTTTTCAAAATCGGCCCACAAAAGCTCGTAGAAAATAAAGACGGTGTAGACATCACCGAAATACCCATTCTGGGCAGTTTCACATGATCCGAAAATCAAGCCATCGTATCACTCGTATCAACTCCAAAAATTCTGAAATTAAAGTATGTAAAACTTCAAGATGTTTGAAACAAATTTCAAGAAGAAAGTGTTTGGAAATTCGGACCACAAAATTTTCCCCAAAAATAACAAAATGAAGGGGTACAAAAGATCCGAAACTGGGTTTTCCAAAACAAGAGAAAACAATTTAGTTCTAATTGGAAAACCACCAAACTTAACCCATAATTATTTCCTAAGGATTGAAATTGAGAATATTACAATTTACTTGCGGCTTCTCAGGCCCAAAATTCGGGATGTGACAGGAAATAAACTACCCTAAATCCCAATTTAAATTAAGCAATTATCCTATCTTCTAGATATATTCAGGATTTTCTAAATATGCAAAGTTTCTAATTTAAATTCTAACTAATATTTTTTGGATTTTTTTATTTCAAAGATAAAGCAATCAAACCAAATATATTAGTGGCATTCAAACAGTCCACGCAATCCACAAAATCCATTTATCATGTTCAAATTAGGAAAATGATTTGAGCTAGCGATCATATCCATAGGGTTGTGGATATCAATGGAAAGCCGACCGTTTTAATTTGGAAAGCAGATAAGATGACAATCTTCCGCACCACTACGTATCGTACCTTAGGGTTAAGGTAAGATAGTCGTCCACATACGTTGCTAAATTAGAAAGAACTCCTAATTTGGGGTATTTTCGAATATTGCAGATATAGCACATATTATCCTTAAAATATCTAGCAATCCACAACATATTCACAAAATATTTTTAAAATATCCTAAAATCATGAAATTAAATATTTTAAAAAATATTCGGATAACGATCTTACCTAATTTGCGAATATTTCCAATTCAAACTTGGATTGGACTCGAGATTGCGGATCGCAGGGCAGCCGATGGCAGCGCAAGGGTAGCTCAGCTAGGTGCCCAGCTCACGGACACCATGGTAGTGGCGGCGTCGGTTCAGCGGGTTGGACGACAACAGCTTGGTGACAAGCTCGAACAACGATAGACGGCACGGGCAGCAGGAAAGGTGGATCGGCGGCGACTAACGTCGAGCAAAGTAGCAATAGCGGCTCGTCGGCAGCAGGCGGCAATGGACTGAGAGCAACGTCAATGCGAGCAATGGGCGGCAATCAACAGCGACAGGGAGCAATGGTAGCCCGAGCTATTTGCCAAGCGTTGGGGAAGAACAACAGCAGCACGGCGTCATTGTTGATAGAGGCAACTGTGATGACTCACGGCCATAGATTTGGCCATGAGCAGAAGGCGTGGCAACGGGACGGCAGGAGGAGCGGCAGTTGGGGTGGCGGCAGCTCGGGTCACCGGGAGTAGCACGAGTGGTGACTCAGGTGCGGCGTGGGAATGGCGGTGGAAGCAAGATCAACTTGGGTGCGAAGGGGCCCTCACCGGTCTCACTCTCTTGATCATGATCTCGTTCTCGCTCTCACGTGTATCACTCTTGTGTTCTGAAAAGTTATGATCGCTCCTCCCTTAATTGTGAACCCTAACACATCTATTTATAAGAGTTAGCCAGGATTATCTTACAAGAGCCAAGATAAATTATTTCTTAATTCCGATACTCAACTTAGGAAATTTTCTGATTATTTCCTCTAGCTGAATATTCATAGAATAATATGAATTATCCTCCAAGTATATTATTTAATAATTCAATTATTCCAACTTGGCATTTTACAACGAAAATTTCAGCTCTTATAATGTCCAAGGGTTTGGCCAAGAATTTTCTTGAACTTGGGTTTAGTCTAATTTCATTAAGTTCATAGCCATCCATTTAAGTCAATCCACCACTAATCCAATACAAATATGTCATTGAACTATATGATTCTAAACTATATGCTATGCAATCTAATTTTAATATTTTTATTTAGGGGTTGGAGACTAATCCCTAATTTTCTATGCAATGATTATTAAATGATTAGTCAAAATTTAGGTGTCAACATAAAGGCAATGAGGCTTAAAACATACCCAAATTCATGTTAATTTTGGCATCAAGGCCGCAACTATGCATGCTAATGATTGCCACTGGACCATCCTTGTTGCACTCTTCACTGCAAATCCACATTCATATCCAGATTAGGCCCAACTTATAAATACAACACTAGATTATGGAAAATGATTGCAGAGGACCATAGGACTCCTTTAACAACTAACCATGCGAAAATAACTTCCTGGAAAACTAGATTATGGAAAGCAGATACACTATATAGCACAACCTAGGAGTCGCCAAACTATTTACCACAGAAAATTAAGAAAAAAATAGACTAATATCAAGACACAAACAAAGAAACACCAATATAATGCCAAAGCAAATCTAAACTGGCAAATACACACTTCGCGTTCGGTTTAGCACATATATTGACTACCAGAATCTAGATCAAAAGGAAGTAAAAAACACATTGGTTATTACTGAGGTTATGCAGACTAAATTGCCGATCAACCAGCGAGCTAAGTGTAGAAGAAAACTGAGCAGTGAGACAGAGAAAGAAGCATCTCAAACCTAAGATGACAACAGACACAGCACAACACATTGCTTCACTCCACAAACTTCTACTTTAGACATTGATATGTCGGTGAAAAAAATCAAAAAGAAAAAAGAAAAAAACCGGGACGACTTACCGTTAAGTAATATCACATTGGTTGGTTGATGTTTGTCTGTTTTGTTTATATTTGATCTTAAGTGCAAATAGGTTCAAAGATTGAAATATAGAGTTATGGTGAATTCTTGCCTAAATTGAAATCTTTAATACATGCCTAGAAGGTGTTTGAAAGAATACCAAAATGGTTCTATTGCACCTTAGATGAGAAAGAATGAGAAAATGATAAAACTAAACATAAAAGTGGTATCTTGGTAATTTTTGACAAAATTTTGGGCAAATTTCGAAATTTATAAAAGTGAGAGGGTGCTGTTAATTGGGTTTTTTTATGGGTTTAAATGTTAAATAGTGGGTTATTAAGTAATATTAATTAAAGGAAATCATACAGGTTTAAAAAAATGAGTTAAAAGCTTTAGGGGGCAAATCCGTAATTTCAGCAAATTGAAGGACAAATTTGTAAAAACTAGAAGCTCTGGGGGCTGTTCACAGCATGAGTAACCTTATTTTGGTAGGTGGCTAAGTTATTTTTAGAGATAATTGCTTGATCTAAACAATGTATCTAATTATGCAAAATTGGAGCTAATTGTATAATTAATTTGGAAGTAGGATTTTTTGGTAATTATATAAAATATGTGAAATTCTCATAGTGTAAAAAAAATACTCGTATGTTTTAGATGAAAAATAAATGGACTTTGACGTTTAATTTAATTAATATGACTTGATTAAGTGAAAATGTGAAAATGCCGAAACTAGATTTGATAATACTATTTTTGTAATTGGACTAAGAGCGTGAATGATAACTATTATATTTTTCTGTTTTTCTATTTTTTTGTTCTCGGAAATAGGTTTGGAACAGAAATTCGTTTGGCAAAACAATTTTATTTTTTTATTTTTAGGACAAATTTTGGCACAGAAATAGATTTAAAACAAAAATGAAAAGTTAAAATTTTTTACTTTTTTGTTTTTGGAACAGAAATAGAAATAACAACTTTTTTTTATTGCTCACCCTTGTCGCCTATCGCCGTCCACTTGCCACAGGCCGTCTACCGCCCACTCGCCATCGGCCATCGGCCATCTGCCGCCACCTTCCACTGGTCATTTGCTGTCACTTGCCAGCCGCCCCCTCCACCGCCACCCGCCGTCGCTCGCCGACCCCCCCCCCCAAGGCCACCATCGCTCACCGGCCCCTTCCCCCCTTGGCCCATCGCAGCTCACCGGCCACCCTCCCACCGCCGCCACTCACCGGCCAACGGGAATAAAAGTGTTGCATCGTTACCAAACGAGTTTCTATTTCGGAAACAAAAATTATGTATAGTTACCAAATGTTGCTTTTTGCTCAGAAACTTGTTCGGGAAAGAGAAATAGATTTTTTTTATTTCTAGCCAGAAATAGGACCTGGAAAGAGAAATGTTGTTATTTGCACCCTAGGTTACCGAAGTACTAGCTGAATATTGTCGATTAATCACATGATCAATTCTTTGAGCTGTCAATGTTCATACTGTCTTCTTTAAGTCTTTGATATTCACATGGTTGATCATTCGCTTGAACTCAGCCAAGCATATCTCTATATTAATTATTGCGAAAGCAAGCAATCGAACAATTAAATAAACAAGATAAGAAAATAAATCAGACACAAAATTTACGTGGTTCGGTAAATGCGACATACATTCACAGGAAAAGCAACACAAAACTTCATTATATCAAACGATACAATGGAAATTACAATCACACTCAAGCATTTCAAACTCTCTCAATGTTTTCTAGCCTCTAATTATACCCAATGACTTACACGATGTTTAAACTCACAATTCTTTACGAAATAATCTCTCAATCTTATGAAAGAATTCACAAAATCTTAACACAACATTTTTATGGCTTCAGACACTCGGAATGTAATTCACAAGCAGAAGTTCTTCTTTGATACTCTTCACGATGAAGACACTTCTTGTATATCCAAAATCGGAAACTTCTTTTATGAAACCTATCTCCAGATAGAAAACCAACTTGAATTAGGAAAACTCGTTCAAAAAGGAAACCTACTAGAATAAGAAACTTTCCTCGACATGCTCAAACTCGAGACTTAGGCTCTGTTCGTTTGGCGGAAAATATTCTCCTTTTGGAAAATATTTTTCCGAAAGTCATTTTCCTTAAAGATGTTTTCCTAGAATATAATTTTCTGGTGTTCGGCTAAAATCTGAAAAAGTTTAGGAAAATATTTTCTAGTGTTCGGCGATCGCCGATCTGGCTGCGTCTGGCGACCTGCAATAGTGATCGACGGCGGCGATCGGCAACCGGCGGCAGTCAGCAACGACGGGCAGTGGGCGACAGTCGGCAACCAGCGGTGGTCGGTTGTAGCGAGCGGCTATCGGTGGTGACCGACGACTGACGACCGACGGTGACTTGCGACCGATGACTGGCGGTGGCGATCGACGACCAGTGGCGGGCGGTGGCGATGATTGGTGACCAACGGCTAGCGACTAACGGTGACCGGCGATCGACTAACGGCGGCGGCGATCAGCAGTGGTCGACAACCAACGGTGACCAGCAATCGACGACTGGCCGCGGTGACCGGCGGCGGCAACCGGTGGGTGGCGATTGGCAACCGGCCGCTGGCGGCGGTAACCGGCAGCCGACGGCGGTGACCGGCGATCAATTTCCTCTTCCACGGAAAATATTTTTCCTCCCATGGGCAATTTTTCCTTCACTTTGGGGGAAAATGATTTCCTCTTTGTGAAAAAGAAAATCATTTTCCTCAAAACAATAAAGGATTTGGGGGTGAGGAAGGAAAATGTTTTCCCATGGAAAACATTTTCCACCCTCAAACACCGGAAAACACGAAAAATGTTTTCTGGAAAAATATTTTTTCGAAAACGAACACAGCCTTATTCTCAACATTGTTGACATAGTTCCCTGATTGTAAGAATTTTTTAGCCTTTCAGAATGAGTTTTGTAATTACCATTGACAGAGAACAACTATTTTACTCAAAATATAACAAGATCAATAATCATAAAATCTTCTAAATTTTAAAATTCTTATTTGAATATCTCGAATTATAAAACTTGTGAAAAAGACTCCTCAATTAGTTTTTTCATAAAAAAAAATGTTCTCCGTTTGTTAAGCTGTTGAATCAATCATTGAAAATGACAATGTGACAACAAGCGTGGTGAGTGAATAGACCTTTTAACTAGGGACTTGTTTATCATTGGGACATGAGCATTTCAAAATTAGCATGTATGATACAGTCAAATCGATACGAAATTATTTCAGTGGTTTCAAGTTTCAAAATTTAACATGGTCAAATTACTCAATTAAGAATTAATTTATGTAACAACTAGAAAAAAAAAAGAGTATCTAAGCACATCCAATTGACCTCAATGAAATGTACGAAGCACCACACACTGAAGTAATGTAATGAATTGGAAGTTGACATTTAGATAAGCGAGTCATAGTTTATTCCGATATTCATCTAGCACACCGGTTGCTACGTTAATTTTGCGAAATCAATTAAACTATGATCAGCATTTTTGGTTTCTATGGTCAACGTGCAAAGAGAGGGAGAGAGAGCGCCAGATAGAGACACAAGAGCGGCCAGAGAAAGGTACGAGCAAAAGCAGCTGTTATACAGAAACATGATTTCAAAACTAGAGTTGCAGAAACGTAATTTGGCAACCATGCCAGCTCGTCTTCCGTGTCGAAAACGTTCCTCAAGTCATAATCAAGTACATAGCCACATTTTCTTCGAGACAAATTATTGCGTCCTTAAATTCTATTTATTTCATGAAAAATTAATAATTAAAAGACGATTTTCTCAATTTTAATCACTTATATCTCTTAAGAAATGAGGTAACAGAAAATATTCCTATTATCAACGATCATGTTTAGGCATGAATTATTATTTATTGATTCATTTTTGTAGGAACGAATAATGATTAAAGTTTGGGAAATTTTTTTGGGAAAAAGCTACCAAAAATCCAAAAATATGCCTATGGGGGTTCCCTGGGTTATCAAAAAAAAATCCAAAAATATGCCTATTGTGACATATTTACTCCAAACCTTTTTTTGTGATACTAAAAATCCCAAACTTATACTCGTAGAACATATTTTATTTCAAGTTTTTTTTTACCGCAAACTTGTAGTCATGTGACACATTTATCTTAAATTATTTTTAAAACTTTAAACTTGTACTCATATAACATATTTACCCCACATAGATATAAGTTTAGGTTTTTATGTTGCAAGAAAAAGTTTGGAGTAAATGTATCATATTGATACAAGTTGAAGTAAATGTGTCACATGAGTACAAATTTATGATTTATTGTGTCAAAAAAAATTAATAGTGAATATGTCACGGTTGACATATTTTAAAGTTTTTGGTAACTTTGTTCCTAAAATTTTTAAAATGTCAATTTTTCGATAAATAAATGAAGCCATTAATTATTAAAAAAATAAATGGAAAAGGACAGCGCACGGCCGACAAAGACGGGGTCGATTTATCCGATGAGAGTCCCCACCACCTAAAGCAACGTGCTCTGTCCCGTTCTCCGTCTTTCTCCGAGGGTGCTGTCTTTTTGTGTGCAAGTCCTCTTCTTCTTTGTCTCTGCAAATCAACGCCCAATCTCTTCAGCAAAGATCCAACTCGCTGGCCTAGCATGGCCTCAAGTCTTCGGCGGGTCTCCACTCAACGACTTGACCCTCTTCGCATGGCCGCCATCATCGGACGATAAATTCAGGGTTTGATATCCATCTCACTTCCCCCTTCAACGAGCAGAAACGGCGAAACATGGACACCGAAACTTCATCGTAACGCACCTCTTCTCTCTTCTCCTGCTCACCTCAATTTCCCGTCATTTCCATGTTTCCAGCTACGTTCCTTCCTTAACTTCTGCTTTGTCGTTGTTGTTGTTGTTCTTTTCCCTTTTTTTCCTTTGTCATTCCGGAAAGGTTCGAGACCAGCGAGATGTTGGGGACTTTCCTGGCTTCGACCCCGCTGCTGAAGGAGGCGTGGAGGCTGTGCGGCACCGCGAACGCGATGGGGTGCGGTGCCTTCACAGCGGAGCAAGTCGGGGGTGTGGGGTACGTGGCATTCTCGGGCGTCCAAGAGATGCCGGTGCTCGGTTGGGATCCGAACTACGGCATGCTGGTGCCGCTGGATGTAGCAGGCCGCGGGCTGTTCACGCCTTTGAAATGCCGTTACGACGACGAGGAGCCGGTCATGGTCCACTCTGGAGTGCTTCACCTCTTCCTACAGTATCATTCGCGCCCTGATTTTCAAAGCCAGGTTAGCAATTTCTATTTCCTATCATCAGCGTTATCGACTCTTCTGGAAAAGTTGAATTTTACATCACTCCCAAGGGTGCTTCTTCAGTTTTGATAGACTTATCAAACTGGATCGTAAATCCATTTATAATGGGCTGACTTATTATATGGGTTAGTCGTATTTAGTAAATGAGTTATTAATGAATTTAAAAATAAGATGGGTGTTAAATGGATCACAAATGAATTTATAACTTATTTAGACATAACCCACCTCTATGACTCTTTCTCGCTCTCACTCGATCTTTGCTTACTCCCTCAACACCCTCACCTTAGTTTAGATACGAGTTTTGCTAAATTATATTAAATATGGAAGTGTTTTAGTAATATAGATCAGATCGAATATAGATCACTAGATTTGCATTATATGGAAATTAGTCTATTTGGATCGAACCATTTTCGACCCAAGCCAATCCACCTATTTGATGAGTCTAAGTTTTGATCATAAATTTCTCGGATTATTTAAAGCTTTGGTAAGACTAATTACACCTGTGGGTAATTTCTTTATATTATGAGTTGTAAACTTGCGTATATTTTAGCTTATTTGCACTTATAACTAATAATTGTTACCTTTATGTAAGGTGATTAGTCTATAAAGTTTATAACCTGAGAATGCTAATAACACTTGGGCTATGTTTGGTTCCCTGGACTTTTTTTTGTTAGATAAAGGTCATATAGGATAATGAAATAATTTGTAATATCCTATACAATATTTGATAGATGTTCGAATATAACGCGGATATAACACGAATTCTTCACTCTTTCCCTCCACCTTTGCACCATTATCATCAACTCGATGTCATTGTTGCCTTCCACTACCACTTGTCAAACTGCCATTGACATCGCCTCACCTTGCCGTGCTTTCCCCAATTGTCGTTGCATCCCCTATTGTTGCATAGTTACCAACCCGTGACGCCTTGTCGATCACCATCTCCGTCTTGTTTAGATCCTTGACATCGTGACCCTTGCGGCCTTGCGGTCGCCTCAGATAATGCGTGATTGAGTGAAAGACTATGAAAAAGATGGAAATCTTTTTCTCGCGTGTGAAGTGTATACACAACAGAGAGGAGGCACAAGCTTTGAATGAGAAGGAACGATGAATAAATGCTCCGCCATTACACTAGAATTGGGCAAAGGTGGAGATGTTGATGGTGAAACTCCAATTGGGGAACAATGATTGGTTGGCAGATGATTACGATTGGTGATGCTCTGCGCGCTGGTTAGAGGCGACGATAATTAGTTGTTGCAGTGGTGGCCCTAGCGCGGTGGCCGGCGTATATCATAGACATGAGAAATCTTATCCACAATTATCTCACTTCACATACGAGAGTTTTTAATCAGAGTTATATCCATTTTTTATCCGGCCTTATCCTATCTTACACAGCAACCAAATACTAGATATGACAAACTGGTAGGGGTGTGCAGAGGAACCGGGAACCGCCCGAAACCATACTGGATCGGCCCAGAATTGGTGGTTCCTAGGGGCGAGCAGTTCCAAGTTTCATGTAGAACTTGAAACCTACTTTCAGGTATAGGTTCCTCATTTTTTGGACCTGGAACCTACTTGTCAAAACTTGTAACCTAAAATCTACCTTATCATAGGTTTAACATGTTCTTTTTTTATTTATTTCATTTTTAGTTAAACAAAGCGAAAATGAACACAATAATACTGAATAAGCTTATCATTCGCCAAAGAAAATACAAAAGATTAGTTTTCTTGGCATTACGATTCAAATAAATATAATTAAAATCAGAAGTTATTGCGTGAATCAATACTACGGGTGAGCGATTCCATGTTCCGTAGAGGCTTCACCCATGATAATATGTTCCTCATTTTTTGAAATTTGGAACCAACCTTATCACAGGTTCGAGGGTCGGTTCTAAGGTCTATCCACATTCCACCTACATTATTAAATGAATAATTGTAGTGAATCATCACCTTTAATGATCATCACTTACTGCTATGATCTATTAATCACAACTTATATTTAGACACACAAAGAATATGAAAACATTAACTAGTTATAAAATGAAAGTTCAGACTAGCAGTTTCAGATTATATACTAATCATCTAATTTCATGAACTATTGTAGGATCACGCGAAGACATAGACCGAGTTAAATCACAAAAGACCTGTTTAAGTTTTAGGATCCACCTACCTAGAACCTGGAGCCTACCCGTTAAAACAGGTTCTTCAATTTTTGGAACCTGGAACTTACCATACATACCTTGAAACTTAAAACCTACAAGTTCTCACAGGTCAGGTTCTCAGGTTTTTGGTTCTATCATAGAACCATGCTCACCCCTAGTGGTTTCCTTGCGGACCGGTCCGGTTTCTGGTTCCAATTTACTAAAATCAGTGAATATCGGTCTGGTTCTTGGTTCTAGGTGTAGAACCATCAACTCGCCCACCCTGATTGGACCGGTATTGTGTGTGTGTGTGTGTCTATATATATATATATAATTTTTTAAGAAAAATTTTCAACAAAAAAAAAGAAAACATTTTAAGAAAAATAAAAACCCTAAAATCTCTAATCCGAAGCTCAAAGCCCATTAACTAATTGCTCGTCTCATCTCACTCTCACTTTTTTTGAGTCGTTTCTCTACCTCTCACTTATGGTCTTAACTCTTAAGCTCAATGTTCATTGACTCACTGCCTTGACTCTCAACTCCCATCAACTCATGGCCTTGCCTCTGACCATTCATCGCCTCCCTCTCCTCTCTCACTCTTGGTTGCCTCCATTTGCGTGAAGCTTGGTGAGACCAGATCCATGGACCAATTCGAGAATTGGACCGGACCGGCAATCCAATTCTCCGGTCTGGTTTCCAGGTGGATTTATGAAACTAACGGGCGGTTCTCAATTCCATGGTGGGAATCACCCAGCCAAACCATGCTCACCTCTGTGTCCTGGTCATCGAACATAACCTTACCGATTACCCTATAATATAATAAAATAGATCAATCCATCATACATGACAGAAATGATTCTTAGTAATTGTCCTCAATAATTGAATTCTTCTTCTAGGTTCCTTATAAATCATCCTCATGTATTGTGATTCTCCCACGAACAATCTTACAATCAGTAATTTTTCTGGACTGTTTTTAAGTTACTATCGTTCTAAGAATAGATTGATCCAATAGCAAATTAAGCCAGATAGTGATTAAAAGAACGCAATGCAATGCATCCATTTAAAAATGACTAAGAAGTCTTATCTCCTCGCGATCATCCTGAGGGCAGATCAATCCAAACACACACGAATATAATGGCCAATACCAGACAATTCGCTAGACGTTGAATCTCGCTATTTTGTACTATAGCTCAGTGCTATTTATGATTAATTTGCCGCCCACTATGTAGTGGAACTGTGATTGCCTACCTATCTTCTTCCTCGGGTTAATAAATTATAAGCGAAGTGGTCCCGGTTGCATATATTACTAGGTCCCCTTGTCTCAGCAAATCTATTATAATGGCACACTTGATAATCACCTAACTTGCTTTTAAATTTGTCTCAAGTTATTCATTGACTTAGACCACTGAAGGCAAGACGTTGTGTGGACCAGGGCTCAAGGACTGAGCGCAATCAAATTATCGAATTTTGCGGAGTTCACGTGCAATGTGAAAATCGCATTAATTACATTATGTAATTGATCTGGTCCTTGTAGACTCGAGTGTCGATAAGATTTTCCTCCAATAGCCGACGATTCACTGAAAGGGTGATTTCTTAGCGATTCAGGAAATGCGACATCCTGTATCGCGTCAGTGGAGAAAATAAGAGGGACTTTGAGACGGATCCCGAGACAGGGACGGGACTGAACTGAAAGGACCTTTTTCTCATCTCGTTCCTGGACAAACTCGCCCGACCTTTTCGACTGGAGACTATCGGCTGTAGACTTGACTTTTAGTTGAGACACAAAGGGTCAAGACTGCAAATAGGGTTTCGATCTGTTTCTGAGCTATCTTCCTTTCCGCGTGAAAAGTCCATTTTCCAGGAATTATACTGTGAATACATCACCAGCTGCATGCGCTCTTTCAATGTAATCACTTCAAACATGCATCATGACTTGTAAATTTTCCGCAAACTGAAACAAGTTTTCTCGGTTAACCACCCCGAGACCCCAAGAGATCGATTGAGTGGACGAATTTTTCAATATCGTGGATTGAATTTTGCTTACTTGTGATGATGTTCCGCTTGACATGTTTGAATCTTCGTGCCTCTCCCTGTGTGCCAAAGAACTTCAATATTTTTGCTAACATTGACCTTAATGTTCATCACGTTTTATTAATTTTTTTATGGTTAAAAGATGCAGGTTGCAGTCTTGCTCAAGATAGTGTCTTCCATTTTCTCAGTTAATAACTAAAATCTACCAAACAGATCTGTCTGACCTGATTAATGGATGTGGATATCACAATATAGCAATATTAAAATCCAAATAGAACGTTATTAAATTACATAGAAGACAAGTCACGCATGAGAAGTCTAATAAGTGACCAATTCGTAACTGACGTGTGCAAACTTATACAAGTAATCTATTTTTTTTTTTATCATAATAAGAAAACGTCATTCGAACATAATTTATAATTCCCACATCTACATGCAATTTTTATAAATTACTCGATCCTATTGATGAAATGTCTCCTTTCACGTGTAATGGTAGAACTTTTTGTACGAAATCCTATTCCGTGCTTAAAATAGGGGATAGATATCGATATGTGTCATATAGTTCTCAAATATTCGTGTTGTGGCTTCCACTGCTAGATTATATCGGAGGCATACAAGATGTCAAGTTGTTTTCATGATGAGTTGTCCATCTTCATAGGTCCACGAAACACAATTAGGCAACTTTATCGAATGGGTTCATTAGACATGATTTTAGTTCTACGGGTCAATGAAGCATCGCTGTTTCCAGCCAGGAAATTACCCCACACGTACTTCTTTCGGGCTTTGTCTTCGACTCATTATAGGGCAAATGGGGTCCTCCTACTTTATTCACATGTGAGATTCATCATATTCAACTATTCAATTTGACTGGACGATTCATGTATCCGATCCACCCAATAACTTTTTCTTGATTTAAGTGGCTACTTTAAAGCTTAGTGCGCAATTAGTGCTAAGTACTTTATCTATTGTTGATCCATCAGATGAGTTTGAAAAAAAAATAAGTTTAGTGGGTGCCGTCCCATTGCCAAATTTTCCACAGATTAGCTAATGGACAGATAAGGAAAACGCAATATGTTATATTTTAATCCCCATTAGGTTAGTGGTTGCTTGTATATATATGGGTTTCTAGGTAGATTGCCAAAATGGGTCAAAGATCAATTTCTTAACCCATATTTAATAATGTGAATTTTTGTATAAGTTAGTTATATTCAGTAAATGGGTCATAAATAATTTTAGAATGGTAAAACCCAAATTAATATGGGTGCTAAATGAGTTTTCAACTTACTTAAACCCAACTCACCTATATGATTTTTTCCTCATTTTCTCTTACCCTCATTCGATGCCAGCTCACTCCACGCTTTCACCTTAGTTTGTATATGTGTTTTTTTTTAGATTGTATTAAATATGGATGTGTTTTAACAATATGGATAGGGTCGAGTATAATTTGGGTAAGAATTGGATCGGGTACTGGTTACTAGATTTGTATTGTATGAAAATGAGTCAAAATAGGTTAAATGGGTCAATTTGGGTCAGCCTATTTTCAATTCGACCCACTCGTTTGATGGGTCTAATTCTAGGCAATAAATAAACTAAAAAAACAACCCGCATTATTTATTGATCTTATTTATTGTAAATTGCTGCATCATCTATCTCTAGCTGATGTCTGCAATATTACATACATAATAATACTTGTAGGCACTATACCCTAGTCATTAGAATATTCAAATTTTTCAAGGCTTGGACGGGCGGAGGTGGGCTGGGCAAGCGCAAGAATGAGAATTGCTTACTCAGACCCGCCATTTTTTCCTTGAGCCCATCCACGTTGATCTGGCATGGGCAGGTTTAACGACCTGTTAGGTCTACGATAACTTACAGGTCCAAATTTGGAAATTCAGTAGATCGAAGATTTTTGTTTGGAGTTAGTATATAAAATATGATCCGTCACAACAAATCCAATTGTGATTGTTCAGGAGATAATCTTCTGTGCATAAATGGTATTGTTCTCATAGATTATCTTGGTGCATACGTTGTTGAAATGAGCGTGTAAGTTATGTTAAGAATAAACCTAACTGAAGAACCGTATCTTGTAGAGTAATTGATATATCTTAGTTACGCTATAACTTGTTAGCTTAAGCTTTGAGCGAAAGTGGATTCAACTGAATATGTTGATGAGTTTGAATGTGGGAGGGTATCGAATTTTTGTTTCAAGCTCTTAACAGATGATATCAAAGCCGATGATGGCCTACTCCTAATATGCCATTGCTGTTTGGTGATCTCAAGTAAGGAATCTCGTGACCATCGCGGTTTCTAAGCAGCATTCATGGTTCAACCTAGGAAGAGACCTAGGGTGAAAGTGAGCGTTGTTGTGTAGCAACGCGATCTCAATGGGGCCCTTCATGGCAGTTTGGTCTAGCGAAAGGGACTTGGCATAAAGATGGGCATTGTGGAGTAGTAACACGCTCCCGATGATAGCTTTTATGGTTCGGTCCGAAGAAAAATACTAGGGATGAAGGTGGGCATTATTATTGTTACGGTTCTCACAAGGGAACGTGGAGATTCAAGTTGAGAGATGTGTTAGAATAAGTCTTACATTACAGAATTGGTATAGTGTGGAGTAGTTAATATATAGTTGGCTCATAACTTACTTAATTAAACTTTTGAATGAAAATATATTCAATTGGTTATATCGACGGGCTCAGGCTCTCCTTTGTTGCGCGCTACCCACATACGCTATACACATGGATGCATTCAATACACGTGTTAAACGTATTTGCACCCGTATCATTATTTGCTGAACATGTTAGTGTTGTTCAACTTGTTTAATAACTAGTTCTATATGGTTAGCACTTGCAGCACGAGAGATGATTTTCTACCAGATCTTTTGGTGTAACTCTTCTAATTTGACATGATCCGATGCAAGTTGAATTTTTCCAGAGAAGCTTTTGAAGCGTTGTAATCGAGATTTTTTTAGGAAGCGTTTAACTAGATTTCCGGAAATCTTATACATGCATGCAGATTCATAACTTGCTGGCTAAAACCAAGTCAATAGTGATCACCGGCCACTCCATAGGAGGATCAATTGCCTTCCTCACAGCTTTTCGGCTCCTCACCTACCTCAAATCCATCTTCCCACCCATCTCGGTCTTCTGCATTGGTTTCGGCTCTCCTTTCCTCGGCAACGAGTCTCTTTCCCAAGCCATCCTTCGCGAAAGATGGGGCGGCAGCTTCTGCAATGTTGTGTCGACCCGTGATATCATGCCGAGGTTATCTCTCCACCAATCACTTGTTCCGACTCCCCAGTGGCAGGCCCTCATAAGATTCTGGTACACGTCTATGATGTCTATGAATTTCGATAACCTCCAATTAACTGAAGAAGACAAAGCCTGGTTATTTTCCTCCGTCGCAGCCGACATGGAGCGCCTGGCACAGGCAGTGGAAGGCTCGGGAGGGAGGTCGTTTTGGCCGTTTGGGAATTACTTGTTTTGTTCAGATGAGGGCGCCATTTGTTTGGACAATGCTGTATCGGTGAGAAAGATGATGCATCTGATGCTAAGGACAGGCTCTCCAAATTGTATCATTGAGGAGCACCTTAAGTATTGGTGGTATGTTGAAAGATTGAGTCTTCAGTCCTTGAAGAGAAGCTTCTTGGAAGGAGATCTCTCTGAATCAAGCTATGAAGCAACTCTTTCCATGGCTTTGAACTCCTCGGGGACTTATCGACAGGTAGGAGCACAACATCCTAGATCTTTGAGTGATTGTGATCAGTAAATGTATCTACCTAGGCTTTTTATTCCCAGTTGCAATTCCTCAAGTTTAAAAAAGTTCTTTGATCCCCTACTTTGCAGGAATTGATTGCACCTATGGCAAAAGATTGCTTGAAGATGGCAAGGCGAATGGGGCGTGCGCCGAACCTAAATGCCGCCGACTTAGCCATTAGACTATCCAAAATCACTCCTTATAGGGCGGAGATAGAGTGGTATAAAGCTTGTTGTGATAAGTCCGAAGAGCAAAGAGGATACTATGATTCATTCAAGCAAAGAGGGGCCTCAAAGAGAGAGTTCAAGATAAACATGAATCGGTACAAGCTTGGGGCCTTTTGGGACAAGGTCATACACTTGATGGACAGGAAAGAACTCCCACATGATTTGCACAGAAGGTGCAAATGGGTAAACGCGGCGCAGTTCTACATGCTTCTTGTGGAGCCATTGGATATCGCGGAGTATTATCGGTCAGGGATGCACCTTAAGAAAGGCCACTACATAAGCAATGGAAGAGAGAGGAGGTACGAAATTTTCGATCACTGGTGGACTGAGAGAGTTGTTACTGAGAAACTGAGCAATAGGAGGACCAGGTATGCAGGCTTGACCCAAGACACTCGCTTTTGGGCAAGGGTGGAGGAAGCAAAGGAGTGGCTGGACAACATTAAGTGTGAGAGTGACCCTAGAAACCTGGCTTTTCTTTGGGATGGACTCATTAAGTTTGAAACTTATGCAATGAACCTGGTTGAAGGAAAAGAGGTGTCAGCTGATGTTGTGGCTAAGAATTCGAGCTATAGTCTGTGGTTAAAAGAATGGAAAGCATTGAAAACACAGATTATCCCCCAATCAATGCCTCTTGTTTAGGTCGATAACGCGTGCCACTGACTTCTATTAATTTAACATTAACCGGACGTGAGTCGAGATCTAAGGCACATGAGATTGGGACACATCAAAAGGGATAGAAAAATGTACAATTGATGTGGTGTCGTGCTCCCTCTGGGCGATAAGCGGCCTTCCCCTTCGGATCTGGAAGCTCGGCCTCCATGGCCATGGGGGAGCCACTGCCTCAAGATCTAGAGGATCGACACCTCCATGGCCACAGGATTTGGTGCCAAGGCTGAGATCTCGGTAAATATATGCTGCGATCTAATGTGAAGCCAACAAATGGGACTTGCGGGAGACAGAAAATTTAGATCTGAGATAGAGGATCGGCACCCTTGAAGTTGCACAGCCAACAATAAACTTCTCATTTCTCAGTTTGTGTCAGAATTAGTTCCATAGCTTCCCTTTTCCAACAAGGATTTAATTTGGATACCGCGTATGTTTCTTTGACTTTGTACACCACTCGACTGGGGATTAATTCGACAATCTAGTGTTATATTACAATAGAGCAATATTTCCTGTGGTGACGGGGACTGAGGTGGGTTATAATTATGTCAAGCCCTGGCAGACAACAATCTTTTGTGTGCGGCTTATCATGCTAACAATAAAACTTGATATGATGCACCAGGGATGATATTCTGCAGTTACATCGCCTCTCAAGCTTTCTCACCGATCGACCAAAGATGCATGAGGGACTGCTCAGTGATATTAAGACAGGAGATCTATTCTGTGCTTTGAACAAATTTGAGCTTTCATGCTTTTTTTGGAATGTAAACAAAGTGGTTATGCCTTGCACTAGAAGTAATCAAGTACGAATGCTCATGCCATATGCCTGTGGCAGAACACGATGGATTTGTTTTCAAATCATTCTAAGGGCAACCAATTGCCTATACTGAAACATTGTATACAAGAGCATCGTATCATACCTTTCCGTTCTGTGCATCGATGTTCCTAACAGGTCCCTTAAACCATCTCCGGGCATCAAACACCCACCAAAGCATTATCATACCTAAACCCATACCTAAAGCAACTGGCGCATAGTTGAATGTGTTCCAACTAATGGGATACAGAGTCGGTAGAAGAAACACCGAGCAGGTATAACATATCCACAGAAACGCTATCAAGCAGATTGGTCTACTTGCCTTTCCCAAGTAAAACGGTCCGGGTTTGAAATTCTTCTCTTCCATGACCATCCTTGCAAATATTGGGACTGCATATCCTCCGACCCATCCTATAGTGCATATGGAAGTTATGGCAGTGAAGACTACATTCACTTTCAATATTGGAATTCCAAGTAGAACACAGATGGCTGCGCAGAGCCACACTGCATTAGATGGGACTTTGTGCTTTGGATGCACTTTTCGCCATATCGATGAAAATGGGATGCCTTTGTCTCTTGACAATGCATATACCTGAAGAGAGCCGTGGTGCACTGGTTATGTATTGATGGACAGAGAACCCGAAACTTTTCGGATGGTGAAGCATAACAAAGGAAAAGAGGAATAGATACTGACCACTCTTGCTGCACTGGTAGTGATGGAAAGCCCGCCGAAAAAGAATGAACCCCATATAATGAATAGCAAGATGATTGCACCGGTAGCACTGTGATACCTCCCATGGAATGCATCATAGAGTATTTGAGCTGGAACAAACACACCCGCCGTCTCATTGGTTGTATCATATAGATAGTTAAAGTCCTGAAAGTTTCAGAATGCACAAGATAGTATAATACAGCAGAAACAGTTTTAAAAGCAACTCAAAGCGATCGATGTAACAGCAATGTCCAGAAGAGAGGGAGAAAAAGCATATGTGCATTCTTCAGCCTGCTCTTTGTACAAATTTAGACATACAACGTTACTGACTTTAATATTGGTAAAAGGCAGTTGAATGGAGTTCTGTGGTGATGTGAGATGTGGCTTAACAACAAAAAGTCCACCCAATTTCCTGATTTAATGTTGGACTAAAAAATTCACGAGAGGTAAAATTGTGTGTTCTGTCTTCGGAAGCTGCAAATTTTTTCCTCATTCAAATTCCTACTTCATTACTTCCAACAAAGCAATATTTTTACTTAATAAGTAGATATGAAGAGGTCCTTACCTGAATGCTAAAAGTAAGAGCCAATATATAGGCCCATCCAAACACTGAAATGATCCCTATACTGGTAAGAATCGCAATGGGGCCGTTCTTGTCAGCGCCTTTAGTTTCTTCAGTTAGATGCGCAGCTGCATCATACCCGTAAAGTGAATACTGACTGACGAGAAAAGCTAGAATTACTGCATAAGGTTTGCTCGATATCCCAGTTGTATCAGTAGCCATTTCGAAATGGCTGAACACAAAAGATGCAGACTGTGTAGTCAGTGCTACGAGCGGAAGCATTATAACTATGACAATCCCGCCGATTAACTAAAGGAAAAGGAAACAGAGTTTTGATTAGTAATTGAAATCCTCTCAAAGGTCACTTATTTTGGTCCACACAGACTATTGATATATTAAGTTTTTGATACAGAATGCTCGAGTTTTAGAATATACCTGCCACCATATTGAGATTATGTCGATGAACGCAATTACTTCAAGTGCGAATGTGTTGAGGAGTGCCCATATGAAAGTAAGACCCATGTACATGCATAAGAACAACCACTTCGGTGCAAGGTAGCCGCCATCTTTGTTTGTGCCAGTGCACAATAATATGATGCTCTGAAGGGTTTGTGATCCTGCATATGCCTTCCGGAACCACTTGTGGGATCAATTCACTTCACCAAGCTTTGATAGATACTTCGAAGAAGTAATGCAACAGGAAACAGAACAATAAGCAAACACACTACGTAATCTACCTGAGTACCGATGCCAGCAATGAGGCCAATGGCTTCAAGCCAAGCGCAACACCATGAAGCAAATGGACCCCACTTGGGTCCGGCGAGATGGGCAGCCCAAAAATAAAGGGAGCCGGTCGTCTGTTCAAAGTCCACAAAGATAAGATCATTAGATATCTTGGAAAGGCATGAACTTCTTTTCGAAAGAAAACCTCCAAATAGCATAAGTAAAACCTATATAGAGGAAAATGAAGCATTTAGTACTTCGGAGTATTTTGTTCCCAACTTCCTTTTAATTCTGTTGGAAAACAGAACAGCAACTAAGTTTCTACAAAATGGTTTTACATGCACCATTTT
The DNA here is from genome assembly GCA_031216285.1 of Syzygium syzygioides. Classification (NCBI taxonomy): domain Eukaryota; kingdom Viridiplantae; phylum Streptophyta; class Magnoliopsida; order Myrtales; family Myrtaceae; genus Syzygium; species Syzygium syzygioides. Next base: position 45,143,251 of record CM062249.1, on the reverse strand, counting down.
CCCTTCTCGAAAGTGTTCTTGTTAGTTCTGCTATCTTCTCTTTAGACAGAAGTACAAAGAATCTCCTTAAGGTTAAAAATTTGCCAAACATTTTGGCCAAGCAAAGAGCTTTCAAGTTCGGAATTACCCCAGCATAACTTCCTCTATCCTTTCTGTTTGTTTATAAATTCATGTAAGATGTTATGACTAGAGGAGTCTATTTAAGATCCAAAACAGGTTCCTTCTTTTACACAAGGTAAATCATGATATGCTCAGATAAACAATCTTTTTGGTTAAGACCTTCATAACTTTTTGACCTTTCAAACAAGCTCTTTAAGTGTCAAAAGGTACTAAATGCACAAACAAACTCTCCTAAGTCATCACGAAGAATTCAAAGATAATACCAAAATTGACAAGCAAAGACGGCATAAAAAATAAAAAGGAGAACAAGTAACGAGGAACAAACCGGGAAAGAAGAGCAGATCTCAGCCATTGCAATCCCTACAAACCAAGTGAAGAACGAGACCACAACCCATCCCCAAACCAAGCTTGCAGGTCCTGCATACAAAAGGCTTGATCCATACAGGGGAGTGATTCCAGTGAAGAGTGTCATCGTCGAAAATGATATTGCAAGAGTCTTGAACAAAGTCTGCCACCAAAAAATAAATGAAAACAAATTACAAATATTTTTTGAGAAAAGCGACTTTTTATACATTGAAGCGTGGAAAAAGAGGGGAAATATGCTAAAATTTGAAGTTACCATCTCTCTTCTGAGCTCTTGCTTGTAGCCCAGTTCATTCAACCGCTTCTCTCCAGTATCCATTTCTGCGAATTGGGTGTTGCCCTCTGCTTCTTCGTTGTTGAGGCCCATGTCGGATCAAAAGATTTGTCACCTTGTTCTTGTGTTCAAGATGATCTTCAAATTTGTCAAAAAACCAAATTTGCAGAGAAACCAAGAGCAGAGAGTGAGGGAGAGAAGGGGGGGGGGGGGGGGGGGCGAGGGAGAAGCATTGACTCATGCAGATTCTCCAGAATGTATAGACATGGACCGTCATGTACAATTCCAAAATCGAAATTAAAGAAAAGGGTGGTGTTATTATATATTTAATCTTTTTCCAATGTTTGACTTGCGGCTAGTTGGTTGCATCAATTCTAAGACGGAGAGTAAGGGGTCAAACTAAATCAAGTTCACATTATTCAACCGCAAAGAAATATCCAAGCTTTTACAATTGAAGATTGTTATTCACACATGTTGTTTGTGTATGTAAAGCTGTAGGTTGACTGGAAACACAGCCAATGTGAAGAGCTTCATTTTAAGCATGCCCGCATACTTTTCTTCTTCTTTTCCAGTTCTGGTTTGAAATAGTCTAGTTCAGATTGGATACACGAAGCCGGGTTGTTCTTGACCATCAAATTAAGTTGACAATTCAGCTAACATTGTATTTCCTACGTTCACACTTCACATCTAAACATGCAAAACAAAACGCTACGAAGCGAAAGCTAATGAACTCGATCAAAAAGTTCTGGATCATGGATGTACGTGTTTAAAAACTCTATCTTCCATGCTCATATTTTTACCTTTTTTTCCAAATGACTATCGTGTCTTCTCCTTGTGCAGGACAAGTTGAAATTAGAAAAAAAAAATGGATTTTGTTTTTGGGACGGTTGAATACTGTGTTGGGGAACCATAAATGTCAACAGGACAGAGAGAAAAGCATACGTGGAAGAAGATGGGAAGATTGATCTATTCCAAGATGACAGCATGAGAAAAAATACAAAATAATCATTATAATTGGGAGGATTTGGTGAAAGGTTGACCAAGTTAATATTGTAAAGTATCGTACTTACATCGGAAGCGAGAGACACCACATGCGGACAAAATACTATGTTTTCTGTAACAGTGATCAGATTCGTTATATAATTACAGGCCGACTTGGTCAAACCAACACTATAGAATCTTCTCTCTCACATTATTTTGTAATAGAGAGTCCAACAAAGTGACAGATTGGATAACGAAGGCCCAAAAAAAAAATGTTTTGCCATAGAATTGGAAACTCTACCTCCCTCCCGATCTTTGGAGTCTTCTTTGTGTCGATGCTTTGCTGTTATACTCACAAGCTAAGTTGTGAGAATTGTATGTATATGTTTCTTCTGTTCAAAAAAAAAAAAAGAAGAGGTGTAAACTGGACAACATGTTAAGTTTCCGTTTCTTTCCTTATGACACGTGATAATCACGCTTTTGACTCCTCTATTTTTGCGAATGCATACGAAAACTGTCCACAGAACACTAAGCTTAATCCCTGGTCAATTTGAGGTAGAATTATGTACTTTAAGGTTGATTCTTTCTATTTTTTTACACAAAAAGAGGAATGAAGTATGCGCAAAAGCGAATTGAATTCACACGATTACATAAGCACAAGATAATGCAACGAGCAATCCGTATGTGTGGGGGCTGTTTAGTTATAATGGCGGGATCTTCACGTCACGGCAACGAAAACGGAACTGTCACGCAGCGCGAGAGAGAGAGAATGTAGAATTGGCGGCTGCAATCCTGGACCCCATGTTGCGTGCAAAGGACAACGCATCTTCTTTTGACTTTTCAGTAAGGAAGAGAAAAGGGGAAATCTCTCAAAAAATATCCTTTGAACGCCAGTAGCCTATAGCCAAATGGCCCAAATCTTTCCTCGTCTCCTCCATATCCCAGACTCCTATTGTCAATGGCCGTGAACTACCTTCATTACAAACCCATCCATGATAGCCGTTAAAAACCGGATGTACAGCTATTAAAGGCCAAACTATAAAGGATTGATATTTTTAAATAATTGGTACAAATATGGAGGTATTGCAAGGTAAAAAGAATTTTGGGATGTTGATGTCTCGTAGGATCAAGTTTAAAATTTTGGGTGAAATTATTATTCAAAAGAATGAATATAATAGAGGAAATTCTCGTTTCTCCCTTTCCGTTTTGGTTGTTAGACAGAAATTCTTATTTCTCTATAATCGGACAACACTAGGACGGGAAGTTGCTTTTGCATAGAAGATAATCTCAAAGCACCCCTTTAGAAGGTTTTGCAAAAAGGACATTACCTTGGTTCGTGTCAATTCTTTAGAAAGAAAAAAAGAGTAGTCAAGATGCCTCGATAATTCTTGCTAGAATCAGCTTTTATCCGTGTCCAATGGCATCCGCTTTCTTCAGGAATTATGATTTCTCTCGAACCCAAAACTCGAATATTGTTAGGAGCCCCCGAGAATAAGTTAACTTGGAAAGATGAAACTATATGAGAGTCCCTAAACAGATAACTGAGAATGAGCGACGCGAGAATGCCATACTAGGTGTGGTAAATAGGGAAACTTATCCCCGAAAAATGTCATAAATTTATTAGATGAATATCAACGTAATCCTTCTGATCAATTTTAGTTAGAAATAGCTGACGTAGACGCTGGTTGTCCTACTTGGCATAGTCGATGTTGACATATTGGCATTGATGGCCATTGTCGAGGCTATGGACTGAGGAAGGGACATAAAAAAAAAAAGAAATGGAAATGAAAAAGGAAAAAGATTTGGAAAATTTTTTAAAATTTTAAAAAAACTTAAACATTGTCAATATTAGGGGTGAGCACTGGTCCGGTAAAGATCCTGGAACCAGACCAAACCGACCATACCCGATTGATTATGGTTTGATTTTAGGGTCTACAGAATAGGTTTCAAGTTTTAAAAAATAAAACTAGTCCCGACGGGTAGATTTCGGGATTGGAAGCTACTCACACTAGAACCTAGAACCTATCCACACTAGAACCGTTCACCCCTAACTTGACACCTTACATACTCGTCTAGCGGAAGTTCTTAAACTTTCGAGATGATGGTTATTTGTCCTAGAATATCGAGAGTAGAATTTTCCCAACTGAATGGCGTGCTCTGCAGCTTTTGGCAGCGGTCAATATGTCTCCAACTTGGTGAATGCCAGTACATCAGGCAAACTTTTTGGGGACATGGATTATTTGATCTCCACCTCCTTCAAATAATTAAATTCTTTCAGCCGTTGACAGCTCTCAACACTCCACAATAATGTAGCTAAAGAAGCCTTACTTTTTTCATTTTTTTATTAATTGTTGGTTTTGGCGAATGAGAATTTTTATTGTTTCCTTAACTTATATTTTGCTAGACTAAGAGAGTGAATTGGAACACTTCCTAATTGCTTTATATATCTATTTGTTTTGTACTGTACTTCTTGCAGTTATGTTTCTCTACTATTTTGTTGTAAGTTTTATTTGTCTTGGTTGTAAATAATGGCATGTTTTACTAAAGTTTGTCCTATTACGAAATAAAAAAAATGAAAAAAAAAGAATTTTACCAGTTCCAGGTAGACCCTGAAACCAAACCGGAGTTCTAAAGTAGGTTCCAAATTCCACAAACTGGGAACCGATCTCAATAGAGTAGGTTCTAAGTTTCAAGTCTGGAATCTACCCCCCCTAGAATGGTTCACCCCTAATGTGTGCTATAGAGGACAGACGATATTCATATCAGCGATTTTAGGCCAAAATTGGCCAAAAGGACCACATTGGCAAATTGACAAAAGGTTTTAGACTAAATTGGCCAAACTGAAATGTTTAAGACTAAATTGGCATCCGCAAAATAGGTTTATAATTTGTTTTTAGAACGATGAAATTTTTTGTATAGTCAATGTATATATTAATAAAGAATATAGTAGTCTATTTATAGGCTTTATTAGATAACTATTCTAAGATAATATTTCAATCAAGAAATGCACAATCAAAGGGAGATATGTCCATTATATTTTGAAAGATAGCAATAATCAACATAATTATCAAAATATCTGTAGCATCAAGTGGCCTATACGACTGGCTTGGGAAAATAATTACTGAACGATGCAGTTTGTGTGGCTGGCATCAAAAGAAAAGCCATCTTCGTGAAAAAGGCTCGACTTGGCAATGCGGCCGGTGTGATTTGCATCGAAACACAACCATCGTGGAATGGATTAAGTGCTTCCTCATAGACTTTTGCGCATGGAGTGAAACTTGTTGAGTGGCCGAGATGGAGTTTTTTGGGCATGCCTCAAGAAAGGAGGCTTTGATATCAAGTTGGGAAATAATAATGCGGAAGAGAGAATAATAAAATTTTATGTATTTTTTATGTATATATTCATAAAGAATACATCAACCTATTTATAAGCTTTATTGGATAATTATTTTAAGATAATATTTCAATCAATATATGCACAATCAAATGAATATATACATACATTGTACGTGCAATACACATGCAATCTTCAATTATATATGGATAATCAACAGAATTATCAAAATATCTCTAATAATGAAAATTATCTAAGAAAAATCCTTAATGGAGATGGGAACATTGATTTGTTCAAGACGACATTAGAAAAAGAAACAAGAAATAATCGTTTAATTGGGGACAAAAGATTGGTGAAAGGTAACCACCCACCTGGGTGGCGTTGCTGGAGCGCGCACTCTTCCTCTCGCAAAAGGTTGAGTGTTCGAAACCCAGGCGCCGCAGGGTGACTTAACCGGTGGCACGTGTGTGGTGGCTAGCACGTGTCGCCCCCAGGGTTTACTCCCCGGCTGTCGGCCGTGCGGGGGTTCCCTGGGTTACAAAAAAAAAAAAAGATTGGTGAAAGGTTTGATCAAGTGAATATTCTATAGTATCATACATATACCGCAAGTGAGAAACCGCACATGGGGACAAAAGATTGTAATATCTTTTCATATCAGGAAATAATCATATGAAAGGTTTTTTTTTTTTGGTCTGAAAATCATGTGAAAGATTGACCAAGTGAATATTATATAGTCATATAGGATCATACATACACCGGAAGCGAGAGACTGCACATGGGGACAAAAAGATTGTGATTTCTTTCATATACTTGACCATGTCTTGCGTCATGATTTTTATTTTAATTTAGGATCCGTTTATTTCGAAAAAAATTTAATATTTTAAAAAAATATTTTTCAAGACTTTATTTTTCGGTATATGGGTAAAACCTAAAAAAGTCCTGGAAAGTATTTTTAGTCGTTTGATAAGAAAAATCTAATAGGAAAAATTATCAATAAAATCGCATTTTTTAAATTATTTTATATATTTTTTCTTTTTGCTTCTTCCTTGACCAATCGTTGGCCACGATGATGGGGCTAGCGATATGCCACAGGCGAGCTCTAGCCTCACCCATGGTAGATGAGGCTCAAGCTCACCAAATCCTAGCGAGCTCATCCAATCTAGCGAGGCCTAAGCTTAAGCCTTCCTGTGAGCTCCCCCGATTTGGCGAGGCCCGAGCTCGCCGGTCATGGCTGTGGCCGGCAACTGGCCAAGGAAGAATCGAAAAGAAAAGGGAAGAAAAGAAAAAAAAATAAAAGAATAGAAAGGAAAAGTTTAAAAATAATAAAAAAAATCAATTATATTAAAAAATAAAAATATCGATTTTTTTAAATTAAAATATAATTAAAATTTCGAATTTATAAAAATATATGTTTCTATAAGAACAAACGTTTCATTAACCAACCACCCGCCTGGGTGGCGCTGCTGGAACGCGCACTCTTCCTCTCGCAAAAGGTTGAGTGTTCGAATCCCGGGCGTCGCAGGGTGACTTAACCTGGTGGCACGTGTGTGGTGGCTAGCACGTGTCGCCCCCAGGGTTTACTTCCCGGCTGTCGGCCGTGCGGGGGTTCCCTGGGTTACCAAAAAAAAAAAAAACGTTTCATTAACCAAGGACTCAAGCTGGAGAGCCGAGGACCCGAGCACGGCCTTTGTGGACTTGACTTGAGGGTTGGGACCGGAGCTTGAGCATCGAGGACCCGAGCATGATCTTTATGGATCCGAGTTCAAGTGTCAGAGTATCGGATATGGGCATTGGGGGTTCAGGCCAAGACTCTATGGACCTAGGACACCAAGGTCCCTAGTCCAGCCACTGGAGACCTTGTCCCGAAACGCCGGGACCCGAAAATCAGCGTTGTGATTTCCACACCCAAGCGTAGAGTTTCAAGTCCAAGCGCCGATAATTAGTCATATTTCAAAAAATGTTTTCTGGTCCTTTCAAAGAAAAAATCATTTTCCTGAATTTAAGCTTTGATAGGAAACCTTTTTTTGTGACTCATTTTCTAAGTAAACCAAACACTGAAAAATGAGGTAAATATTTTTCCGGAAAATGTTTTTCACGAAACAAACGGACCTTAAACTCTATCCAAACAGAAGGCAACTGCGATCCCATATATTATATAGCTTACAGGCTATCTGGTCAAACTAATAATACCCAATTCTCTCTCCCGCTTTCCTTAGACGTATGAAGAGATAGTAAACCTTCACGTTGAACAAAATTATTCTAACCTTTCGTTTCTTTTTATTTTCTTTCGACTCATCTATCTCTGCAATTATATGCAAACCGTCCATGGAACACTGAATTTAATCCTGAGGTTAATCTCTAATATTTCATGAACGCAATGCAGGAACAATCTACATGGGTGAATGCCACTAGAGAGATGAAGAATCGGCGGCTGCAATCCTGGGATCCATGTTACGTGCAACACATCTCCTTTGACTTCCCAGTATTTATAAAAGAAAATGAAAATCATGGAGAAAATTCTCATTTGTCGCTTTCCATTTCGGTGGTCTAGAGAAAAATCCTTGTTTCTCAATGCGAATGGAACAAGGACAACGCCAGGGAGGGGAAGTTGCCCGTGCATAGAAGATAAAACTGAAAGCACCCCCTTTTCGTTCGTTTTTCATTCTTAAGAAAAGTAAGAGTAGCCAAAATGCCAGGACAATTCATGCTTGAGTCGGCTTTTGTCTGTGTCCGAGTGCATTGGCTTTTTTCAAGAATTACGGTTTCTCTCCAACCGGAAACTCAAATATTGCTATGAGCCCCCGAGAATGAGCTTACATGGGAAGATGAAACTGAATGAGCATCACCTGGCAGATAATTGAGAACGAGCACAGCGAAAGTGCCATACTAGGTGTGGTGAAAAGCATTGCCTAACACTAATTACTAATCATTGATAAGAGAACAACTCGACATAAGAAGTTCTTGTAGGTATGTAGAAACGCAAGAATGATATAAAGCCTCTTAATCACCATTCACAGAGGCTGTTTACAAAAAGCATCTTACCTGTCATTTCACCTAAGAACATAAAGAATGATACCCTTTGCCGGAACACATCGCCAGGGTTATTTAAGAGGGGAGCTTTGCCACCTGAAATACAAGTCTCACTAGTAAGATAAGGTGCTCAAAGATATGTTCTTTCCCCCTCTCCATAAGACAAAAATGCCTGAAAAAGAATCTTGAAGTGCCCTCACTGATACAATAGGTTCAAATGTTGAAGTTTCGCGGTCAAGTAGCATTTCGAGTTGTGCATAAAAGGTGCCGGATGATCATAATAAGCATTATATGTTGCGCATACATGCACAAGAACTGACACAGAAGAATGTGATTGTATGCATATCTTTAAGCTAACATATTTCAAATTCTGCACCACCTTTTTGGATCAAAGAGATCAAAGTTCAATCCCTCTGCAACAGTCCAAGCACAAGCCATCTTGAGTTTTCTCTTTTCATTAGATCGACACCTATTTAACAAAATCAATCCAGTAGTGCATTACCTCAGGAGTCAGTAACCGTGTGCAGAGCGACATTGAGCAAATAGTCAAGTTGCTATGGATTGTGATGTTCATATGCCAGGAACAACATCAAAAGAATGGAGAACTTCCTCCAACATCATCCTTGTTTGGGTGTCAAGTGGACTCTCTGGCTTGTCTGAGTGAGCGATGTTTAACAGATAGAGCTTCTTTGAGGTCACAAACGCAGCCGAAAAGATCCTTTTCATGCCTCCCCTGCTGCTGTCCAATTTGTATTCAAACTCGTAAACTTGCAAGCCTCCCCGGCCAGATCTCTCCGCCACTCCAATCACTTCAGCGTCTTTCGTACTTTCCTGTTCGGAAAAAAATGGTTTAAAGCACATGGAAGCTTCAAGCCAAAGCCAAAACTTGTCGACGTATCACTTAGAGGTTTTCAGCCAAAGAGCCTAAAGACCTGAATCAAGCCAATTTTGACTAATTAAGTCATCATCATTATATATGATATAGAAAGGAAAGTAATGGAAACACATTTGAATGTATTTTACATATTCAATTATATGATTAAGTGAGATAACTATGACTATACCAACATGTCTGATAGTAGAACACTGAATGCAGCTCAACCAGAGTTTTCATTCAGTTTTCCTCTTAAATGATTTGGGTTTTGGATATGGTAAAATATTGAAATTGGTGGATCCATGTCAGGCCAATATTTGGCGCACCATGAAGCCAAGTTGACCTGTGACTGTGAGCAAGAGGATCAATCATCACTTGCCATCATCTCTGCAGCCAAAAAAAACCTCTCTCTCTCTCTCTCTCTCTCTCATTGCATCGATCATCTCCAGTGAACTGCATAGACTCCTGAGATCAAATTAGTTACTCACAAATGAGTTCATCCATCTTGTTTTAGATATGAAGCTGACATTCCAGCCTTTTGAGTAAGGAATTCATACTGTCACCGTGTATACGATGGAATAATTATTTAGCATGCTTAAACTATCCACTGCAGAAAGATACTTCACTTCAATGTTTCCCCGTAATAAGACAGCTCCAAGACACAATTCTTCTCAGCAATTCTAACAAAGACCAAATTATCTACCAAATAATCGATCGCCTGAAAACACAAGAGGCTTCGGGCACCTTACTTTTTAAGACATTCCATATTTAGAATGAAGCAAGCAATTGAACAAGCACCTACTTTGCGCTTTTCGGCTTGTATGAGCTTGTCCGCAACAAACTGAGGACTCCCAAATTCGCCAAGGCTCGCAAGACGAACTGGACTCACCACCACTCCCACGTTGTTGCTCCCCTTGGTTGGCTCCTCAAACAGCACCGTCGCTCCTGCTTTATCCACCTTCAGTTCCAACAATAAAACAACCCCAATTACTTGGACAGTCACGGCATTTTTGCAAGTCTGATATTCATTATACACTGTACACACAGATGTGTTACCTTAACCCAAGAAGAAGGTTTGAGGAGGGTGAAGCCCTCCTTGGAGTCTGTGTACCTCTCCAGCTCCACTTCTTGAGGCAACGTCGCCACCGACGCCCTCGAGCCACACCCATTTAGCAGGATGGCAAGAATCGAGAGGCTCGCCGCCGCCCTCTTGCTCAAACGAACTGCTGGCAAGAACGGGACTTGGGCGCGAGGGCTGCGATTCCGAGTTGGAATGCGAGGCTTGGTGATCGAACGCGAGGTGCTGGAATTCAGAGGTGGGAACGGAAAGGGTCGAAGGTTGAAGAGAGAGCGATGATGATCTGAGAGGGCCCAGCAAGTTTGGAGAGCCATGGCAGTCGGAGTGGAGGAGGATTTGGCGCAGACATTGACATCGTCAGGGGATGGAAAAAAACAAAAAAATTCTCTTCCCTACATTTTTTTTCGCGAATTTTCCTCGCTGTTATTTATTTATTGGACTAAAATTTAGCGTTTGGGAAATTTTTTTAGAAACTCCTTTAAGGCTGCGTTTGAGAAAGCTTTTGGGGAAAGCCTTTGAAGAAAAGTAAAGGCCTTTAGTTTAAAGTGTTTTTGTGAAATGCTAAAACTATTTGGTACGCTGTAACTCAAAAACGCCTTGGGAAGCAACTTTGAGAAAATGTTGTTTGGTAAACATATACTTGAGAAAGTGCTTTGGTTTGACCAATTTAAGTTTTTTAATTTTAATTTTTTTAAAAAAATTTAAAAATAATAATGACCATAACTTTTATATTTCTCATTTAGAGTAACGTAAAAGAGATATATCAACAGATTAATAAATAAATAAACCACATCTTTGCAAAAAGAGAGTAATTTAATTATAATAACCATTGTCACATACACATCGAGGAAAAAAATAGATTATCATTGAAATTTGCAAGCATCCCTAAGTATTTACTAAACTCATGGCTATTTGATCACGTAAACGTGCCATGTCAGAAAATAAATTATTATTTGAAGCACTAGCCCCGTCATTCACATTATCAAAATCAACTGAATATCCATAATTGGGATCCAAATCTGCTCTTGCAAAATGTTTATCATTGACGGCATTTCTTCGTATATAATTATGCAAGGTTATTGCTGCTATGACAATTTTCGGTTGCTTCTTAAACGGATAACTTAGCATATGCGTTAGAATCTTCCACTTCTACTTCAATACATCAAAGGTTTACTCAATTTCTGATCTTAGCGAGGAATGATGACGGTTGAATACCTCCTAATAACTTGAAGGTGTAGAACTTGTCGAAATTCTGGCAAATGATATTTCCAATTGTTCCTGCATCTTCTTGAGGCCTAAGGAGTGCAATAAAAAGGTAAGAAGGAATGGCCAACACCCCAAACCACCAATCAAGTGGGGGAAGCAGCATCATTTGTCAAAATCAGATCACTATTTTTGTTATTAAAAAGGTTTGCCCGACTCCAACCAAATGTGATTTGGTGGCAGCGAAGCGATCAATCACATGATGATAATTTGCAGCAACAGTTCCATATGCAAGAATACAGTCCTTTGCTACCTTCAAAAACCACTTGTAAACGTATATAAGTAACTACAAAAACTCTTTATAGAAAGTGAAACCCATTCAAGAAAAAAGCAGGCCAAAAGAAGAATAGCTAGAAAAAACACTATGAGAAGGAATTGAAGCAAAATAACCTGGATTCGAGGTTAGACGAGCAACTAGGTTCCGAGCGAAGACAGAGGCGAGCATAGCAAGGCGAGCAACTTGGTTCTAATTAAGCGAAGAGAGAGGCTACCAAGAGGTGAGCACGAGAGAAGAAAACGGTAAATAGAGAGCAATCAGAGAGAGAGGCGAAGCGAGTGGAGCATAAGGGGTTAGCGTGATCGTTGCTTCTAGGGTTTCTAATAAAAGAAGGATTAAAGTGGAAATTAGATAAATCTATGAGGGCAATAAATCCAATAAAAAAAGTCATTATTATCCCTACAGTACTCCAAGAATGCTGAAATGCCAAGGCAGGTAGAAGGCTACCTTGGGCTTTTAGCCTTCAAAAGGCCAACTTTTTCTTATGGTGCATTTGGGAATGGTTTTGCCAAGCCACTTTGGGCATACAAAGCCTCTTGGGCTAAAATTTGGTATTTGGGAAATTTTTGTAGAAACCCCATTAAAAAAAAGTTGGCCTTTTGAAGGCTTAAAGCCCAGGGCAGACTATCAGCTCTTATAATTCTTTGATTGTGAGCTTAATGTGGAAAACATAGATTTAGGCAAGGGACCGCGCACCCTCACTTGGGGTGTCGTGGCCCTTGCCCAGGCCCTCATCGACATCGAATCAAGCACCGCGACGCCCTCCCAATGCAGGCAACCCTTGCCAACGCTCAGTAAAAAAACTAACGAAAAGGAAAAATAAAAAATAAAACTATAAAAAAATTTCATATCTACGTGTCATATCATATAGGATGGTAGGCATCTACGATTTCAAATTTTGGCCTGAATTGGTCGAATGGACTTAATTAACAAATTTCGGCCTAAATCTCGCCGGGCTAGTTCTCTCCAAGGCCAATGAGGTACCTCGCCTATAGTCGGTCGACAAGCATCATTGAGGCTCGACAACCATTTAGAGGAAGAAGGAAAGAAAAAAAAAAGAATAGAAAAAGAAAAAAGTTCAAAAAAATATTAAATTTATCCACGTTAGCGTTGACTATCCTACACCGATCATGTCATGTAGGATAGCCGGCGTTGACTAGACCACCGCGTTAGTTATTTCTGGCTAAAATTGGCCGGAAAAACTAAATTAACAAATCGTTAAAAGATTTAGAACTAAATTGGTAACTCATCAAAAGTTTTAGGACTAAATTAATATTAGGGGTGTGCAAACGTACCACTCGGACAAGGAACCGCCCCAGATAAGATCGGATTGGCCGGTTTGGTTTGGTTCTCAGCTCCGAAAAGTGGAACCAGTATCCGAGCTATCCGATTCGAATCCCTAGTTCCCGATTCCAAGGGGGAACCAAACCGGACCTTACCAACTATAAATATATATTTTTCATTTCTTCAAAAAAATTAATGAAATTTAAACTAACCCACGTATAACGCTTTTCCCCTATTTTCACACCACAATGACTCTTCACTCATCGTTGCTTTCATCAATATGTCGAGATTTGTCATTCTCTCTCATTGTAGTCGGAATAAAATTAAAAAAGTGACCGGCTCCATTGGATCGGGTCAGAAATCAATTACCCCTAATTGACACAATAAAAAATTAAGGATTAAATTGGCAAGTTATCAAAATGTTTACGGCTAAATTGATAAATTATCCAATGATTTAGAACTAAATTAATACAATTGAAAGATTTAAGACTAAATTGACCACCATACAATAGATTTACAAGTGTTTGGACAATTTTCCCACTCTTACTAAATAAGAAGCACGCAACCAGAAGCAATGTAACCAAGTCCAAGTTATTCGTCATGTCGTCCCCGATTACTCTCTTATTCGGGGTGATATTTAGGCAAGCCCGCTCAAGTGCTGGTTAGGTCTGTCGTCTTCGGATCGGAGTTAACATTTTTAGGGGATAATTTAATCTCACTAATCTTGAAGCATATACTTAAAGGTGGGGAAATTCTGTGAAAATATGGAAATCTAGATCTCAAGTGAGAAGCTACGACACGATAATGTATTTTTTTCTATTTTTATCTTGGTCAATTTGTAGTCAATTTTTACCTATGTATTATGTTTAAGTAATTAAAAACATTATGTTAGATTGATCTTAAGAATTCCACCTCTCCCATTCTTTATGATGGTTTTCACGAAATCATATCTCTAAAGGGTGCTAATGCTCCCACCAAAAATTAAAAGAATTCTCTAAATGAAAATTAGGATATACATCGTTAGTGAAAGAAAACTTTACGCAAGCAGTTTCATCCACCCTTTATTTGAGGGATGGTGAGAAAGCCGATGGTTGTAATCTTCACATCGAGGGTTAATGACCCTGCTTGTGTAACTAATTTTTTATGCATTAGGGTATACTAGAATTAACTCTTCTCCAAATCGCCCAAGGAACGGAAAAGAAAAAAGTTATATGAAATTAAAGAAAAATCGCACACGACATAATTAATTCACCCCAAATCGTTATTAATTCATTACAGTAGATACAAATATCTCGATGAGCTACTTTAGGACACCCCGGATTTGGGGTGGATTCAGTACGACATTTTCTTGCCCTCATCCAATCTCGGGCACTTTAATGGTAATGCCCTTGTCGTTTACATAAATGACTACACGGTTACAGCAAGTATCGAGAAAGTCAGGTCCTCCCGGCGGCAATATCATGCCGGTTACCAGGTGACTAAAATTCTCGATTATTTGCTTCGCGCTCTTCCCATCCACTCTCACCAACTCCGGCCAACTGGATCTTTGTCGAGTATCTGCGAAACCCAAAAGCACAATTTCAATGAACCATTTGTGGGATGCCCTTACCGTCAATGCTTGAATCCAGAAATCATTTGAAATTTGCTCATGTTACGAAGAAAGGGAACCGCAAAGTTAAGTTAGGCTTGGACACTAGTTCAAGAATGCAAGAGGGACAACTGGGGCGTTCGTGAAGCACAGCAAAATGGCTCGGTGCATCCACCGGTGTAACACGGCGGGTAAGGCTCTTCCGACATGCTAAGCAAGTAGATGCAAGATATGTATCATATCGCGGCCACGCCCCCCTTATATACACTACCTGTTTCGACGGTATTTAATAGCTATATTACCGTAATTGAGAAATCTAGAAGAAAATCCACCGATGTCTAAATCAAGAAAGAAATCTATGAGTTTTAATGACTCTCTTTATTATAGTCAAGTTATGGTTATTCTATTCTCAAAAATAAAAAAAAAATAGAGGATAAGTAGCTTAGGGTGGGGCTATTTCTACCTCTTTTATCGCTAGATCCACTCAAATTTTACTAAATAGAGGAAATCGGCGTTAATGGTTTCCATATTCGCGGAGCTTCCTTGGACTCAGTTATTTTCCTTTTTATGGCTATTCGTGAAATTAAACTTATCTATTTAGAAAATAAAAACTAGTCCCTTCTTTATCATTGCTTTTACAACAATTTATATATATATTCTTCGTCCCTCCTATCTCAAAGCTCACTTTCCCGGTCTATAATTTATTTAATTTCATTTCATTAGACTAAAAAGAATACCGAATCTCTTTATCTACTATATCAAAGAATTTGTGTCATTTTCTTTAGAATTGGCATAGCGGCCCCAACCCCATCCATAAAGCTCTCCAGCTTCTGTCACTGCAGCAGTACG
Source organism: Syzygium syzygioides (assembly GCA_031216285.1). Classification (NCBI taxonomy): domain Eukaryota; kingdom Viridiplantae; phylum Streptophyta; class Magnoliopsida; order Myrtales; family Myrtaceae; genus Syzygium; species Syzygium syzygioides. The sequence goes on along the minus strand of CM062249.1, from coordinate 45,127,936 downwards.
TTCAGCTCCAGCTGCTGCGACCATTTCAACGAGGATGCCCTAAGAGTTGCATCACAATGGCAAAGCGAATAAAGCTATTTAAGTAAATCCCTTATCCTTCTACAAAGTATGCTACAAGATGTTCCACATTAACCGGAAGCTCACTGTAAAGGCCTCAAATAGTCAAAACATTGGTCCAGCCTAGGAAGAAAGATTGAGCGAAATGTCTGGCAGTAGTGAACACGCAAATCTTTCTCAAAAAGTATGTTGGTGAAGGATCACTCGTCTAAGCAGTGAACAACATGTTGGAGGTTATGGGTTTGAGAGAGAAAAAGTGTTTTGCTTGAAGTATTACACCAAGAGACATCAAGTTTGGAATGCTCAACAGTGTTACCTCCAGCGTAGGGAAAACCCTAGAGTTTATATGCAAGCTATTGGGCTCCAGCCCATATGGGCCCAGAATAACCATGCTTTACACCTATTGGGCTTGTATGTGAACATATTATTTGAACTATATTAACAATATATCCAACAATCTCCTCCTATGTTCACCATACAGCACAATCCAATACGGTGGTTAGTGTAATGTTCAAACAAATATGAATCATCCACATTCAGTCCAAGACAATCAACTTGGATCGGTCAAAGAGTTTTAGCACTAAATACTAAACTCAATCATGATTTGCAATCTAAATAAGTGAACCATTTTTATCATGAATCTGTTCTGAGATCAGCACATAAAATTAAATATGAAGAGTTTTAGATTCAGTCTAAACTCATCCAAATCCCAAAATAAATCTCAGAATCAGTTCACAACCAAGCACAATGATGTTCACACAATAGAAATAGCAAAACGGAAGTCTCAAGTAAATGAACTTCATCAAAATGGGCAATAGCAGGTGACTTGTCAAGTCCCTACATACTTTGAATGATATATTCATTCATCTAGTGGATCATCTTGGTCAAGAGCCAACCCAATAAGCTCTCCTCCATCTCTGCCATCCCCTTTAGAATGTCATATTATTATGAATTCAATCAGGCAGAGAAGAACATATATTAATGTCATAAAGCATCAATATCATGTTCATAAGCATCAAGCCAGTTTCATAAATTATGAACAAGGCCTAGACAATTTGAATTACAAAGAGCCATCAACTTCGGTTTATTTATAAGAGAATAACCATTGTCTAGTTTTAAAGAACAAGACCAATAGTCATGTCACTTACAATAACCAACAGTTAGGTTTATTTATAAGAGAATAACCATTGTCTAGTTTCAAAGAACTTGATCAATAGTCATTTCACTTACAATAACCAACAGGCTTCTTATGCAAACAACTATCTCTGTATTTCAATTTGGAATGTCACAATTACTAATTCCTTAAAATCAAATAATCTAGCATCAAGTTTGGAATGAGACCATTTAACCAAAGGATAGTCCAATCTAGTTAGATTGTATCATCAAGTTTGGAATGAGACCATTTAACCAAAGGATAGTCCAATCTAGTTAGATTGTATCATCAAGTTTGGAATGACACAAGCTTCCCAGATAGAACCTTTGAATTGGGTTAACGTCATCTTCATCAAGTTTGGAACGAGACAACTCACCCTTTTCAAATTAATCAGCAACCATGAACATCGATGAAATACATAAACTGTGCTTATCATTGTGGCCAACAAAGGAAGATTCGATAATGCAAAACATACAATTAGAAGGTAAGTAAATGGTAATTAAGACATATCTATATAGTCTTTAACCCCATTTCCCCCACTGTTTTGAATAATCGATCCATAGGCATACCCTTTGTGAGAGCATCGGCCATGTTATCCGTCGATCGCACATCGATCAAGGTGATAACTCCTTGTTCGTGCAGATAATTCAACAACGCATGGCTCAGTCTCACATGTCTTCTCTTGGAATTAAAGAGAGCATTTTTGACGACTTGGACAGCGGCTTGATTATCACAGAACAAGTTTAAAGAATTAATCTTTAGTTGAGTCAAAGGAATATCCATTATCAGATTCTTTATCCACTCTGCCTCTTCGCCGGCTGAGGCCAAAGCAAAAAGTTCTGATTCCATAGACGATAATGCAATACAAGTCTATCTTTTGGATTTCCAAGTAATAGCAGCTCCACCCAAAGTGAATACATATCCACTAGTGGACTTACTATTTCCAATTTCTGAACACCATGAGGCATCAGAATATCCATCCACAGTTGGAGGATAACCAGAATAACATAGAGCATAATCTTTAGTACCTTTAAGGTATCTCATTAGCCTACTGAGGGCATCCCAATGCTCTTTACTAGGATTACTAGTTAAACGACTCAGCATGCCAACTGTAAAGGCTATGTCAGATCTAGTGCAACTCATAGCATACATGAGACTACCAATCAGTTTCGAGTACTTTAACTGATCAACACATGTCCCTTCATTAGGACTTAGTCTTTTATTATAGTCACATGGTGTCGCACTCGGTTTACATTCACTGTATCTCCAGGTAGAAAGTAGTTGCTCCATATAATGAGTCTGGCTAAGGGAGATGACTTGTCTTTCAAAACTTACTTTCATACCAATAATGGTATTAACAATACCAAGATCTTTCATGTCAAATTCTTTAGCTAAAGTAGCTTTCACGTCACTCACTACAGAATGATCGGAACCAAGAATTAACATGTCATCAACATACACGCAAATGATGACTATCTTATTTGACATAGAACGATGGTAAAGGCATTTATCTAAATAACTAGACTGAAAGCCATAACTCTTTACCACTTTGTCAAATTTAAGATGCCACATCTTAGATGCTTGTTTAAGACCATACAAAGATTTGTTCAATTTACAAACTTTGTCCTCAAGATCATTCATGACATACCCTTCCGGTTGTTCCATGTAGATCTCCTCATTTAACTCTCCATTTAGGAAAGCTGTCTTTACATCCATTTGATGCACTACAAAGTGTTCAATAGATGCCAAAGCAAGAAGAATTCTTATAGTTGATAGATAACACACAGGTGAATAGACATCAAAATAGTCTATTCCACCCTGTTGTTTATAGTCTTTAGCTACTAAACGTGCTTTGTATCTGGCTATTGATCCATCACTATTCAGTTTCTTCTTCAATACCCACTTACAGCCTATAGCCTTAGCCCCTTTTGGCAAATTGACTAGCTGCCAAGTGTGGTTCTGTAGCAAATAGCTCATTTCATCATCTATGGCTTCTGCCCACAGTAGAGATTCCCTAGATCTCATTGCTTCCTGATAGGAAAATGGATCATCCTCTAGATAGTAAGTAACAAAGTCCTCACCAAAACTTTTGGGAACTTTATCTCTTGTAGATACTCTAATTAGAACTTGTTCAACAATCAATTGTGGGAAATTAGTGCCAGAAAAGCTTGTTTCAAATTCTACAGGAGACTCTGAAATCATATCTGTAGATCCAGAAACATTCAAGCCATGATCTTTGAGAAACTTGTTCTCGAAAAATTCTGCATCTTTAGATTCTATCACAGTATTAGTAGATAGATCTAAAAATCTATTTGCAACACTATCTTCCGCACAACCTAGATATACACAAGTAATGGTTCTAGGTCCCACTTTAAATCTTTTAGGATCTTGTATTCTTACATAAGCAATACAGCCCCAAGTCTTAAGAGTATCATATCTACAAGGACATTTATGCCATATCTCATAAGGTGTCATAGACAACTTAGAGTGTAGCAACCTGTTAGGATGTGATTAGCAGTTAGAACTGCTTCTCTCCAATAGGAGGAAGGCATGCTAGCTGTAAGTAACATGGAATTTAACGTTTCAGTTAACGTTCTATTCTTACGCTCTGCAACACCATTTGATTAGGGTGAGTAAGGAGCAGTGGTTTCAAGTATTATGCCCTCCGAAGCACAAAAGTCCTTCAATCCTGTCATTGTATATTCTCCTCCTCTATCACTTCTAAACCTCTTAATTTTCAAGTTGAGTTGATTTTCTACTCTAGACTTGAAAATCTTAAACTTTTCAAAAAACCTCATCTTTCGATTTCAACAAATAAACATGACAATATCGAGAAAAATCGTCTATGAATGTTAGTAGATACTTCCGATAATCTCTAGTAACGTAATTTCTAAAGTCACAGAGGTCAGAATGTGTTAGCTCAAGAAGTTGTGTGCTTTTAGAAACCGACTTAAAAGGTTTTCTAGTGATCTTAGCCTGTGCACAAACTTCACATTTGTCAAATCGAATAGAAGTATCCAATGGAATGTTGTGAGTTTTAGCTAGATGTTGCATCTTCCTGTAATTCACATGTCAAAGTCTATTGTGTAATAACTTTGGATTAATCAAAGTAGAATACATATGGTTGATGCTATCAGTATCTAAACTCAACCTATACATACCATTAACCATGAATGCACAACCGAAATAGCATGATTTAACAGATAAAGTTACTCAATCATTCATAGTTGAAAAGGACATACCGGCTTTATCAAGTAAACCCATAGATATCAAATTCTTTAAGTAAATGTACTACTCTAACATGTTTCAGAGTTAGTAACTTACCTGAAGAAAGCACCAAATTTGCAGTTCCGGTATGAGTCACCTCTGCCTCACCACCATTACAATTTTCTATGGTGTCTTTCACTTTTATGACCTCACTGAGTGAGTTCTTGTCATTTGTAGCATGACAAGTAGCGCCACTATTTAACCACCACTCAGAGGAGACTCTAGCCTTTCCATTCTTCATCATTCCAATGAAGGCTTGAGGCTCAGATTTACTAATTAACATATTAGTCACAGTTTGTGGTGTGTCATTCTTTGGCTTCTTTTGTAGCTTACACTCTACTGCCCAGTGACCCCACTTTCCACAGTTATGGCACTTGCCTTTCTTCTTCCTTTTGAAGATAGTCTTTTTGGCCTCTAACTGTGAAGAGGATTCACCTTTTGATGACTTGGACTTTTTCCGAGGTTTATTGGAATGTGAAACTAAGTTGGCAACTGACTTTTGTTATCCATCTTGTTCCAAACTCTTCCTAGTATACGTCTTTAATTCATCTAGCCTCATAAGTTCTTTCTGTTTGTGCATTTCAGTCTTGAAAGAACTCAATTCAGCAGGTAGCTTACTCAACACAAGACCAACAAAGAGATTATCGAACACATTAGAGTTATCCTCTTTCAAGTGATCCCATATCTCTTTAGCTGTCTTAAACTCACTATAAGTCATAGCTAGACGAGGATTTAAAGAGGTTAACAAGTAATCTCTACAAAAATCTTCATCTTTGTTCCATTGATGTTCATCATCTTCAGTGGTAGATGCAAAATCACTCAATACTGTGTGGAATATTTCACGTTCTTTCATACCAAATTGAACATGCAATTTCCAACCATGAAATTCAGTGACATCAAGTGATTGCAACTTGATAATATCATAGGAACTATGTTTTTTTTTTCATTTTAATCAGAGCAAAGACGTAGAAAGAGTGCACCTTGAAGTCCGCGGAGCGCACAAGGTCGAATAGTGCCCCTAACCTTGGTCAAACTGCTCTGTAGAGATGGAGTTTGCCAAAACAGACCCCAAAAACATATTCGAAGTGCCCAAAAACCTTAAGATGGATTGCCCTTGTTGTTGGAAGCCGAGAAGTTCCGGAAATTCGCTGAACGCTGAAAAGTCGCGGAAATTCGCAGGAAGCCGAAAATCGCTGAAACTTCTGATTGTCGTATCTCAGCCGTCCGAACTCCGTTCAAGGCGAGTGACCACTCAAAACGCTCGTATCGACGAGGAGAACAAGATCCAATGGTTTCACCCTCTGAAATTGGCTATAATTTCTGGGTTCTTGAATCAAAGATTTCGGCCACCGAATCTTCAAACTCAAATCCCGGCCAACCCTCTCGTCGAAATCGAAAATAAATAATACCTTCGAGTTCGTCTCGATGAGATCTTCGAGTGGACACCTTTCTTGCTCAAATCCGATGCACGAATCTAATACTTCAAGATTGTTGGAGGTTATGGGTTTGAGAGAGAAAGTGTTTTGCTTGAAGTATTACACCAAGAGATATCAAGTTTGGAATGCTCAACAGTGTTACCTCCAGCGTAGGGAAAACCCTAGAGTTTATATGCAAGCTATTGAGCTCCAGCTCATATGGGCCCAGAATAACCATGTTTTACACCTATTGGGCTTGTATGTGAACATATTATTTGAACTATATTAACAATATATCCAACACAACAAAGATCCTTATTGACATTATTCCAGATAAGTTACTCGCCAGTATCTGACATTCATGTATCTTCTGTGGCAGAAGAGAATCCTCAGTGGTGCCAAGACCAAGTCGACCATTTTGAATTCTCCCCCAGCTTTAATCAAGCAAAGGATCTGTAAGGAAAAGTGCAAGGCACTTGTCTGGTTTTACATTGGTGACTTTAACCTAAAGCATTCTATCAGGGAACAATATCAACAGGGAGGAAACACACTGGACAAGTTTCTTTAAAAAACGTCCGAAAGCTGTAGGAAGATCAAATTTAGATCAATGAAGTACCTGGGCTGAGATGGTTAAAGGTAAGCTCCAAAGTAGGGTCGGTAATTTGTTTGTTTGTGTAAGAAATAGTGTAGTGCCAAATTTAGGTATAATCCGAACATGGCCACGGTTAGTAAGCATTCCATATTTTTTGAAAGGGTACCACAAAAAATCCCAAACTCGTATATATATGAAAAATTTACTCCAAATTAATTTTTTGACCACTAAAATACCCAAACTGGTACATTTGTAACAAATTTACCATATGTTAAATTGGATTAATACCACGAAAAATCACAAACCGAAACCTATGACAAAGGGAAAGTAAAACTTCAAACCGGTACACCTGTCAACTACTGTGTGTAATCCAACTTAGAAATTTAACGGTAAAATTTAACAAACACTAACGGATGGTAAAATTGTCACAAATGTACTAATTTAAGATTTTTTGTAATTAAAAAATTATTTAAGATAAATTTATTATAAATATACCAATTTTAGGTTATTTTCGTGATATTAATCCTTTTTAAAACCCAAACAAGAAATTTATTTAGTGGGCCATAGGAATACGGGGCGACCTGCGGTTTTCAGAAATAGTAAAATTTGTTTTTGGTATAATTCTCAAGAGCTTGTATCGTAGAACGACATGGGAATTGCTTCAGTGTTGAAGTCGGTTGTATTTCCAAGTCGGAGCAGAGGTAATGGAGTTTGACAAGAAGACGTCCAGCTGGTATCTCGAAGACAAAGGAGTGTCCGAAATGGAATTTCTTCCTTAAACCGACTCCATTAAATGACCTCTGCAAGCCGCCAAAGAAGGGTTGTTCAAGCGTGGACTGGTTACTGATTGACTTTGGAGATCGGTGTCGGACAAGCTTGCACTAGCTGGATTTCTTTTTGCCGACCTCACTAGGCGGTGGAGTCTTCTATGTACCGAACAATTTCAGGTTCTGTACAGATTCAATCTGAAACCTATTCATTAAAACACGTTTCTCATTTTTTGAAACTCAAAACTTATTCTGCACATCCTGGAACCTACCCTGTCGCCGCTCTGTTACAATCCATTGACCAAAACTTATATTTAGACTCACGAAAAATATGAAACATATACAATGAAAGCTCAAACTAGTGGTTCCAGATTATACACTTATCATCAAATACCATGAAATTTCGCAGTATAGCACAAAGACATAAATCAAGAAAAACACAAAAACTTGTTCCAGGTTCAGATTCCAAGTTTCAAGTTTCAGGTTCTATTTACCTAGAACTTGGAACCTATTCGTTAAAATAGATTCTCTAATTTTTTAAACCTAAAACCTACCCTACATAGACAGGTTCTCACTGATCTGGGTCTCCAATTCTTCGATTCCAAGTTCCACTCTAGAACCATGCTCACCTTTATTTTGTGTGTGTGTGTGTGTGTGTGTTCACTTGGTAGAGTCGCAGAGTCAGTAAGAGAGTTAATCTCGAGAGAAAAACTTGTAAGAAAGAGTCGGAGAGTTAGCCTGTGTTCTACAAGTTGTGACCCTACGCAAGGCACTTTGAGTATCATGATCTCTCACTAAAAAAAAAACGGATTTTTGCCACGAAAATTTTCCAACGAAAAATTTTCGTCGCAAATTTGCAACAAATTTTCCAACGAATTGAAAAATTCGTTGGAACTTTCCAACGAAAATCTTTTCATTGGAAATTTCGTTGGAAATGTCCAACGAAATATTTTCGTCGCAAAATTCGTTGGTAATTTCCAACGAAAAATTTTCGTTGGAAATTTCCAACGAAATTTCCAACGATTTAAAAAAAAATTGATTTTATTCGGCATTTTTTATATTCGTTGGAAAATTCGTTGGAAATTTCCAACGAAATTTCCAACAAATTTCGATTTTCCGGCAATTTTTCATAGTGTACAATTTTCGTTGGAAAATTCGTTGGTAATTTCCAACAATTTAAAAAAAAAATTGATTTTATTCGGCATTTTTTATATTCGTTGGAAAATTCGTTGGAAATTTCCAACGAAATTTCCAACGAATTTCGATTTTCCTTCAATTTTTCATAGTGTACAATTTTCGTTGGAAAATTCGTTGGTAATTTCCAACGAAAAATTTTTCGTTGGAAATTTCCAACGAAATTTCCAACGATTTAAAAAAAATTTGATTTTATTTGGCATTTTTTATATTCGTTGGAAAATTCGTTGGAAAGTTCCAACGAAATTTCCAACGAATTTCGATTTTCTGGCAATTTTTTCATAGTGTACAATTTTCGTTGAAAAATTCGTTGGTAATTTCCAACGAAAAATTTTTTGTTGGAAATTTCCAACGATTTAAAAAAAATTTGATTTTATTTGGCATTTTTTATATTCGTTGGAAATTTCCAACGAAATTTCCAACAAATTTTCATTTTTCGTTAATTTTTTCATAGTGTACAATTTTCGTTGGAAAATTCGTTGGTAATTTCCAACGAAAAATGTTTCGTTGGAAATTTCCAACGAAATTTCCAACGATTTAAAAAAAAATTGATTTTATTGGGCATTTTTTATATTTGTTGGAAAATTCGTTAGAAATTTTCAACGAAATTTCCAACAAATTTCCATTTTTCGGCAATTTTTTCATAGTGTACAATTTTTCGTTGGAAAATTCGTTGGTAATTTCCAACGAAAAATTTTTCGTTGGAAATTACCAACGAATTTTCCAACGAAAAGCCTTATTACATTTTCCCGCTCGTTCAATTTCAAAATTCATTCTCTCTCTCTCCCCCCTCCCCTTTTCCCGCCGGTCACCCCCTCCCTTTCCGTGTCTGACTTCACCACCCACTCCCACCAACTCCTTCTCTCTCCTCTCCCTCTTTCTTTTCTTTTTCTTTTTCTTTCTTCCTTTCTTCTTCTCCCTTGCTGCTTCTGCCCGTGCATCTTCTGCTTCTGGCTTCCGTTCTTGCTGCGCCGTCGACCGCCTGCTCGCCGGCGACCAGCCCAGCTGTCTGCACGCCGCCGCCTGCCTTGTGTAGTCGTGCCGTCCGTCCAGCCGCTCCTCCCCTCCCCTGTTCGCGCGCGGCTCCGAGCTTGCCGTCGCGCCCGGCGCTGTCCAACCGCGCCCCGCCGTCGCGCGTCGTCGGCCTCAGCCACCACTCGCCGCTCCACCGACCCCATCAACTCCTTCTCTCTCCTCTCCCTCTTTCTTTTCTTTTTCTTTTTCTTTCTTCCTTTCTTCTTCTCCCTTGCTGCTTCTGCCCGTGCATCTTCTGCTTCTAGCTTCTGGTTCCTGCTTCGCTGCTCCTCGCCGGCCAGCCCCTCGCCGGACTGACCACCGCCGGCTTGTCCTCGTTGGAACCAACGCCGCCGCTCCTCGCCCCTCGGCCTCCTCCGCCTCCTCCCCCGCTGCCCCCTTCTCCTTCTCCCTCTGTCTCCCCCTCCGCCTCCTCCCCCGCTGCGCCCCCTCCTCCTCTGGCTCCGGCTCCGACGCCATGGACACCAAGACTCCGCCGCCCCCCTCCTCGTCCGCGACGTCAGCTCCCTCCCCAAAGGCGCCGCCGCGGCCATCCAGGGCCACCCCCGACGCCACCAAGCCTCGTCGCCGGCGAGGGTCGAGCTCGTCGCCGGCCATGGCGAGGGCCGAGCTCGCCATGCCCGGCGAGCTCGAGCTCGCCGGCGACGATGCTGGCCCTCGCCGGCCATGGCGAGGGCCGAGCTCGCCATGGCCGGCGAGCTCGGCCCTCGCGGGCAATGACGCCGGCGAGGGCCATTTTTCGAAATAAAATTTCCGAAAAAAAAAATTCAAAAAAAAAATTCGAAAAAAATTGCGAAAAAAAAAATTTCGTTGGAAAAAAATTTCCACGATTTTTCGAACAAAAAAATTTTTTGTAATTTTTCCAACGAAAAATTTTTCGTTGGAAAAAAAATTTCCACGATTTTTCGACCAAAAAATTTTTTTTTGTAATTTTTCCAATGAAAAATTTTGCGTTGGAAAAAAAATTTCCACGATTTTTCGACCAAAAAATTTTTTTTGTAATTTTTCCAACGAATTTAGCCACGAGTTTTCCAACGAATTTTCCAACGAAATAAAATTCGTCGCAAATTTCCAATGAAAATTGAAATTTTTCGTTGGAAAAATTTCCAACAACCTATTACCAACGAATTTTTTTTCGTTGGAAAATTCGTTGGAAATTCCCTTTCCAACAAATTTTCCAAAATTTTCGTTGGAAAAAGCGTGTTTTTTTGTAGTGTCTCTTTTGTGTATTTGTATTGTCTCCTCGCCAAAACTTTCAAAGTTTCTATAAAAGGTGCCCTCCGCAACATCCCCACCTGCGGCGGCATCTCAAAGGCCAAACAAGGTTAAGTTGATCTCATGGCTGGGTTGATGGTGGGGTCTGTCGTGGTAGAGGTGAAAAGAGAAGAAGAAAGGGCACAAAAAAATAAAAAAATGAAAATAAAATGATTTTGATTTAGAAGAATAAAATGACTTGGGATTGACGACGGATTCTAATGGTTTACCTTGAATAATTATTGGATTGCCTAACTATTTTCTTCCTTGGGTTTATAAATTGCTAGTCCCCCTTGTCTTAGCCAATCGCATTATTGGTACACTTGGCAATTACCTCGTTTGCTTTTGAACATTCCAAGTTATTCATTGACTGATCCAAAGCAATCCATTGTCGTAAACCCAGGTCCATGATGTACAAGGGTTAATTTTTTGGGTTAATATCACGAAAAACTTTAAATTGATATATTTATGATAAATTTACTTCAAATTAATTTTTTAACAATAAAAAACTCCAAACTAGTACATCTGTAATAAATTTTCTCTTAACTAATTTTTTTATTATAAAAAATCCAAAACTGGTATATTTATGATAAATTTACCTTCTATTAAATTAAATTAATATCTTGAAAAATCACTAAATGGCATACCTATAAACTGATACACTTGTCAACTGTCATATGTCATCCAATTAAAAAATTAAACAATAAAATTTAACGAAAACTAACAGAGGGTAATATTGTCACCGATATAATTAACCGTAGTTTTTTTCGTTGGTTAGAGGACAGGGGTAGTTAGGTTGTAGAAATTTCACGAAATTTACATGTGACGATCAAGCACTGTAATTAATTAGCACATGCGGCCAAAATAAGCACCGTGGAAATGAGAATGCTTCATTGCATGCGAAAACACGGGAAAAGACAAGATTAGAAATGAATTTACAGGGGGAAAAATTGACGTTGCTCGATCGAGGATAAAATGAAAGAAGGCTGCTCGAGATGGATTTGATCCAATTGAACGAATCGAATGACCCTGTGCGGAGACGCATGCAAAAGATACAGACAACGGTCATGTGGAAGGAGACGATCATAAGAAAAGATTGGGAGAGTTTACAGAGAACTTTCATCGTCCGCAACTTTATGATGAGATTCGTATATTCGACCCTGCATGGCGGGATACGGTTCGGTCTATCATTGTTGCACAAAAAGCAAATAATATAACGTATTATGATCGTCTCTTTCCACATAACCGTTGTTTGTATCTTTTGCTTACATCTCTGCACAGGGGTATTTGATTCGTGCAATAGGATCAATTCCATCTCGAACAGCCTTCTTTCATATTGTCCTCAATTGAGCAACGCCAATTTTTCCTCATATATTCATTTCTATCAAAAAGAAAAAAAAATTCTACGCTAGTCTAATTGTATAATAGACTATCAAAACGACGATAGGATAGAAAACGTGATAAGTTAATGGATCTTTCAAATTGGGACCTCTTTGTTATTGTGACAAGAGCTTTTCAAAATTAGCATGGAACGTCATGGTCAAATTGAAAGGAATTTAGCTTAGTGATGGCAAAGACCAAAATCTAATAGGGTCATATTACTCAATTAAAAATTAATTTACATAATAATTGGAAATAGGCATTTGGATGGAGTCAATTAAGCCCAATCAAATAGACTAAGCATGGCCGCTCTTTTAGCGATGTAGCAAGTTGCGAGATGACATTCAAATAAACGAATCACATTTAACAAATTATTTAGTACGTCAATTTTGTAAAGGGTTAATATCATGAAAAATCTCAAATTGTTATACTTGTGACAAATTTACCCCAAACTAATTTTTTGACCACCGAAAACTCCAAATTTGTACATATGTGATAAATTTACCCTAAACTGATTTTTTGACTACCAAAAATCCCAAATTGGTACACTTATGACAAATTTACTTTCCGTTAAATTGGATTAATACCACGAAAAATCACAAATTGATAAACATGTGATAAACGGAGGAGTAAAATCCCAAACTAGTATACTTATTAACTGCCACGTATCATCTAACTCAATAATTTATCGGTAAAATTTAATAGAAACTAATAGAATGTAAATTTGTAACAGATGTATCAATTTAAAATTTTTGATAATCAAAAAATTAATCTTAAATAATTTATCACGGACGTACCATATTGGGATTGTCCATGATAATAACCTTTTTGTAAAATCAGTTTCACTGTGACAAAAGCAACTCTCATGAGCAACGTGCCTCAAACGCAAAGGGATTTCAAAACGCACGAGGCTTGCAGAATTGTAATTGGGCAATCATTCCGGCTCGTCTTCACGTATTGAAAATGTCCCGCGAGTCCTAATCAAAGCACACAGGCGACGTTTTCCTCAGACGTGTTTGATATAAATGCGAAAAGGACAGAGCACGGAAGTCAAATGGCCGACAGCTCGACTCCGCTCCCTTCACTACTATATAAACGCCATCACCATTTCTTTCCGAAGGCACTTCACCTCCCGCGTTCGACGAGCAAAAGAGGATATCATGGATGCCCAAGCTTCACCGTAACAGCCTCCTCCCTTGTCCTGCCCAATTTTTGCCTTGTTTTGCTTTGCTTTGCTTTGCTTGTTTACTTTTTTGTTGTTTTGGAAAGGTTTGAGACAAGCGAGATGGTGGGGACTTTCCTGGCCTCGACACCGCTGCTGAAGGAGGCGTGGAGGCTGTGCATTGCCGCAGACAGGATGGGGTGTGGCGGCTTCGTGGCGGAGCAAGTCAGGGGCGTGGGGTACGTGGCATTCTCAGGCGTCCAAGAGCTGCCGGTGCCTGGTTGGGATCCGAACTTTGGCATGCTGGCGCTGCTGGATGCGGCAGGCCACGGGCTGTTTGCGCATTTGAAATGCCGTTACGACGGGGAAGAGCCTGTCATGGTTCACACTGGAGTGCTTCACCTGTTCCTTCATCATCATCATTCGCGCCTTGATTTTCAAAGCCAGGTTAGCAATTTCTGTTTCCCAATAACATTAGCATTAATGACTCTTATCTCGATCTGTTATCTTTGCGGACAAGCAAATTAACAACAGACGTCAGTCGCGAATAGCATGCCTATCAATCAAATTTTAGAGCTGTACAATATCAAGATATCATATTTAAATGGGAAATGAATAGCTAACAGCACCGTCACCCTTTCAAGAGCTATCCTGGGAAATCAGATTATCAGAAGCCGAAACTGAAGCCGAAACCGAAGCTGAACCCGTGCGGGTGCTGCCGCGGTGTGAGTAGATGCACTGTCTCTATTGCCTCTGCTCCCATCAATCCATTCGCTATTCACGCCTTGTCTTATGGCAATCCAGTCGAAAAAGAGAGAAGAAGAAAGCACAAACATAGCTTCCCTGAGAATGACCCCAATTAGTGAACGGCCAGTGCACAAAGCTCGTCCTCGAGTCCTTGAACTTGACCAGCTCATTGGACGGGAAATCCCCGAACCAGCTCAGGCCAGCTTCACGTCCACAACCTTGACGACAACTCCATATCCAGCAATGTCCCCCGACCTCTCCCTCCTCGTTCAACCTCGAGCTCCTCCACCTAAACGGCAATGCCTTCTCCGGTGGCATCTTCCCCGCTTTCCTCACCGGCCTCCACCGCCTCAAAATCCTCATTCTCGCCAGAAAGCCGCATCTCCGGCAAAATGCTTGGTGTAGTCATAAACCCCATGAATTTCTTATTCTCGAATATCATTAAGAATTGTTTCTTTAAATACTACACAACTGCAAAACAACAGATGATCTTCTAAAGCAAATATGTGGTTCGGTCGCCCATCATGCACAAGACAAAATGATTGGCCCAAATTGCACCGTTCTCCTGGCGCGGTCCCTGATCACTGCCAACAACAAATGATCCTGGTCACGATCATAAATTAATTCGAGCGCGTTAAGAAAATTCCGGACAGGGATTTTCTCCTGTCATTTTTGTACATGTCCATGCATCTCTTAGACTTTGGACTTTTAGTTGTACAGTCTGAACGTTACTTGAGACGTGAGAGTCAAGACAGCGAAAGGTGTTTCAGTTTATTTCTGAGCTTTGTTTCTTTCTGAATGGAAATTTTATTTTTTCAGGAACATCTGTATCTTTGTAATAAACTAGTTCGTTTTCATCCATGATCGTATGGAATGTGCTTTCAAACGCATGTGGTTTCCTGCAAACTAAAAAGGGTTAATACCGTGAAAAATCCATGTAATAAATTCTTCGATTTTTGCAGATAAAATGTCTCATTTCCTGTGTAATAGTAAAACTTTTTGTACAAAATCCTATTCCGTGTTTAAAATAGGGGATAGATACCAATCTACGTATTATTGCCTCGGTCATGATTACATTTTCAAATATTTGTGCTATGGGTTCGATTGGAGATAGTTGTCCAAAAAGTTCTAAACCTATTATACGGTGATCAATTTAGCCTTAAGACTTTCAATTGTGCCAATTTAATCATAAAACTTTTAATCTCTTGCCAATTTAATCCTAAACTATTTGAAGATTTGCCAATTTAGTCCTAAATCTGTTAGCGACTTGCTAATTTAGTTTTTTCATGCCAATTTTGGCTAGAAATCGTTAATGTGGATGCCGGCCTACCACCAGTCATCCTACGTGATGTGGACTGCGATGACATGGATAATTTTTACATTTTTTCCCTTTTTTCCATTTTTACCTTTTCTTACCCTTTGGCCTATGGTCAATACTTGGTCATGGCTAGCAACCGCCCATAGGCGAAGCCGGGTGAGGGCCATGACCTCGCCGACCACAAGCAAGGGTCACCCTCGTGGCCTGGGCAAGGGCAACCATCTCCCAAGTCACGATGGTGTCGGCCTCGTCAAATCCGTCGAGGCCGACCCTCACCAAGTCGCAAGGATGGCCAATAGCTGATCAACATCCATGTAGCGATTTCCAATCAAAATTGATCGAAAAGACTAAATTGAAAAGTTATCAAAAGGTTTAGGATTAAATTGATAAGTTGTCAAAATATTTATGACTAAATTAGCATAATTAAAAGGTTTATAACTGACTTGGCCGCCGTACAATAAATTTAGGACATTTGAACAATCTAGATTATATTGGAGGCATATAAGATGTCAAATGTTTTGCCATGATGATATGTTCATCGTCGTAGGTCCGCGAAATGCAATGAGGAATCTTTACTTAGTGGGTTCATTAGTGTTTGGAGAGTCATAGACATTAATTTAGTTTAACCCCACATGCACTTCACTCGGGCCCTTTTTTGGAGGCATCGTAGGGAGAACGGGGTCCTCTCACTTTAGTCACACATTCATCCGATTCAACAATTCAATTTTATTTCAAAAGTCACATTTTTGGTCTACCCAATTATTTATGGCAAAAGAACACTATAAGTGTCATAACTTATGTACAGCGCTCACTTTAGTGTCATAACTTTTTTTTGAATCACTTTAGTACTAAAATTTTTGAAAAACGATCACTTAAGTGCTAAAATTTTTTAAAAATGATCACTTAAGTGCCAACTCTGGTGCTGTACATAATTTTTCGTCGGAAATCTGACGTGACATTTTTTTTATTAATTTCTGAAGTTGACGTGGCTCGCCGGAGTCTCGTCGGGAGATTGGCACTTAAGTGATCGTTTTTAAAAAATTTTAGCACTGAAGTGATCCAAAAAAAAGTTATGACACTTAAGTGATCGTTTTTCCTCCGACTTGGCACCAAAGTGATCCGAAAAAAAGTTATAGCACCAAAGTGAGCGTCATACATAAGTTATGGCACTTATAATGTCCTTTTGCCAATTATTTATGCTTGATTATAGTGGCTACTTTAAAGCTCGGTGCTCAACTTTTTTATTGATTGTTGTTGATCCATCAGATGCCAAGTTCACTCGAAAAGTTCTCGTGGGTAGTCCACTTTCTACTTTCCCCCTGCTAAATTTTCCACATGTTAGCAAGAGGACAGATTGCCAAACAGGCAATATGCCCTAATTAATGGACGGGCCTGAACGGACTGGGCCTAGTCCCAAGCCTAAAAATTCTTGTCCAGGCTCGCCGATGCTTGAAACATTAAATTATTCAAATCATCTCAATACAGACACCATGCATATAAATACATTCTATACACGTGCTAGGCTAGCCATATTTGCTCAACTATCGTCATTTGCTGAACATTTTAGTGTTGCTTAACTTGATTAATGAATAGTTTCGTATGTTTAGCAATTGCAGCACGACCAATGATTTTTACCATATCCTTTTGTGTAAACTCTTCTAATTTGACATGCTCCGGTAAAGTTGAAGAGGTTGTATGGTTAAGAGGTTTACTTGGAAATCTCAGAAAATCTTAAATATGCATGCAGATTCGAAGCTTGCTAGCTGAAACCAAGTCAATAGTGATCACATGCCACTCCCTAGGAGGATCAATCGCATTCCTCACGGGTCTTTGGCTCCTCTCCTACCTCAAATCCATCTTCTCACCCTTCTCAGTCCTATGCATCAGTTTCGGCTCTCCTTTCCTCGGCAACGGGTCACTGTCCCGTGCCATCCTCCGCGAGAGATGGGGCGGCAACTTCTGCAACGTCGTGTCGACGCACGATATAATGCCAAGGCTATCTCTCAACCAATCGCTCATTCAGACTAGCGTCTGGCACTTCCTAGTGAGATTCTGGCACACATGTAAGATGTCCCCAACCTCTATGAATTCTGCTAACCTCCAATTAACTGAAGAAGACAAAGCCTGGTTATTTTCCTTGGTTGTGGCCGACATGGAGCGCCTAGTGCAAGCAGGGGAAGACTCAGGAGGGTGGTCATTTTGGCCATTTGGGAATTACTTGTTTTGTTCAGATGAGGGCACGATTTGTTTGGATAACGCAGTATCGGTGAACAAGATGATGCATTTGATGCTACGAACAGGCTCTCCGAATTGTATACTTGAGGAGCACCTTAAGTATGGGCCATACGTTGAGAGACTGTCTCGTCAGTCTTTGAAGAGAAGCTTCATGGAAAAAGATCTCTCTGAGTCAAGCTATGAAGCAAGTCTTTCCATGGCTTTGAACTCCTTGGGGACATATCGACAGGTAGGAACACAACAACTTAGATCTTCGAGCAATCGCAATCTGTAAATGTATTGATCTAGGCTTTTATCTTCAGGCGGAATTCCACAAGTTAAAAAAGTTAGTTGATCCCCTTTTTTTGCAGGTTTCGATTGCACCAATGGCAAAAGATTGCTTGAAGATGGGGAGGCGAATGGGGCGCACGCCGAACCTAAATGCCGCCAATTTAGCGGTTAGGCTATCCAAAATCACTCCTTACAAGGCGGAGATAGAGTGGTATAAAGCTTGTTGTGATAAGTCCGATGAGCAAAGAGGATACTATGATTCTTTCAAGCAAAGGGAAGCCTCAAAGAGAGAGTTTAAGATAAACATGAACAGGTTCAACCTTGCGGCCTTTTGGGACAATGTCATACATATGATGGACAGGAACGAGCTCCCACACAATTTTCACAGGTGCTCAAAATGGGTAAATGCGTCGCAGTTCTATAAGCTCCTTGTGGAGCCATTGGACATTGCGGAGTATTATCGGTTGGGGATGCACCTTGAGAAAGGCCACTATAGAAGCAATGGAAGAGAGAGAAGATACGAAATTTTTGATTGGTGGTGGAACGAGAGAGTTGTTGGTGAGGAACTGGGCAATAGGAGGACCAAGAATGCAAGCTTGACCCAAGACAGTTGCTTTTGGGCAAGGGTGGAGGAAGCAAAGGAGTGGCTGGACAAAATCAGGAGTGCAAGTGACCCGAAAGAACTTGCTTTTCTTCGGGATAGACTCGATGAGTTTGAAGCATATGCAATGAAGCTGGTTGAAGGAAAAGAGGTGTCTGCTGATGCTCTGGCTAAGAATTCAAGCTTTAGTTCGTGGTTAGAAGAATGGAGAGCATTGAAACTGAATCAAACTGGCCTTAACCGACTGTTTCAAGCTGGTTCACAGGGGGACTGATTCTTAGCATTCTTCAGCCTGCTTGAAACTCAAAGGGATAGATGTAATAAAGATTCTCAGACGAGAGGAAAGTAAATGCATATGAGCATTCTTCAGCCTGCTCTTTGTACAATTTTAGACATACTATATTACTTACTTCAACGTTGGTAAAAGGTAGTGGAATAGAGTTTCGTGATGAGATTGAGATGTGGCTTAACAACAAAAAGTGTACCTCCTGATTTTATGTTGGGAGGTAATTGAGTGTTCTGTCCTCTGCAGCTGCAAAACTATTCCTCATTCAACTTGCTGCTTCTTACTTCCAACAATGAAATATTTCTACTTAATAAGAAGACGTGAAGAGTCCACTTCGGCGCAAGGTAGCCAGTTAGCCACCATCTTTATTTGTGCCGGTGCACAATAATATGATGCTTTGAAGGGTTTGTGATCCTGCATATACCTTTTGAAACCACTCGTGCAATCAATTGACTGGACCAAGCTTTGCCAGATACTTCGAAGTGCAACAGGAAACAGAAAAAGAAGCAGACAGAATAAGGAATCTACCTGATTGCCGATGCCAGCATTGAGGCCTTTGGCTTCAAGCCAAGTGCGACATCATGAAGCAAATGGACCTCATTTGGGGCCAGCGAGGTGCAAAGCCCAAAAATAAAGGGAACCAATCGTCTGTTAAAAGTTCACAAAGAGAAGATCATTAGATATCGTGGAACAGCATCAACTTCTTTTCGAAAGAAACCCTCCATATAGCACAAATAAGACTTATATCGAGGAAAATGAAGCATTTAGCAGTTCAGAGGACTTTGTTCGTAACTTCCTTTAAATTCAGTTGGAAAACAGAACAGCATCTAAGTTTCAAGAAAATGGTTTGACATGCAGCACTTTCCCCTCTCTAAAGTGTTCTTGTTAGTCTTCTTCAGACAGTTACTGCTAGCTTCTCTTGAAATAGAAGTGCAAAGAATCTCATTAAGGTTCAAATTTGGCAACATTTCAGCTATGAAAAGAGCTTTGCAGTTCGGAGTTACACCAGCATAACTTCCTCTATCCGTTCCGTTTACTTTTCGAGATTGTATTCTTATAAGATGTTATGACTAAAGGAGTCTATTTTAGACCCAAAAAAGATTCCTACTTTCACATTCATATGCTCAGATAAACAATCTCTTTTGCTAAGAGTAATGACATCGCCTGCATATTTTTTTACCTTTCAAACAGCTTTTCAAGTGTGAATCCCAAATCATTTGAAAATTTGCTCGTGTTACGAAAAAAGGGCACCACAAAGTTAAGTTAGGCTCGGACACTAGTTCAAGAATTCAAAAGGGAACTGGGGCGTACGTGAAGCACAGCAAAATGGCTCGGTGCATCGACCAGTGTAACACAGTGGGTAAGGCTATTCCGACATGCTAACAAAGTAGATGGAAGATATGTATTATATCACAGCCACATCCCCCTTATATATAATACCCGTTTCGACAATGTTTAATAGCTATATTACCGTAATTGAGAAATCTAGAAGAACATGCCTCGACATCTAAATCAAGAAAGAAACCTATGAGTTTTAATGACTCCCGTTATTATAGTTGAGCTACAATGATTCTATTCTGAAAAAGAAAAATAGAGGATAAGTAGCATAGGGTGGGGCTATTTCTACCTCATTCATCACTAGATCCACTCATTTTTTACTAAATAGAGGAAATTGGTGTTTATGGTTTCGATATTCGTACAGCTTCCTTTAACTTAGTTATTTTCCTTTTTATGGTTATTCATGAAACTAAACTTATCTATTTAGAAAATAAAGTCTAGTCCCCTCTTTATCATTGCTTTTATAACAATTTATATATATTCTTCGCCCCTCCAATTTCAAAGCTCACTTTCCCGGTATATAATTTATTTTTTTATTTTTCATTAGTCTAAAAAAAATACCAACTCTATTTATCTACTATCAAAGAATTTGTGTTATTTTCTTTAGAATTGGCATAGCAGCCCCAACCCCATCCATAAAGCTCTCCAGCTTCTGTCACTGCAGCAGTACGTTCAGCTCCAGCTGCGGCGACCATTTTAACGGGGATGTCCTAGGACTAGTAGGATCACAATGCCAAAGCAAATAAGCTATTTAAGGAAATCCCTTATACTTCTACAAAGTATGCTCCAAGATGTTCCTCATTAACTGGAAGCTCACTGTCAAGGCCTCAAATAGTCAAAACATTGATGCAGCTTAGGAAGAAAGATTGAGTGCAATGTCTGGCAGTAGTGAACACACAAATCTTTCTCAAAAAGTATGTTGGTGAAGGATCACTCGTCTAAGCAGTGAGCAACAAAGATCCTTATTGACAGTATTCCAGATAAGTTACTTGCCAGTACCTGACATTCGTGGATCTTCTGCAGCAGAATGAGAATCCTCAGTGGTGCCAAGACCAAGTTGACCATTTTGAATTCTCCCCCAGCTTTAATCAAGCAAAGGATCTGTAAGGAAAAGTGTAAGGCACTTGTCTGGTTTTACACTGGTGACTTTAACCTCAAGCATTCTATCAGGGAACAACATCAACATGGGGGAAACACACCCTGGACAAGTTTCTTTAAAAACGTCCAAAAGCTGTAGGAAAATCAAATTTAGATTAATGAAGTACCTAGGCTGAGATGGTTAAAGGTAAGCTCCAAAGTAGGGTCGGCAATTTGTTTGTTTGTGTAAGAAATGGTGTCGTGTCAAATTTAGGTCTAATCCAAACATGGCCACGTTTAGCAAGCATTCAATATTTTTTGAAAACACAAACATGAAATTTATTCAATGGGCCATAGGATCGACATGTCTAACATGTCAAACAGTTACAGATATATTCTCTTACATAAACGCGTCAAAATGTATTTAAAGTATATTAATGTGCCTTAATGAATGTATGTTAACATGTCAAGTTGAAACAAATAACTTGCTATCATGTTTATTTAAGCGCGTCATAAACAGGTTTAAAAGGGTCAACCTGTGAATGACACGTTTATTATTAGTGTATAAACAAATTGACCTGTTTGAGACACGAAAAACGATGAAGCTCAACCAAAGCACGCTTAACTACATGTTAAGCAAAAGGGCAGCGCTATTGAAAATTGATAGCCCTACTCCGAAGCTATGAAAGAGTTCGTGTTGATGGTCATATCATTACACTGGGCAAGCAATAAAGCACTGGTTTTGGAAGTTCCAAAATGAACACACGTCATATCACTAGCAACTTATGTACATCACCAAAACTAGGAAATGCACAGGACTGCATAAAACAGGTCAGCCATTTATAAATCACATGCTAGCTAGGTAGAAGATATAGGCATCAGTGAAACATACAGAACTGAAGACACAGAATTTAACTTTTATCAGGTACTTTTAAAGGGAATAAACCCCCATGTGTAAGTAACTTCCAGATATGTTAGATTCTATTCGTCATATATGAGCTCTTCCGTGAATATGCTTGTTAGCAACAGCATTTCTTCTCTTATTTAGTTCAATCCCCTTGACGTTTAGTTTCGTTAAATCCATATCACATTGGAATGAAGCAAGCCACCAATTTAAAGATCACTCAGTGGTGTGGCCCAAAGTTCCACACTCATCCTACCTGCTCAAAGAGGTAACATGTGTGTGTGCCCTCACTTTCACAGAGAAAGAAAAGAAAAATACGTCGTAAGCTCATCAAAATCAGATTATTCAGAAGATGTTTCCATCAAGTAATTGTGCAGTTAAGGAATTTAGCATGGGACTGTACCTGCAGTGAGACAAGTCAAACTGAAAGACACAAAATACAACAAAAACACAAGTCAAGCAATGTCCCAAAATCCCATGAATCATCATCACAAGAAGAGCAATTCAGCAAGAAGAATGTGAAGATGGTTAGCTTTTGAACATCCGGCTTATCCACACCTACAACTATGGGGACTAAAAGAAGTTGAGGATTGGTTTGAATATTAATCACCTTTAACAATTACTGAGTCACTGATAGACACGGCATTAACATAAATAAATAACAGAAGATACTTAACCTCTGGATTCCTCCTTCCATAGTCACAGCCAAACAATGGCTGTCCCCACAAGCAATTTGCTTTATTCTCAAACCCCGTAAAGTTTTGATTGGTTGAGGCATAAAGACGTCACTAGAGTTGCCATGACCCAACCTCCCAAAGTCAACCCTGCAGAATAAACAAGAAGCTTGATTGCCAATTGTGTATGCAAAGACACAAAATGACAAAGAGACACTGAGGGGACCTCAAAATGACTAAATTTGAAGCAAATCCTGCTCCTCCGACTGACTAGGTTTGTAAGCATTAATGTTGCTTACGCAATAACTAAACTTCCCCTTATAAGATAATAAGACGTCTTGTAGAAGACGAAAGGTTGTTTATGTTTATTCTGTGTGAGACCTATTCTTTTTGCTGTCTTTGTTATATTTCCATCAACAACATTCATCTCAAGGGTAAATGTCTCAAACAGAAATTCACATGATGGCCTAACGAACCTTAAAGCCAATCTGAAAGTAAAACCATCCACTCAAGTCCAAACAACTGCCCAAGGTAGGAAATAGACACTAATATCTAGCAGAATGATTGAAAAATGGAATCTTTTATGGTGTTTAATTAAAAGATTCAAACAGACCATCCCCAGCTCTCCTTAAGTAATTCAGAATATGCAGTCGTGTGACAGCTCAACAAGTAACAGATACTACTTCTTGACCATCCAGTGCACTCAAATGTGTAGGTGATGAATGATCTTCAGTATCCCCATGGCCTAGTTGGCCATCCTCCCCTCGTCCCCATGAGCAAACAATATTTCCAGCTGCAGACGACACAGAGTAAGCTCTAAAAATTTATGAAGCCAACCTAAATTTAAGAAGTTATCACACAGCACAACAATTGGCCCATGCAAAACGCTATAAGTCTTTCTTTTAAAGACTTTATCACAAAAAAACCAAGGGAAAGTACCTAGGATGATAAAGATCAATCCAAAAGCAAACAAAGATTCTAACACTCGTGCTGAATCTTACCATTCTATCTCCTCCGCAAACTAATGTCCATGATCCATAAATTTGGGATTTGGAAAGAGTCTATGACATTTAGTAAGAACTTTTTTTAAAGAAAAGCTCTCCTCACTTGGTACAGACTCAAGTACTGCCTTATCGCAACAACGATTGAACTAGAAACACACTGAGTCTTAACCCCAACGAATAACCAAATGAAGGTGCATAAGATTCCCATCCCAACAAACCCAATCAGATTAAACCAAAAGTAATCGCATATCAAATCACCTAGTCACCGGCTGGAGATCAGCAAGTTTCAGGCAAAGGTTTTTGTCCACAAATTATCATTTATGAAGGGAAGGCCACAATACATATTGGCAGGAGTAGTGCACCAGTAAAATAATCTCAAATTTTTCCAGACCCTGTGCTGTCAAGCAAGCTTTCTGGATATTCTTATCAATGGGCTGGCATAGGTTTATATCCATTGGTAGGTGCTAATTACATCAATTACATCCTCCTCACACCTTGATTATTTGTCAAAATAGGGGTGTAATTGAGTCGAATTGACATGGTTTAATAATCAACTATGTGCAGTTTGAAACTCGACTCAAGCTTGATTTCTCAAGATTGAGCTCTATTTCCCAATATCAAGCTTGACTAAGTTGAGTTTTTCAACAACCTCAAGCTCGAATAAGCTCAGGTTAATTAAGTTTTAGATAACCTCAAGCTCAGGTTAGTTTGACTCAGTTTTCGCTGGTAAATTGTATTCTAAGCTCCAGTTAAGCTCGAAGCCACTTATCCATATGATTAAGACGGAGAAACATTCAACGACTTGATTGAACCTGAGAGCTACTCGGATAAAGTATTTTCAAGTTGGAGCTCAACTCAATAAAATGTTCAAGCTACGACAACCCGACTCCAGCTCTATCCGTCCTCAAGTAATCTACAAGTTGAGACCGAGACGATAGGTTAACTCATCTACACCCTTATCCCAAACCTTACAAGGAACGGGGACGCAATAATATTCCCTTAAAATGCACACAAATGCACGAAGATGGAACCAGAGCAATGAAGGCCCAAAAGGAAAGAGACATAAACACCCATCGTGAGAAGACCTACAAAAGCTTACGCGACACTCTCAAACTATAATGTTAGCAAGCAACGCAGCGTGGCTCGCAGCAAACTTGCTCAACCGCACACCCAACAAGCCAATGATTCTAAAGGATCAAAGACCTACAATATGAATCGCGAGCCACATGACCGCGCTTTTCGTCGTACTGCAGTGCAGACACTAACAGCAACAGAACCATAGCGAAGCGCGAAGTAGAGTTCGCGAAGCTTACAGAGGAGTGCGACAGAGCGACTCGCGCCAGCGGAGATGAAACACGTGTGTAAGCGACACATTTACGCCACAAACAATTTGCACATTTCGTCCTTTACCGCCGCCATTGACAATCTGGGTAAGCGACACTGTTCATCTCCTTCTTCGCACGGACTCGCTGGGCCACAGTTCACCGGCGCTCACCCATCGCCACCTAGACCTCCGACGCCGCGCCACGGCCCCGGACAACCCCTCCGCGACCGTGCTCAGTCGTCGGAATCATCTCCGGCAGTCTCGGCCGAGACCCCCAATTTCCGGTTCCAGTTTTTCAAGCTTCAAGAAGGCATCTTTATCGGCCATTACCTTCGTTCAGTCAACCCCGAAGCTTTGTAGATCCATTTCGTGCCCGGGCAACGACAAAACGAGCCCAACCTCTTGTCTCTCTCTCTCTCTCTCTCTCTCTCTCTCTCTCTCTCTCTCTCTCTCTCCCTTTGCCCTTTGGTCAACCTCCATTAATGGAGGTTGCCACCCAACCCGCAATCGAGGGGCCCGATCTCACGTTTGAGGTAATCTCTCCTCTTACGCTGAACCATACAGGACCAAGATTTCAGTTTCGCACATGCCCTTTGAGCTCTAACTCACAGATTCGCTGTCAAAATCGAATCACTTCGGCCTCAAAACATCTGACCTCGACCATTTTGGGTCCTCCAAACTCTCGGAACTCTTGAACTTCTTTTTTGCAAGCCGCGCTTAAAAAGAGCACAAGACCCATCATCACTGTTTCAACCCACGACGAGGTCTCCATTCCCGGAGCAAGAACAGCTGAAATGCCCTCGTTGCGATTCCGGGCTTCTAGCAGGCCCAAGTTCTGCTACCACACCAACTGCAACCTCTCTTAAGGTGCGCATGAGAACCATTCTGTGCCCCGAAATAATTTCTGAACAAAAATAGTTTTTTTTTATTCTGTGCCCGGAAACAATTTCTGAGTATTTTAAGGCGTTTGGTAACTGTCCAAAATTTCTATTCCTATAATAGAAATGCGTTTGGTAAACTACATAAAATTTCTATTCCCAAATAATATTTTAATGATATTTTGAATTTTTTTTTTCTTTGTAATTATTTTCGTGTTCTTCTCCTTTGGCCATGGCCGGTCGCCGGCGAGGGCTGGACCCTCGCCGCCTGGGCGAGGCGGCCTCGCCGTCGCGACCCACGGCGACGTCGGCCTCGCCGTGGGTCGCGACGGCGAGGCCGCCTCGCTGTGGGTCGCGACGGCGAGGCCGCCTCGCCCAGGCGGCGAGGGTCCAGCCCTCGCCGTCGCCGGCGATGGCGACCCTCGCCTCCGCCGGCGGCCGGCGAGGGCCGTGACGCCCTCGCCGGCCCTGGGCTGTGGCCGGTCGCCAGCCGCCGGCAACCAGCAGCCGGCCCAGCCCAATGAAGAAGAAGAACACAAAAATAAGAAAAGAAAAAAAGAAAAAAACTGATTCTCAAAATTATGCCGAGAAACAAAAAGCAACTTTTTTTTACTTCTTGTTTCTCTTCCAAAACTGTTTCTTGGCACAAATTTTTGCAAAAATGTGCCCGGGCACAAAAATTTTACCAAACGCATTTCTGTTCCCAAACTATTTCTGGGAACAAAAGAACAGAAATTTTTACTATTTGGCACGTTGCCAAACGCGCCCTTAGTGGCGCCACTTTTGCAAGAGCTGTCGTGGATACGGGGCAACCGGCGGTGCCCTCCGCAACTTCCCTGTCGTCCGCGGCGACGGCGGCATCCCGAAGGCCATCGAACAGGGTTAAGTTGATCTCATGGATGGGTTGATGGTGTTCTGTCACAGCGAAAGTGAAAGGTTGATACACCTCTGATAATTTTACTCCGAATTAATTTTTTAACACTATAAATTTCAAACTGACACAAATATGATAAATTTACTCTATACTAATATTTTGACCACCAAAAACCTTAAATTAATACACTTATCACAAATATACCCTCCGTTAAATTGGATTAATATTACAAAAAATCATACATCAATAAATAAGTTATAAACAAAAAGTTAAAACCCAAACTGATACACCGTTCAATTATCATGTATCATTCAACTCAGCAATTTGACAATAAAATTTAATAGAAATTAATGAAAGTAAATTTATCATAAATATATTAATTTAAGATAAATTTATTATAAATATTTTAATTTGAAAATTTTCGTTATATTAATCCTAGAAATAATTAATAAGTACTGAAATAACTATTGCCTAACTATTTTTTCCTCGGGTTTATAAAGTTGCTATGCCCCCCCTCAGTCTCAGCCAAGTCGTTCATAATTGGTACACCTGGCAATCAACTCGTTTGCTTCCAAGTTATCCATCGACCGACACAGAGCACGCCACGGTCGCAAGCCCCGTCAAAGATGATTGATGGACACGGGGGTAGGTCTTATTTTTTATTTTTTTGCAAAACACAGGGAGTAGTTAGGTTGTAGAAATTTCGTGGAATTTACGTGTGTTAACTGTATGAATCCCTTCTCGAATCATTTGAAGTTATAACTCTGCGCAGCGACGATGATATCACATGGA
Organism: Syzygium syzygioides; assembly: GCA_031216285.1. Classification (NCBI taxonomy): domain Eukaryota; kingdom Viridiplantae; phylum Streptophyta; class Magnoliopsida; order Myrtales; family Myrtaceae; genus Syzygium; species Syzygium syzygioides. The sequence continues at coordinate 45,100,338 of CM062249.1, read as the reverse complement.
CAGGACATCTTAATTTATAAACTATCAGAGCTTGAACTTCTCATTGGCAAGTCTCACTAAAAAAGTAAGCGAGGAAATGCACCAAGACCCACCATAAGTGTTTCGACCAACAACGAGGTCTCGGTTCCCCCAGCAAGAACAGCTGAAATGCCCTCGTTGCTACTCCAGTAGCACCAAGTTCTGCTACTACACGAACCGTAACCTCTCTTAGTCGCGTCACTTTTGCAAGAGCTGTCCTGGATACGGGGCAACCGGCGGTGCCGTCCGTAACATCCCTGTCGTTGGCGGCAGCGGCATCCCGAAGGCCACCGAACGGGTTAAGTTGATCTCATGGCTAGGTTGATGGTGTTCTGTCATGGGGGAAGTGAAAAGAGAAGAAGAAAGGAACAAAAATGAAAATGAGATAATTTTAATTTGGAAGAATAGAATGACGTGAAATTGACATGTGAGATTCCAATTATATAATTGCACAGAAAAATAACAGCGAGCAGATTTAGAAATGAGGTGAAAGTTCATCTTTTTTTTACGAGACAAAAAATAATTTGAGGTAGAATTTAACATAATCTAATTAAAATTTGAGGTCTTTAATGGAATTCGGCCACAAATTAACTTAGTGGAACAATAAGTCAAATAATGATCAAAAGAATGCAATATATCCGTGACCTCCGTTTGGAAATGTCTAAGAAGTCTATTTCCTTCCCCACCATCTCGAGGGCAGATCGATCCAAACACGTTAAAACCATACAATATATTCATACTTTCATTTGAAAATGAATTTAAAGATGCGTTTGGTGACTTATCAAATAGTGACTAATTATATCTTCTTGTTTTTGAAAATAGAAAAAGATTAGAAATCCGTTTGGTAAATTTTTTGTTCTTGGGCACAAATTTGTTCCGAGAATCAATTTTGAAATAGAATCAATAAGCAAAAAAAAGTTACTTCTTGATTCTGAAAACAAAAACTAGAAATAGAAGAGATTTTTTTTTCTTTCCTTCTTGGCTGTGGCCGATTCTTCTTCTTTCCTGGCTTGTGGCTTGTCAAGAGTCCCCCTCACCGGCGAGGGCGAGGGCTAGACCCTCGCGACCTAGGCTAAGGTGGCCCTCGCCGGCCTTTTCCAGCCCTTGCCCGAGCCAGCAAGGGCCGCTGTCGAGGCTCGCGGCCTGAGTGAGGGCAGCGACAAGGGTCCAGTCCTTGCCAAACCCGGCGAAGGCAACCCTTGCCAAGTCACGAGCCTCAACTGTGGCCCTCGCCCTTGCTAACCCTAGCTTGTGGTCAGTTGCTGACCAACCGACCACTGCCAAGAAGGAGAAGAAGAAAAAAAGAAAAAATATATATTAAAAAAATTAAAATATTATTGATAAAAAGAAATTTTGTATAGTTACCAAACGCATTCTTATTATTTTTTTATTTTATGAATGAAATTTTTGGATTGTTATTAAATACCTTCAAATATTTAAAAATTATTTTTAATAATAAAATAAAAAAATTATTTCTGAAGAGAAATACGACGGCCAAGACCATTAGATTCGCTGGTTGATGAATCTCAACTGTTTTATAGTGCACCGTGTCAAAGAATGACCAGTTTTATCACGAAGCTATGTACTATTTATAATTATAAGTACTGGAATAATTATTGCCTAGCCATGTCTTCCTCGGGTTTAGAAATTGCTGGGTCCCATTGTCTCAGCCAAATTTCATAATTGGTACCCTGGGCAGTCACCTCACTTGCTTTTGAGCATTCCGAGTTACTCATCGACCGACCCAAGGTCCACGATGGAGTTTTTTTTTTTGGTTTTTTCGAAGGTGTGTGATGGAGTTTGGCTGTAGAATTTCGGGGAATTTACGTGTGATGATCAAATGATGTAATCACTTTCGCGCACGTGGGCAAATAAGGTTCCCTCCCGGATCCAACAATTTAACTGAGAGGAGACTTCTAGGGATTCACAAAATGCGTATATCATGCCATTGAAGCTAAGAAATGTGAAGTTTTGCCTTGAAACTCGGCCATCACCTGGAAGCAACATGCCGGGGTGGCCTCGGCATAATGAGAAGTAGACCCGTAAAAAATTAGTCATCGGCTCATTTTTTTAACCTATATTTAATGAGCTAGGTTGTTACATGTATTAAGTTATATAGGTAAATAGATCATAAATTGACTTCAAAAAGTACGGCCCAAGATAATATGGGTATTAAATGGGTTCATAGCTTATTTAGACTCAGTTAACTTCTATGTTTCTCTCTTTACTCCCTCTCGATCTTGCACTTGCTTACACTATGCTCTCCTCAATTTGGGTATGGATTTTCTTATATAGAAGTGTTTTAATAATATGGGTTGGATCGAATATGAGCTGAGTATAAGTTAAGTCGGGTATGATTCACTATATTTTTATTATATGAAAATGGATCAATTTGGATTAGACCATTTTTTACCTAATGCAAACCCAACCGAACCCACCTATTTGACAAGTCTAGCAAGAAGTAAGCAAGGCCATTTGACCAAGACTGAAGCATATTGTTAAACAAGAAAACGACATGATAATTCCTAAACTTTGGTCCAATATACAATATTGTCCTTAGACTTTTAATCCGCTTTGATCCAATTCCTAAAATGTATACATGTCATCTTTCCGTTAATTCAAGTTAACAAAATTTGTTGATGCGACTTCCAATCTGTGTTAGTTTGACCTGTGGACAAAAAAAATTAAATTTTGATTATCCAAGTAAGTTATTATTTAAAATCAAGGTTTAATAATCCATGTCATCAAATAACGATGGACATGTCAACACCCTATATTTTTTTATTATAAATAAATGGATAAAAAGATGAACATGTTGACTCATCATTTTTCTAAATCCATCTCAAAATATAATAATTCATGCATCAAATTACATTTGATTTGTCGTTTGAGCAAACAAAAGAACTATGATAAATATTTATCAGTAGTTCAATGATAATATTGAATAAATTAAAAGTTTGACAATAATATTGTATATTAAGCCCAAATTAAAAGATCATTTATGTCTTTTTCCTTTATCAAACAAACAAGGGTTGTCGAGTATTAGACAAATAAGGGTAAAGAAGTCAGTCCACTAAACCATGATTTGGTTGGGACTTTGATTGGGTGAGTTGGTGAAAGCGATTGGCGTGACCATGGGCGCGTTTGGTGAATGTGAAAGTTCATAATACCCTTTGGAGAGAATTAGAGAAGTGCCTGTGGTGCTTTGTGCGATAGTCATATGTCAAATTAACAAAAGGAAAATGGGACGACAATAAGATTAGAGCTACTCCATGACACGAGTTCGAACTTCTAAGCAAGTAAACATCAACATGTGCGCCAAAATAAGCACCGGGGAAATGAGAATGCTTCATTGCATGCGGAAACACGGGAAAAGACAAGATTAAACATGAATCTATATGAGAAAAAAAAATTTGACGTTGCTCAATCGAGGATTCTATGAAAGCAGGCTGTTCGAGATGGAATTGATCCTATTAAACGAATCAAATGCTCCTGTGCGGAGATGTAAGCAAAAGATACAAACGATGTTGTGGAAGGAGATGATCATAAGAAAGATAGGGAGAGTTTACCGAGAACTTTCATTGTCCACAAACTTTACAGTGGAAAAAATTATTTAAAAAGTCTTAAATCTATTACACTTGTGCTAATTTAGTCATAAACCTTTTTATTTGGTCTATTTAGGCAAAAACATTTTGACGATTTGCTAATATTATCATTTCGATCAATTTTGGCCAAAAATCACTAACATTGATGCCAGCAATGCCATGTAGGAAGGCCAGCGCTGACGTGGATAATTTTTATAATTTTTTTTAGAAATTTTCTAAACTCTCTTTGTAAGTTAGAGAATATTAAAATATCATTAAAAATTGTCCGCGTTAGCGCCAATCGTCCTATTGGTTGTGCCACGTAGGATAACCGGCGTCTACATCAATGATCTCAGGCCAAAACTGGTAAGAGAGACTCAATTGGTAAAACGTGAAAATGTTTATAATTTAATTGGCAAAATTGAAAAGTTTAGGATCGAATTGGCAAAAGTCAAATAGATTTAAAACTTTTTGGATAATTTCCTCACTATTTGATAGAAAACATGGTGAGTTAATGGATCTTTTATCCTGGAATCGCTTTGTTATTGGGACATGAGCTTTCCAAAATTAGCATGTAAAATTATGGTCAAAGTTATTAGAATTTACTTTAGTGTTTTCGAAGTCCAAAACTTAAGAGGGTCGAACTGCTAGACTAAAAATTAATGTAGATAATAATTGGAAAAAAAGTATTTGAGAGGAGCCAACTGTCCCCAATCAAATTGTTTCACGAGAAATGGTAATCAACTCAAACATTGAAAAGTCATTCACCAAAGACTGATCTTTGACTGTTCTGTTAGACGGACTCAGTGATGATTCGAACGGGGAATTCGAATCGAGTATCAAGGACGAAGAACGATAAATTTAGAAATAAAATATTGTAAAATGCTAGAAGCTGAAAATACATTGAAAAATTGACTAGTACATAGAGAAGTGTGTTTTGATGATCGTGAGTCCCTCTACAATAATTACACATTGCCTATTATAATCTGCTAAACATAACAACCCACAAGCGCAGTTAATACTCTACGTGCGGTTACAACTACAACTCCACAATTTTAATCCTCATGATCACATATCGATCTTATCCATAGGTGATTATAACTTCTAAAGTATCACTTGGCTTTAATGGTTGATCATATATATTGGTCTTCAATCGGCATCTTCACTTTGTCTCCTTTTCTCATTTCCCTATATCCAACACTTAGCCAAATTTACTATTGGTTTTATCATCAAATCGATATGTTCATCAACAATTTACCATCGTGCATCGATAGCTATATTTTATGCTAATTGATAATTGTTGCTCATAGTCATCGATGAGTTCTACTATTATCGATAACTACATTATATAACTGTCGATGACCATCACATTACTTGTTAATAGCCATATTGATCTCATGACCGAGTTCTACGTTTGACCAAATCGACTTCATGTCGATTATAAAGAATTGGACATTTTTTTGTGTGACACAATATATGAAACACCGCCACCCTTAAGCGATGGGGAAATTATCCACAAAATCCGAAACCTATCATAGTTTTGCTATTTTAGTTATAAATCTTTAAATTGTGCTAATTGAGTTTTAAATATTTTCGCGTTTTGCCAATTGAATCTATCATATCAATTTTGGCCGGGAATTACTTATGTGGACAACAAACATCCCGCATGACATGGTCGGAGTTGACTTGAATAATTTTTATTAATATTTTTTTATTTTTTTTAGATTTATATTTTCTTTCTTTTTCTTTTTCCTTCTTTACTTTTTTTTCTCCTTTTATTGTTAAGGGTTGACTGGGGGCCGCCAGCCACTAGATGAGGGCTCGCTGTCCTCGCACGCAGTCAGCAAGGCCTCGCCCAGTGGCCGATGAGGCCCGACGACCCTTGCTAGCTGTTTGCAAGGGCTTCGCGCCCATCGCCCAGTGGTTGGTGAGGGTTGTCGGGCCTCGGCCGGTGGTTGGCAACCCCCTACCGGCCCTTACAAATAAAATAAATAAATAAAAGTAAAGAAGGAAAAAGAAAAAGAAAAGAAAAGAAAATTATTAAAAGATCGAAAGAATATTAAAATATTATTAAAAATTATCTATTTAAGCGCTGATTGTGCCACGTAGGACAGCCGGTGTCCACGTCAATGTTGGTGATTTCCGGCTAAAATCGGCCGAATAAACTCAATTGGCACAATTGAAAGGTTTATGACTAAATTGGTAAAAGGTTTAGAACTTTTTGGATAATTTTCTCAAAGTAACGTAGTAAATTTCAAGCTGACATTGAAATAAACAAGTCATATTTTATTTCTTTTATCATTTAACACATCAATTAGTAGGCCAAATTTGGTGAAATCAATTTTACTACGGCTAGCATTTCTCGTTGCAAAAAGTGTTTTTTTTTCAATGGTCCACGCGTAAAAAGAGTGGGGGGGGAGAGAGCGACAAGTTTTGCCAGAGAAACGTACCGTACATGCAAAACCCAAAAGCCAACTATCGAGCATTGGTGCTTCGAAAGGAAATCGGAGGGCAGAAATGTAATTGCAAGCATGCTTTGCGAACCAACCTTTTGGTGCACGTAACGCGAGTAACGGTCGGGGAATCGCAAAATCTTCAAAAACCAGAGGGCAGAACTGTAATTGGACAGCATAGCCTACGCCACGGTCCCAGTTGCCCGTCTCTCTCTCAGCACTGTTTGTTTTTGTCTTCGACGCCCTTTTCTTTGCCTCTGGAGATCAACGCCCCACATATGAATGAAAACCACCCAGAGAGATAAGGAAGTGCAAAACCCTAGCCAGCTCAAACATCCGACCGGAAAAAGAAAAAAGGAAAAAAAACCGAAACAGCACCTGTTGATAGTCATCGCACTTCCCACACGACGAGCAAAAGAGTAGATCATGGACGCCGACGCTTCGTTGTATCAGCCTCCTCTCTCTTCTCCTCCTCATCTCGGTTTCCAGCATTCCCATGTTTCCAGCTACGTTCCTCCCTTAACTCCTGCTTTGTTGTTGTTGTTGTTGCTGTTCTTTTCGCGCTTTTTTTCCTCTGTCGTTTCGGAAAGGTTCGAGACCAGCGAGATGTTGGGGACTTTCCTGGCTTCGACCCCGCTGCTGAAGGAGGCGTGGAGGCTGTGCGGCACCGCGAACGCGATGGGGTGCGGTGCCTTCGCAGCTGAGCAAGTCGGGGGCGTGGGGTACGTGGCATTCTTGGGCGTCCAAGCGCTGCCGGTGCCAGGTTCGGATCTGAACTGCGGGACGCTGGTGCCGCTAGATGAGGCAGGCCACGGGCTGTTCGCGCCGTTGAAGCGCCACTACGACGGGGAAGAGCCGGTCATGGTCCACTCCGGAGTGCTTAACCTCTTCCTTGATTGTCATTCACGTCCGGATTTTCAGAGCCAGGTTAGCGATTTCTGTTTCCTGATATTATTAACGATTTCCTGAAAAGTTTTTTTCCGGTCAGTTGCCGGCGGTGTTTCCGCAAGGGTGATGATACTAATGGTCAAACTTTTTTGTTTCTGAGCTTCTCTCTTCAGCCTATCTAATAATTTCGCGACGACGATGTCTAATGGTTAACCTTTTTTTTATTTCTGGGCTTTCTTTCCTTCTTTCTTTCTACACTGCCGAGCCTGAAAGTTCTTGTACAGGTTCGCCCACGACTAAAATATTAGTTTTTTTATTAAGGCTTGGACGGGCCGAAGTGGGCTGGCCAAGCCCAAGAAAAGAAGTGCTTCGCTCAGGCCAGCGATTTTGTCCTCCCTATCCACGTTGATCAAGCATGGGCGGATCTGCCGGCCCCCGTTTGGTCCATAATAACCTACGGGTCCGAATTTCGAAATAATGTAGACCGATGATATTGGATTGGAGTTATATCAAACCGAATCGTTCTCGAGACAGAACTTCTTGTCCACCCAATAACTTTTGCTTGACTTTAGTGGCCTCTTTAAAGCTTAGTTAGTGCTCAATTAGTGCTCCACTACTCTGTCTATTGTTGATCCAACAGATGACGAAAGAAAACGCAAGACGCTATATTTTAATCCCCGCTAGCTCATTAGTTGTTTGTAAATATATGGATTCTTGGCAAAAAATATACTAAAAAGCAACGCGCATTATTTATTGATCTATTTTATTGTAAATTGCTGCTACCGGTTTACCTGCACCAGGCTTGAGTAATCATTTATCTCTTAGTTGATGTCTGCAATATTACATAGGCAATAGTACCAATAGGCTACTCTTATCAATGGGCGGGCCTGGACAAGCTGGGCCAAGTGCAAAGCCTGAAAATTCTTGTTCAAGCTCGCCCACCATTAGAATATTCAAATTTTTCAAGGCTTGGAAGGGCGGAGGTGGGCTGGGCAAGCTCAAGAAGAGAATTTCTTGCTCGGGCCCGCCTTTTTTATCTTCAGCCTATCCACATTAATGTGGCATGGGCAGGTCTAACGACCTGTTGGGTCTATGCTAACTTCCAAGTCCAAATTTCGAAGTTCAGTAGACCAATGATTTTGTTTGGTGTTAATATATAAAATATGGTCCACACAAATCACGTCAAATTGTTCAGGTGACAGTGTTCAATGCATGAATGGTATTGTTCTCATAGATTATCTTAATACATATGATGTTGAAATGCGCGGGTGGATTGTATTAGAAAAAATCATATAATGGAGAATCGGTGCGATATGGAGTAATTGATATATCCTAATTGTTTTAGAATTCATTAACTTAAACTTTTGAATAAAAGTGGGTCTAACTAGATATATTGACGAGCATGAACTTGGGCTTCCTTGGCAATTTCTCAAGCGAATGTATCAAATTTTTGTTACGCACTCTCAACAAATGATATCACAGGCTATAGTGGCCCACTCCCAATATATTGTTAGTGTTTGGTGAATATCTAAAGTAAGGAATCTCATAACCATCCTGATTTCTAGGTAGCGTTCATGGTTCGATTTGGAAAAGAGACTAAGAGTGAAAGTGGACGTTGCGGTGTAGTAATGTAATCTCGATGGCAACCTTCATGGTATTTTGGTCTGGCGAAAGGGACTTGGGCTAAAGGTGTACATTGTGGTGTTGTAACGCGGTCCCGATGATAAGCTCTATGGTTCGGTTCAAAGAAAAAGACTAGGGATGAAGGTGGGCGTTATTATTGTTGTGGTTCTCACAGGGGAACGAGGAGATTCAAGTTGAGAGTTGTGTTAGAATAAGTTATACCTTAGGAAATTTGTGTAGTGCAAAGTAGTTAATATATAGTTGGCTCATTACTTACTAAATTAAGCTTTTGAATGAAAATAGGTCCAACTAATTATTTTGATAGGCTTGGGCTCTCTTTTTGCTGTGCACTCCTAACATTCATCATACACGTGGATACATTCTATACATGTGTTAAACGTATTTGCACACTTACCATCATTTGCTTAACTTGTTAGTGTTGTTCAATTTATTTAATAGACAATTTCGTATGGTTAGCAATTGTAACACAACTAATAATTTCTAACGGATTTATTCATGTAACTCTTCTAATTTGACATGATCCGGTGCAAGTTAATTTTCCAGGGAAGTTTATAAAAAGTTGTAATCGAAATTCTTTCACGAAGTGTTTAACTAATTTTAAGAAATCTTAATTATGCATGCATATTCGTAGCTTGCTGGCTGAAACCAAGTCAATAGTGATTACAGGCCACTCCATAGGAGGATCAATTGCCTTCCTCACAGCTCTTTGGCTCCTCTCCAAGCTCACATCCATCTTCCCACCCATCTCGGTCTTGTGCATTGGTTTCGGCTCTCCTTTCCTTGGCAACGAGTCGCTTTCCCGAGCCATCCTGCGAGAAAGATGGGGCGTCAGCTTCTGCAACATCGTGTTGACGCATGATATAATGCCGAGGTTATCTCTTGACCAATCACTTGTTCTGACTCCCCAGTGGCAGGCCCTCATAAGATTTTGGTACACGTCTATGATGTCACCGAACTCTATGAGTTTGGCTAACCTCCAGTTAACTGAAGAAGACAAAGCCTGGTTATTTTCCTCCGTTGCGGCTGACATGGAGCACCTGGCGCAGGCAAGGGAAGGCTCGGGAGGGAGGTCGTTTTGGCCGTTTGGGAATTATTTGTTTTGTTCAGATGAGGGCGCGATTTGTTTGGATAACGCAGTATCGATCAATAAGATGATGCATTTGATGCTATGGACAGGGTCTCCAAATTATATCATCGAGGAGCACCTTAAGTACGGACAATATGTTGAGAGACTCTCTCATCAGCCTTTGAGGAGAAGCTTCACAGAAAGACATCTCTCTGAGTCAAGCTATGAAGCAAGTCTTTCGTTGGCTTTGAACTCCTTGGGAACTTATCGTCAGGTAGGAACACTACACCTTATATCGTCGAGTGATCGAGATCCAAAATGTATCCATCTAGGCCTTCTGTTCCCAGGTGCAGTTCCTCTAGTTTAAAAGTTCTTTGATCCCCTTTATGCAGGTATTGATTGCACCGATGGCAAAAGATTGCTTGAAGATGGCAAGGCGAATAGGGCGCGCGCCAAACCTAAATGCCGCCAATTTAGCCATTGCGCTATCGAAAATCACTCCTTATAATGCGGAGATAGAGTGGTATAAAGCTTGGTGCGATAAGTCCAACAAGCAAAGAGGATACTACGATTTTTTCAAGCAGAGGGGGGCCTCGAAGAGGGAGTTCAAGATAAACATGAACCGGTTCATGCTTGCGGCCTTTTGGGACAATATCATACACATGATGGACAGGAAAGAGCTCTCACACGAATTGCACAGAAGGTCAAAATGGGTAAACGCATCGCAGTTCTACATGCTTCTTGTGGAGCCATTGGATATCGCGGAGTATTATCGGTCGGGGATGCACCTTAAGAAAGGCCACTACATAAGCAATGGAAGAGAGAGGAGGTACGAAATTTTCGATCAGTGGTGGAGCAAGGGAGCTGTTAGGCAGAAACTGGGCAATAGGAGGACCGAGTATGCAAGCTTGACCCTTGACTCCTGCTTTTGGGCAAGGGTGGAGGAAGCAAAGGAGTGGCTGAACAACATTAGGAGTCAGAGTGACCCTAGAAACCTGGCTTTGCTTTGGGATAAACTCAATAAGTTTGAAACTTATGCAATGAGTCTAGTTGAAGGAAGAGAGGTGTCTGCTGACGTTGTGGCTAATAATTCAAGTTTTACCCTGTGGTTAGAAGAATGGACAGCATCAAAATCACAAATTGATCCCCTTATTGTGTCCCAATCGATGTCACTTGTTTAGGTTGATAACACTATGCTTTCGACTTGTTAAAAGTTTAGCATTAATAAGAAGTGAGTTGAGATCCTGTGCATGTAAGATTGGGACACATCCATGGGAATAGAGGGATGGAGGGTTGATGTGGCATCGAGCTCCCCATGGACGGACAATCAATGGATGGAACTTATACTGCATGCGGGTGATGAATTTAGAAATTATCTTTGTGCTGAGAAGATGTTATTATATTATGAGATATCATATGTCATTTTAGATATTAGCGTTTGCATTTCTTTATCACCAATATATGATATGGAATGAGAATCTTTACTCTCCTGAAATACATTTTCTTTTTAAAAGAGTACACTAATGTTTGCCTCAATTGTTAAAAGGAGTGTAGCAAAATAATATTAAAAAGGAGAGACTAGCCATTGATAGTAGTAACTCGACAAACATCTCGATTCAAGTATCTCTTTCCCCCCGAGTTAATTATTTGTTTCCCGACTTAGAATACACCAACCAAATGTTTAGCCTTGCTTAAGAGGGTAAAATGAGCCCAGAGAAGAAAGGAATCGAGATTCAGGTACCAAAGTTGGGAAATATTAATTTTATAGAAGGAATCAAAATTCCTTTTTCACAATTCGTTCACCGAACAGTAAAAGAATGAGATTATGGCCTTGCAAATGCATTCCATTCAAGGAGTTCTGTGTACCAAAATTATCATAATTATACATCTGATCAACTTATTTCCTGGAATCGAACCCATCGATGCACGGAACTCTATAATATAAATAAAAATGAAAAATCTTGATATCTATAAAATATAGACAAATTATATGAAATATATATAATTTAGGAGTACACTTGTAATTTCCGGCGATTCAAAAATTGGGCTAAAGAAAGCAATTAAGTATGGAATTACTTAGAATAACAGAACAGATGGTCAGAACATTAGAAGATATTTATACATGAAAATCATATGTGAGAGTTGTATTATGTATAGTGATTTTTATTTCATGGATGTTGAGATTAATAATTTTTATTCAATCCTATAGTTAAAACTTATCTACTAAGTTATTGGTATTGCTAATCAAACATAGTCAAGGAGATAAAAGTAAAACTATTGAGTTATGTACTCATTTGTTTCACGGAAAATGATTAATTTGGAAAATATTTTTCTAAAAACAATAGCTTGTATTGCTTGTAAAAATTAAATAAATGAAAAATATTTTCATCGTTCACGAAAAAATTTAGGCATAAATTGTTATCGATAATCAGAATATTTGTCATTGACTAATAATTTTAAGCGATACAAGCTATTATCTTTAGAAATATGTTTTTCCAATCATTCTTTTTCCACTAAACAAATGCCCCCTAAAAAGTTACTTTATAAATTATTACAATTTCAATTTGGTTATTTAAAGTTAATTGTTCAATTCACGAGTCCCAACTTATTTCAATATCCAACCCCAAACTGTATATCTGTAACAAATTTACCCTTAGTTAATTTCCGTTAAATTAGATTAATACAAAAAAAAATTATAAACTAGTACACTTGTGACAAACGGAGGATAAAATTCAAAACTGGTACATTCGTCAATTGTTATATGTCATTTAACAAAGCAATTTCGCCATAAAATTTAACGGAAACTAATGAAGGGTCTATGAATCGTATCCCCCAAAAAGGCTGGGAATATTAGCTTCATATCTAAATTCGTGAGTAAGAAATTTAACTGCCGCCTTGTATACGACCAAATATTCATTTGGGAATCTTAAAAAATTTAACTGCAAAAAGATACTTCCTCTTAATAAGACTGCTTCAAGCATAATATCCACACAAATCTTCTTAGTAGTTCTACCAAAAACCCAAATTTCTATTATTATTATTTTTATTCATTTTTTTAGTTTCTAGAGGATAGAGATATAATCATCATCATCATCAGCTCTTATAATACTTTGGTTGGGAGCTTAATACGATAAACCATATTTTTCGTCCATAATCCCAACTGGCCTTAACTTTGAAAGATCTTATATAAAATCGCAAATTAACTTGGATTACACAATGTGATTTTTGCTATACTAATCACGCCCTTCGATTCAACTCAATTTTCTTAAACAGAAAATGGATCATAATATAATGTGAAGTCGTTGATACTGAGTGATTAATCTATCCATTCTGTTATATCTCCCGCACCCGATAGATCTTAATAGGAAGTATATTTTTTTAAAAAAATCTTCCTTGACGATACTGAAGTTCTTGTCCAGGTTTGCATTTTCCATTTCTGAATATATAATTTAAACAATCATTTAAATAATAATAAAAAATTCTTGTTGTGTTGTTGTTTGAGTCTTTGAGGGCTTCCCGGTCTCTGTGCTCTTTCTCCTTCCTTCTGGCCTGAAGAGTGAAAGCCTCAAAAACCCTCCACTCTCCTTCCTTTGATCTCCGTCCGAGGACAAGAGCGCCGGAGCCCGTGTGACTTCTCCTCGTTCCATGTCACGTGTTGAGCGTCTGTGGGTTTAGGATCTTGATTGACTGTCCCATGGACCTGTCCGCTCTCGCTGTGTTCGCCCCTGTACCTCCCGGATTTTCTGCTGTGCAAGATGAAGAAGATTTTGACCCTTTAGTTGATGAGTTTGATGGCTGTGAATCTGAGAATGAAGAGAGGAAGAATATTGAGAAACCCATGAATGCAAAGGCTTTGATTCGTTCCGAACCGTGGTACAAAACTGTGGCGAACCTGCACTTGTGGAACCTCTCGTTCATCGATGTAGTGCTGATCTCGAGCTCCACTGGGATGCTGGCGTTGCCGTTTCTTACTCGAGTGAAGGGCTTCTCGGTGAAGGTAATCGTCTGTCTCATCGATTGAATTTGAAGTACTTTTTTACATGTATGGTTGAGTGTTCGTTTAATTATCGCTTGGTCTTGGGCTTGTGCATTAAAAGATTGTAACTTGCTTAAAGATTCGTGCTTTTACCTTAGGTATATGTAACCGAGGTGGCAGCAAAACTTGGGAAACTTATGATGGAAGACCTTGTTTCAATGCATGAGGAATTCAGGCAGTTTTGTGGATCTGAAGAATTCAGTAGTCCTCACTGGATGAAATAGGAGGAGCTGCAATCACTTCCTTCTGCATTGAAGGAGATAGTATTGAGCACTGATGGGATTGAGCTTTGTGGATGGATGCCATTGTATAGGTAAGGAACAGCCTTCGTGAAGTAGTTCTGTTCTATAGCTAAATCGCATACAAGATGTGGCTTGATGGTTTATCATGGCTTAGATCCTCACGGTAACTATCTTCAAAGCACAAATACTAGTTTTTTCTCTCAGCCTCTCCCTTAGTCAGGATAGAACCCAAACATTTTAATGGACTGTCGGCTTGGTGTGCCTTTATAATATGCTTTAATCTCCTGAGATCCGGATTAAATTTTGATGTTGAGAGTTCTGTCCTGCAGCCAAGGCTTAAAATGCCTTTTCTTGTTAGATGACTTTCTTGATAGGTTCTGCATCTCTAAATTAAATGCGCAAAGGCTCACATCTTGTGGTTAGAAGCTTCAACCGTTAAAAGATTGTGAAGTATTGGTATACTTGCATCTTCCGAGTTGTGATCACGCTTGTTGCAGATTACATCTTACTTCTCTTCCTAGAAACTGCATTTTTGTTTGTTTGATAACCTTTTAAGAGATAGTGATGAAGAGTGCCTCTCAGTGCAGCTGACATAGAGGATTGTGTTGAGAAGGTTCAAAAACTCAAATATGCGGAAGTGGCATGCTACAATGGCACAATACGTATCAAACCAATCAGCTCCGGATTGGAAATAGGAGCCTGTAATCGGACAATAAGATATCCGGATGGAACGATAAAATTTGTCTTGAGCTCTGAATTTGTTCCTGGTCATGCTTTGGAGTTTAATTATAGCGCTCTTTGATCATGCGATATGCTAATATATTCAGATTTTTCATCTCTGGATATACTGGAACCTTCCAACAAGGGGATTTATTAAACTGCTCCTGAGGATTCTTTAACTTCGAGGTAACTTGTTTTATCAAATATATCTCCTCTTGGGTTGTGAGTATTATGACCAAATGCATGGTTGTAAAGTGTAGTACCATTTGATTCTTCCAGCTCTTCATATTTTCTAATACGGTAGCTTTTGACACTTGGCATCTATGAAATTAAACTGTGAGTTTACTGTGATGAAACCAGTGATATGGAGGAGCTCTTTCTTCATGCTGATGAGAACTCAAAGGAAATGGACAAATTGAACTTTATATGCTCCTGTGCAGTTGATGCTGTTAAAGCTGGTGGTTCAGTACCCATTCCTATAGGACAACTTGGAATCATCCTACAACTCTTGGAGCAGATATCTATTTGCCTGGAGTCATCACATAATAAGGTATTCCATTGGTTTGCATCTAAAATTTATACTGTGACATCTGTCTTCTCTTCCTTAAGTGGATATCAGATAAAGCTGATGCTACAAGAATAAAGTTCGAATTTCACTTGAGATGAACTTAATGATGGTGATAAAAAAGCCTGAAGTATTTGTGTTCCTACTCAAGAAAATCACCTAGAACAATTTTTTTTTTTTGGGGGGATGATGAAAATCACCTAGACCGAACTATATGCTTATGTTGTTTCCTTTAGTTGCACCTTCAAAAAAGTCAGGTGATGAATTAGTATGCTATGTTTAAACCCGCTGCTAAAACCCTGAACAAGCTATAATTACTTATATACGGCACTTTGTCCACATTGGATGACCTGAGCATGTCTTCATCTGGTTAGGATTTGATGGTATATTAGTTAGTTTGATTGGCTGTCGCCACATTTTAACTGTAAACCAATCTAACTTGATGAGAGTTGCTGATTCTGCAGATTTTATATTCAGTTTACTTGTCTTGCTTGTGTGATGGGTCTTACTAGGGGTGAGCGGTTCCAGGTTCCGGGTAGGTTCCGCCTAGAACCTGGAACCTACCCTTGGGTACAGGTTCCTTATTTTTTGGAACCTGGAACCTACCCGTCAAAATGTGGAACCTGGAACCTACCCTGTCACAGGTTCCAGGGTCGGTTCCAGGTTCTAACAGGTTCTTTTTACCAGACCATAACAAGGATAGAGTAGAAAATTAAATTTTGGCCTTCCACTGGACCATAGTAAGTGATTATTTACGCAAGCATAAGAAGCGAAAAAGATCAAATCGGCTAATAAAAATTGTACTAATGACTAAGGCAACAACCTGCTTTTTCTGTGGTTCATCAAAAGATACTTCCTATGGGACAATACAGATATACTTTAAAAAGAAAAGATCAAAAGCATAACATAAGGCAAAGTGCTAGAAAAATTACTCCAAAGAATGCAGAATTAGTTTAGCTAACCTTTATACCAGAAGGACTTTCCATGAAACTAAGTTTGTATGTGTTCGTGCGGAAACTGCGAAATGAACAACCCTGGCCTGGTAACTGCGGCACCCCAAGATTTCCTTTGTCCTCACTGCGAGAGGAAAAAAACAGAGAGTGTGTAAGTTAATCACTGATCATCTGGTTCCCCTGCATCTTCTCCTGCATGCTTGGCCCTTGGCAATAGAAAGCTTTTGAAGCTTTAAGCTCACGGCACAAAAAAGTCCACCTCCTCACGAGCTACAAGAACTTGACTAAGTGACTACTTGAACATTAAGTTTAGTTGAGTTTCAAGGTCAGCAATGCTTAACTTGTCCGACCAATGAGTTATTGAACAGTTATGTCTTGTGTGTTTGTGATGCGTTTGCATGTAAGAGGGAGCCTGCGAGTGCGCGTAGACAAAAGAAACACAATTTTCATATAGTCTAAAATTTCAACTGCAGGTTCGACTTCCGTTGGATTTTTCTTTTCATTTGAGCTCGAACCCGACTTGAAAATTTTCAAAGTCCTTTCAATCGAAGGTTCGCTGAACATTCGTGAGGATCAACAGCAATTCAGCGAAAGAGCAAGTAAATTACCGAATATAGTAAAAACCGGATTACCATCAAAGAAAAGATCAAAAGCATAACATAAGAAAAGATCAAAAGCATAACATAATTCCGCACGAACACACTGGAGTCCCAATATTGTAAAACAAAGAGACCCATGCAAACTCTGAAATGCTAATGATTTTCAAGAGAGAGAGAGAGAGAGAGATAAGGTGAATGATAACAGAACAAATCATTTTGAGAACCAAAACCATTAACCAATTAGCTAATTCGATCTTTTCATTAAGCCATCTAATCTGATGACAAAATTAATTGCCACTATAAACTTGTGCAAAGAGCTAACGATAGGATCTAGCGCGTAGTTCCTGTAAATGTACTATAAACATCGAGATAAAAACTGTAACTTACATTAACTAAATTAGCCAATCTCAACATACCTTGATCACCTGCAAAGGCAAAACAGAACATTAAAATCGACATCACACATCAGACACAATATCATGTTTAAACAACCAAGAAATTCCGCCATTGCCACCACAGCACAATAGAAGCAATGTTGTCTACACATACATATCATTCAAATTTCAAGTACTAAAAAGAAATACCATCTTGCAGCCAAATGAACACTAAGATGATACCTTTGTCCTCACGGAAAGCGGATTCGCAACAACGAATTTGAAAAACTGAGGAAGATATTTTCTTTCTCCATCACCATCAGAATACAATGCTGTGCAAACCAGGCTGCAAAAGAAGATCAGCAAAAAAGATAAGATGCGCAAGTTCAAATCACAGACACCTTTGCACACCTAATTGAAAGTACTCATCAAAACAAAGTATAGCGAAACTCACGTGTGAGCTCCAAGTTCCTTCACATCGTGTTCCACAATAAAATCATAACGCCCTCCTGCACGTATCGTTTCCACTGGAGCCTTGGAAGTATCCAAAAGCAAAATCCACTGCTTCTCAGTTTGAATTTCCGCCTGTAAACTAATCTCCCCAAACGTAACGGCCGACCACCTATTTGCTTCACAACATAAATCAAATCAAACTAAACCATTTTCCAACCGCGAGAAGGCAAAAAAAGAAGAAGACACGAAATAAAAACTTGCGCTTGAACACCCAAACAAAAATGGGAAAAAACAAAAACACGCAACAATCAAAGGGAATACACAGCAAAAAGCGCGAACCTTGGTAGGCCAAGCAGGGTGGTCCTTGACTTTGGCAAGAACGAGATCGCCCAAACTCAACCGACGCTTACTCTTGCCTTGCTCGCTCCCTTCTTGTGCCCTCTAGCCAGAATCGAAAACCCTAGAAAAAGCAGAGACTGTGAACGAGCCAGACCATGGTTGATGAAGACAGAGGAAGAGCCGATGCGGACGCCGAATGGAGCGAGGAGAGGCGAGACGATCTCGTCGAGTCGTGGGTGTTGGGAGTGGGAGAGAAAGCGCGATGGAGGAGTGGGAAAGAAAGCGCGATGGAGGAGTGACTGAGTGTGGGGAAATTTGGGAATAAACTAAGGAAGTTAGGGCTTTTATGTTTTAGCAAGGCCGGTTCCGGTTCCGGGTCCGGTTCCGGTTCCGGTTCCTATAGGAACCGGGAACCGGAACCGGAACCGACGGTTCCTAAAAAATTGGAACCGGGAACCGGAACCTCTCACCCTAGAACCGGGAACCGAACCGGATCCGCCGGTTCGGTTCTTCGGTTCTCGGTTCTACCCTGGAACCGTGCTCACCCCTAGGTCTTACAATGTAAAAATGTGGGAACTCCTTTCGAACAGCAATGCGATCTTGTGTTTCAGAACCACAGAGAGCAAAAAACATAATCCTCCTTTTGCTTTCCTGGATACAAATCATTGGCTGTGGTCAACCTGGTGGTAGTGTTCTCTCCTAGGTGATCATGCAGTTTTAGTCTCAGGATTTTATTTTTTGCAATTGCTTTTGCGAACTGGAGTTCTGGTCGCTCTCACTGCTGCAAGTGAAGTCTATGTCCAATGTACTTCCTGAACGAGATATTCCAGAATGAAAAAGGCAATCAATATTTTCGGAAAAATGGTTCTTCAGAGTTCTTTGTCTTATAACTAAAAAATGTCCTTGTAATACCATTTGTTCTTTCCATGGGTTCCAATATTTGTTATCTCGTCGGTAGCAGAAGAGTTATTGGCATGTACCAACATAATGCCTGAGTGGGTGTGCAAACAAAGGCAAGGAAAGGTATGTAACCGTGGGTGTATGATTTATATATGTAGGAAGTCTCCAACTGATTATTCACATCCCTACTAAACGCAGTTTTTTTGTTGATTTTATGTTCTTCACAGTTGTTCTCTGGTGAGCCATTATTTGCACATGTCGAGCTTTTGAATGGAGAAAGGCTTCAAGTCCTGCAATTTACTCACCTAAGCTATTGCACGATAACCTTTTCTTTTGACTGTGTAACTTGTCACCTAATCGTATCCTCTGATAGCTGTTGGAATGTGCGCAGACTTCATTGGCAGGAGCCGTGCATTGTATTTTGTCCTCACTGGAGTTTGCGACTTGGCCCAGCTGTTCATTTGCTCAGACGCTGGCATGGGGATGAAAGATCATTACTCATCTGGGAGGTGCTAATATATTCTCTCACTCCTCTTACCAACAGAAAGTGCTTCTCTCTTTCCTATTTTTCAGCCAATAGAACCATTCAACAAGCAGAACCTTTTGTTCAATTTGCAGGATGGCAAGGATAGCGATATAGCTCTCTTGCCTTTTGATCGGAAGGAGATGAAGATGAAGGTCCTTCGATGTTTGTTTCTTTCGGGAATAGTGTAGGGACCTCGCATTAGCTGTGCCGCCTTTTCTTCACGAGAGTGGAGCGATGTCTCACTTATTGGGACTTGCGCTGTTTACACGAATAGTGTAATGGTCAATTACCAATAAAAAAAGAGTTCATGGGAAAGTTCTCAAGATTTAATATTAGACAAGTGCTAGTGCATGCAAAGTCAAGCCTAGACGAACCAAAAGCAATGTTAGATTCACTCAATTATCCGTCACCTGGTTTTTATAGTTGCATGCATTTGAAAAATACTTTGTAGACTAGTCGTGGATTGTTCTGTCCAGCGGTTTCTGTCGGAACGACGCAAGTTTTTTGTTTGAATTTTTTAGGCAATTTTTGTTGGGCTTTTATTAATTCTACCGTCACAAGGCATTTTTCAATTCCACGTATGGAATTTCTTTTGGCCGCTCAAATGGATGGAACTCGTATCGCATGCGGGTGATGAAGTTTAAAATGATCTTTGGAAAGTGATGGCATGATAAAATATTCGGTTTTCTCTCCCTTCATCCTCTCTCCCTTTGCCTCCCTTTGCCTTCAATTCCGCAGATATCCGGCCATTCGATCATCAAGCTCGGCCGTCTCCATCTCCGGAGCTGCCATAATTTCCATCCTCGAGCCAACCAGATCTAGCTGATGACGCCACCCACTTTGATCCCTTTGTCGCTTAAGAAGAACCCTTGGCCTTCAGCTCTCTGTGAGATCCTCCAACAACTCCCTCCCCCTGCAGGAGCTGTTGTTGCTCTCTCCTTCGCCTTACAAGAGATCGAAGACCCGCCTCACTGATAGGCTTAAAGCGGCTGATGAGCCGGTGGAGGGGCGCGGTGCAGTGGGAGCGCTGCGCAAGAGGAGGGAGGGGGCAAGCGAGCCTTTTAGGGTGCGACTTGCCGAAGAATAATCGGCAGCCACAAAGGCGAGCTGAGGTGGAGGTTAGAGAGGAGCGCAATCCGAGGCTAGTCGAGGAGGCCCTGGAGCAGCGGAGGAATCACGATGTAGGTCTGGGAAGGATAGATGGCAGTCAAACAATCTCCCACCCCTTCCAATGTTGCACGCGGTTGGCTCGAGCCACCCCCTCTATCGTTGCTCGCGATCGGCTGCAGCATCACTCATCCAGATATGGAGAATCCAAATCTGGCCTCTCCCATTTCAGTCAAGCCGTCGTAGAACTCCATCATTGCTCGTCCAAATTAGGGATGTTGCGAAAGTCAAGCAATCGAATAATAAAATTGACAGAATAAGAAAATTAATCGGATACCAGATTTACGTGGTTCGGTCGTAGTGACCTACGTCCACGAGGAGAACAGCACGAAATTATACTATAGATCAAGCGATACAACCGAGATTACAACCACACTCGAGTCACTCAAATACTCTCGGTATTTCTCAAATCCCAATTATAGCCAATAGTTCGCCTTGTATTTAACCCCATAATTTTTCACGAAATAATTTCTCAATCTCACGAAGGAATTATACGTAAATCTTATCATAAGATTTAATCACTACAAACACTTGAATTCTTGTTTCAATTTCACGAACAAAACCACGAAGATTGCCCACTGCCAAGCACTCGCACACTAGCGGCGCTTCAAGAATAACTTCACGTATTCATCAACAACTGTGTGCCAATCTTGCGGCAAAAGAGCAACCCTTATACAGCCCAAAGAAAAATTAAAGTGGCCAACTTCAACGTGGAAGAGATATTCCACAAAATTCAGTCAACAAGTCCAAGTTTGAACTTTCCTATTTTGTCTTTCTTCGACAGACGCCAAGTGAAATTGTATTTCCTTTCTCTGACACAAGTCCACGAATTGCTTTCCGTCATAGTCACAGTCCAACATCCTTTGGACTCCAAATTGGAAATAAAATCGCCTGCAACTAGTAAACAAAAAATTGCCATATACTGCATGCACGATTTCGAATTTACATAGGAAATCCAAACTTCGAAATAGTCATACCTCCACAAATAATAATTAATCTTAGGTCGAGTTTCATCTATTGAGCTCAAACTCGAGATATATTTTAACAATCTCCACATTGGCTCGATGTTTGAGTCAAGTCACAATCGCTTTAATAGAATCCGAATTTCGCTATTACTCTCCCATAGTCCCAATGGGCTCAACCGCCATAGACGTCTTTCAAGTCCAAGCCTCGCTTAAATTTCGCCATAGTTGTGGACCTCATCAGAATACCAACTTTACATGCATCTTTAACCGCTTCACAAGGATTTTCCGACACAACCTCTTCAATCGCAGATAAAGCAAAATCATTATTGCATCCATATCTATTTGGAGATCGAATACGCACCTTGTCAATATCAGCAGTTACAGCAACTATTGGCTTGATAGGCTCCACCTCACTACAAGGACCATCCGTGTTGATTACTTCATTAGCATCCGCTACCTTAGGAATTTCTGGTTGTTATTCCACCTCAAGCTGAACACCGCTCAGATTCGTATAAATACTGCTATTAATACTCTTAGCTAGAAGTACTGGAGACTCGTTAAATATAACTTTTCTATTGATAATATGTGAATTTAATTCCGAGCATCACAACTTATAGCCTTACTCACCTTGTGCATAACCTAGGAACATGCACTTTCTTGTCCTTCCATCGAGCTTACTATCACTAACTCTAACATAACATGGACAACCAAATATTCTAAGAATAGAATAATCAGCAATGTTACTTGACTACACTTCTTCTGGAGTCCAACATCCAATCGCAGTCGATGGTGATCTATTCTTCAGGTAGGTCGCCGTACTAAGCGCATCTGCCAGGAATCTCCCAGACATACCAGCACTAGAGAGCATTTTATGGGCTTTCTCTAGTAATGTCTTACTCATCAACTCTGCAACATGTTGTGGTTTATTGACACTTGTGTGGTGTTTCACTATGCTTTCTTTCATGCAGAATTCATTTAACAGTTTCAAGCAAAACTCCATACTACTGTCAGTCCGCACTTGCTTGATCATTTTACTAGTCTCATTTTCAATCAAAGCTTTTAACTGTCTGATCCTGACAACAACATCAAACTTGTGCATAAGCACAAACACCCACGTCTTTCTCGAGCAGTCATAAACAACTGTTAGCATAAATCTGGCACTCTTCCTCGAAGGAATTCATGACAACCTGTGAACATCTAAGTGAATTAATTCTGCAATATCCATGGTTTCCTTAACAATTGTATTGAACTGCACTTTTCGCTGTTGATCTAAATCACAGCACCTGCATACATTTAGTTCGTTAGTCACATAACCACATAGCAAATTCCTTTCATTTAGAACCTTTAGGCTTCTTTTGTGCATATGCCATAATTCAAACTCTTGAACAAATGCATCCGACGTCTCTGCAGCGAATTCCTTCACTGTCTCACCTTGAAGTTCATACAGGCCACTATGCTTGGTTCCTTTTATTATCACCAAGGCACCTCGAACAATTTTTAGAACTCTGCATTCTGAAGAATATTGGCACCTAGTTGAATCTAGGGCACTTAAGGAAATCGGATTTTGTTTCAACTCTGGAACATGTCTCACGCCAGTCAATGTCCTCACAATACCATCATACATTCTGATTTTGACATCACAATACCTACAATATCGCATTCAGTGTTGTTCCCCAACTGCACTTTACTACTATTCGTACACTGATAAGTAGTAAACCAGTTTCTGTTTGGTGTAGCGTGAAAAGAACAACCATAATCCATAATCCATCCATTAAACGACGAATTATCAGTGACAGACAATACATAGTCAGTATCATCCAAATTACCATAAGCTATAACTGCAATATCATCCGTAAACTCAACTCTAATTCCCTTACCCTTGCTGTTCTTCAGCTTAAGACAATCCCTTCTAAAATGCCCCATCTTGCGACAACTCCTACAGACAACACTACTAGTTCTAGACTGACTTCGTCTATTCGAGTTCATACTACTCCTGCTAACACGTGTACCAATTCTTCCTCTTTTTTTACCTACCAAAGCAGCAGATACATGTTCGCCAGATTCTCTTCTACGGATGTCTTCACTTAGAATTAAATCTCGAACACCATCAAACGTCAAACTTGTTGATCTAGAAGAATTATTTACAGCAGTGACAGTAATATTCCAATTATCAAGCAATGAGAATAATAGAATTAAAGCATGTACCTCATCTTCAAAGTCAATATCAACTGAACTCAATTGACTAACGATCACATTAAATTCATTAATATGATCAGCAATCGACGCACCTTCGCTCATCTTCAAGTTAAACAGATGTCGCATCAAATAGTCTTTGTTGATCGCAGAGGGCTTCTCGTACATATCCGACAGGACTTTCATCAAAACCCGTAGTGGTCTTCTCATTCACAATGTTAAATGCGACATTACATACCAACGTTAGCCGAAAAATACCCAAAGCTCGTCTATCAAGCAATTCCCAATCAGCTTACTTCATCGTCTTCGGCTTCTCCCCAGACAAGGGCAATTGCAGTTTCATCTGATATAGATGATCTTCAATTTGCATCTTCCAGAAACCAAAATCCTTCCCATCAAATCTGTCGATTCTCACTTTCCTTTCTTCTATCGCTATCGATTTGCTTCAACTCAGCCAAGCCCGGCTCTGATACCAATTGTTGCGGAAGCTAAACGATCGAACAATAAAATTGACAGAATAAGAAAATTAATCGGACACTAGATTTACGTGATTCGATCGTAGTGACCTACATCCACGGGGAGAGTAGCACAAAATTCTACTATAGATCAAGCGAT
The DNA here is from genome assembly GCA_031216285.1 of Syzygium syzygioides. Lineage (NCBI taxonomy): Eukaryota > Viridiplantae > Streptophyta > Magnoliopsida > Myrtales > Myrtaceae > Syzygium > Syzygium syzygioides. The sequence goes on along the minus strand of CM062249.1, from coordinate 45,076,038 downwards.
ACAACCGAGATTACAACCACACTCGAATTACTCAAACACTCTCGGTATTTCTCAAACTTCAATTACACCCAATAGCTCACGCAGTGTTTAACCCCATAATTTCTCACAAAATAATCTCTCAATCTCACGAAAGAATTACACGCAAATCTTATCACAAGATTTAATCGCTAGGACCACTTGAACTCTTGGTGTAATTTCACGAACAAAACCATGAAGATTGCCTATTGCCAAGCACTCGCACACCAGCGGCGCTTCAAGAATAACTTCACGTATTCATCAACAACTGCATGCCAATCTTGCGGCAAAAAAACAACCCTTATATAGCCCAAAGAAAAATTAAAGTGGCTGACTTCAACGTGGAAGAGATATTCCACAAAATTCAGTCAACTAGTCCAAGTTTGAACTTTCCTATTTTGTCTTTCTTTGGCAGACTTCAAGTGAAATTATATTTCCTTTCTCTGATACAAGTCCACAATTCGCTTTCCTTCATAGTCACGGTCCAACATCCTTTGGACTCCAAATTGGAAATAAAATCGCCTGCAACTAGTAAACGAACAATTGCCATATACTGCATGCATGATTTCAAACTTCCATAGGAAATCCAAACTTCGGAATATTCATACCTCCACAAATAATAATTAATTTCGGATCGAGTTTCGTCTATTGGGTTCAAATTTGAGACATATTTTAACAAGGGGCTTGAATGAAGTGTAGCCTTGCTGACAAGCCATAGATGCCAACTAGCCGGTGATGCCGTTGGTCCATGACTGACAACAGACGCAAGCCCCTGATTTGGAGTTGATGTGATCTTTTGAAACTATTGAAAAGTTTTTGAACCTATCAAATACGGTGGACATCTTCTTCCTTCACTTTCGCTTTGTTTTGTTGTTCTTTTCCATAGAAAAAAGTTCTCAGTTAGTCTAATTGTATAATAGACCATCAGAACGATGACATGATAGAAAATGTGACGAGTTAAATAGCGGTATAATTGGACACTACAAAAAAACTGTAATTTAGCTACAACATATTTGCGACGACAACAGTATCGTCGCTAATTAGCGACAACAAAAGGCAAATAGTCGCTACGTGGCGACGAAATTAGCGACCAAGTTAATTTCGTCGCCAATTACCGAAAATAGCGACGGCAACAGACAATTAGTCGCTAATTCGTCGCTAAATAGCCACGAGATAAAGATGTCGTCGCCAATTTGTGACGATCACGCTTTTCTGTCGCTAAATAGCGACTACATTCAGCGACGGCATTTTTATCATAGCTAAGTAGCTACGAAAATACTAGGTAGTCGCAAAAACACAGTTTAGCGACGCATCGTAATTACTTCGTCGCTAATGTGATCTAATGTTACATTTTACGTTTCTTGATCTCTGGACAGTTTAGCGACTAAGTTGTCGCAATCTCGTCTCAAATTAGCGACGATATTAGTACCGTCACTAAATAGCTACTATATTTACCTACGACTTGTATTTAGTCGCTGAATAGCGACTATCTTTAGCGACGATTTAATTATTAGTCGCTATTTAGCGACGAAATAAATATATTTCGTCGCTAAATATAGCTTATATCAGAAACAAAACAGACGATTCATTCATTTCGCAGCACTCGATCTCTTCTTCCTCTCTGTCTGAACGAGAGCCCGACGCCTACTTGGAGTGAGTACAAGTTACCTGGAGGTGGAGATGCGTATGCTTTAGCGAAGGAATCGGAAAAGCTAAAGGGAGTGAGAAATTCGCGATTGAAGAAACCGCAAAAAATACACCATTGTCCGCAAAAAATACACCATTGTCCATGCATTCTGGACATTTTTGCGACTACAAGAAAAATATCGTCGCAAAAATTTGCGACGATCATACTCTTGTAGTCGCTAAAATATTAGCGACGCCAGGTGTAGTTCGTCGCTAAATGGCGACTAATGGTGTGTCTAGTCGCTAAGTTGCGATATCTGAGTTTTGCGACAGATGTGTTAGCGACGAGTCAGTTTGTCGCTAATTAGCGACGAATTGGCATATGTTTCGTCGCTAATTTGGCCGAGAGCTTTACAATTTGCATTCGGGGACATCATTAGCGACGGATCACATATCTTCGTCGCTAATTGGTGACGGGGAGCGCATGTCGTCGCTAAAAGTGGCCATGAGTAATCATAATATTTGAAATTGTAGCGACGATGCTGTCGTTGATTGGTCGCCAAATGTGGCCGAGTTATGGATTTGATTCAGGCGTTTTAGCGACTGCTTGGTCGCTATACCGTCGCAATTAGCGACGGAGGTTTTAATTGGTAGCCAATTAGCGACGATTCGTGGCTATGCCGTCGCTGAATCACGATAACCTACGTTCGAAATCGATTTTGCCCAGTTTGTCTCTCTCTATCTCTCTTCTACTCTCGCTCTCCCTGTGACCTCCGACGCCGCTCGATCGCCCGCCGCCGCTCGTCTGGCCTCTCGCTGCCGCTCGTCCGCCCGCTCCCCGCCGCTCGTCCACCTGCTCGGCTGCCCGCTCCCCGCCGCCCGCTCCTCCGCCCGCCACCGACGACCGCTGTAAGTTCTCGGCCCGAACGATCGGTTTTTGATCGGTTCCCCTCCGCACCGCCGGTGTGCAAGTCCTCTCCCTCCGGCTTCAATGGCCACCGCAGGAGCTCTGGCGTCTCGCTCTTGCTGAACAACATGGCCTCCCTCTCACGCGCGCTCTCTCTCTCTCTCTCTCTCTCTCTCTCTCTCGTGGTTGGGTTGTGCACTTTGTTCGATGGTTTTTGGCTTTTTTGCTGATCTGGGTTGCCCTTTCCTTGTGTTTCTTGAACGTTGGAGTGATAAAGCTACACGCTTGCTTTAAAAGTGATTTTCGATTGTGAATGTTAGTGCAATCTGCCTGGGAAGTGGATCGAGAATGTTGGACTTGTTGTGAGCGAGCGAGCGAGCGATTGCTTCGTTCAGTGTTCAGTTGAATGTAGTGCGAGGGAAGTGAAAAAAAACGGTTCGCCTGATTGAATGCTTAACCACAGAAAAATATCGACAGATTCAACCCAGTTGAATCTGGGTTGCCCTTTCCATGCATTCTGGACATTTTTGCGACTACAAGAAAAATGTCGTCGCAAAAATTTGCGACGATCATACTCTTGTAGTCGCTAAAATATTAGCGACGCTAGGTGTAGTTCGTCGCTAAATGGCGACTAATGGTGTGTCTAGTCGCTAAGTTGCGATATCTGATTTCAGCGACAGATGTGTTAGCAACGAGTCAGTTTGTCGCTAATTAGCGACGAATTGCCATATGTTTCGTCGCTAATTTAGCGACATGGTTTTTCGCAACGAAATTTTGTTCGTCGCAAAAGTCGTCGCTAAAAAATTATAGCGACGAAAATTTGCGGTTGTTCGTCGCTAATTGTCGTCGCTAAAATGCAGTTTTTTTGTAGTGGGATGGAAAATAACGGATGGTAGATTTGAAAATAAAACGAAAGTTGATGAGTTTTCTTTAGACAAAAAATAGTTTCGGAGTAGAATTATGAAATAACCTAAAGTTTAGGGTTTTTAATGAAATTAGGCCGCAAATTAACTTGGTGGAGTCAACCTAAGCCAAATAATGATGCAATACATTCGTGCCTCCATTTGAAATTGTCTAAGAAATCTATTTCCTCGCCACCGTCTCCAGATCAATCCAAACTCGTACGAACATAACGGCCAAGACCATACAATTCGCGAGTTGACGAATCTCGACTAGTGCTATAGCTTAATTTTCCGTCCACTATGTAATTAAATAATCAGTGGCTACCTACTTTCTTCCTCGCGTTTATTATCTGTTTAGTCAGAAGACCAGGGGGGTAGTTAGGTTGGACAAATTTCGTGGAAGTTCTCGGTGAGAATTAGAGAAGTGCGCATAGTGCGAGATGTTAACAACTATTATTTAATATTCTTATTTTCGCCAATGGTAAACACCTTCTTAGGCTGGCAAAACAATGACGCTCATATTGATAATGTATTTTCCTGATTTGTAAAAATCAAAATTTAAGCCTTCCGGAATGAGCTTTGTAATTCCTCATAATACTATAAGACCAAAAATCATAAAAACTTATGATTATTCATATTCTTATAACAATATCTCGAATTATAAAACTTTAACGAAGATACTTCTCAATTAGCTTCTTTTATTAAAAAAATGAATTCTCTGTTAGTTTAATTGTTAAATGGACAATTTGATAGATAACCTGGTGAGTGAATGGATCTTTTATCTTAAGACCGCTTTGTTATTGTGACACGAGCTTTCCAAATTTAGTATATAAAATTATGGTCAAAGTGATAAGAATTTATTTTAGTGATTCAAAGTCCAAAATTTAAGGGGGAAACTATCAAAAAAGTTCTAAACCTATTTTATTTGTGTCAATTTAGTCTTAAAATTTTTAATTTAGCCAATTAAATCTTAAACCTCTTTGATAATTTATCAATGTAGTTCATTCGGCTAATTTTAACTAGAAATCGATAACGTGTACTTAGGCTATCTTATGTGATACGGTCGGCACTGACGTGGATAATAAAGAATCTGGGAAAATACAAGCAAAAGTAACTCTTGGAAAGAAAAAGGGATTTCAAAACTAGAGTTGCGGAAATGTAATTTGGCAACCATTCCAAGCTCGTCGTCCGCATCGAAAGCGTCCCGCAATTCAAAATCAAATCCGTCTAAGAATTTATTTTTGGCTATCCCACGTGCGCTGTTCTTTTCCATTCATTTTTTTATTGATTAAAACTCTATTCGTTTGACGGAAAATATTCTCCCGAAAGAGAAAGACAGCGCACGGCAGACAAGACGGGGTCGATTTATCCGAAGAGAGTCCCCACCTCGCGAAAGCAACGAGCTCTGTCCCGTTCTCCACCTTTCTCTGAGTGTGCTGTCTTTTTGGGTGCAAGTCCTCTTCTTCTTTTGTCTCTGCAAATCAACGCCCCCCATCTCAGCAGCAAAGATCGAACTCGCTGGCCTGGCCTCATGTCTTCGGTCCCCAGTCGCCCGATAAATCCACTCAACGACTTGACCCCCTTCACATGGCCGCCATCATCGGACGATAAATTCAGGGTTTGATATCCATCTCACTTCCCCCTTCAACGAGCAGAAACGGTGAACCATGGACACCGAAGCTTCATCGCAGCTCACCTCCGCCAACCTTCTCCTGCTCACCTCAATTTCCAACGTTCCCATGTTTCAAACTACGTTTCGTCATGTCGACATAGCCTCGCATTGTAGTCCAATGGCTATTTACAGTGATTTTGCTTATTGAAATGGTATTCGCATAGCATGTGAATCCATCTAGACTATTGATCATGTGGACACGCACAATAAACGGCTAGGATATAAGCGATTCGCATGATTTATAAATTATATAAAAAACAAATCAAATTAATGATCCAACTTGTGTTAAGTGTGTGAATTCCTTCCCGAATCATCTAAAGTCATAACTCTTCGAGATAACGATGGTATCGAATGGACAAGACATCGTGATTTATAGATGTATGGTTGATAAGCAATAGTTGCGCATCATATTCGCTTATGGGTTTGGTATTAAAGAGTGTTCTACTCAATTTTTTTTTCATTGAATGTGTAATAATTAATTTACTTTCGACTTGTATAATTTCGAAACATTTGAATTATTACATAATGGAGTGAAATTATCGATAAGAATACATAACGCGAAGAAACTGTATAAATATTTGTCGAAACAGAAACAGATTTCATACTTGGACGCAACATTTGTTTGGTTCTATGGTCCACGCATACAGAGGGAGGGAGAGAGGCTCGCTGCTATATGACTTCTTCGGAAACCGCATCGTTTCCATTTTTCCCGTATGAAGAGGCAGGCAAACACAGCTACTGGCGGCAACCAGCTACTGACGCCGAAACCACGTCAAAAATTTAGGGAAATATTTTTTAAAAAAAAAGAAAGAAAAAGACGAGAGTCCACGTCTAGTGTGGTGCTGGGAAGCAGTTGCAATAGAAACCGGTGCACGCCGCCCGTTTCGCGTTATATAAAGCCATCATCATCTTCCATTCGACCGAGCAAAACGGGGAAATTATGGAGACCGCAGCTTCATCGTAACACACCTCTCCTCTCTTCTCCTACTCACCTCAGTTTCCAGCATTTCCATGTTTCCAGCTACGTTTCTTCCTTAACGTCTGCTTTTGTTTTTGTTGTCCCTTTTCATTTTTCTTTGTTGTTTCGGACAGGTTCGAGACCAGCGAGATGTTGGGGACTTTCCTGGCTTCGACGCCGCTGCTGAAGGAGGCATGGAGGGCGTGCAGCACCGCGAACGCGATGGGGTGCGGTGCCTTCGCGGCGGAGCAAGTCAGGGGCGTGGGGTACGTGGCATTCTCGGGCGTCCAAGAGATGCCAGTGCTCGGTTGGGATCCGAACTACGGCATGCTGGTGCCGCTGGATGTAGCAGGCCACGGGATGTTCACGCCATTGAAATGCCGTTACGACGACGAGGAGCCGGTCATGGTCCACTCCGGAGCGCTTCACCTCTTCCTTCATCATCATTCGCGCCCTGCTCTTCAAAGCCAGGTTAGCAAAATACAAGAGTCTAGTTCAAGTTGTGCATGCAATTTAGGCATCGTAGGCAGAACAGGTCCTCTCACTTTTTTTTTTTTTTTAATCTTGTCCTGCTCTAAATTTTAACTCACTCTTAAACTTTTGACGTGAAAATCGAATTTTATATCTGAAACTAAACGTCCCCACTCCTAATCCCTTTGAGAATGTGGAGATTCAAATTCTCTACCTTTCCCTTTCCATGTGAAAAGAGCGGCCACTTGAGCCACTCCCAGTAATTGGGGTCCTCTCACTTTAGTTACACGTAAGACTCTCATCTTATTCAACAATTCAATTTGATTTCAGAAGCCATACTTTTGGTCCACCCAATAATTTATGCTTGATTTTAGCGGCCACCTTAAAGCTTAGAGCTCAACTATTTAATTTATTGTCGTTGACCCATCAAATGCCAAGTTCGCCCGAAAAGTTTGCGTCTGTAGTCGGCTTTCTGCTTTCTCCCTGCTAAATTTTCCACAGATTAGCAAGAGGACAGATGGACAAAATGCAAAATGTTAATATTGTAGCTCCCATTAGCTCTGAGTCGTTTGATTATATGAATATGAATACTAGGCCTAAATAAACTAAAAACCGCACATTATTTATTTATAAAAAGGAAAAGACATTTTCCTGAAATATGATTTCACGAAAAATATTTTCTTTTATCATGAAATTTTCCTTAAAGCAAACACACTCTTAAAGAATTTATTTTCCTAACTTTAAGGATGCATATTTAATTTGACCATAAATAGTTTTCAATGATCATTTTCAACAAACTAAACTTGCGAAAGTCTAAAAAATTAATTCGCAAAAAATTCTTTCACTCAAACAAACATAACGTAAAATGATTCCACAAGATTAATTAATAAAAATAGGCAATATACCCAAATTAATGGGCGGGCCTCAACGGACTAGGCCTAGTCCCAAGCCTCAAAATTCTTGTCCAGGCTCGCCGACGCTTAAAACATTAAATTATTTAAGGCTTGGACTGTCCGAGGTGGGCTGGGCAAGCTCGAGAAGAGAATCACGTGGGCTTGGCACGAACAGTGTTCACATTTTGTCATTACATTCTATAGACGTGCTAGACATATTTGCTCACTTATCATCATTTGCTGAACATGTTAGTGTTGTTTTAACTTGATTCATAAACAGTTCCGTATGTTTAGCAACTGCAGTACGACCAGTGATTTTCTACCAGATCCTTTCGTGTAACTCTTCTTATTTGACATGATCCGGTTGATTTTCAAGTGAAGTTTTTGAAGCGTTGTAATCGAGATTTTTTGAGGAATTGTTTAACTAGATTTAAGGAAATCTTGAACATGCATGCAGATTGACAGCTTGTTGGAAAACACCAAGTCAATAGTGATCACAGGCCATTCCATAGGAGGATCAATTGCCTTCCTCACAGCTCTTCAGCTCCTCTCCAAGCTCAAATCCATCTTCCCACCAATCTCGGTCTTATGCATTGGTTTCGGCTCTCCTTTCCTTGGCAACAAGTCGCTTTCCCAAGCCATCCTCCAAGAAAGATGGGGCGGCAGCTTCTGCAACATTGTGCCAACGCACGATATAATGCCGAGGTTATCTCTCGATCAATCACTTGTTCCGACTCCTCAATGGCAAGTCCTCGTAAGATTCTGGTACACGTATATGATGGCATCGAACTCTATGAATTTCGCTAACCTCCAATTAACTGAAGAAGACAAAGCCTGGTTATTTTCCTTCGTTGTGGCCAACATGGAGCGCTTGGTGCAGGCAAGGGAAGGTGAGGGAGGGAGGTCGTTTTGGCCATTTGGGAATTACTTGTTTTGTTCAGATGAGGGCGCCATTTGTTTGGACAACGCTGTATCGATCAACAAGATGATGCATTTGATGCTACAGACAGGTTCTCCAAATTGTATCATTGAGGAGCACCTTAAGTATGGGTGGTATGTTGGCAGACTGACTCATCAGTCTTTGAAGAGAAGCTTCATGGAAGGAGATCTCTCTGAATCAAGCTATGAAGCAAGTCTTTCATTGGCTTTGAACTCCTTAGGGACTTATCGACAGGTAGGAACACGGCATCTAAAATCGTCGAGTGATTGTGTTCTATAAATGTATCGATCTATGTTTTATTCTAGGGTGCAATTCCTCGAGTTTAAAAGTTCTTTGATCCCCTACTTTGCAGGTATTGATCGCACCGATGGCAAAAGATTGCTTAAAGTTGACGAGACCAATGGGGCGCGCACCGAACCTAAATGCCGCCGACTTAGCCATTAGGCTATCCAAAATCACTCCTTATAGGGCGGAGATAGAGTGGTATAAAGCTTGTTGCGATAGGTCCGAAGAGCAAAGAGGATACTATGATTCATTCAAACAGAGGGGGGCCTCAAGGACAGGGTCCCATGTAAACATGAATCGCTACAAGCTTGCGGCCTTTTGGGACAAAGTCATTGGCATGATGGACGGGAAAGAGCTCCCACACGATTTGCACAGAAGCTCCAACTGGGTAAACGCGGCACAGTCCTACATGCTTCTTGTGGAGCCATTGGATATCGCGGAGTATTATCGGTCGGGGATGCACCTTAAGAAAGGCCACTACATAAGCAGTGGAAGAGAGAGGAGGTACGAAATTTTCGATCAATGGTGGACTGAGAAAGTTGTTACCGAGAAACTGAGCAATAGGAGGACCAGGTATGCAGGCTTGACCCAAGACGCTTGCTTTTGGGCAAGGGTGGAGGAAGCAAAGGAGTGGCTGGACATCATTAGGAGTCAGAGTGACCCTAGACACCTGGCTTTTCTTTGGGATAGACTCGAAAAGTTTGAAACTTACGCAATCAAGTTGGTTGAAGGAAAAGAGGTGTCTGCTGATGTAGTGGCTAAGAATTCAAGCTTTAGACTGTGGTTAGGAGAATGGAGAGCATCAAAATCACAGATTTATTCCCTTATCAGCATGGATTGTACATCAAAAGGGATAGAGGAATGTACAATTGACATTGGATCGAGCTCCCCCGCGGGCCGACAAGGGGCTGTCCTCTTTGGATCTGGAAGCTCGGCCTCCATGGCCATGGAGGAGCCACCGCCTCGAGATCTAGAGGATCAACACCTCCATGGCCACAGGACTGGTTGCGAGGCTGAGATCTCGGTAAACATATGTTGCGATCTAATGTGAAGTCCACCAAATGGGACTTGTGGGAGACAGAAAATTTAGATCTAAGATAGAGCATCGGCACCCTTAAAGTTGCCCAGCCAGCAATAAACTTCTCATTTCTCAGTTTGTATCAGAATTAGTTCCATAGCTTCCCTTTTCCAACAAGGATTTAATTTGGATCCCGCATATGTTTCTTTGACTTTGTACACCACTCGACTGGGGATTAATTCGTCAATCTAGTGTTATCTTACAATAGAGCAAGATTTCCTGTGAAGCCGGGGACTGACGTGGGTTATAAGTATGTCAAGCCCTGGCAGACAACAATCTTTTATGTGCGGATTATCATGCTGACGAAAAAACTTGATATGATGCACCGGGGATGATATTCTGCAGTTACATCACCTCTCAAGCTTTCTCACCGATCGACCAAAGATGCATCAGGGACTGCTGAATGAAGTGAAAACAGGAAATCTAGTTCTGCGCTTTGAACAAATTTGAGCTTTCATGCTTTTTTGGAATGTTAACTAAGTGGTTATGTCTTGCACTGGTACGAATGCTCATGACATATGCCTGAGGAAGAACACGATAGAAATTTTTGCAAATCATTCTAGGGGCAACCAATTGACTATAGCGGAACATCGGATACAAGAGCATTGGACCATACCTTTCCGTTCTGTGCATCGGTGTTCCTAACTGGTCCCTTAAACCATCTCCGGGCATCAAACACCCACCAAAGCATTATCATACCTAAACCCACACCCTAAGCAACCGGTGCATAGTTGAATGTGTCCCAAGTAATGGGATACAGAGTCGGCAGAAGAAACACTGAGTAGGTATAACACATCCACAGAAATGCTATCAAACAGATCGGTCTACTTGCCTTGCCCAAGTAAAATGGCCCGGGCTTGAAATTCTTCTCTTCCATGACCATACTCACGAATATCGGGACTGCGTATCCTTGACCCATCCTATGGTGCATATGGAAGTTATGGCAGTGAAGACCACATTCACTTTCAATATTGAAATTCCAAGTAGAACGCAGATGGCCACGCAGAGCCACACTGCTTTAGATGGGACTCTGTGCTTCGGATGCACTTTTTGCCATATCAATGAAAATGTGATGCCCGTGTCTCTTGACAATGCATATACCTGAAGAGAGCCGTGGTGAACAGGTTATGTATCGATAGACAGAGTACCCAAAACTTTTCGGATGGTGAAGCATAACAAAGGAAAAGAGGAATAGATACCGACAATTCTTGCTGCAATGGTAGTGATGGAAAGCCCACCAAAAAAGAATGAACCCCATATAATGAAAAGCAAGAAGATTGCACCAGTAGCACTGTGATACCTCCCATGGAATGCATCATAGAGTATTTCAGCTGGAACGAACACACCCGCCATCTCCTTGGTAGGATCATAAGTTGGAGTAACTTAGAAATCCACGAGAGGTAAAATTGTGTGTTGTGTCTTCTGAAGCTGCAAATTTTTTCCTCATTCAACTTGCTACTTCATTACTTCTAACAAAGAAATATTTTCACTTAATAAGTAGATATGAAGAGTTTCTTATCTGAATGCTAAAAGTAAGAGCCAATATATAGGCCCATCCAAACACTGAAATGATCCCCATACTGGTAAGAATCGCAATGGGAGCGTTCTTGTCAGCGCCTTTAGTTTCTTCAGTTAGATGCGCAGCTGCATCATACCGTAAAGTGCATACTGACTGAGAAGAAAAGCTAAAATTACCGCATAACGTTTGCTCGATATCCCAGTTGTTTCGGCCATTTCAAAATGGCTAAACACAAAAGACTCAAACTGTGTAGTCAATACTACGAGTAGAAGCATTATAACTATGACAATTCCACGGATCAACTAACGGAAAAGGAAATACACCTTTGATTAGTAATTGAAATAATTTCATAGGTCACTTATTTTGGTCCACACAGACTATTGATACATTAAGTTTCTGATAGTAATAGAAAGTCCAAGTCAAAAACTTAAATTGTTAGGTGAATGTGTGATTTAATATTTAATTACTCTAACACTCCCCCTCACGCATAGACTAGACTTTGGCCTAAGCCTAGATGTGGAAATATACAATTCAGGAGGCAAATAGGGGCCTGGAAAGATTTGAACTCAAGACCTCCTGCTTTGATACTATGATAGAAATTTCAACCCAAAAGCTTAAGTTATTAGAAGAAGGCGTAGTTTAATATTTAATTATTCTAACAGATAGAAAATGCTCAAGTTTTTTAATATACCTACTACCACATAGAGATTATTTCGATGAAGGCAATTACTTCAAGTGCGAATGTGTTGAGGACTGCCCATATGAAAGTAAGACCCATGTACACGCATAAGAACAACCACTTTGGCGCAAGGTAGCCACCATCTTTGTTTGTGCCAGTGCACAATAATATGATACTCTGAAGGGTTTGTGATCCTGCATATGCCTTCCGAAACCACTCATGGGATCAATTCACTCACCAAGCTTTGATAGATACTTTGAAGAAATAATGCAACATGAAACAGAACAAGAAGCAAACAGAATACGGAATCTGCCTGAGTACCAATGCCAGCAACGAGGCCTATGGCTTCAAACAAAGCGCAACAGCATGAAGCAAATGGACGCCACGTGGGGCCAGCGAGATGGGCAACCCAAAAATAAAGGGAACCGATCATTAAATAGCATAAACTTCTTGTTAAAAGTTCACAAAGATAAGATCATTAAATATCTCAGAAAAGCATGAACTTCTTTTTTGAAAGAAACCCTCCAAATAGCATAAGTAAAACCGATATCAAGGAAAATGAAGCATTTAGTACCTTGGAGGACTTTGTTCCCAACTTCCTTTAAATTCTGTTGGAAAACGGACCAGCAATTAAGTTTCGACAAAATGGTTTTACATGCACCGCTTTCCCTTCTATAAAGTGTTCTTGTTAGTCTTCTTGGGCCAGTTCTGCTATCGTCTCTTGAAACAGAAGAACAAAGAATTTCCATAAGGTTCAAATTTGCCAAACATTTCAGCGAAGGAAAGAGCTTTGCAGTTCGCAATTTCACCAGCATAACTTTCTATATCCTTCCCGTTTGTTTTTCAAAATTCATGTAAGATGTTATGACTATAGGAGTCCATTTTAGACCCAAAACAGATTCCTTCTTTTACACAAGATAAATCATTATGTTCAGATAAACAATCTTTTTTGTTAAGAGTTATTCCGCAACCCATTCCCAACCAAGCTTGCAGGTCCTGCATACAAAAGGCTTGATCCATACAGAGGAGTGATCCCAGTGAAGAGTGTCATCGTCGAAAATGATATTGCAATAGTCTTGAATAGTCTGCCACCAATCAATATACTTAGACACTTTCTTCTGCATTTATATCTTTTCTCTTTATAAATCCCTAGATCCTTGGACACTTATGGTATCAGAGCCAAGGGGTAGATAAAGATATTTAATATAAATTTATTCACAGTAAAGACGATTTCCCTCGTGGAGATCTTTTCTGGTGATTTCTGGATGTGTTCCAGGCAGTAAAACCCTGAGTGGTAGTAAGTCCGTTGGTAAGCATCGCCGAAATCCGCTGAAAAGATTTAAAGTAGTCTTTTGCAATGAATTTATTGAGAAGATCTGAGTCTTCCTCTAGTTCTTTATCACAAATGTCCTTAGATCAAGGACCAATAAATAGAGAAGAAATAAATATAGAAGATTTCAATAAGTCTATTGAAAATTGGTTTATTCCAAAAGTTAAACTTGATAAAATTTATGAACATTCTAAGTTTAAACTTTTTGGAAACAATGACTATGTCATTGTTACTGAAGAAAGAAATGTACCACTTTCTAATTCTTTTGCTTCAATCCAACTTTTGAATAAAGATTCTATAAAGAAACATTCTCAGAAATGGAATTATATGCATATAGGTTTGGTACAGGTAGGTGCAAAACCCCTCACCAAAGAAGGATTAGATACTTTCTTACTTCTTGTTTTGAGAGATGCAAGACTTTTAAAATACGATGAATCCATTTTAGGAGCCGTAGAAACGAGTCTTTGCAGTGGACCAATCCATTTTGATAGTCGTCCTGGTCTCACGATTTCTCTCAAAGATAAAAATATTTTGAAATCCCTCACTCTTCAAATAAAAACTCATAATTACTCCATAGCTGAAGGATCCATTCCTATTGCTCTCATTTACAGAGTTTATTACAAAGTTTTAAATTCTGCATTTGGTAGCAAAGCTTTTAAAATAAATTCCAATAGAGAAACTCTTCTGTTACAAACAGACATTTCTAGAGCAAACATTACTATCCCTAGGACTATTCCTTGGAATCATATAACACTTCCTGATCAATGGGAATTGGAGAACCAAGTTCCCCAACCAATTGTTCAAAACACTGATCCCACCAATATCATTCAACATCCTGAAGGTAGGGTAACCATTCAATTTTCTAGAAGATCTGTCGATATTCCTAGAAGGTCTTGCGACATCAGATCCATTCCTTCTTGGCATTCTACTTCCTCCCGAAGGTCAGTAGACACAGTTCCTAATGTCCCTTTAAATAATCCAGGAGAAGCATCTGCGAGTGCTCCTCCTCTTCCCAACATCAGTGGTATAGATAATAGGTCAGGAATTTCCAGACCAGTTTATTAACATACTCCTGATTTCCCTGATCCCACTCCTTCTGAAATGGAAGATCCGGAAATCAATGTTTTGGAAATAGCTTTTGAACCTGATAAGATTGCTTTGAACAACGAGTTTAATTCTTTTGAAAATAGATAAATCAGAGAATGGTTTTTTTCTAATTTTCGAAACCAAACACTTGAAATAAAAAAAGAATATTATGATTACATGTATCAACATGAAATCGAGGTATTCTTCTTTGACTGGTTCGAAAACATATTTTTAAAAGAAAAACAAATCTTTGTTCTTGATCAATTTTATAAATGAAAATTAGACGATGGCCATGTCATCGAGTCTAATCATCCTCCTTTGAGAAAAATCAGATTTGAACATCGAGAGACTGAGATAATAGCCTTTCCTTTTAAAACTGCTTCTGAAATAGATGGTATAGGAATCAAGAAGATTGTTGAGCAAAACAACTTTTCAAATCAACATCTTCGCACTATAGGCAAGCAGCTTGATCGAATTGAAAATCTTACTCAAAATAGTTTCTCATCCTCTTCAATAACAAATCCAAAAAAAGATTTGAAACCATCACTTTTTAAGAATTTTGAAATTCCAAAAAATCCTAGTTTTGAATTTGCTAAAGCCTTAGAGGAAAAGAAAAAACTCCTCAAAGGAAAAGCAGTTTTGATTCCCAAAAAACCTATAGTTTTGGATACTCCTTTAATACAAAATCTGAGTGTCAAAGACACCCCTGATCGAGTAGAAGCTTCCAATCAAATCAATCTTTTAAATAAATCTGATACTGAATCTCTTCCAGAGATAAATCGTATCACTTGGAAGGATCCTAAAAAATTATATTACTCTCGTGCCACTCCTCTAGATATTCTCTCAGAAGAAACCTTTTCTAAAGTCCAAAACAAATATTCTTCTAATGCTATCTATGAATGGAACATAGATGGTGTTTCTGAACAAAATCTTATAAATATTTTGACCCAAATGGTTATGCTTGCAAACACTTATAAAACCATTCCTGACACTTCTGATCATTCAGTTGCATATCTTTTAATAGCTGGATTTACAGGCCAACTCAAAGGATGGTGGGATAACTACCTGAATGAAGAGCAAAGGTCGCAAATCCTAAATGCCTACAAAGCGACCCTTTCGGTCAAAATATTCTGGATGATGATGATCAACCCATTCAAGATGCTGTCAATACTTTAATATTTTCTGTATCCCAGCATTTTCTAGGAGATTCTTCTTATATTCTCGATAAAAACCAAGATCTTTTTTTTTTTTGGGTGAAGAAAGGAAAATTAAAAACCAAGATCTTTTATCCAATATGAAATGCAGATCTTTAGGAGAATTCCGAGAATATAAAGAAATATTTCTGCAAAGGGTTTTCCAAAGAACAGATTGCAATCAGTCTTTTTGGAAATAAAAATTTCTTGCTGGTTTACCAAAACTCATAGGAGAACAAGTTCGCAGTAAAATAAGAGAAGAATATGGAAATCAAATTCCATATGACCATCTTTCTTATGGCGAATTAACCTCTTATGTTTATAAAATAGGAACACAATTGTGCACCAATATTCGTCTCCAGAAACAGATCAAGAAAGAACAGAAACTTTCTCGAAAAGGTTTGGGAGATTTTTGTGCCCAATATGATCCATCTTTTGAAAATTTTGATAAACCCAAATGTTCTGGCAAATGTTCTTTCAAAAAGAAAGAACATAAGAAGTTTTATAAGAAATCCTACAAAAAGGATGATTCTGATAGAAAACCTTACAAGAGAAAATTTTCTAAGAAAAAGGAAAAAGAAAAAGATGATTCCGACAAAACCAGAAAACCAAAGAAAAGTTTTAAAAATGTCACTTGCTACAATTGTGGCAAGAAAGGACATACTTCTCGGTTTTGTAAAATTAACAAAAAAGTTAATGAGTTAGAACTTGATGAAGAAATTATTAATCAGCTCAACCAACTAATGGCTGAAGCTGACGATAGTTCTTCTAATGATTCTAATTCTAGTCTTGATGAAGGATTGCAAATTTGTGATTTAGAAACCTCTTCTTCATCATCTTCAGAAAGTGAAGATGAAGCCAGTTTTGAAATAAATGTTTTAACAAAAGAAGAAGAAGTTCTTTTGCAAACTTTTGATCAGATCTCTGATCCTGAAACCAAAATAAAATATTTGAATAATTTTCAAAACCCGAAATCAATTTCTAAATCCACCTTTCATAATGATAATCCTTATAATATTTCTACCATTCTTAACAAAACCAAGAAAACAAGTTTTAAACCCATTTCTATAAATGAACTTACTCACGAAATCAACAAGCAAAAGCAAGAGATCCAAGATCTCAAAGCTGCTCAGTTGATTATGCAAAAGGACATTTTGGCAATAAAAAATTCTAAAGGAAAACAAAAGGAGGAAGATTCAGAAGAAAACGATGACATTCCTCAACTTCCTTCTTCTTCTGAAACAAATTTTCTTTTGATGCTTTCTGAAATAACCACCAGAAAATAAAATTATCAATATTTCTATAAAATTCCAAAATGAATTTGTTTTAAATACAACAGCTCTTTTTGATACTGGTGCAGATCTTAATTGCATAAAAGAAGGTCTTATACCAACCAAATATTTTGAGAAGACTTTTCAATCCCTTAAATCGGCCTCTGGTGACAAACTGAATATTAATTTCAAACTCCCTGAAGCTGAGGTTGTGAAAGACCAGATCTCTTTCAAAACCCCCTTTCTTCTTGTAAAAAACATTAAGCAAAATGTCATTTTAGGACCACCTTTCATAAATTTACTCCAACCTTTTAAAGTCACTGAAAAAGGAATTGAAACAAAAACCTTGGGAAAAAGGGTATGTTTCGACTTCATTTTTAAACCTCAGACTAGAGCCTTGAATACCCTTCAAGAATATTCTATTTCTGAGATTAATTGTGTTATTCAAGACAAAGAAACTCATCTTCAATTTTTGAAAGAAGATCTTGAATACAAAAGGATTGATAAAAACCTTTATGAAGAAAGCCTTCAGAAAAAGATTTCTAATCTTGAGACTCAAATCAAGAATTTTATATGTTCCAATATTCCTAATGCTTTTTGGTCTCGTAAGAGTCATATAGTTGATCTTCCCTATGAGCCAGAATTTTCTGAAAAGAATATTCCTACTAAAGCCAGACCTTCTCAAATGAATCACGAAGTCCTAAATTTCTGTCAAAAGGAAATACAGGAACTTCTTGAGAAGAAGCTTATTAGGAAAAGCCAATCCCCCTGGAGTTGCTCTGCTTTCTATGTCAACAAAAATGCTGAACTATAAAGAGGAGTCCCAAGATTGGTAATAAATTACAAACTTTTGAATACAGCTTTAAAATGGATAAGATATCCAATTCCGAACAAAAAAGATTTGTTGAATAGACTTTATGATGCAAAAATCTTTTCAAAATTTGATATGAAATCAGGATTTTGGCAGATCCAAATTAGCGAAAAGGATCGGTACAAAACAGCATTTACTGTTCCTTTTGGCAAATATGAATGGAATATCATGCCTTTTGGTTTGAAAAATGCTCCTTCTGAATTTCAAAGAATTATGAATGATATTTTTAATCATTGTTCTGATTATGTTATTGTTTATATTGATGATGTTTTGATATTTTCTACATCCATAGAAAAACATTTCAAACACATCAATCATTTTATTCATATTGTGAAAGAAAATGGGTTAGTAGTGTCACCCACTAAAATATCCCTTTTCAAAACAAAAATTCGTTTTCTAGGTCACTATATTCATCATGGAACCATCATTCCAATTGAAAGATCAATTTCATTTTCTGACAAATTTCTTGATGAAATTAGGGACAAAACCCAACTACAGAGATTTCTAGGAAGTTTAAATTATATTATTGATTTCTTCCCACGTGTCAACATAATCTGTAAACCGCTCCATCAGAGGCTCAAGAAGGACCCTCCACCATGGACACAGGTTCATACAGATATTGTAAGACAAATCAAACGCACTGTCAAGGAAATTCCTTGCTTGCATCTTGCTGACCCAACTGCTTTCAAAATAGTGGAAACAGACGCTTCTGATATGGAGGAATTCTTAAGCAATCCAAAAACAACAAAGAACAAATTGTTCAGTTTGTCTCAAAACACTGGAATGATTGCCAAAAGAATTACTCTACTATTAAAAAAGAAATTCTTGCTATTGTGCTTTCTATCTCCAAATTTCAAGGAGATCTTTTGAACCAAAAATTTTTATTAAGAATAGATTGCAAATCTGCAAAAGACGTTTTGCAAAAAGATGTTCAAAATATTGCTTCCAAACAAATTTTTGCTAGATGGCAAGCAATTCTTTCTGTTTTTGATTTTGATATAGAATTCATTAATGGTTCTTCAAATTCTCTCCCAGACTTTCTCACTCGAGAATTTTTGCAGGGAAAATGCCTCCAAAACCTCCCAACAAACCTACCAGGAGAGATAAAGGCAAGCAAATAGCATAATCCTCTTCTGCAATTTCTGAAAAAAGGTCCCCCGGCCTTACCAACATAAGGACATGGCTACAGGCAACTACCCAGTCACCTTAGAAACCATCTTTGAATATTACCACAATTTCTAACCAAGCCAAGGAAGAACCCATTTCTGAAACAAAACCCCTTTCTGGTTCTACACAGTTTGATTTAACCCAGCTTTCTAAAGAAGAAGCTTTACAACTTCTTCAACAGGCCTTTAATAGCCAGACACAACCCTCTCTGGCCATTGTGAATCCGAATCCCTCACCTTTAGCCACACAAAAGGCTAAGGGAAATACAATTTCTAGTGAGGTGGTAATCCAATCAGCTCAAGCCACCGTCCCGAAATCGAAATTCATTCATAAAACCATTTTTCAAAATGTCTACAATGCTGAAAATGGTTTCTATAATGCAGACCCATATGTTTTTGCTAAAAACATGTTTTCTGAAAATTTTCTTTACACACCACATGATATTTTTAAAACCAGAGAATTTTATGAAAGGATTTTGGAAGAAACAAATTCTGTGACCTTCAAACACTTTTTTGATAAAGGTCACGTAAATTACTCGAAAGCCATAATTCATAGGGTCATTCACCCTTCCCAATGGAAGCCTGACCCCCGAGGCTTGAAAAATTAACCACCAAAACAAATGAAGCTCTACCATACAGAACTTTCTTTTCATATTTTGACTACCAACAAGCCTGGTGGAACACTTTCTGGATCAAGAATACCAACAACACCCATACTTGGCTATTCTACTTTGAAAATTTTGACATCAATTCCATCCCTTACTGGTTCATTCGTTGGTGGGATCATTTGGGGCCAACCGACGAAGTTATCCATCCCAAAATCCAACCCAGTTATGAACTCTTTCTAGAAAAATTTACCCCACAATCATTTGAAAAGAATTTCCCGAAGTTGTTTCTCTTTTTCTACCACTTCGGACTTTCTTGGGTCACTGGATGGTACTTTGAATATAGAAAATCTCCAGAGACTAACATCCCCATCCTTATACGACGATTTAAAGTCAAATGGTGGGATGGTTTCAAATTTTTCCATAAAGCCATCAAGCAAGCAGTGACGGAATGGCTAATTTCTAGGGGTGATAAACCCATTACTAGTGAAGATGTTACTCCTTTTCTGCACGATAAGGGGTTTGTGCTTTCTCGACTAGCCTCAGTTGGATCCCATCAACAACTAACTGGGATGCTGAAGCAAGCTCTTTCTGATCTAGAAGAAGTGAGCTCATCGCAGTCTCACCATAGCGGAAATTCCAATGAAGATGACTGCTATGGCATCCCCGGAATAAGCACCATTCCTCGTAATTGGGGAAGTATAAAAGACGAGGATGAAGAAGAAGATCTTGATCCTGCAGAAGATCTCTCCAGATTCTGAGACCTCCATAATTTCTAAGAAGAAAAGAAGAAGCCTGTCAGCGCCGAAAGGAATCAGCAACCCATCAACTTTTCTTCTGTCGCCAATTTTTTCTATATTTCACTATTTGCTACAGTAAATCCACTATTCACTGTATCACTGTGCACTATTTTCTACAGTAAAATCCAGCTTATAAAAGGAGAACTTCTTTCGTTCAGAAGGGATTCGGCGGAAAAACCTTCAGAAGCCTTTCTCCTCTAGCGTCAACCTTCTCTTTCCACCTTCCTTTCAAATCTTTGGAAAATAAGAGATCTCATATCTCAAAAAATTTCTATAACCTTCCATAACCAGTAAGTTTCTATACCCTTCGAAGATCTTATTCCATCCTTTAAGATCTTTCGAACCCTTTTCTAGTCTCATAGTGTGGAAAATCTTGTCGTTCTAGACTTCTATAGTCTGAGTAACGGGAGAATTTCTACCATAGAATTTCCATATTTCTGCACTTGTACTTCAATATTTCTGTTGTAATCTTTCAATACTATTTGTATAATATTTCATCATCATTTAGATACAAGTTGTTTCTAATTTTCTCCTTGCATCTACATTTACATACCCCACAAACGGCAGGTCGAACCGCCTGTGGACGTTCTGTAATTTCTTTTTTCTGTTCATCCTTGCATAGTAATACCACCTACATGGTTGATTTAGAACTTCTAATTGTTCTTGTTGTCATTTTATATCTTGCTTACGGCTTTTTTATAGCCTTCAATGCGCACCATTTTATTTAATTTAATCTATTTAATATCATTCTGTGTTGAATATATTCACTCTATTTTGCTATTCATCTTTTCTTTTCATAATATCCTTTCCTCACCAGTCAGGTTAAACAACATTGTTGTCTACTTAGACTCTTTCATAGAAAATTATCAGTGGAGACTTCGTGGATTAAATCAAATATTCAATATACTTAGACACTTTCTTCTGCATTTATATATATATATATATATATATATATATATATATATATGAGAGAAAGCAACTTTTTATACAATTGAAGCATGGAAAAAGAGAGGGGAAATATGCTAAAAATTGAAGTTACCATCTCTCTTCTGAGCTCTTGCTTGTAGCCCAGTTCATTCAACCGCTTCTCTCCAGTGTCCATTCCTACAAATTGGTTCTTGCCCTCTGCTGCTTCATTGTTAAGCCCCATGTTGGATCAAAAGATTTATCACCTTGTTCTTGTGCTCAAGACGATCTTCAAATTGTCATAAACCAAATTTGCAGAGAGACCAAGAGTAGAGAGAGAGAGAGAGAGAGAGAGAGAGGGAAGCATTGACTCATGCAGATTCTCCAGAATATATAGACATGGACCATCATGTTCTAGTGATGTATTTACCGACATGTACAATTCCAAAATCGAAATTAAAGAAAAGGGTGGTGTTATAATATATTTAATCTTTTTCCAATGTTTGACTTGCGGCCAGTTGGTTGCATCAAATCTAAGACTGAGAGTAAGAAGTCAAACTAATTCAAGCTCACATTATTCAACCGAAAAGAAATATCCAAGCTTTTACAATTGAAGATTGTTATACATACATGCTGTCTATGTATGTAAAGCTAGAGGTTGATTGGAAACAGAGCCAATGTGAAGAGCCAATTATCATGTAAAGCATGCTTTTCTTTTTATTTCCCCTTTCTGGTTTGAAATAGTCTAGTTCAGATTGGATGCACGAAGTCAAGTTGTTCTTGACTGTCAAATTAAGTTGAATTCAGCTACATTCTATTTTCTATGTTCACACTTCACATCTAAACATGCAAAACAAAACACAATGAAGCGAAAGCTAATGAACTCAGATAAAAAGTTATGGATGCACAAAGCCAGTTGTTTTTGTTGAGGAAAACTCCTACTGATTTTGAAGCTAATAAAACCTTCCATGATAATTGTAAATCTGATACTTATTCTGAACTATTTTATTCCATGAATATTTATATGTTCCGGAAGCTCAGAAGGAAATTTTTTAAATTTTACAAGCTGGAAAAATAATCTAAGTAGTACAACTTTTCAACTCTCGGGTACTGTTCACTACAGTATCCCAAGTTTCTCTCTATTTTCTCGAGTTTGTATCCCTGTTCACCCGGCTGGTTGTGCTGCGATTCTGGCTAATCCGGCAGCTCAATCCCTCTGAAATTTGGTGTCCTACTTCGCCTAGTTCTTCTCTAAGCCATACTCAAAGGAATCCACGAGTGATGCCTTGATCGGGACCTACGAGCAGATCTGGTTTTCTTCGTCTGGGTTTGGTTTTATGGAGTTTGCACCACTATTCACTCGCTGGTTTTTTTGGTGACGCTGGTTGATCCGTCTGTTGTTTCTTCTGAAACTTGGACGCTGGAACTTCCAGTAAGTATCCTATCCTCTTACCGTTGGGTTATTTGTTTGGTTTTCTCTAGTGGTTCTGTGGATAGTTTTGGATTCTCCCTCGGTTTCTTCTGGTTTCTGCTGGAATCCTGATTTACGGGAGTAGGATTGTTGCGAATTGGTGATTTCTTACCTCCAAGGACGAACTATTGACTTCCCATAAAAGTTCTTTAGTGTTGGTTTCCATGGCTGAAAAAGTCACCATCTCTGTAGACCTTCCCATCCCGAAGCCCCCTTCGGATTTGGCGAACAAGCTACCTAAGGAACCATCCAAACACTCCTCTGGTGTTAATGTTGGTCCTTCTGAAGTTGACCCACGACTCGCGCCTGTGGTCCCCGCAAAGCAAACTCCCTTGATTGGGGTTAAAAATGCTAGAGCATCCTCTAATAAGTCACCGGTTGTACAAGGTCCGCGCCATAGAAGTCGTGGTCGTAGTCGAAGAAGAAACTCTTCCAAGATGCCTTCTATTGACTCTGAAATTGGTCGAGTAACCCAACACCCGCGTGTAAATGATCGATCTATGGATAGGCGTCACCACAGTAAAGGGGAACCATCTGCCAAGCCAACACCTCGTGAACCTTTGCCGATGCCAACCTAGAGATCCTGGGCAGCTGTTGCAAGATCTGCTGAGAAAGGTTTTAACCTCTTCTATATTCCACCATCCATGAAGGATGGTAAACCAGTTGCCCGAATGTCAGAGGAAATCCTTGAAGACATCAACCCAAAGTGGAAGGAGTGCCTTGTTGGCTATTTCATAGGTAAGAAATTACCTTTCAAGATGACGGAAAATGCAGTCAAGAATCTTTGGGGGACTCAAGTGGTCTATGTCATGGCCAATGTCGATGGTTTCTATTTCTTTCATATCCCCGACACCTCGTTTAGGCGGAAAATTCTGGATGGAGGCCCACTCACTATCCTTAGGGTGCCATTAATACTCCAGCAATGGCATCCAACTTTGAGATTGGTTAAAGACCAACATCAGTCGCTACCCGTGTGGGTTAAGTTAAGGAACATTCCTCATGCACTGTGGTCAGCCTCAGGCATCAGTGCGATTGCTAGCGTAATCGGCAAGCCGCTACATGTGGATATTCAAACTGAAAAAATGAGGGTGATCTCATATGCCAGGGTTTGCATCGAGGTCAAAGCTACTCAATCATTGCTCGATTCAGTTGATGTCATTTGGAACGATGAAACTTGGTCGATCAAGGTCAACTATGAATGGCGACCAGTCTCATGTCTTGCCTGTGGAACTTTTGGCCACAGATGTACTCCACCTAGTGAAGTTCAAGCTGTCACTCAGAAGCTTACAACTCAAGTAGATACTGTTGCAGATGCCCCTCCCTCTAGGGAAGACACATGGGAGACAATCGGTAAGAGAAATACTCGCACTCCTGTTTTGGCATCTTCCTCTCCAACAGAGTTAGGTGCTGTACATATGCCTACCCCTGCCTTGGCATCTTCCTCTCATGCCCCCAAGATCATGGCTGCTTCCACGGTTATACGGAACCTCCCTGATCGAGGCTTGATTTCTCGAGCCTCCCTTGAGGATAGTTCTGATTCGGATACTCCTAAAGTTGAACTAGCCAATAATATTGGTAGCGACCCCAAGGAGCTCTCTCCCTCCCTTGCCCCGACGACTGCTAGATTGAGATCCTCGGTGCACCAAGGTTGTGAACCTCAAACCGAGTGTCCTGACACTTCCTCTCTTGCTCCTGCGATGGCACTACCCACTCCTGGTAGCAGCCTGTGACGACCAAGGTGCCTCTCCCAACGTCTAGAAAACGGGGTGGCCCAAAAAGCATAAAAAGGAGGTAACTCCTCTCCCTCCTGTACATATGTTTTTTGGTGTTTGGAATATAAGGGGTCTCATGAACCCCCTCAAACAAGCAGAGATTAGATCCTTAGTTAGATCTAACAATCTTTCTTTTATTGGTATACTCGAGACTACAGTCAACCCGGTTCTTTTTGATAATTTTTCCTCTGGGTTGTTACCGGGTTGGTGTTGGTCCTCTAACTACATGTTCTCCCCTCATGGACGAATTTGGGTGGGTTGGAACCCTTCACAAGTGGATTTTGCTGTCCTCTCAAAATCCTCTCAAGCCATTCATGGGCGTATGCATCTACTGTCATTGAACTTGTCTTGCCATATCTCGGTGATATATGGGGAGCACACCTTTGTGGCTAGCGCGTGCACTTTGGTCTGATCTTATTCAGTCAAGCCTCCAGTTTGCCGCTGAGCCTTGGATTGTTGCTGGTGATTTTAACGCCATCAGAAGCCACTCCGATAGATTAGGCAGCTCCAACTCTTGGATCCCTACCTTCGATGAGCTTGGCACTTGTTTAGACCAGACCGGCCTTGATGATCTAAGATTTGTCGGCCATAGATTTACTTGGGCAACATCTTCCGTTGCGCGCCGCAAACAAAGGAAGATTGATAGGGTCCTTATCAATGAGCATTGGACTAGAATCTTCTCTTATTCGGAGGCTTCCTTCTTGGCCCCGGGCGTGTTAGACCACACTCCCATGATTGTTAGAATCTTACCTTCCAAGACAAGCCGGAAGCCTTTCAAATTTTTTAATTGCTGGATGTCTCATCCTTCTTTCTCGGATACTATTAAATAGGTGTGGGATTCGCACATTGCTGGGACTCCAATGTACATTCTGTGCCGGAAGCTTAAGTTACTTAAAGGGCGCCTGAAACTACTCAATCGGGCCTCCTTCTCTGATATCTCAAGCCATACCACCCATGCAAGGTTAGCTTTAACCTCTACTCAAGATGCTCTGGCACTTGACCCCTTTAATCTCTCTCTGGCCAATCTTGAAAGGGATCAACTCCAGGCTTTCTCAGACCTTCGAATCCAGGAGGAATCATTTTTCAAGCAGAAATCGAAAATTAAATGGTTGTCTGAAGGGGACTGCAACACCAAATATTTCCACCATTTTGTCAACAAAAGACACCTCCACAACCGTATCTTATCTGTCACTGATGATAATGGTTTCGTCCTTAGTGATTCGGCTGAAGTCCAGCTTCATATAGTCACTCATTTCGAGAATTTGCTTGCAACTAGTGGGCCACCGATTCGGCCAACTCTTCAGGATATTCAAGCTGTGGTTGATCGAACTCTCAATGAGAGTCAGCCCCATTTTCTTTCCAGACCAGTGACAGATATTGAGATTCGAAACACTTTGTTCTTCCTTCCCAAAGGGAAGGCCCCGGGTCCGGATGGTTACAATGTTGATTTCTTTATCTCCTCCTGGGAAATCGTGGGACCTTCTGTCACGTTGGTTATAAAGGATTTTTTCCAATCCGGCTCTCTGCTTAAGGAGATCAATGCCACCATTCTCACTTTAATCCCCAGGGTGCCCAATGCCTCGGCAATGAATGATTTCAGGCCCATAGCGTGCTGGAACACGGTGTACAAATGAATCACTAAGATCCTGGCTAATAGGATGGCTTCCGTTCTGCCTTCTATCATTAGCCCCTCTCAGAATGCGTTTGTCAAGAAACGGAGGATAAGCGACAATATCCTTCTTGCACAAGAACTATTTGTGAGTTTCCACCATCAGCCATATTTGCCTAAATGTGCCATCAAAGTCGATTTTCAGAAGGCTTATGACACGGTCAACTTGGGTTTCTTGGAGGTAGTCTTACAAACTTTGGCTTCCCGCAGATGTTTATTAGACTCATTATGGAGTGCGTGACATCCCCGAAATTCTCAATTGCCATCAATGGTTTCCTCCATGGATTCTTTCCTAGCGGTAGGGGCATTCTTCAAGGAGACCCTATTTCTCCTTATCTATTCACCCTGGTGATGGAAGTTTTCTCCGGAATCCTCAATGTTAAGACTCGGCTCCCAGGTTTCAAATTCTTTTGGCGATGCAAGGCCATTAGGCTCACTCACCTATTTTTCGTAGACGATGTCCTCTTATTTTCCGAGGCCAATGTGCTCTCCACTGCCCTCCTCAAGGAAGGCCTTGATCTTTTCTCTCGGTGGGCTGGCCTGAAGCCGAATATCAACAAAAGCGAAATATTTTTCTCCGGAGGGACATCGGATGTTCGTAACCAAATCCTACGGTCCTTCGAATTCCATGAAGGTACACTTCCTTTTCGCTATCTCGGGGTTCCTATTATCGCCTCCAGATTAAGTAAGGTTGATTGTACTTCTCTAGTCAATGCTATTACCGCTAGAGCACGCTTGTGGTCCCAACGCTTCCTCTCATTTGCTGGCCAGTTACAACTGATTAAGTCGATCTTACATGCCATACATGTTTTGTGGGCTGCGGTATTCACACTCCCTCGATTAGTTTTGTCAAGGATTAAATTAATCCTCAAGCAATTTCTATGGAAAGGTTCAGGTTTGGGTGTAGGAGGCGCCAAAGTCCCTTGGAGTTTTGTCTATCTCCCCAAAGAAGAAGGTGGCTTGGGCATTCGTAGGCTAATAGTTTGCAATCGTGCAGCCATGCTCAAGCATATTTGGGTGCTCTTCACGGACAAGGAATCCTTATGGTGCAAGTGGATACATTCCACATTTCTCAAAACTAATAATTTTTGGGTTGCCTTCAAGACAACTGTTTGTTCTTGGGCTTGGAAAAAAAATCTTAGATATCCGCCAGGAATTCCAGGAGCTTTTCAAATGGCAGATTGGTGATGGAAGGTCCATCTCATTCTGGTTTGATTACTGGCACACCAAAGGCCCTCTCTACAAGCTCTTCTCGGATAGGGATATTTATTGTTCGGGCATCCCCAGAACGGCTTCAGTATGGGATTTTTTCTCATCGGAATGGCACCAATCTAATGTGCTCCAATCTTTCCATTCTTGGTCAGAACCTCTCCCTCTTTTTGACTCGGTAACAGGTGATCGACTACTTTGGCAAGGTCATTCTTCGGGAACCTTTTCGGTTTCTTCGGCCTGGGACTTGATTCGGAATAGAGGACAAGTAGTTTACTGGAGTTCCTTCATTTGGGACCGCAACATTGCTCCAAGACACGGTTTTCTGATGTGGGTGATGTCTCTTAATAGGCTGCCGACGCAAGTTTTCCTGCTTAACTACCACAGAATCTCTGAAGGTGTTTGTGCTTTTGCCGCAATAGACCAGATTCTATAAATCACCTTTTCTTCGAGTGTCCTCGTACACGCCCCCTTGCGCAATTTTGGGCTGCCAATTGCAACCTTTCTTGGCAAAATGGTACATGGCAACAAAATCTCCGATGGGCTTCTCGATTTATTAGAGGTCCAAACTTTTATCATCACATTGCTCGCTTTGCCTTTGGGGTTTTGTGCCACATTATTTGGACGGAGCGGAATCATTGTTTAGGAACCGGACCCTCTACTTGCCGGCCTTCCTCAATCACCTTGCCAAGGTGGTTAGGGACAAAGGCCTTTCTCTCAAGCCAGTTCAAGACTCTCCCATTAATCGAAGGACCCAGACCAATTGGGGTATCTCGTCCTCCATTTTTGAGTGATTTCTTGTTGTTCGCTTCTTATTAGTCTCTTTCTCTTAGTTGCCTATTGTTTGGGCCATAGCTGTTTGCGCACCTGTTGTTCACCTTATGACAAAGTCGCAACACCTTTGCACCCGTCGGGACACTTTTTGTGTCACTTCTGGTACGAGGTTTTTGTGTTCGGCTTCTCTTTGTAAGTCGCGCGTTAAAAAGTTTATATACTACTTACCTTACCAAAAAAAAAAATAATCTAAGATCTGAGATGTTATTCAGACGCAGAAGTTATTCAGACTTTACAAGATGTTAAATATCTTATTGAAGACCCACATAATCTAAGTTCTGATATTCAGTCGCAGAAATTATTCGGACGCAGACAAAGAATTTTTTTAGAAGAAGACGCAGAAGCTGAAATTTTTTAGAAGCAGAAATTATTCATACGCAGAACTTCTTCAGATGCAGAATTTAGAACGAAATATAACAGCTAGTGATCTAGTATAGATTTCACAGAAGGAAAGTTTTGATCTCAATCAAATTGACAATCAAACATTTCGACAAGTATGCATTATAACGGACAAAGCTCTACTTATGGAAACCAAGATTTTGATTGTATGGGCGACCAGAATCAGCGGGATTCAGAATCTGTCATCCAACAGCTACTCAATCCTTATTATACAAATCTGTCCCAGGTGAAGATTGAAAGACGATCCTCTGAAAACTGTCTAACGGCTAGTTTGGATGTAGATGAGTATTTAAGGAGATTATCAAGCAGCAGAAGGTGTATAGAATCAAGAATCAACAAGTCCAAAGTCTAAGCATACTCCAATCATTTCTTTTATTGTTCTGAGCCAAAGATTAAGATGTTGAGGGTTACTTTGTAAGAGTGATTGTGTGAGATACAGAGATCTATCATACATGAGAGTGTTATCACTCAGAATCTGTAAATTTCTCTTGATTATATAGTAAAATCCAACTGATAGGCTGTAAGCGTGGGAGAGTGGACGTAGGCTTGCTATAAGCCGAACCACTATAAACTTGTGTGTAGTTTTTCTATCCTCTATCTCCTTATTTACATTCTGCATATCAAGAACACTATCTATATAAACTGTTTTGAATCTGAATTTTATTCAGACTCAACCGTGATCTTTCATTTCCGCATAAACTGATAAAAATTATTTAAGATCACCTATTCACCCTCCCTCTAAGTGATCCTTGCTAGCTACATCAATTAGTATTAGAGTAGGTTGCTCATTTTATTGAAGTGTTTTATTCTGAACGATCTACATGGCTAGCTATGGTGCTCTAGGACTTATTGAAGGACACAGCAACAACAAACTATCATATTTCGATGGCAAGGAATATAGTGTCTGGAAGAATAAGATGAAGGTATTCATAAAGTCAATTGATCATATGCAATGGGATGTCATCATCAAAGAAGTCAACCCAAAGTCTTCAAATTCAAAAGAAAAGGCAGATGCAAGCAAAGCAACAATTTTCCATTATCTCAAACTGAGATATCTAAAAGAGAAACTTTAGATTCCAAAGCAATTTATTCTCTATACTGTGCTTTATCTCCTATTGAGTATAAAAAAATTATTGCTTGTGAATCAGCTAAGGAAATCTGGGATACTCTTCATATTACTTATGAAGGAACAGATCGAACCAAGGAAACTCAAATTAATCTTTTGCTTGGTCCATATGAATCCTTCAAAATGAAGCCTGGAGAATTAATTGCTGATTTTTATGACAGGTTTACTGACATAGTAAACGATCTTGCATATCAAGAACAACCAGTTCCAGATGCAATGAAAGACAACAAACTTCTAAGAGGACTGACAGATCAGTGGAATAACATCAAAACATCTCTTTGAGAGACACAAAGGATCAAGCCTCTATCAATAAATGAGTTAATTGGAACTCTTTTATCATATGAGACTGAGAAACAGAATGAGGAAAATGAATCCAGAGGTAATAAGTCAATTGCATTAAAGACTAACATTGATTCTGATGCAGATTCTGAAGATAAAGATGTTGATGATGAAGAACTAGCTCTCTTTATTAAAAAGTATAAGAAAATGAAAATCAAGAAAAGAAACCTCAAAGGGAAGAAGCCTTTTGGGAAGAAGAAGTCCTTCGATGAATCAGAAAGATCAAAAGATATTATATACTTTCACTATAGAAAACGTGGACATAGCAAGTCAACTTGTCTACTTCTGAAAGAGAAGACCAAATTTGAGAAAGCAAAGAAGGCTTTAAAAGCAGAAACCCGGAGTGATACAGAGTGCAAAGACAGTGATGAAAATATCTCAAATTTCTGTCTAATGGCTAAGTCAGATTCAGATTCAGATTCTGATCCTAAAGTGAAAATTGAGATAAAGCATTCTAACATGCCTATTGAAGTATCAAATTATATTGGTGAATTATGTTTTGAATTTAAGACTGCTCTTCAAAGAATATCTTTTTTGAAAAAGAAAAATTCATCACTGAGGCAACAGGATGTTTCTCAAAAAGAAAAAATCGATTTCTTTAAAAAAGAATTTCATCAAATCAAGGAAAGTCGAGATTTTCTTTCCAAAAAAAAATGCTATTTTGAAAAAGGAAATTTCAGAAATTATTTAAAAGTTTTCAAAAGATTCAGAAACCTTGAAGCATATCCTTTCTATCCAAATTCCTTACTATAACAAATCTGGTCTCGAATTTATGAAGGAAAGTGATAGCTTGATTGATTTTCCAAAGGTCAATGAGAGATTAAGACAAAAACCTGCTCCACAAGCTTATAAAAATCATTTCAAAAAGAATTTTGTCAAACTCGTTGGCCGAAATGCACTCAGGTACTCAAAATGTGGAGATCCACAACATTTTGAGAATAAATGTCCTAAGGTCTGGAGATCTGTTAGAAAAGATTTTATCAAGACAGCCTATACTAATGCTCAAGGATTCAAATAAATTTGGGTACCAAAAAAAACTTGAAATGTTGTGACTTTTGCAGGTTACCACAAAGAGAAAAAGAAAATGGTACCTAGACAGTGGATGCTCTAGACATATGACAGGAGATCCAAGCATGTTCGCTGATCTACACAGTATGAATGGTGGAAAAGTTTCCTTTGGAGGAAATACCAAAGGAAAAATCGTTGGCAAAGGAACAGTTGAAATTAGAAGACTTAAAATCAATGATGTTTCATTAATAAAAGGACTCAACTACAATTTGATAAGCATAAGCCAGCTATGTGATACCAGTTTTAGAATCAACTTTCAAGAAGATACATGCTCAGGAACAAGCAAAGATTCTTCTCAAACATTCGCAGGAAGAAGACACGACAATATCTATCTTCTAGATGTCAATCCAAACTCCACACATTACTTGATCTCAATCAAAGAGGATGAAGATCTATGACATAGAAGATTGGGGCATATTAGTATGAAACAAATCTCAAATATCTCAAACAAGAAACTGGTTCGAGGTCTACCAGATTTGAAATACAAGAAAACAGAGTTATGCAATGCCTGCACTCTAGGAAAGCAAGTAAGAAGTTCTTTTAAATCTATATATCATGTTTCCATTAATCGTGCTTTGCAGCTTCTTCATATGGATCTATTTGGATCGACCAAAACTCAAAGTGTTGGTGGTAAGAAGTATTGTTTAGTTATTGTTGATGACTTCACAAGATTTACATAGATGTTCTTTCTTGCTCATAAAAATGAAACATTTTCATATTTTTCAAAATTTGCAAAAAGAGTTCAGAATGAAAATGGTTATACCATTTCCTGCATTAAAACTGATCATGGAGGAGAATTTTAAAATCAAAGTTTTTCAGATTTTTGTGAGGAAAATGACTTTCGACACAATTTTTCTACTCCATATGCACCAAAACAAAATGGTATTGTGGAAAGGAAAAATCGTTCATTGCAAAAAATGGCAAGAACTATATTGATTGAAAGTAGGATTTCTTTTTATTTCTGGGCAAATGCAGTTTTTACAGTATGTTATATCATTAATAGAGTTTTTCTCAGACCCATTCTTGAGAAAATCCCCTATGAGCTTTACAAAGGTAGAAAACCCAGTATCTTATATTTTCGTGTGTTTGGTTGTTAATGCTTTATTCTCAAAAATCCAAATGATCGCCCTGGTAAGTTTGATGAGAAAGCAGATTAAGGATTCTTACTTGGATATTCTACTACAAGTAAAGCATACAGCATCTTCAACAAGAACTCTTAGACTGTGAAAGAAACAATAAATGTAAGGTTTGAAGAAAATATTCAGACTCACAAAAATGAATCTGAATCATCTCCCAACATTCAAGAGTTATTAGAAATTCATCAAGAATCTCTAAAGATTGTAGAATCTATAGAAGAAGGAAAAGAAGATATAATTCAAACTCAACAAGAACCTTCAGAATCTACAGATATTCAGAAGGAAAGATTTGACAAAAACTAAAAACATAAATCCAGTTATTCGAAAAATCTCATCATTGGAGAAGTAGAATATGGTATCAAGACTCGATCTAAACACAAGGAGAACATCAGCAACTTGGCATTGATATCAGAAATAGAACCAAAAGAAGTTGATAAAGCATTATCAGATGAAAGCTAGATAAAAGCTATGCAGGAAAAACTTCAGCAGTTTGGAATCAATAAATGATGGGAGCTTGTACCAAGACCCAAAAATCATCCTGTAATTAGAACAAAATGGGTATTCAAAAACAAACTGAATGACAAAGGGAAAGTCACAAGAAATAAAATAAGATTGATAGCAAAAGGCTATTCTAAAAAAGAAGGCACAGATTATGATGAAACATATGCATCAGTTGCAAGGTTAGAAGCCATTCGGCTATTATTAGCTTATGCTTATTTCCATAACTTTAAACTATTTCATATGGACGTGAAAAATACCTTCCTGAATGGATATATTAAAGAAGAAGTATATGTGAAACAACCACCTAGTTTTGAAGAATCAAGGAAGACTGATTATATCTACAGACTCAAAAGGCCATTTACTGTCTGAAACAAGCACCCAAAGCTTGGTACGAAAGGTTAAGTAACTTCCTTCTGCAAAATGATTTCACCAAAAGTAAGGTTGATACATAAATCCAGTTATTCGAAAAATCTCATCATTCGAGAAATAAAAGATGGTATCAAGACTTGATCTAAACACAAAGAGAACATCAGCAACTTGGCCTTGATATCAGAAATAGAACCAAAAGAAGTTGATAAAGCATTATCAGATGAAAGCTGGATAGAAGTTATGCAGGAAGAACTTCATCAGTTCAAAATCAATAAAGTATGGGAGCTTGTACCAAGAGCCAAAAATCATCCTGTAATTGGAACAAAATGGGTATTCAGAAACAAACTAAATGACAAAGGGAAAGTCACAAGAAATAAAGTAAGACTGATAGCAAAAGGCTATTCTCAAAAAGAAGGCACAGACTATGATGAAACATATGCATCAGTTGCAAGGTTAGAAGCCATTCGGCTATTATTAGCTTATGCTTGTTTTCATAACTTTAAACTATTTCATATGGACGTGAAAAGTACCTTCCTGAATGGATATATTAAAGAAGAAGTAAATGTGAAACAACCACCTGGTTTTGAAGAATCAAGGAAGACTGATTATATCTACAGACTCAAAAAGGCTCTTTACTGTTTGAAACAAGCATCCAAAGCTTGGTACGAAAGGTTAAGTAATTTCCTTCTGCAAAATGATTTCACCAAAAGTAAGGTTGATACAACTTTATTTATTAAAATAAAGGATAAGGATTTTCTACTTGTTCAAATCTATGTTGATCATATAATCTTCAAATCTTCTAACGAATTGCTTTGCAAAGAATTCTCTAAGAATATGCAGAACGAGTTTGAGATGAGCATGATGGGAGAATTAACATTCTTTCTTGGCCTACAAGTAAAACAAACAAAAGATGGTACATTCATTTACCAAGAAAAGTATGCCAATGAGATAGTCAAAAAGTTTGGATTGCAAAATTGCAAAACGACAGACAATTTAATGTCTCAATCATCCAGGCTAGACAAAGATGAAAATGGTAAAAAGGTTGATCAAAAGGTATATAGAAGCATATTAGGATCTTTATTATATCTTACTCTAGACCTGACATACTTTTTAGTATCTATATGTGCGCGAGATTTCAACTAAACCCAAAAGAATCTCATTTCTCTGCAGTAAAGAGAATAATCAAATATATTGGAACCTATCAAATGTTAGGTCTTTGGTATTCCAAAGATTTAGATTTTACTCTTACTGGTTATTCAGATGCTGACTTAGCTGGATGTAAAGTGGACAGGAAAAGTACTATAGGTACATGTCAACTGCTTGGAAATATGTTGGTATCCTGGTACTTTAAAAAGCAAAATACAGTTACACTTTCAACAGCAGAAGCAGAATATGTAGCCTTGGAAAGTTGTTGTGCATAGATTCTGTGGATGAAGCAACAGTTGCGAGACTTTGCTATTGAAGATTCAAGTGTTGCAATCAAATGTGAAAACACAAGTGCTATTAATCTGACTAAGAATCCAATTCTTCATTTTCGAGTCAAGCATATTGAAATCAAGCATCACTTTATTAGAGATTATGTTCAAAATGGCAATGTGAATATTCAATTCATTGATTCTAAGAATCAATTAGCTGATATATTTACAAAACCACTTGAAAAATCTTCATTTGAGTTCATTAGAAACAAACTATGCATCATTTATCCATTTTCTTGATAGACAGGAATTTTGCAGACTCAAATGATATTAATCTGAACATTTTTAAAACTCACAAAGAACGGTACGTCCTTTATTCAAATTTTGGAGGGTATATTTTTAACATTTTTTGCAGGACATTTTCATAATTGTTACTTTTGGAAGCAAATCAGGTATGTATTCTATTCTATCTGATTAATTGTGCTTAATATAGCATTATCATGATTGTTTGTGCTTCAAAGAGTATATTTCATTCCTAAATTTTTGGGATCTCTTTCTAAAAGTAAGTTTTCCTTCCAAAACCTATACTCCTCCTTTATAAACCCGTCTTTCTCTCTTTTCAAAACCCTATCGCTCGTACCTTTTCTCTCCAAAACCTCTCAATACTCATAATCGTCTTCATCTCTTTCTTCTCCAAAAAATCTAATATTTCCGCCCTAAAAGTACTCAAATGCCTTTCAAGAGAAGATCTTCACGCATTCTCAACCAAGACTCCAAATCTACTGCACCGGCGGAGCATATGGAGATTTCAGATACAGAGTCGGATCATCATGAAGACCCTGTTGAAGCGACACCACCTCAACGATCGTCGCCACCCAAAACTTCTGGTAAAATAGATTTTCGCTTTAAGAGCATCAAGCATGTATGGAATGCCTATTAGAGGTTGAAGATGAACAATGCCTCTGCATCTACTTTGCGTGACTGTCTAAGAGACAATGGATTCTTTTCTGAAGAGCATCTTACGCAAAACTTCTCTAAAGCTTGCGTTGATTCTGACAATGTTCTGGCCAACTCTACACCAAAAGAGTCCTTTTCCAAAAAGGGCAAAGAAAAAGTCGAAGAATCATCAACACCCTCTGACAAAAAATCTACTCAAATCAGCCCTAAAATCACAAATGCAACCAAGTTTGTTATTCCTGATGATGATGGTAAATTCTTTGATAGCTTTCAAATAAAAGTTAGGATTACATCTGGCATGCCAGGAACTGGAAGTTTATTTAGAAGCAATGAGCATAATACCTTCTATAAGTTGCTGCTTGCAAGAGGAATTATGAATCATAGGATCGTCGATTTTAATTACCTTGAAAAGGCTGGAATTTCTATGAAGCACTTGTTTGCAAGATTGGGCATTTATGAGTTTTGTTTGCAGTCTGGAAATGTCTATGCTAAACTGACTGCATATTTTTATTCCAATCTTTCTATTTTGTCACCCAACTGGATTCAATTCATTGTTGGTAACAAAAAGTTTGATCTAAAAACGTCGAAACTGGCATCAATAATTGGAACTAAATATTCCAAATTTTCTCCGCTGGATGTGAGCCTCGAAGAAGCATCTAAGGTGGCCTTAGAAAATGCAAATTTTGCTCAGGACTCTAAAAAGCATCTTTCATATTCTCATCTGTTTAGAAGATCCATGATTCTACATAAGATCATAATCAACTGTCTGAAGTCCAAAGTAGCATCCAAGATTGACTTATCTAAGTCAGAAATTAAGCTTATCTGGGCAATCCTGAAAAGTCAATATTTTTCTATTCCTCATATCATCATTTTCGATATGTATAGAACATTACATAAGGACAAGGGATAACTTCCATTTGGAGCTCTTATCTTACGAATCTTTATGTTCCTCAAGATATCAATTCCAAATGATATGAGGAAAACTCTTGTACCCTGTATGTATGTTGGTGAAAGAATGCTTTCAGAAATGAAGCAATTTGATGATTTAAAGGAAAGAGCAAAAGGAAAGGATGTTCAATCTTCTGAAGCAAAATCTACCGAACAGACAAGTGTCAAAAAGACAGGGTAGAGAAAAGGGGCAAGATTAGCAAGCAAGCAGACAGACTCTCCAATCCTATTAAAGGTGTATAGCAAGAAAAGAAAAATTCTTCTGCATGATAAAAGTGATGAAGCAGAAGCAGAGCACATTGGTACAGGCCATACTGATACTCCAGAACATGTTTCTGAATCAACTCCAAATGTTTCAGAATCAATTCCTAAAAATCATGTTTCTGAAGATCAAGCACCTGTTCAAGGGGAGATTCCAGAAGCAGCAACAGCAATAGGGTTCAATCAGTTTGAAAAAGAAAATGTCCAGGAACAGCCTTCAAATAATGAGACCATTCTCTCTCTTCTGCTTGAGATCAAGGACAAGCAAGCTGCACTTGAACAGGACATGAAGAATCTACACAAGATTGTTGAGGAAAACAAAAAAACTCAACATCTTCAGGCAGCTAAAGATAAAACAAAACTTGAAGAGACCATACCTCTGTGTTCAACCAACATGGACAAAGCTATGGGAGAATGCAATTTGAAAGTCGCGGAAGCTATTTCCATTCTGGAAAATTTTCAACTAATTCGAACCCCTTCCAAAAGATAACTTGTTTTTCAAATCCATCTATTTTTTTTTGGTCTGTAATATTTCTAACAATGTTTGTTAGACTGTTTGGTTACTTAATATCAATGATTTATTCTCTATTTTCCGTTGACAAAAAAGGGGAGAAATTATATGCAGATTTAATATACTATCCTTAATATGCAGAATTATATGCAGGTTATATATAAAGGAAGTAAAGACACAGAGTTTACTCTTTCAATTTCAATCTATGATTCATGCGCTAAATATGCTTATTTACTTCCAATTAATTTCAAATTGATTTAATCTGCTGGAAAATTTTGTCACCATAAAAAAGGAGGAGATTGTTGAGGAAAACTCCTATTGATTTTGAAGTTGACAAAACCTTCCATGATAATTGTAAATCTGATACTTATTCTGAATTATTTTATTCCAGGAATATATATATATATATATATATATATATATATATGTTCTGGAAGCTTAGAAGGAAGTTTTTCAGATTTTACAATCTGGAAAAATAATCTAAGTTCTAAGATATTATTCAAACGCAGAAATTATTCAGACTTTACAAGATGTCAAATACCTTATTGAAGACCCACATAATCTAAGTTCTGAGATTCAGTCACAGAAATTATTCAAACGTAGACAAAGAATTTTTTCAGAAGAAAACGCAGAAGCTGAAATTTTTCAGAAGCAGAAATTATTCAGATGCAGAACTTCTTCAGATGCAGAATTCAAAACGAAACATAACAGCTAGTGATCTAGTGTGGATTTTACAGAAGGAAAGTTTTGATCTCAATCAAATTGACAATCAAACATTTCGACAAGTATGCATTATAACGGACAAAGCTCTACTTATGAAAACCAAGATTCTGATTGTATGGGCAACCAGAATCAGCGGGATTCAGAATCTGTCATCCAACAGCTACTCAATCTTTATTATACAAATCTATCCAAGGTGAAGATTGGAAGATGATCCTCTAAAAGCTGTCCAATGGCTAGTTTATATGTAGAGAAGTATTTAAGGAGATCATCGAGCAGCAGAAGGTGTACAGAATAAAAAATCAACAAGTCCAAAGTCTGAGCATACTCCAATCATTTCTCTTGTCATTCTGAGCCAAAGATTAAGATGTTGAGGGTTACTTTGTAAGAGTAATTGTGTGAGATAAAGAGACCTATCATAACGAGAGTGTTATCACTCAGAATCTGTAAATTCCTCTTGATTACATAGTAAAATCTAGCTGGTAGGCTGTAAGCGTGAGAGAGTGGACGTAGGCTTACTATAAGCCGAACTACTATAAACTTGTACGCAGTTTTTCTATCCCCTATTTCTTTATTTACATTCTGCACATCAAGAGCACTATCTATATAAACTGTTTTGAATCTGAATTTTATTCAGTCTAAACCGTGATCTTTCATTTCCACATAAACTGATAAAAATTGTTTAAGATCACCTATTCACCCCCCCTCTAGGTGATCTTTGCTAGCTACATCAGTTTTAGGTGGAATTATTCTTTACAAAAATGAAAATAAAAAGAGGCAATTCTCGTTTCACCCTTTCCCTTTCATTGGTTTAGAGGAAAACTCTTTTGTCTCCATGCAAATTGGACAAAACTACGATGGGAAGTCGCTCTTGCATGGAAGATAAATCTCAAAGCACCCCCTTAGAAGATTCACAAAGGGACATTGCCTTGGTTCGTTTTAATTCTTTAGGGAAAAAAAAAAGTACCCAAGATGCCTCCATAATTCATGCTTGAATCAGCATTTATCTGGGTCCGAGTGCATCAGCTTCTTTTCCAGGAATTACAGTTTCTCTTGAACCCAAAACTCAAATATTGTTACGAGCCCCCGAGAACAAGCGAACTTGGGAAGATGAAACTAAATGAGCGTTGCTAGGCAGATAATTGAGAACGAGCACAGTGAGAACGCCATACTAGGTGTGGTAAAAAGCATTGCCTCATTAGTGATTACTAATCATCGATAGGAGAACACTTACATTTTTTATACAAATGGTTAATAAACAATAGAATTCGCTCCTCATAATATGTTATAACTTCCCTTTTTCATTTGAAAAGTTTCAAAACAAAATATGAGAAGTACCTCTCTTCTCTAACAAATTAATGACGTTAACACAATAAAGAATCTGAGAAATCTCACGTAAGAAATTCTTGTAAGTATGTGGAAACGCAAGAATGATATAATGCAGCACAGCTGTTTACAAAAAGCAGCTCACCTTTTACTTCGCCTAAGAATGTAAAGAATGATACCATTGGCTTCCTTGAATGCATTGCCAGAGTCATTGAACAGGTAAGCTTTGCCACCTGAAACACAAGTTTAACTTGCAAGATAAGGTGCTCAAAAGATATGTTGTTTACTCCTCTACACAAGCCAAAAAAGCCCAAAAAAGAATCTTGAAATGCGCTCACTGATGCTGAGATTGAAACAGCGAAGTTTCGTGGTCAAGTAGCATTTTAAGTTGCACGGAAAAGGTGCCGGATGATTGTAGTAAGTACCGTATGTTGCACAGCGCGTAGATGCGCAAGGAATGACACAGAAGAATGTGATTGTGTGCATGTTTTTAAGCTAACATATTACAAATTCTGCAATAGTTTTTTGGATCAAAGAGGTCATGAGTTCAATCTCTCTGCCGCAGTCCAAGCACAAACCATCTAGAGTTTTCTCCTTCCGTTAAATCGACACCTATTCAACCGAATCAATTCAGTAGTGCATTACCTCAGGCGTCAGTGACCATGTTCGGAGCGACATAGAGGAAATAGTCATGTTGTGATGGACTGGCATGTTCATGTGCCCGGAACAGCATCAAAAGAATGGAGAACTTCCTCCAACATCATCCTTCTTTGAGGTCACAAACACAGCCGAAAAGATCCTTTTCATCTCTCCCCTGGTGCTGTCCTCTTTGTACTCAAACTCGTAAACTTGCAAGCCTCCCTGGCCCGATCTCTCCGCCACTACAATCACTTCAGCGTCTTTTGTACTTGCCTGCTTGGAAAAAAACGGTTTTGAGCAAATGGAAGCTTCAAGCCAAAGCCAAAACTATCAACATATCACTTATAGGTTTACAGACAGAGCCTAAAGACCTTAATCAAGCCAATTTTGACTAATTAAATCATCATCTTAAAATGTGATAGAGGAATGAAAGTCATGTGAAACACGGTTGAATGCATTTTACAATATGCAATTATATGATTAAGCGATAACTATAACTACACCAACACGTCTGATAATAGAACACTGAATGCAGCTGAACCAAAGTTTTGGTTCAGTTTTCCTCTTAAATTATTTGGGTTTTAGATCTGGTCAAATATTGCAATTAACGGATCATGTGGGGTCAATATTTGGGGTAACATGCAGCTAAATTGAACTGTGACTGTGAGCAACCACGCCTCATAAGGCAGTCAATATTGAAGAGGAGCATCTATAATTTGCCATTATCTCTACAGCCCAGAATTATCTCTCTCTCGCTCATCATGTCGATCATGTCTTATGCACTGTATAGACCATTGAGTTCGAATTATTTACTCACAAACGAGTTCATCCATCTTGATTTAGATATGAAGCTGACATTTCCAGCCTTTTGAGTAAGAAATTCATACCGTAGCCATGTATACGATAGAATTGTTATTTAGGAAACTTAAAAAATCTACTGCAGAAAGATACTTCACTTTAATGTTTCCTCTTAATGAGACAGCTTCAAGCATAATATCTACACAAATCTTCTCAGCAATTCTACCAAGAACCACATTCTCTACCACAATAGTCCATCACCTGAAAACATAAGAGGCTTCGGACGCCGTACTTTAAAGACATACCACATTTAGAACGAAGCAAGCAATTAAATAAAAGCACCTAGTTTGCGCCTTTTGGCTTGTATGAGCTTTGTCCGCAACAAACTGAGGACTCCCAAATTCGCCAAGGCTTGCAAGACGAACTGGACTCACCACCACTCCCACATTGTTGCCCAACTTGTTTGGCTCCTCAAACAGCACCGTCGCTCCTGCTTTATCCACCTTCAATCCCAACAAAAGAGCAACCTCAATTTTACTCGAACAATACTTGGACAGTCACGGCACTTTTGCAAGTCTGATATTCTTAATACATTGTGCATTGTACATATAAACGCTTACCTCAATCCAAGAAGAAGGCTTGAGGGGAGCGGAGCCCTCCTTGGAGTCTGAGTACCTCCCCAGCTCCATTTCTTGAGGCAACGTCGCCACCGACGCGCTCGAGCCACACCCATTTAGCGAGATTGCAAGAATCGACAGGCTCGCCTCCCTCTTGCTCAAACGAAGTGATGGTAAGAACGTGTCGTCCTCATGGGAAGAGACTAAAACTTGGGTGCGAGGACCGTGATTCTGAGTTGGCATGCGAGGTTTTGGTGATCGCAAAATGAGAAACTGGATATTTTACTGGTTTTTTTTGTCACGAATTTTCTCGCACTTTTCATTTCTCTATTATTTATTTATTTATTTATTGACTTTCTAGAGGACAGAAATATAATCATCTTTATCATCAGCTCTTGTGGTACTTTGGCTGTGAGCTTAATGTGAAAAAATAGATCATATCTTTTACGCAGAATTACGGCTGGCCTTCACTTTTAAGGGTCTCTTGTAAAATCGCGAATTAACTTGGATTAAAAACATGATTTTGACTATATTAATTACACCCGTTGATGCAACTCGACCCTTCCAAATAAAAAAGAAGGATAATCTCATAATAATTGTTGATTCCGGATGATTAATCGCACTTTACTTTATTATTAACCCTCGATCAACATTAAAGCTAATGACTATGGGCGAATGGGCTATCAGCCAACAAGACGAAGAAGAAAAAGAACAATACAATTTCAAAATTGGCGAAAATTGGAGTTTTTACATGATAAAAATCAAAACCGTGACAAAGACTTTGAAACACCAATTTGAAATTTTTTCTCCTCTGTCCTCAAACCATTGACTATGATTTTAGTAATTTTAACGTAAGTTTATTGAGGTTTTCATGTTGTTTTCATGGGTGACTGTCCCTTAGAGGCCGCATTGAAGTGCTTGTCGAGGTTTGCATTTTTCATTTTTGAACATCATTTAAATAGCTTTCATGTGATATATGAGAGATTCTCGTATGAATACAATTTAGCGTGTTCATCAAGAAATGACGTCTTTTTTAAAAAAAAGAAAGAAAGAAACGACTCAATCACACGGACAATGAACAAGCTCGATCTTAAGAATAATTTATTCACGAGGACCCGTTCGTAAGAGTCGATGACAGCGGGACGTGAGTGTCGTTGAGAGCTTGCCGGCCTCTGTTCTTTTTCCTTCCCGTCTGGAGAGTGAGAACTCCTTCGTTTGATCTCCGTCCGAGGACAAGAGCGCCGAGGCCCTTGTGAACTCTCCTCGTTCTAATCGAACTTTTTCTGTAGATTATCTGTAAGAAGTCTCCAC
This sequence comes from Syzygium syzygioides, assembly GCA_031216285.1. Taxonomy (NCBI): domain Eukaryota; kingdom Viridiplantae; phylum Streptophyta; class Magnoliopsida; order Myrtales; family Myrtaceae; genus Syzygium; species Syzygium syzygioides. Next base: position 45,033,469 of record CM062249.1, on the reverse strand, counting down.
CTTGGTTTGGCTTCATGAAGTTGGTAAGTCTCTCTCTTTTAACTGGCGTTGTTCTTATGCGCCTCCTCTTTGTCAATCGACGTATCCGGTGCTTACATTCAGTTTAATATGAATTCGGAACGTACCCTTGTACGCAGACATGCTTGAGCAGAGGTAAAGGGTTCTACTTTCCCCCATGTCACATACTAAGCGTCTGTGGTTTTAGGATCTTGATCGACTGTCCCCTGGACCTGTCTGCTCTCGCTGTTTTCGCCCCTATACCTCCCGGATTTTCTGCTGTTCAAGGTGAAGAGGGTTTTGAACATTCAGTTGATGAATCCGATGGCTGTGAGAAATCCATGAATGCAAAGGCTTTGATTCGTTCGGAACCGAGGTACAAAACTGTGGCGAACCTGCACTTGTGGAACCTTTCGTTCATCGATGTACTGTTGATCTCGAGCCCCGCTGGGATGCTCGGGTTGCCGTTTCTTACTTGAGCGAAGGGCTTCTTGGCGAAGGTAATCTTCGTATCATTGATTGAATTTGGAGTGAATTTTACATGTATGGTTGAGTGTTAGTTTAATTATCGCTTGGTCTTGGGCTTGTGCATTAAAAGATTATAACTTGCTTAAAGATTCGTGCTTTTACCTTAGGTATATGTAACCGAGGCGGCAGCGAAACTTGGGAAACTTATGATGGAGGACCTTGTTTCAATGCATGAGGAATTCAGGCAGTTTTATGGGTCTGAAGAATTCAGAAGTCCTCACTGGATGAAGTGGGAGGAGCTCATATTACTTCCTTCTGCATTGAAGGAGATGGTATTGGGCACTGATGGGATCGAGCTTGGTGGATGGATGCCATTGTATAGGTAAGGAACAACCTTTGTAGTAGTACTGTTTTATAGCTAAGTCGCGTACAAGATGTGGCTTGATAGTTTATCATGGCTTAGATCCTCATTGTAACTATCTGCAAAGCACAAATACTATGTTTTGTCTATCAGCCCCTCACTTAGTCTGGATAGAGCCCAAACATTTTAATGGGCTATTGGCTTGGTGTGCCTTTATAATATGCTTTAATCTCCCCAGATCCAGATTAAATTTTGACGTTGGGAGTTCTGTCCTGCAGCCAAGGTTTAAAATGCCTTTTCTTGCTAGATGACTTTCTTGATAGGGTTATGCATCTCTAAATTAAATGCGCAAAGGCTCACATCTTGTGGTCAGAAGTTTCAGCTGTTAAAGATTATGAAGTATTGGTATCCTTGCATCTTCCTAGTTGTGATCACGCTTGTTGCAGATTACATCTTACTTTTCTTCCTAGAAACTGCATTTTCATTTGTTTGTTAACCTTTTAAGAGATAGTGATGAAGATTGCCTCTCAGTGCAGCTGACATAGAGTATTGTGTTAAGAAGGTTCAAAACTCAAATATGCGGAAGTGGCATGCTACAATGGCACAATAAGTATCAAACCAATCAGCTTCGGGTTGGAAATAGGATCCTGTAATTGGACAATAAGATATCCGGATGGAACGATAGGATTTGTCTCGAGCTCTGAATTTGTTCCCGGTCATGTTTTGGAGTTTAATTATAACGCTCTTCGATCATGTGATGTTCTAATATATTCAGATTTTTCATCTCTGGTTGTCCTGGAACCTGCCAACAAGGGGAGTAATTACACCGCTCCTGAGGATTCTCTAACTTTGAGGTAACCTGTTTCATCGAGTATTATGATTCTATTGCGGTAGCTTTTGACACTTGGCATCTATGAAATTAAGCTGTGAGTTTACTGTGATGAAACCAGTGATCTGAAGGAGCTCTTCCTTGATGCTGATGAGAGCTCAGAGGAAACGGACAATTTGAACTTTATATGCTCCTGTGCAGTTGATGCTGTTAAAGTCGGTGGTTCAGTACTCATTCCTATAGGACGACTTGGAATCATCCTACAACTCTTGGAGCAGATATCTTTTTGCCTGGAGTCATCACATTATAAGGTGTTCCATTGGTTTGCATTTAAAATTTATACAGTGACATCGATCTTCTCTTGCTTAAGTGGATATCAGATAAAGCTGATGCTACAAGCATAAAGTTCGAATTTCACTTGAAATGAACTTAATGATGGTGATCAAAATGCCCAAACTATTTGTGTTCCTACTCAAGAAAATCACCTAGACCAATTTTTTTTTTTGGATGATGAATATCACATAGACCAAACTATATGCTTATGTTGTTTCCTTTAGTAGCACCTTCAAAAAACACAGGTGATGAATTAGTATGCTATGTTTGAATCCTCTGCTAAACCCCTGTACAAGCTATAATCACTCTATATTTGGCACTTTGTCCACATTGGATGCCCTGAGCATGTCTTCGTCTGGTAAGGGTTTGATGGTGTATTTGTTAGTTCGATTGGCTATCACCACATTTTAACTGTAAACGAATCAACTTGATGAGAGTTGCTGATTCTGCAGATTGTATATTCAGTTTACTCATCTCGCTCGTGCGATGGTTTTTACAAGATAAAGATGTGGGAACTCCTTTTACACTTTTGAACAGCGATGCAATCTTGTGCTTCAGAACCACAGAGAGCAAAAAACATAATCCTCCTTTTGTTTTCCTGGATAAAAATCATTGGCTGTGGTCAACCTGGTTGTGTTATCTCCTAAGTGATCAAGCAGTTTTAGTCTCAGGATTTTATTTTTGGCAATTGCTTTTGTGAACTAGAGTTCTGGTCGCTCTCACTGCTGTGAGTGAAGTCTATGTCCAATGTACTTCCTGAATGAGATATTGCAGAATGAAAATGGCAATCAATATTTTCGGAAAAATGGTTCTTCGGAATTCTCTGTCTTAAAACTAAAAAAAGTCCTTGTAATACCATTTGTTCTCTCCATAGGTTCCCATATTTGTTATCTCGTCGGTAGCAGAAGAGTTATTGGCATATACCAACATAATACCTGAGTGGGTGTGCAAACAAAGGCAAGAAAAGGTATGTTAATGAGGGCACGTGATTTATATATGTAGGAAGTCTCCAACTGATCATTTACATCCCTACTAAAAGCAGATTTTTTGTTGATTTTATGTCCTTCACAGTTGTTCTCTGATGAGCAATTATTTGCACATGTTGAGCTTTTGAATGGAGAAAGGCTGCAAGTGTATCCTGCAATTTAGTCACCTAAGCTATTGTACGATGACCTTTTCTTTTGACCATGCAACTTGTCACCTAATCGTATCCTCTGATAGCTGTTGGAATGTGCGCAGACTTCGTTGGCAGGAGCCGTGCATTGTGTTTTGTCCTCACTGGAGTTTGCAACTTGGCCCAGCTATTCATTTGCTCAGACGCTGGCATGGGGATTAGAGATCATTACTCATCTGGGAGGTGCTAATATATTCTCTCACTCCTCTTACCAACAAAAAGCGCTTCTCTCTTTTTCAGCTAATACATTCAACAAGCAGAACCTATTATTCAATTTGCAGGATGGCAAGGATAGCAATATAGCTCTCTTGCCTTTTGATCCAAAGGAGATGAAGATGAAGGTCCTTCGATGTTCGTTTCTTTTGGGAATAGTGTAAGGACCATGCATTAGCTATATGTCGCCTCTTCTTCACGAGAGTGCAGCGATATCTCACTTATCGGGACTTACGCTGTTTACACGAATAATGTGATGGTCAATTACTAATAAAAAAAGAATTTCGTTAGAAAGTTCTCAAGATTTAATATTAGACAAGTGCTAGTGCATGCAAAGTCAAACCTAGATTAACCAAAAGCAATGTTTGATTCACTCAATTATCCATCACCTGGTTTTTATAGTTGCATGCATTTAAAAAATACTTTGTAGACTAGTCGTTGATTGTTTTGTCTAGCGGTTTCTCTGTCGGAAGGACGCAAGTTTTTTGTTTGAATATTTTAGGCAATTTTTGTTGGACTTTTATTAATTCTACCGTCACAAGGCATTTTTCAATTCCACGTATGGAATTTCTTTTGGCCGCTCAAATGGATGGAACTCGTACGGCATGCGGGTGATGAAATTGAAAATTGTCTTTGGAAAGTGATGACAAGATAAAAAATTTCGTTTTGTCTCTCCCTTCCTCCTCTCTCCCTTTGCCTCCCTTTGCCTTCAATTCCGCAGATATCCGGCCATTCGATCATCAAGCTCGGCCGTCTCCATCGCCCGAGCTGCCATAATTTCCATCCTCGAGCCAACCAGATCTGGCTGATGATGCCACCAACTTTGATCCCTTTGTCGCTCCAGAAGAACCCTTGGCCTTCAGCTCTCTGTGAGATCCTCCAATAACTCCCTCCCCCTGCGGGAGCTGTTGTTGCTCTCTCCTTCGCCTTACAAGAGATCGAAGACCCGCGTCACTGATAGGGTTAAAGCGGCTGAAGAGCCGGTGGAGGGGCGTGGTGCAGTGGGAGCGCTGCGCAAGAGGAGGGAGGGGAAAAGCGAGCCTTTTCGGGTGCGACTTGCCGAAGAGCAATCGGCAGTCACGGAGGCGAGCCGAGGTGGAGGTTAGAGAGGAGCGCTATCCGAGGCTAGTCGAGGAGGCCATGGAGCAGCGAGGAATCACGATGTAGGTCTGGGAAGGATAGATGGCAGTCAAACAATCTCCACCCCTTCCAACGTTGCACGCGGTTTGCTCGAGCCACCCCCTCTATCGTTGCTCGCGATCGGCTGCAGCATGGCTCATCCAGATATGGAGAATCCAAATCTGGCCTCTCCCATTTCAGTCGAGCCGTCGTAGAACTCCATCATTGCTAGTCCAAATCAGGGGCTTGAACGAGGCGTAGCCTAGCCGACCAGCCATTGATGCCAACTAGCCGGTGATGCCGTTGGTCCATGACTGACAACAGACGCAAGCCCCTGATTTGGAGTTGATGTGATCTTTTGAAACTATTGAAAAGTTTTTGAAACTATCAAATACGGTGGACATCTTCTTCCTTCACTTTCGCTTTGTTTTGTTGTTCTTTTCCATAGAAAAAAGCTCTCAGTTAGTCTAATTGTATAATAGACCATCAGAACGATGACATGATAGAAAATGTGACGAGTTAAATAGCGGTATAATTGGATGAAAAATAACGGATGGTAGATAGCCAAGACCATACAATTCGCGAGTTGACGAATCTCGACTAGTGCTATAGCTTAATTTTCCGTCCACTATGTAATTAAATAATCAGTGGCTACCTACTTTCTTCCTCGCGTTTATTATCTGTTTAGTCAGAAGACCAAGGTGGTTGTTAGGTTGGACAAATTTCGTGGAAGTTCTCGGTGAGAATTAGAGAAGTGCGCATGGTGCGAGATGTTAACAACTATTATTTAATGTTCTTATTTTCGCCAATGGTAAACACCTTCTTAGGCTGGCAAAACAATGACGCTCATATTGATAATGTATTTTCCTGATTTGTAAAAATCAAAATTTAAGCCTTCCGGAATGAGCTTTGTAATTCCTCATAATACTATAAGACCAAAAATCATAAAAACTTATGATTATTCATATTCTTATAACAATATCTCGAATTATAAAACTTTAACGAAGATACTTCTCAATTAGCTTCTTTTATTAAAAAAAAATGAATTCTCCGTTAGTTTAATTGTTAAATGGACAATCTGATAGATAACCTGGTGAGTGAATGGATCTTTTATCTTAAGACCACTTTGTTATTGTGACACGAACTTTCCAAATTTAGTATATAAAATTATGGTCAAAGTGATAAGAATTTATTTTAGCGATTCAAAGTCCAAATTTTAAGGGGGAAACTACCAAAAAAGTACTAAACCTATTTTATTTGTGTCAATTTAGTTTTAAATTTTTTAATTTAGCCAATTAAGTCTTAAACCTCTTTGATAATTTGTCAATGTAGTTCACTCGGCCAATTTTAGCTGGAAATCGATAATGTGTACTCAAGCTATCTTATGTGATACGATCAACACTGACGTAGATAATAAAGAATCCGGGAAAATGCAAGCAAAAGCAACTCTTGGAAAGAAAAAGGGATTTCAAAACTAGAGTTGCGGAAATGTAATTTGGCAACCATTCCAAGCTCGTCGTCCGCATCGAAAGCGTCCCGCAATTCAAAATCAAATCCGTCTAAGAATTTATTTTTGGCTATCCCACGTGCGCTGTCCTTTTCCATTTATTTTTTTATTGATTAAGGCTCCATTCGTTTAGCGGAAAATATTCTCCCGAAAGAGAAAAACAGTGCACGGCAGACAAGACGGGGTCGATTTATCCTAAGAGAGTCCCCACCTCGCGAAAGCAACGAGCTCTGTCCCGTTCTCCACCTTTCTCTGAGTGTGCTGTCTTTTTGGGTGCAAGTCCTCTTCTTCTTTGTCTCTGCAAATGAACGCCCCCCATCTCAGCAGCAAAGATCGAACTCGCTGGCCTGGCATGACCTCAAGTCTTCGGCGGCTCTCACTTCACAAGGCGACAAATTCAGGGTTGATATCCACGCACACGAGGAACACCGAAGCTTCATCGCAACTCACCCTTCTCCTGCTCACCTCAATTTCCGACACTCCCATTGTTTCAAACTACGTTTCTTCGTGTCGGACGTAGCCTCGCATCGTAGTCCAATGGCTATTTGCAATGTTTTTGCTTATTGAAATGGTATTCGCATAAGACTATTGATCACGTTGACACATACAATGAATCGCTAGGATATAAGCGATTTGATTATATAAAAAAATAACTCAAATTAATCATCCCACTTGTGTTAATTTTAGGGTTAATACCATGAAAAATTCCAAACTGGTACACTTATAATAAATTTATCCCAAACTATTTTTTTAATCACAAAAAATCCTAAACTGGTACACCTGTGACAATTTTACCCCGAACTATTTTTTTTACCATAAAAAACCTCCCACACTGGTTTATCTGTGATAATTTTACCCCCGAACTAATTTTTTAGCCACCAAAAATCTCAAACTGGTATACCTATGACAAATTTACCCTCCGTTAGTTTCCGTTAAATTTTATTGTCAAATTGCGAAATTTAATAACACGTTGTAATTGACGTGTGTACCGGTTTTGGGTTTTACCCCTCTGTTTGTCACAAGTTTATCAATTTGTGATTTTTTGTGATATTAATATAATTTAACGGACACTAACAGAGGGTAAATTTGTTACAAATGTACCAGTTTTGAATTTTTAGTGGTCAAAAAATTAGTTTAAGAGTAAAATTATCACGGATGTACCAGTATAGGGTTTTTAGTGGTCAAATAAATAGTTCGGGGTAAAATTGTCACAAGTATACCAATTTGGGATTTTTGGTGGTCAAAAAAATAGTTCGGAGTAAATTTGTCAAAGGTGTACCGGTTTGGGGTTTTTTGTGATCAAAAAAATAGTTCGGGGTAAAATTGTCACGGATATACCAGTTTAGGGTTTTTCGTGGTATTAATCCTTAATTTTATGAATTCCTTCCTGAATCATCTAAAGCCAAAACTCTTCGAGGATGTATGGTTGATAAGCAATAGTAGCGCATCATATTCACTTATGGGTTTGGTATTAAAGAGTGTTCTATTCTATTTTTTTGTTGAATGTGCAATAATTAATTTACTTTCGAGTTGTATAATTTCGAAACATTTGAATTATTACATAATGGAGTGAAATTATCGATAAGAATACATAAGGCGAAGGAACTGTATAAATAGTTACAACATTTATTTGGTTCTATGGTCCACGCATACAGAGGGAGGGAGAGAGGCTCGCCGCAAACGCAGCCATTGACGGCAACCAGCTACTGACGCCAAAACCACGTCAAAATTCTAGGGAAATATTTAAAAAAAAGAAATAAAAAGACGAGAGTCCACGTCTAGTGCGGTGCTGGGAAGCAGTTGCAATAGAAACCGGTGCACGCCGCCCGTTTCGCGTTATATAAAGCCATCATCATCTTCCATTCGACTGAGCAAAACGGGGAAATTATGGACACCAGAGCTTCATCGTAACACGCCTCCTCTCTCTTCTCCTACTCACCCCAATTTCCCAGCATTTCCATGTTTCCAGCTACGTTTCTTCCTTAACGTCTGCTTTTGTTTTTGTTCTCCCTTTCCTTTTTTCTTTGTTGTTTCGGACAGGTTCGAGACGAGCGAGATGTTGGGGACTTTCCTGGCGTCGACGCCGCTGCAGGAGGAGGTGTGGAGGCTGTGCAGCACCGCGAACGCGATGGGGCCTGGGGCCTTCGGGGCGGAGCAAGTCAGGGGCGTGGGGTACGTGGCGTTCTTGGGCATCCAAGAGATGCTGGTGCTCGGTTTGGATCCGAGCTACGGTATGCTGGCTCCGCTGGATGCGGCGGACCACGGGCTGTTCGCGCCATTGAAATGCCGCTACGACGACGAGGAGCCGGTCATGGTCCACTCTGGAGTGCTTCACCTCTTCCTTCAGTATCATTCGCGCCCCGATTTTCAAAGCCAGGTTAGCAATTTCTATTTCCTATCATCAGCGTTATTGACTCTTCTTGAAAATTTGAATTTTTCATCACTGCCAAGGGTGCTTCTTTAGTTTTGATAGGCTTATCAAGCTGGGTCGTAAATTCATTTATAATGGGCCGATTTATTATATAGGTTAGTCGTATTTAGTAAATGGGTTATTAATGAATTAAAACATAAGATGAGTGTTTAATTGATCATAAATGAAGATACAACTTACTTAGACATAACCCACATCTATGACTCTTTCTCGCTCTCACTCGATCTTTGCTTACTCCCTCAAAACCCTCTCACCTCAGTTTGATACGAGTTTTCCTAAATTAAGTTAAATATAGAAGTATTTTAGTAATATGGGTCGGGTCGAATATAGATCACTAGATTTGCATTGTATGGAAATTAGTCTATTTGGATCGAACCATTTTCGACCCAAGCCGATCCACCCATTTGATGAGTCTAAGTTTTGATCATAAATTTCTCGAATTATCTAAAGCTTTGGTAAGACTGATTACACCTGTGGGTAATTTCTTTATATTATGAGTTGTAAACTTGCATATATTTTAGCTTATTTGCACTTATAACTAATAATTTTTTACCTTTATGTAAGGTGATTAGTCTATAAAGTTTATAACCTGAGAATACTAATAACACTTGGGCTCTGTTTGGTTCCCCGGACTTTTTTTGTTAGATAAAGGTCATATAGGATAATGAAATAATTTGTAATATCCTATACAATATTTGATAGATATTCGAATATAACATGGATATAACACGAATTCTTCACTCTTTCCCTCCACCTTTGCACCATTATCATCAACTCGATGTCATTGTTGCCTTCCGCTACCACTTGTCAAATTACCGTTGACATCGCCTCACCTCGCCGTGCTTTCCCCAATTGTCGTTGCATCCCCTATTGTTGCATAGTTACCAACACATGATGCCTTGTCCGTCACCATCTCTGTCTCGTTTAGATCCTCAACATCGTGATCCTTGCGGCCTTGCGGTCGCCTCAGATAATGCGTGATTGAGTGAAAGACTACAAAAAAGGTGGAAATCTTTTTCTCGCATGTGAAGTGTATACACAATAGAGAGGAGGCACAAGCTGTGAATGAGAAGGAACGATGAATAAATGCTCTGCCATTACACTAGAATTGGGCGAAGGTGGAGATGTTGATCGTGAAACTCCAAGTGGGGAACAATGATTGGTTAGCGGATGATTACGATTGGCAATGCTTTGCGCGGTGGTTGGAGGCGACGACAATAAGTTGTTGCAGTGGTGGCCCTAGCGCGGTGGCCGGCGTATATCATAGACATGAGAAATCTTATCCACAATTATCTCACTTCACATACAAGAGTTTTTAATCAGAATTATATCCATTTTTCATCCGGCCTTATCCTATCTTACATAGCAACCAAACACTAGATATGATAAACTGGATAGGGGCGTGCAGAGGAATTGGGAATCACCCGAAACCATACCGGATTGGCCTAGAATTGGTGGTTCCTAGGGGTGAGCAATTCCAAATTACATGTAGAACTTAAAACCTACTTTCGGGTATAGGTTCCTCATTTTTGAACTTGGAACCTACTCGTCGAAACTTAGAACCTGAAATCTACCTTGTCATAGATTCCAAAGTAGGCTCCAAGCTTTAATAGGTTCTTTTTTTTTTTTTATTTCATTTTTAGTTAAACAAAACGAAAATGAACGCAATAATACTGAATAAGCTTGTCATTCGCCAAAGAGAATACAAAAGATTAGTTTTCCTGGCATTATAATTCAAATAAATATAATTAAAATGAGAAGTCATTGCATGAATTGATACTACGGGTGAGCGGTTTCATGTTCTGTATAGGTTTCACCCATGATAATAATTTCCTCATTTTTTGAAATTTGGAACCTACCTTATCACAGGTTCGAGGGTCGGTTCCAAGGTCTACCCACATTCCACCTACATTATTAAATGAACAATTGCAGTGAATAATTGCCTTCAATGATCACCACTTACTGCTATAATCTACTAACCACAACTTATATTTAGACACACAAAAAATATGAAAACATTAACTAGTTATAAAATGAAGTTTGGACTAGTAGTTTCAGATTATACACTTATCATCTAATGCCATGAAACATTACAGGATCACGCGAAGACATAGACCAAGTTAAAACATAAAAAGACTTGTTTAGGTTTTAGGTTCCACCTATCTAGAACCTGGAGCCTACTCATTGAAACAAGTTCCTCAATTTTTGGAAAACAGAACCTACCATACATACCTTGGAACCTAGAACCTATAAGTTCTCACAGGTCAAATTCTCAGGTTCCTGGTTCTACCCTGAAACCATG